>CM056058.1:129111812-129704312 GCA_029574335.1 Rana kukunoris
GTGGTGCGAACAGTGTTTACATATGCGTATTTAGAAATTAGCTCTAACCTTTAAAAAATCGTATTCATTATTTGGGGTGATATTGATATTTATAGTGTTATTTCTATACACTCCATTATTTCAACTATTTCTTTTTTTTTTTTTTATAATTTATTTTTATTTATTTTTTCCGAGGGTACACCAATTAAACAGATGCACAGCCATAATCACACAATTGGCAATTAACAAATTATCGTAATTATAAAACCACACAGTTAAAAATGTTTTTGTTTAAAGATAATGAAGTCTTATCTATTTCCTAGTGTAGCCCCTTGTGTCTTCCCCCTTGCACCAGCCCTCCCTCCCTCCCTATCCCCCTCCCTCCCGCGGAAACGTAATCTTCTTGTGTTGCTTTAACAGAGAAGTTCTGGTTTACAATGACGTGTTCGATGTTAATTCGGGTGCTTGGCTAGGGTTTGAGAAAAGCGTTGTAGTCTTTCCGTAGGCCTGCTATAGGGGGATAGCTAAGCAGGGGGTCTCTGACCATTTTAGAAGGGGATTGTTCCCAATGGACCGGTCAAGATTTCATTGTTAGTTCTCTCTTCGGGGGATCTCTCGCTGCTCTTTAGCCATGGTCCCCACAATTTTGCAAATTTCCAGTAATTCCCCTGCCGAGTGAAGCACACTCTTTCACTGGAAATTGTTTGGTTTATGATCGCCGTCCAGTTTCCTATGGACGGGGGATCGGGGGCCTGCCATTTTTGGGCAATTATTTTGCGAGCCTGAAAAAGGCATCTTATTACTGCTTCCCGGCTACCTGGCGGGACTCGAGTGTCCTCAATGCTACCTAGTAGGCAGGTCAAAGCTTCTGGTTCGAGAGAGGATCCAAAGGCCTTGTTAATCCTTGCGATTATCTCTGCCCAATAGCGGTATAGCTTAGGACATTTCCAGACCATATGGATAAGATCTCCTTTACCTTTACATCTTGGGCATTCGTTGTTTTGCCTCCAACCCAGTTTAAACATCTTTTGGGGAGTGTAGTATACTCTGTGCAGTAAGAACAGATGGGACAGTCTCTGCGATGGAGCCAATGACACCAATACTCCTTGTTGCAATATCTTGTCCCATTGATCAGAAGTCATTTCCCCTAAGTCGCCTTCCCACCCCTCCCTACTCTTGGTGGGGCCCGCTCTACTTATCGCTCTGGACCCTAGGCAAGTATACATTAATGATATTAAGCCTTTAGATGTACTGGCCTTAATTACTTTAATAAGGGCAGGGATTTTTGCCCATGTAACAGTTTGGGATCTAAATTGGGTTTGCATGGCATGGCGAACCTGGAGGTACGTATAGAACGTCTTATTAGATATCCTATATTCCCTTACCAAGTCCGAGAATAATTTCATGGTTCCCCCCTCGAACAATTGTATTAAGCGATTTATCCCCTGTCTTTCCCACTCCTCCGGTTTTCTCTATGCTTATTACCTCCTGTATATTGTTGTTACTCCATATGGGGGAAAATTCAGTTACCCGGAGTATTCCAGGTATGCCTTTGTTATCTGCCATATTTTTCTGACTAGTTTTATGGTTGGGTATTTGTGGGGGAAAAAAGTCTGCCTCTAAGGCTTCCACCAATAGCTTATGCGGATTCCCTGCTAACAGTAGTCGACTGTTGGGACACTCGTGGTCTGTGGTTCCACAACCCGCCAAGTGTTGCAGCTGGGATGCTACAAAATATAGCCTTGGGTGTGGAACCGCCAGACCCCCTTCTTTTACAGGGAGTTGTAGTGTTTGCAAGCTGATCCTGGCTTGGCCCCCCCTCCATATTAACTCTCTAAATAACGTCTCTATTTTCTTAAACCAAACCTGGCCTAGCCAAATAGGGGAATTATGTAACAAGTATAGCAGCTGTGGCTGCCATACCATTTTAATAAGGTTACAGCGCCCTGCTACCGACAGCGGGAGCCGTTTCCATATGTCACTCTTTTGTTTTAGTTTGAGTAGCAATGGGGCGATATTAATGTTAGCGTATTGGGTGACGTCCTTAGTGACCCAGATCCCTAAATATTTCAGTCTGGTGACCACGCTCAGTTGGGGCACCCCTGGTATTAACTGGACATCGAGTGGTTCCAGTGGTAGCAGGGCGGATTTATCCAATTGATAGTCAGGCCTGAAAGCTGTCCAAATTCCCCTACCATTTTTACTACACTTCCCAATGAGCTCTCGACATCTCCCAAAAAAAAAAGCACATCATCCGCGAATAGTGCAATTCGGTCTTCCCCCGCCTGTCTCCTGAACCCGCTTACGTCCGTCCTCGATCTTGCCATAATTGCCAGCGGCTCCATAGCGAGGGCAAACATAAGGGGGGATAGAGGGCACCCCTGTCTTGTTCCTCTCTCTAATTGGAACACCTCTGAGAGCTCGTTGTTAATTCTGATTTTAGCCCTGGGTTCACTATACAATAGTCTAACCCATCTGATAAAAAGGGGTCCGAAGCCAAAAACCTCTAGCACTCTCCACAAGTATGCCCATTCCAAGCTATCAAAGGCTTTTGCGGCATCAAGGGATAGCACTGCTCTAGTCCCTCTGTTGTCTGTTGGTGTTTGTATATTTAAAAAAAGCCTTCTAATGTTTGTGCTCGTTGCCCTACCTGGTATAAAGCCAGTCTGGTCTGGATGAATTAACTTATTAATGTGCTTATTTAACCGAGTGGCGAGTACCTTAGCGAGGATCTTTACATCGGTACACAATAGGGAGATTGGACGGTAGGATGAGGGATCTAGTGGATCTTTTCCCTCCTTATGTATTACTATGATAGTCGCCTCCACCATTGAGCTAGGGAGTGACCCCTCACTTGTTGCCCCCTCCAATGTCTTCAATAGTTCTGGGAGCAATACCTCCCCATACCGTTTGTATACCTCTATTGGCAGCCCATCTGGGCCTGGAGACTTTAGGTTGGGCATTCCTGCCACTGCTTGCTTTATTTCCTCTAAAGTGATTGGTGACTCTAATTCCTGCTTCTCCTTTGTTGTCAGTGTAGGGACTGATATTGTCTGGAAAAAGGCATCCATAGCTCCTTGCCCTGCCCTCTTTGTGGATTTATACAGCGCCTTATAATAATCACAAAATGTTTGCGTTACCGCTTGCCCTTCTGTAACAATGTCACCCATATCTGTTCTAATTGCTGGGACGTTTGAGGGGGGGGAGTTAGTTCTACACAGCAGGGCCAGTATACGTCCTACTTTCTCCCCCTCTCCAAACTGGCATTGTCTCTGAAGAATTTGCTTGTTCTCGGATCTTCTTTTGATAGCCATTCTATACTCTGCCTGCTTCTCTTCCCATTCTTGCTGTCTCCTTGAGGTGGGCTCCTTAATATACCTCAGCTCAGCTTGAGTCGCCTCGAGGCCAAGTTTACCCTCTTTGTCTCTAGCTTCTCTTTTCCCTCTTGCTACCTGCTGTATCAGGAGTCCTCTTAAAAAGGCCTTCAAGGAGTCCCAGACCACCCCCGTCGATGCCGACCCCGCGTTGAGTTGTACATATTCTTTTATTTTAAAAACCAGGTTACCCGCATCGCCAATCAACTCGAGCCAGCCCGGGTTGAATTTCCATTCGCCACGAGGCGACCCGGACCCAATCTTGACTGTCAGCAGCAGCGGAGAGTGGTCTGACACACCTCTGGGACCGTACTCTATCCCCCTAACCAGGGGCAATGCTTCCTCATTAGCCAGAGCCATGTCAATTCTAGAGAGCGTCCGATGTGTGCTCGAGTAGCAAGAGTATTGCCGCGACTGGGGGTGATAAGTTCGCCATATGTCCCTGATCCCCATTTCCTCCAGGAGCCGTACCAATCGACCCTCACTTGGTGATCTGGTTTTGCTCCCAGGAGGGAATCTGTCTAGGCTTCTATCCAACACCTCATTGTAGTCCCCTACCGCTATTACTGGGACTCCCATTTTATCCATGGTAAATTCAAAAAGTTTGTGTAGGACCTCAGGTTTAAACGGGGGGGGGATGTAGATGTTAGCCAGGACACATGGTCTATTCGCAATTACACAAAAGAGAAATATATACCGTCCTTGGTCATCTATACTAGACTCTGTGCAAGAGAACAATACTCCCCGTTCCACCAGTATGCTCACCCCCCTCGAGTAGGAGGAGTACACTGAGTGATACTGGGACTGGAACTTTCGACTATTTAGCTGGGCCATTGTGTCTCTAGTCAGGTGTGTCTCTTGAAGACACAAGATTCCTGGCTTACTCTCATCCAGAAATGACATAACTGATACCCTCTTGATTGGGTCCCCCATACCTCGCACGTTCCAGGAAACAATAGTCAATGTCTTATCCTGCATCTAAGAGTATGTGTACAGCAATGGGGTACATGGATCTTATCCTCAAAAAGAGGGCTATATTCCTCTCACTCCTCGCTAAGTAGTCACCCGCAGCACTGTAGGCCCTTCCTCCTTTCTCCTCTCCCTTCCCCTCCTCCTGCAGCAACAACATTGTTAACCAGTAAAGTAGCCGTTCCCTGTTCCCTACCCTACCCCTCCCCACCCAACCCTCCCCTCCCCTCCCCTGCCCCCCTGGGCTACCCCCCCCCTCTTCCCTTGCCTATCTAGGCTCTCCCCAGGGGCTATGTTTGTGACCGCTATCTGCCATCCCTCCCTTACATTCCCTACAACATTCATTCCCCCTGTGAATCCCATGTGTCCCCTTCTGCCGTGCCACCCTCCCCTCCCAAGCATATATTTACCCAAAAGTATGACCCCCCATTCCTAGTCAGTGCCTATGTTTTGCTGGTTTGTGTTTCACATAATAATTTTTTCTTTTTTCTTTCCTCTTTTTTCCCCTTTCCCTTTCCCACTCGCTCATTTAAGTGCGATTAAGATTGAGTGCCCCCCTCCCCAAAAAAAAGGGGGGAGGTTTGGGAGAAAACACCCTCCCACCCTCAAATTTGTGTGAGAAAAAAAAAAAAAAATTGGATAAAATACAATAGAATGTATATATGAAAAAATGTGTTTAAATATGTATAAATGTGTATAAAAATGTATAATGTATAGAAATGTGTATATGTATTACGTGAGAGTGTATGTGTTATCAAACAAGACCAAAAAGAGAAAAAAAAAGGGCAAAGCCCCGTCACAACAGCGGAGGGGGGGGGGGGGAAATCCGAGATCTCTTGATGGGGTCCTGCCCCCTTCTCTACTCCTCCCTGCCAAAGTTCAATCATTATGTTTGTTCTATTTGCAGTTTATTTTCTTCCAGCCACTGTGCTGCTTTTCCAGGTGAATCAAATATCTGGGGTCCCTTTAAAGTCATTATCCGCAAGCGAGCTGGGTACAATAGTGCGTATGTAATTTTATTTTTTAAGAGACTACGCTTGACTGGGGTGAATTCCGCTCTACGTTTACTTAGATCCGGGGAGAAATCCGGATACAGAGAAATTCGTGAACCGTTGTAGAAAATTTCCCCCTTTTCTCTTGCCTTTTGCAGCGCTGTCACCTTATCGTTGTAGTTAAGAAATTTCAAAAGTAAAGGCCGAGGGTGTCCATCCTTTAAGGCTCTGAATGGAACTCTATGGGCCCTTTCTATCCCAAAGAAGGGTGAAAAAACATTTTCCCCAAAAGACTCTTTAAGCCAGTTCTCAAGGAAAGTTACTGGATGGGGTACCCTCACTCTGTTCCGGGAGGCCTACCACCCGTATATTGTTTCTACGTAACCTGTTCTCGATTTCGTCAAGTTTTGTTGCCTGCCACCTTATTTGCTCTTGCATTGCTTGCATCTGTTGCTTTACCGGGTGCATTTCGTCTTCTATTTGACTCACTCTCTCCTCTACTGCCGTCACTCTTTGCTCGGTTCTCAGCATCTCCTGGTTCATTGTCTTCAAGTCTTCCTTTATTTCCTTTATCTGGTCAGTTAGGTTGGTTAATGACCCCCTGCAGGCATTTATAGCATGTAATATTTCTTTCAGGGAGGGCTCTCCCCCGCCTATTGAACCGTCCCCTGCATGGGCTTCTGTAGCGCCCCTGTAGGTTCTCCCGTGGGGTCTTTTTTGCTTGTTGACTTTGAGCCCAAGGCCACGTGCCCCTGACTTCTCCTATCCGCTGACGTACCCCCCTGGTTTTTAATCTGCGTTTGTTGGCCCTGGGCTCCTTTGCCTGGGGAATTTATGGAGTTATGGGAGTATTGCTCCAGCTTGGCTGCTGCAGCTGCCGCAGCCTGGGTTGCTTTCTCTTTAGCCCTTGTTGTTTGGGGCCCCCCACTATCCAGGTTGTGCTGCCCTTTTTTTGTTGTTGTTGCCATTTTATATCTGGAGAGGGCTGCCTTCTATTGATGTTTTATCTGCGTTTACCTTTGCATTTATTCAGTCACTTGACAATGCAAATCGGGGGAACGCAGCATAAGAAGCAACAGAGAACATTAACAAAAAAATGGAAAATAACAGGCAAAATAGAGAGAGGGCACTCAAGAAGTCAATTGATCAATCCGGTCCGTACTGTCGGACAACTTCTGAGTCTTTTAAAGCGCGCAGCAGTAGGTGGCTGAGTAGCTATGGTTGAAAATGTAAATGTGAATGTAGATGTTTACCTGCCAGGCGTAATAATGCACAGTTCAAATTTTTAACCCTTCCTGAGCGGGAGAGAGAAGTGGGGAGAAAAGAGGGCAGGAAGGAGGGCTGTACTCCATGTAAAAAAATAAGTGACTGCAGCTTTAAGTCAATATGTGGCTAAATGGAGGGATGAGCCGAGGCATAGAGACTATAGGACATCGCTCAGACTCCTCCTTCTTTCCGGGCCAGACCAGGGTGAAAACCAGTTCAATTTGCATACAGCTGGATTTGTACGTACATATATTTTTTTTTTATTTTGTTTTCGTCCTTAATCAGGATTACAGAGAGTGGAAGTACAGATATGCGTACGTACAGTGTAGTCCTATATTTACACGCTCTCCCTCCAATCCTTCTATCCTGTATCTCTATCTCTTGCAACTTCATATAGTTTCCATATAATTTCAAAAGCCGTCAGCAGGGGAGAAGCAGGTGAGAGACAAAACAAAAGTATGCAAAGCAGCAAATCAACATTCCATTAGTACTGGCATTCCATTAGCATTCCATTAGCATTCCAATGTATTCAACTACAATCCGTTACTCACGTGACCTGTCTAGGGAAGAAGTGAAAGTCCTCAGGTCCCGGAGTGTTTATGCAACAGCAGTGTGACAATCTGCTCATACAGTCTGTGTATACCCCATATTCATTGCTGCACTTGCTGTCCCAGATCCTCCGTCCTCAGACACTCTCCACGTCTCGCTCAGAGATCGCTCCCATTGCCCTCCTTCTCCTTCTCCCCTCTGGTATTCCAGCGCACAGAGCAGTTTATCAGCCTGACATCTCTCCAGCCTGCTCGTGCATTCTTCCTCAATGATCCAAAGCCGCTAGAGCGGAGCGGGTGCCAGGGGACAGAATGCCTGTAGGCTGTGTGGGTAGGAGCTGCACGGAAAGGAAAGGAAAGCGCAGAGACAGCGCAAGCAGCATGGAGCTGGAAGCCGGGAGCCACAGTGACGGCTTAGCTTTCCTCCGTCAGGGGATCTCAAAAACGCCCGAGCGGCGTTTTAGACAGCCAGCATGTTGCGGAGAGGAGACACGCACGGCAGAACGGCAGCACACACACTCACTCCTCACTCCTCCATCCAGTCTGTGCTGCCTCTCTGATGAATGCCCTCCTTGACCAGTCCTTGAGTTTTGGTGTGTGGTCATGTTTTGGCAGGTTTGCTGTTGCTTTCCATTTAGTTATGATGAATTTGATAGTGCTCCTAGGGATCATCAAAGATTTTGGATATTTTTTTATAATCTAATCCTGACTTGTACTTCAAGGAACTCTCCAAACAAGCAAGGGACAATGTTTTTGGTCTTCATGGCAGCGTTTGATGTTTTTGATAAAAATAAAAAAAAACACACACATTGAACTAAAGCAGGCATATCCAAAATCCTGCCCGGGTGCCAATTGCGGCCCCCCTGGTGATTTAATATGGCCTCCTGGGGATTTGGATATATATAGTCATTGCAGCCTGACATGTGACCTGGGGGCCACAAAAGATATATACCATATATATCGGAGCTGCCTCGGAGGGGACAGGATGTGCGCCGTACATGAAGAGAATCTCCTGTTTACTCGACGGCGTCTGTAATAGGAAGTCCCGTTTCTTGGGATGCCATTGGATGACTGTTCTGTTTATCATAGGAGGGGGGACTTTGTATTAAAGAGGCCACAGAGCAAACAAGAAATTCTCCTGTTTGTAATCTGACAGCACTTGTCCCCTCTGAGGCTGCAGATGGGCATCGATTAGGCTGCACTGATGGCAATGGTGAGGCCGCATTCATGGCAATGGTGAGGCCGCATTCATGGCAATGGTGAGGCCGCATTCATGGCAATGGTGAGGCCGCATTCATGGCAATGGTGAGGCCGCATTCATGGCAATGGTGAGGCCGCATTCATGGCAATGGTGAGGCCGCATTCATGGCAATGGTGAGACCGCATTCATGGCAATGGTGAGGCCGCATTCATGGCAATGGTGAGACCGCATTCATGGCAATGATAAGCCTGTGTGTTATACGCTGATAAATATGGTATATCCAAATAACACGCCCAAGCTCATCCTTAGTCCTGAGCAGCGCTCTGGGATTTGTTGGGGCCAAAAAAAGAGATATATATCCAAATAACACGCCCAAGCTCATCTCTTCGCACCACACAGCCACAAAGGCAAGAGAATTCTTGTTGGACAGTGTATTAGTGCTCGGACAAACACACTTAGATCAATGGTTCAAAGAATGTCAGGCAAAATGGTCGGCCATTGATATTGAGCATGTTCACTTCATCAAATGTGGACCTCTTTGAAAAAAGTTTGGACACCCCTGAACTAAAGGCTGCAATGTAACAAAATGCTTTTAATATGTTTGCAAGGCAACTGTACAGTATATGCCAATTTCTTACCGATAGTATCAGAAGACCCTATGCCTTCAGAAATTGATCACGCACTGCTCTCTAGTGGTTTATCTGGAGAATGCAATCACCTTTGCTTTATTTAAAAACTAGGCAAAAACCCTTGCTAGTTTGTCCTAGGGAAGGTTCAGTCTAAAATTGTTAAAAGCGGGGGTTCTTTTTAGATGCGTTTTCAACATTTTTCTACAATATTTGACATATTTGCAGAGTTGTGGAAAAAAATCTGTATCAAGGAGGTCAGTCTTGCCAACTTTTCCTCATTTACATACCCCGACAGGCGCCCTATATATGGCACTAAAGCCCTGAAAAAAAAGGGACCTTGACCTCTTTTACCACACTCCAGTTTCAAAAGTTATTGAATCTGAAGGTTAGATTTCTAGAACAAAAACCGGGGATCTTATAAAATTATATTTAGTAAATAATTATAAAACTATACTCTTGATTCACTGGTTGATATGGTTATTTAGACTCTAAAAGTGCCATTATGAAGACCCATTTTATAGAACTTTTCGGACATCCGACATAAGTTTTACTGCATCTTCACGCTTTCAGGTCTTTTATAAACACGTCTTCCTTTTATCCACACCATAAAACTATTAGTAATTTTATCTGTCTACACACACACACACACACACACACAATATTATTATTATTATTATTATAATACACACCCACACATATATACACAGTAGGGCAAACAAGTATTTAGTCAGCCAACAATTGTGCAAGTTCTCCCACTTAAAAATATGGGCGAGGCCTGTAATTGTCATCATAGGTATACCTCAACTATGAGAGACAAAATCTGGAAACAAATCCAGACAGACAATCACATTGTCTGATTTGGAAAGAATTTATTTGCAAATTATGGTGGAAAATAAATATTGGTCACCTACAAACAAGCAAGATTTCTGGCTCTCACAGACCTGTATCTTCTTCAAGAAGATACAGGTCTGACGACAATTACAGGCCTCTCTCATCTTTTTTAATGGGAGAACTTGCACAATTGGTGGCTGACTAAATACTGTGTGTGTATATATATATATATATATATATATATATATATATATATATATATATATATATACACACATACACACACACACACACACATACACATATCTCTAAAAAAATAAAAAAACACAACACACCAAAAATAATTCACATGGGATACCTGTGGACTACACTGCACTTAACCACAGGAGGTGCGTTTAGTATAATTAACCATGTGCCTCACTAGGATAAATTTGTAAAAAAAATAAAAAATAAACACACAACACACCACACACACACACACACACACACACACACTGAATAAATGGTCATGCACAAAAACACCAATGACATACAATCCAAAGGAAAAAAAAAAAAGAGAATGAGGAAAACTGGATATAGCCCAAAGTGACAAGAAGAATCTAAGTGGAGTGAACGCTCCAGAAAAAAAATAAGTAAGAGTAATTCCGTGTACACACGGTCGGAATTTCCGATGGAAAAAGTCAGATATTCCGACTGTGTGTATGGCCCATTAGACTTTTTCCCAACGGAATTAGATCAAGAGCAGGTTCTCAATTTTTCAGACGGAAAAAATTCCCATTGAAAAATCTGTTCGGCTGTATGGAATTCCGACAGGAAAAAAAAAAAAAAAATACATAAATGCTTCAGAAGCATTGAACTTCTTTTTCTTGCCTCATCATAGTGTTGTACGTCACCGCATTCTTAACTCTCGAAAGTTCAGAGAACTTGTGTGAACGTGTGTATGCAAGCCAAGATTGAGCAAAAATTCTGTCAGAAATACCACTCGTGTGTACAGGGCATGAGGGATCAAAAATCAGTCCTCTGGATACCGAGTAATGGGAGTGTGGTTGCTGGTTGGCTGCCTGGGGGAGAGCTGCAATCTGTATCAAACAAGGCAAAAAAAAAGAATAAAAAAAAAGCACACACAACTCATAGTGCAGTAATGTGGGTAATGTGGGAGAGATTTAATGACAAGATATTACATTTAAAAAGGAGAGTAGACTGAATCCTGCATCAGATCATGCTGAAAAAAAAAAAAAAGGATTGCTCATCGGGAAGCCATGGAACATGCTTCAACCAGATAACTAAGGAACAACATTTTGGCTTAAAAGCGAGATTGCAGGATCTGCAGCCTGGAGATTGTGTGCTGTTATCTACTTCAGCATCGGGAGGATTTAACCTCTTCCTAACCAGAGCATTTGGCAAGTGGTTAAAGAACTTGGGGGTACCAGGAAAACATAAGCTGGCTGACCGATGGCGATCACAACCTTATGTCATCTGTAAACTGCTTCCTGAGTTGCCGGTTTATCAAAACCAGACCTGAAGGAAAACAAGGGCCCTTGAAGATGTGGCATGGAAATCACTTGCTTCCATTGTCTGATGCTGTCTGAGTGCCTCAAGTGCTCATTTTGAAGATAGTGAGGATGAGGAAATAGTGCCTTAGTGGCTGTGGCCTACAGCAACAGAGACTGATGCAAAGACCAGTGAAGTGGGTAGAAGAG
Source organism: Rana kukunoris (assembly GCA_029574335.1). Lineage (NCBI taxonomy): Eukaryota > Metazoa > Chordata > Amphibia > Anura > Ranidae > Rana > Rana kukunoris. The sequence goes on from CM056058.1 coordinate 129,123,302, forward strand.
AACTGGCTGGTGCAGTAAGGAATCCACCTAGTGCAGAGGTTGAGATCATTTCGGGAAATTGACAGGATCAATGTTGAAAGTACCAGAACAACTTCTGAGAAAAACAGATCTGATAAACTTTGTTGATGAGACTTTAGTGTTGCCTGAGCCAGATTGCCTTTCAGAGACTGAAGCTCCCCTTATAGGTGGATAAAGTAGGCAATGTCAAATGCCAATCCCTAAGGAGGTTGATCTCTCTCTTCCACAGCTATGGATATTTCTTTTGAGTCACGCAGCCCCATTCACACCAGGAGCCCAGCAAAGAACCCAATCCAAGCACTGGAAGAGCATTCGTCCATCAGGAAAGGCAAAATATAAATCCTCCAAAAGAGACTCACTTATACGCTAGGTGAGAGCGGATTCCTACCATTAAAAGAAAAAGTTCCCACACCACATTAATTTGACACAACTCCCACAGTCTCTCCCCTGGCATGTTTCTTCCAGAAATCCACTGCGTCACACTCACCGACATTCACCTGCCCGAGTCCATGACCATGTAAGAATGAGACTCCCTCCCAGCTCTCCTGGGCTCCTCTGCTGGGCCGCGCACCCCCCCCCCCCAAATGGGGCCCCTGCTGCTATCTAGCACTCCATTCTCCACGTCTCCTCCTATCGCATCGGAAAAAAAAATTTGAGTCGTTTGCGTAAAACGTCCGTGAATGGGGATTGACGTCATTGACGTTCACTGACAGAATTTGGAGCATGCGCACTGACAGCCGACGCATGCGCAGTACGTTCGCCGCGGGATCGCGCCTATTTATAATAATACACGCCCCCTACCCGCGCAATTTGAATTCCGCCGGCTCATTTTCGATACGCCGCCGCAAATTTAGGAGCAAGTGCTATGTGAATAACAGTACTTGCTGCTAAAGTTTCGCCGGAGTAACGTAAATGAGAAACGTTACTCCACAGTAAAGAAGCGCCCATCTACCTGAATCTGGCCCAATGTGGGATTGGGAAAGCCAGAATGCTGGAGTTTCAATTCCAGCAGCACTGGCCTGAACTACAACCACAAGATTGCTGTGAGAGAAGAACAGACTGCTGGGAGAGGATATAAAGGGGCTGGTCTGAGCCTAGATTTCTCTTGGGACGTCGGCCTGGATCTGCCAGCAGGAGCTCTGTGCCAGTTGTGAGCTGTGGCCGAGTCACAGCCTGCATAGGAGAGAGTTATACAGCTGTATCCAGAGGGACATTTGCAGACAGCATCGCTTCCTATATACACAGCAGTCTGGAGGTTGTTTCTGATCCTCCATGCTACCTGCACTTCAGATCTGGGTCCCTTATTTTTGTAATTTGTAAATATTTATAGCTTTGCATCCAAGATCTCTTTTTTTATTTGTGATTAAAAGAATATAAGATGATTTCAAAATATACCTTCTAACCTGTAAAATATATATATGTATTCTATGAGATGTATGTCTTTTTATATTCTGTTTCTTTATTCTACTCATAGATACTAAAAGACAAAAGGGATGACATGCCGCTTATGCAGGGATGAACGTGCCCCCTCCCTATTGTGGGAACTCTCTGTAAATCTAGCCCTGATGTCCGGTTTTGATTCTACTTTTTAAAATTTTGCTAATTTTTTACTTGTAGTCATGTTTTCTCAAGCACTACCTCCCCTTTAACCCTGGTACAAGGGAGCCCTATGTGACATTTTGTTCGCTTGAGGCAGCACTCCGAGTGCACAGAGCGGTTCCAGGCATTTGAGACTCATTCTCTCAGGCTATGCGTGCTTTGCGATGCACGGCATTCCATGGTGTTTTTACTCTCGCTGGATGCGTGGTTGCCACTCGTGGGGGTGGCATCTTCCGATCTGCTTTGGGCGGTTGCCGTGGATACATGCCGATGGCCCGCACGCACGCATCTCCCCAGGCCCTTCCACCCACCGTGTGCCGGCGGTCACATCAACGTCTGATGTCACCACGCAATTGTGCGGTGACGCTGTGAGGATCGAGGGCAGCCAATGACGACGGCTGTGACTAATGCACCTGAGGTGCAGATCGGACCATTCATTGGTCCGCGTCTTTTATTGGTTCCTCCCTCTTCTTGTCACCTTTTGTTGGCGCGAAATTTTAAGCCAATTGATTGGCTTAGGAATATTGAGAACTCTAATCATGGTTGTACCGTCTACACCAAAAAGGCCCTAAGATCCGAGCAAATTTTGAGAATTGATCGACGATCGACTATCAAAAAATCCAGTCATCCATCCCAACCGAAGCACATATCCTGTGCTTTGATTAACACAAGATCGGCAGTAAAACACCGATTAGAAATCCATGATTTTATACTACAATACGATTTAGACTGCCTCTTCATTACAGAAAGCTGGCTTACAGCCGACTGTAACACCATTCTAGGAGAACTGGTGCCAGAAAACTACCGTATTATAACGGAAAACAGAATAGGGCAAAGAGGAGGGGGCCTGGCGGTGATTTGCAAGACTCAGCTTGCAATCACCAAACCAATCCTTCAAAATCCTCTTCCATTCATGGAAACCCTTACGCTACAATTGCAAATAATTTCAAAGGAGACCGTCCACATTCTGCTCTGCTATAGGCCACCCGGCCCAAAATCGCAGCTGCTACCATCATGAAGCTCTGGAAATAAAAATTTGGGAAAATGAAAAGTTGCCATGGACAGACCACCATGCAATTAAATTCATTATTTCCACAATTCCCCCTGCAACAAAAACATCAAATCCAGTGACAACACACTGGACTAGATGTCAGAAGAAGCTCCATTCGGAACTCTTCAAAACCACTTTAAGGGAAAAAAATAGAAACAACTCAGCCGCATCAAACAGCCGTTGAAACGCTGGATGCCATAAATTCGGCCATGCTACAGTCAGCCGACTTGGTAGCGCCGAAACGAAAGATCCGCATCCGGAAAAATAACCGCAGCTGGTTTAACAACCAGCTGTCGTTACTGAAGCAAGAACGCAGAAGGGCAGAATCTGCCTGGAAAAGATGTTCTTCAGAGCTAAACCTATCCATCTACAAGGCGACAACAAGAAAATATCATAAAGAAATTTTCCAAGCCAAGAAAAATTATTTTTCGGAGGCTATCAACAGCGCCATAAACCGCCCCCGCGAACTCTTCAAGATGGTCACTCAGACCATGAAACCAGGATGTATTGAAGCCCCCAATACAGACACACAAGAATTTTGCAATGAACTATCGGATTGCTTCATTAATAAAATCGAGGCAATCCGTGAAAGCATTCAGCAGAACAATCCCCCCCTCAGCCCCCCCTGCAGCCGCTCACACAACACCCATAGTAACTCCCCTATATCAGGTAAGTTCACCCTGGAACCCATCTCCATCGAGGCCACTAAGAATATCATTGGGGCTTTGCGCAATGGCACAGCACCTAATGACATTATCCCCACAAAACTGCTGAAGGAATGCGCCTACATCCTGGCTCCTCCCATCACGCAGCTTATCAACCAGTCTTTCTTGGAGGGCATAGTGCCCTCACAGTTGAAAGAGGGTATAATCCAACCCATCCTTAAGAAACCCTTCCTGGACCCCAAGGACCCACTCCACCGCCGTCCCATAACAAGCCTCAATGTACTCTCAAAAATAATGGAAAAAGTAGTGGTACAACAGCTGCAACAGCATCTAGATACCTACAAGCTACTTGATCCATTGCAATCGGGGTTCCGTCCCGGACACGGGACTAAAACAGCGCTGCTCAAAGTATGGGACGATGTTCTCGAGGCCGCAGACGAAGGAGAATCTTGTCTCCTAGTTCTGTTGGACCTAAGTGCAGCTTTCGATACTGTAGACCACAAACTGTTACTGACTCGGCTAGCTGAAGTAGCCAGAGTCGCAGAAGGCGATTTATCTTGGTTCTCCTCTTTTCTGGAAAACCGATCGCAAACAGTAAAGTTAGGACCCTTCACATCGGAGAAACGCACAGTGACCGCCTCAAGGATCGCCTCTGTCACCAGTGCTGTTTAACATCTATCTTCGTCCTCTTTTTGAGATTATCAGCAGCCAAAAACTGCTTTACCACTCATATGCAGACGACACGCAACTGTATTTCCGCATTTGCAATAAAAAGGATCACCACCTCAATCTAGAGATATGCCTCTCTTTGATAGAGGACTGGATGACAAAGAGTTATCTTAAACTCAACGGAGCGGAAACAGAACTTCTCCTGTTTCACGCCAAACAAAGAAATCAACCTGCAACAACCTGGACACCCCCGCCCATTCTGGGCAAAATTAATCACCCCTAGCACCAAAGTCAAAAGCCTCGGGGTCATCTTTGACTCCTACACGACAATGGACGCACAAATAGGGTCAGTAGTCAGCGGATCCCATCATCTGTTGCGCCTACTACGCAGACTTACCCCTTTCATCCCCAAAGAAGATTTAGCGGTCGTGGTGGGAGCAATTGTCAACTCCAGACTGGATTATGCAAATGCCCTTTACCTCGGACTCCCCAAGTACCAAATCGCTCGTCTGCAAGTCGTTCAAAATACGGCCGCCAGACTTGTGACTGGAAAAAAACCTTGGGAATCCATCTCACCATCACTGAGGGCACTTCACTGGTTACCAGTTAAAGACAGAATCACTTTTAAAGCACTCTGTCTAACGCATAGATGTGTCCATAAGAATGCCCCCCAATATCTATGCGATAAAATAAAAGCTCACAATCCCAATCGCATCTTGCGATCCACCAATCAGAACCTACTGCAGATCCCAAAAGCCAACTACAAGTCCAAAGGAGAAAGAAGATTCGCGGTCCAAGGTCCTAGACTATGGAACGCTTTGCCAACCAGCATTCGGTTGGAGGCGAATCACTTAGCCTTCAGGAGAAAGATCAAGACTCATCTCTTTTGATATCAAAGGAGACAGGAACAACAAGCGCCCAGAGGCGATTCAGTTCGCATGTGCCGCGCTCTATAAGTTTTTCATTCATTCATTCATACACAATCATTGTTGCACAGCCATGACCCAGGCAAACAAACAGTTCAAATGTAAGGTATGGAAGCATAGATTGTATAGCTCTCCAAAATATGGAAAATACTCCCCTTTCTTCTCAGCTGGGCCTTATATACCCACCTGTATTGATATACTTGAGTCTGCTGTCTCCCCCTTTTTTATGTCTTCCTTTTTTCAAAAATACTGTGATCTTAGTATATATATTTATTTTACTTATTTTCTATTAGATCACATGCGGTTTTGTCTCATGCTGGACCTGCGAGCATTGGCTGGCCGTGCTGGGCCCTGTCCGGTGGGGTTTGTTGGTGCTTGACCATTTCAGTACTACTCCAATAGGGCTAAATGCGCTATAAATTCATGGTCGGCATAACTGTGCGCAACACATCTGGGCTGGATTCCTCATAATTTGTTTAGGGTCCCTTCATCTTGCTTGGCTTGTCCTCCCTGGTCCTCTTACATGCATACAACTTCTGTTGCGAGATGCAAGTATTAATGCATATATATTTTTTAATAATTTTTTTTTCCATACATTTCATTGGCTTTTTGGATGCTCTGCTTTTTAACCACTTAATCACCGCCTCGTAGACAATATATAGCCTTCTTAGCACCAACTTCTTTGGCATCCCAAATCAGAGACCAGACAATACATCTACGCCTAGACAACGTGGCAGCTGTCGTTTATCAGCAGATGCAAGGAGGCACTCATGGAGGTGGTGCTGATCATGCTCTGGGCAGAGAAGAACCTCCTGGACCCCAGAGCAAGGTATCTGCCGGGCAGGTTGAACACGGAAGCAGACACGCTGTCCAGAGATGTGTGCGCTCTCCACCCCCATCGTCTTCCATCAGATTGCCAGCATATGGGATCCCCCTCAGGTAGACTTGTTTGTCTCCCCGAAGAATGCCAAGCTGAACAGATTCTTCTCTCGGATGCCGCATCCACAAGCCGAGGCAGTAGATGCCCTGTCATGCCCCTGGAGGTTCGCCACGGCACATGCCTTTCCTCCCAGGCCATTACTATTCAAATTCCTTCTGAGTCTCGTCAGGGAGTCAGTCCAGATGGTGGCAGTACTTCCGTATTGGCCGAAGAGACCCTGGTTCCCTCTAGCCATGCGCCTCAGTGTGAGCTCTCCAATCAGAATCCCTTCTTTCCCTCAACTTCTGTCGCAGGGCAGTCAAGTTCATCCAAACCCTCAGAAGTTGAATCTTCAGATGTGGAGGTTGAGAGGCAAGGGTTCGAGTCCCTAGGGCATTTCCCAGGAGTCATAACAACCCTTCTAAAAGCTAGAAAGCCTGCAACTAATGCCATATAAGTTCTTGCCATTTGCTACCAGAAATTGATTTGATCCAATCCTTACCTCTACGTCCAATATTCTAGGTTTCCTTCAAACAGGACTTGATCTGGGGCTTGGTCTGAGCTCCCTCAAAGTGCAGGTAGCAGCAATCTCTGCCGCAACAAAACAAAAAAAAAAAAAAAAAAAGAGATGGGCGGAGGATCCTTTGGTAGTCACTTTCCACAGAGGAGTATTGAAGATTCGTCCACCTGTTAGACGATCATTTCCTAAGTGGGATCTGTCCCTGGTCCTTGAAGTTCTATCTGACCATCCCTTTGCTACAGTGGAACAAGTAGCAATATGCAACCTGACACTAAACACTGCTTTCCTGCTAGCCATTACATCTGGCAGAAGAATCTTGGAACTTTACTCCTTAGGGATAGGTGACGGCCACATCTTTTTCTTCCCCCGACAGGGTGGAACTTCGCCCTCTTCAAGGGTCCACACCTAAGGTCGCCACTCCAAGCCACCTGTTGGAACCCAGGTCGCTACTCCAAGACACCTGTTGGAACCCTGGGCACTACCAGTATTTCCAGAGTCTTCTCGTGAGCTTGGTGTATCCAGAGTGCTCAGGGCTTACCTAGAAGCTACCGACCCCTTCAGAGACTCTGAGAGACTTTTCATTGTACCGTTCAGTAAATACAGGGGCAAAGAAGCTTCCATCAGAACTCTGGCATCTTGGGTTGTAAAGGTAATCCAGAAGGCCCTCAGGGTGAAGAATATCCTCCAGCCTGAGTGAATGCTCATTCTACAAGGGTAGTCTCAGCTACAAGGGCTAATGTTTTGTTGAAGATGGTGTGCAGGGCCGCCACCTGGTCTTCTCACCATACGTTCCTCAGACACTACCAGATTGGACCAGGAGCTCTCACGACTGCAGGTCAGGCTGCTATGTCCTCTGCTAATTAAACATTTATTGTTAAGCATTATCCCACCCATGTCAGCTAATTATTTATCACAGGTATGCTGCCATGGAGGCACCAGGAAAATGGAAAATTGTATCATACTTACCAGTAATTTTCCTTTCCTGGTGCCTATCCATGGCAGCATACGCTCCCACCCTCGGTATTCTAGATTACGGAGAATGTTGGGGAGGGACTATGCCTTTAATATATGCTATTCACTAGTCCTGAAGGAGGAGTCGAGGCGGAGCTCTATCACAGGTATACTGCCATGGATAGGCACCAGGAAAGGAAAATTACTGGCAAGTATGATACAATTTTCATTTTTTTTGCTGTGAAAATGACAATGCTCTCAAAAAATTGTCCAAAGTGTCCGCCATACTGTCGAAGTCACAAAAAATATAATAATAATAATAATAATAATTATTAATAGCCGATCGCCGCCATTAGTAGTAAAAAAAAATTTTTTTATAAAAAAAAAAAGCAATAAAACTATCCCCTATTTTGTAAACGCTATAAATTTTGCGCAAACCAACCGATAAACGCTTATTGCGATTTTTTTTTACCAATAATAGGTAGAATACGTATCGGCCTAAAACTGAGGACATTTTTTTTTTTAATATATATTTTTGGGGGATATTATAGCAAAAAGTTAAAAATAAAAATATTGCACTTTTTTCAAAATTGTCACACTATTTTTGTTTATAAAAACCGCAGAGGTAATTAAATGCCACCAAAAGAAAGCTCTATTTGTGAGAAAAAAATTATTTTTGTAGTCACCGTAAAATCCATTTATCTGAGTTCAAGGACGGACACATTGACCTTGGGGTTATACATCCTTTCTTTCAGGAGAGACTATCCAGAAAAAAAAAAAAAAAAAAAGAAAAAAAAAAGCACTGCAAGTGTTAAACACTTTCCTCAGTAGAGCACCTCCCAGGGGACGGGGTCCCCCAGGTAAGGTATATCCCACTCTCTGGCTAATCCAGCTCCAAGCAGTACAAACAAAAAAGGAGGGGTGGGTGCTGTGTCCGTCCATGAACTCAGAGAAATGTATTCTACGGTGAGTACAAAAATCCTATTTTCTCTTCCGATCATGGACGGACACAGCAGCATTGACCTTAGGGACGTCCCCAAGCAGTGTCAAGAAAAGTTCGAGGGGTGGGAAAACACAGCAAACCAAGCTTCACCACAAACAGAACCAGAGTTTCTCAACGGAGGAACTCCAACCTTAAACTGCGGCCTGTAAAACCTTGCGGCCGAAGGAGGCATCCGAAGATGCACTCACATCCACCTTGTAAAATTTTGGGAAGGTGTGGATTGACGACCAGGTCGCTGCCTTACACACACCTGTAAAACACGCTTGATGGCGGAAATCCCAAGAGGCACCAATCGCCCTGGTCGAATGCACCATAACTGTGGCAAACCTAGCCACTTCTGGAACACTGGACGTTACATGTCAAAAGGTTGTCTGTATTATATGCTATGTATTCTGCTGGGTCTTATGTGGGCATAGTAATTCGTATGCTGGCAGCCGTAAGCCACTAGCATTCAAGTACTTCGTTTTATGTTGCCCAATCGGTGTTCAACAGTTTTTAACCAAACTCCCACAACACATAACCCCAGACCTCAGCTATCAACTGACGTTTCCCTCATGCAGCAATGCCTGATGGGAGAATTATGCAGCAATGCCTGATGGGAGAATTATCCAAAATGTTAGGTTCCCCATGTGGTCCTCACTGTATTACCCCTGATAAATCTGTTTGGCTGTTTGGAAACCCCTTGTATGGGGAATTATATAAATATGGAAGCCTGTGAATAAAAAGTCAGTTGACACTCAGAGCTGTGTTTCGTCCGGTTACTGGGGGGGGGGGATTTGGGACATTGCCTTACTTTTCAATACTGACTGTGGATTTACCCTGGTTACCAGCGGAGATCGTGGAGTTTAATATTGTACTCCGCTACAATTGGTGGCAAGCGACGGGATCCAACCTTACAGCCGATAAGTGCAATTCGTGCAATGTGAACTACCGATGTAAATGGAGACGGATTATTCTACGCTAAAGCGGGAGACATTAAAGGAACTGCTAGAAGCCAGGGGTAAGGTAGCCAGCAACAAATCCAAAGCTGTACTAACTGCCGAGCTGATGGAGGGAGACAGAGCCCGAAGCGCTACACCACCAGCAGCCATGGAAGAAACCCTCTACCAACAAGAAATGAGGACCAGGCTGGAATTTTTGCCACAGCCTATATCAGATGCCATGCTGCACATGGTAATGGTGAATGTGCAGGAGTACGTGATGGCACACAGTCCGCAGCATACACAGTTTCGAGCAGAATACACTACTGGGTCACTCTACAACCAGGTAAAACCTGGTTTAATATTGTACGCCACTACAATAACCTGAAAGGGAGGCGCCCGCCCCTTTAGGGCATAGGCCTGAAGCACGACCTGTCTGATCCACCTAGAAATGATGGCCGACAAGACCGACAGACCCTTTTTAGCACCAGTCACTGACACGAACAGTGAGTCTGACTTCCGAAACGAAGCCGTAGCAGACAAGTACACCTGTAGGGCCCAAACTACGTCCAAGGAATGCAAAGCGGCCTCCTTCGGGTTTTTCGGCCAAAGACATAAGGATGGTAAAACAATATCCTCATTAATGTGAAAAGCCGAAACAACCTTTGGAAGGAATGACCGCTGCGGCCGCAGCACCACCTTATCCTTATGGATGACCAAGTAGGGAGCCTTGCAAGACAAGGCCGCCAGTTCAGATACCCATCTGACCGAGGTAATTGCCACCAGGAAAACCACCTTCTGGGACAGATTTAACAAGGGGATCTTCCGAATGTCCTCAAAACAGAGCCTCTTTTAGCACTGAGAGGACTAAATTCAAGTCCCATGGAGGCAGTGGAGGACGCACAGAAGGGGCCACATGCCGAACCGCCTGCACAAATTAATGCATCAGCGAGTTCCCCACCATGGGTCACTGAAAGTACACAGCTATAGCCGAAATCTGACTCTTAAATCGTACTTAAGGCGAGAGCCTGATCCACTCCACGCTGTAGAAACAGCAGAATCCGGGACATCACGTATGTACGGGGATGCCATTTCATCTCTTCACACGTAGAGATGTAGGCCTTCCACGTACGATGGTAAATCTTTTGTGAAGTAGACTTCCGTGCTCGTAGCATGGTAGAGATCACTGAGCCTGACAGACCTCGGTCCTTCAGCACCTGGCTCTCAACAGCCACGCCGTTAAAGCCAGCGACTGTAAAGCAGGGTGAAAGATAGGACCATGCAACAGAAGATCTTCTCTCAGGGGTAGACGCCTAGGGACGTCTGCCACCAGACGCACCAGGTCCACGTACCAGGGACGGCGCGGCCAATCCGAGGCGATTAGGATTGTTGGTATCCCTTCGGCTTCCACTCTGCAAAGCAGACGAGGAAGAAGCTTCAGAGGAGGGAAGGCATAGATTAGGCGATAGTGACCCCATGGCGCCACCAACGCGTCTGACGCGTCCGCCCACGGGTCCTTTGACCTGGCCACGAACCGTGACACCTTTCGATTAAGACGGGACGCCAGGAGGTCCATGTCTGGCGTGCCCCATTTTCGGCACAGACTCTGAAACACCTCCGGGTGTAGTGACCATTCTCCTTGGTCTAGTGTTTGGCGACTTAGGTAGTCGGCTTGCCAGTTCAGCACCCCCGGAATGTGCACGGCCGACAGGCGGAACGTACCTGTCGGCCCACCGGAGGATGTGCGCAACTTCCGTCGCTGCAGCCCAGCTCCGTGTGCCTCCCTGATGATTGACGTACGCCACAGCCATGGTGTTGTCGGACTGGATCCTGACCGGTTGGTCCTGCAGACCTAGGGACCACTTTGAGAGACACAACTTGATCACTCTAAGCTCCAGTACATTGATTGGCAGGCAGGACTCCTCCTGAGTCCAGCGCCCCTGGGCTGACTGGGCACCCCAGACACCCCCCCCAACTGGAGAGGCTGGCATCCGTTGTGATCACTGTCCAATGGCAACGCAGAAAAGACTTCCCGGTCCGAAGTACCGGTGACGTCAGCCACCACACTAGGGAGGACTTGACCAGTCGACTCACCCGAATCTGGTAATCCAGAGACGGGAGCTTGTCCCAACGTGACAGAATCTCTTTCTGCAACACTCGGGTGTGGAATTGGGCATACAGAACTGCCTCGAAAGAGGCCACCATCAGACTCAGAACCCTCATGTAAAAGCGAAGCGAGGACCACTTTTGGGTCGTCAACCGCTGCACCACAGACTGTAGTGTCTGAAGTCAGGAGAAAAACTCTCACCTCCGAGGAATCCAGGACTAACCCCAGGTATTCCAGCCACTGAGACGGTACCAATACCGACTTCTGGACATTCAGTAGCCAACAGAATTTTCGGAGGGTCTGGCAGGTGATAGACATGTCCTTGTCTAATTCTGAGCTTGAGGAAGCTCTCAGAAGAAGGTCGTCCAGGTAACCTACGATAGCGATCCCAAGCTACCTCAGCAGGGCCAGAAGAGCGAGCACCTTGGTGAAGATCCGTTCGGCCTCGGCACCACGGGATGGCCACAAATTGAAAGTTGTCCTTTCCGATCGCAAAGCGCAGAAATCTCTGGTGTTTTGCGCAAATGGGGATATGCAGTTACACGTCCATGATGTCCAAGGACGCCATAAAATCCCACTGATGGAGCGCTGCCACTACCGAGCGAATCGACTCCATTCTGAATTTTTGCACTTTGACAAAACAATTGAGGGCCTTGAGGTCCAGGATTGGACGGACCGCTTCCTTCTTGGGGACTAAAAACAGATTGAAGTAAAACCCCTGAAACCATTCCATTGAGGGAACTGACACAGTCACTCCCCTGACCAGTAGATCCTGGACAGCCCCTGACAGATCCTTCCGGCGATCCGGAGGTTGGAAGGAAATAAAAAATCTGTTTGGTGGACAATAGAGAAACTATCTTGTACTCCCGAGGAAACAACCTCGCAAACCCAACGGTCGGAAAAAGCGACCTCCACCGAGCCGCGAATTCGTGAAACCGGCCCCCCACCCGAGACGTGGGCAGGGGCAGACCTTCATGCGGAAGCAGGTTTGTCCGCAGGCTTGTTGGGCTTGCAGAACCAGGTGCGCTTCTGCCCTGCAGCAAGCAACTTGGCACCTTGAAAACATTTTCCTGCTGCATTTTGTGGACAAAAAAAACGTTTGGGGGTGGTAAAGGAGGGCCCTTGCTTACGGCGAGGCTCCTTACCCTTCCCATATTGTGGAAGCAGCGTGCCTTTACCGCCTGTGGCATCCTTTATGATGTCATCCAGGGACACCCCAAAAAGCCGTTTACCCTTAACGGGTAAATCCACCAAGGCCTTTTTTGAAGACTGGTCTGCAGACCAACACTTCACATGGCCGACTCACAGACAAACTTAAGTGTGGCAGGCGCAGCACTATGAAGTGCCTCATGCTGTATTTACTCTCTCTCTCTCTCTCTCTCTCTCTGTAAGAGATCAAAGCATTCTCTAATTTCTCTGAAATGTATAACTGTTTGTAACTTGGTTTGCAGGGTTGCTTTTCCAGGGTTAGCTTAGTTGGGTTTTGGTTTCTGATTTAGGTTAGGTGGAACTATTTTTAGCCCCTGGCTTCCATAAAACAAGACTCTGGCCTTGTGTGTCTAATCTCTGTCTCTGTCTCTGTCTCCATGTGGCTTTCTGTCTCTGTGTGGAATAATCTAGCAGCACATGCTGTGTATTAGGAACCTCCCAGACAGAAATGGATGCAAAGGAGGCTGTGATGGGTCAAGACTCTGCTCAATGTGAGATTGGCTGTGATTGGGCAAAGGCTTCTGATGAGTCACAAAAGCTTTCGTCTCTCACATACACATGTGCTCTACATTAGGTTCTTAGCAGGTTGAGCTTTATACATGTAGGTTATATTAGCTACCTAGTACAGGTTCTAGCTGGCCAGCTACATTAAGGCCTTGCACTAACTGGTCAGCCAGGTCCACACAGGTCTCAGAAGCATTCTGCGCCTCCAGCAAGACCTTTGCCCGTTCATTAAGTGTCTGCGACACCAGAGCCCAGGCCAAAACCGGTCTCACTGCCGACCCCACCACTGTGAACTATCTGCGGGGTCCTTAAAGGCAGGAGCCCCTTCCACAGGCAACGTGGTGGCTTTGTTCAGTCTGGACACAGGGGGGTCCACCGACGGAAGAGAAACCCACTTTTTTAAAACGTCTTCCTCAAAAGGGGTAACGGACCGCAAAGCATTTCGGAACAGCAAACACTTTCTGCGGACAATCCATTTCCTTATACAGCAGTTTGTCCAGATATGGAACACAAGGAAACACTTTCGCGGTGCAGGGTGGCTTGGGGAATCCAAAAGGGACCGGCGTATCCAATGCCTCCGCCAAATCCTCAAGTTTTTGAGTATGCCGCACGGCAGTGATAAGAGCTCCAACAAATGCCTTATCATGCGCTGACCCTGAAGCAGAGTTATCCTCACTGTCCGTGTGGGCTAAGCCTGCATCATCTGACATGACGGAACCAGGGCCACATGCAGTAGCAGGGCTTGATTCCGTGTCAGAGACATCCCCAGAAGCAGACGCAGGGAGGGGGCACTTTTTACCCCCCTTCTGGCCACTTGCCGCTTCAATCCTGGCAACAAACACCTCAAGAACTGTCGTCACAGCATCCATGGAGGCCGCAGGAACAGGGGTACCAAGGGTTAACTCAGGCATGGTTGGGGTAGAAGCCTCTGGTTCAGACTCCATGCTGACCCGCCGATATGCCTGCCCTAACAGTGCAAGGCAGGGACCCACAGGCCACCCTCCCGGCCGCAAAACAGAGAGCAGGGTACCCCCGCCCGACCAGGCTGTAGTGCTGCTGAAGCACTGAGAGTGCTGTCCGTGCTGCGCCGTCCCTCAGGAAGTATTCTGCAAGCTTTGGCGCCGTTATTTCAGGCACTAGAGCCCAAAAGCTTTTCCAAGGTGGCTGCCGTCATGCAGAAAAAAACAGCATGCGGGCTACAAAAAAAATGGCCGCCAATACATCGAACCGCGACCCTGGTAAAAACACAGTTCAGCACACACAGCACCTCACAGTAACGGAGCCCCCCACCTCACAGCCGCCACCCAGAACGGGGACGGAGGGAGAGGAAAGGGAGAGAGGAAAGCAGGGCGAACCCTCAATTGACATCCCCAGGAACGCACCAGCCGAACCACCCTGCCAGGGCAAGAGGATACTACTTACCCATCCTGCGACCACCGGCTGGAGGCATTCCAGACAGACCCAATGTCCGCAGCAGATACGGCATGGCTGTCGGCCCGGCACACTGTGACACAGCCATAGAGACTGGTCATATGTGTGCCCTGTAGCATCTAGCTCACCGGCCATCCCTGGAGCAACGGGGTATGTCGTGGACAGCCCAGCGCGTAGCTAAAGGCCGGCACTGGCTCGATGGCCGAACATTCACAAGCATCGAGGATCCAGCCTGTCACCCAGTCAGCAGTTGATTGTAGATCCCAGGATGCAAAGACGCAGGAAAAAATAAATAAAAATAAAAGCGAATATATATTTATATATATATATATATATAGCAAAAAAACTCCGGAGCACATGGGCTCCAGAAGGGCAATGTCTTAGCCTAACGCTAGGCAGAAAAAAATGGAGCTGCATGAGCCAGAGAGTGTGATATACCCAGGGACTCCTCCCCCTGGGAGGTGCTGTACCGAGGAATGCATTTTAACACTTAAAGTGCTGTTTTTTCTGCCTAGTCTCTCCTGAAAGATTGCAAAAGATAGTAGGACAAACCCCAAAAAATTCTTTAAATATATTAATAGTAAAAAGGTCAAGTCTGAGCATGTAGGCCCTTTACAAAATAATCTAGAGTGGGTGACTGAGGACAAAGAGAAGGCAAATTTATTAAATGCTTTCTTCAGCTCTGTGTATACAATGGAGCATGGGGGAGCTCATGTCCAAAATGGGGGTGGGAGTGACACAGCCCCAAATCCACAATGGCTCAAAAGTGATATGGTCCAGAAATATTTTGACAGAATAAAGGTGGATAAAGCACCTGAACCAGATTTGATCTCTGAAATTTCAAATCCACTGTATCTAATATTGAGGGACTCATTAATGACAGGAATAGTACCACTGGATTGGCGTAGAGCCAATGTGGTGCCCATATTTAAAAAGGGAACAAAGTCTTTACCAAGTAACTATAGACCTGTTAGTTTAACTTCTATAGTTGGGAAGATACTGGAACGTTTAATAAAAGACCACATGGATGAGTTCTTGCTGTAAACAAACTATTTAAGCAACAGACAGCATGGATTCATGAAAGACAGAAGTTGTCAGTCAGACAAACCTGATTTCCTTTTATGAAGAGGTAAGTAAAACTCTGGACAGAGGCGTGGAAGTGGACGTGGTATACTTGGATTTTGCAAAAGCGTTCGATACAGTTCCCCACACACGGCTCATGTGTAAGGTAAGGTATACAGGATTGGATATATCGGTTTGTAAATGGATAGAAAACTGTCTTAAAGACAGGATTCAGAGAGTTGTGGTTAATGATTCTTACTCTGAATGGTCCAAGGTTATCAGCGGTGTACACCAAGGTTCGGTGTTGGGTCCCTTACTTTTCAATATATTTATAAATGATATTGGGTCTGAGATCAAAAGTAACATTTCTGTCTTTGCAGATGACACCAAGCTATGCAGTGGAATAACGTCCTTACAGGATGTCTCCAATTTACAAGCCGACCTCAATGCTCTGTCTAATAAGAGGCATGGAGGAGCTCAGCTATGAGGAAAGATTAGAGGAACTAAATGTATTCACTCCTGAGAAGAGGAGGATAAGGGGGGATATGATCAACATGTACAAATATATAAGAGGTTCATACAGTGAATTTGGTGTTGAGTTATTCACTTTGAGGTCAACACTGAGGACAAGGGGGCACTCTTTACGTCTGGAGGAAAAGAGATTTCACCTACAAATATGGAAAGGTTTCTTCACAGTAAGAACTGTGAAAATGTGGAACAGACTCCCTCCAGACGTGGTTCTGGCCAGCTCAGTAGATTGCTTTAAGAGAGGCCTGGATTCTTTCCTAAATGCACGTAATATAACTGACTACTAAGATTTCTAAGTAAAGTTGATCCAGGGTAAATCCGATTGCCTCTCGGGGGATCAGGAAGGAATTTTTTCCCCTCCTGTAGCGATTGGATCAGATCATCGCTCTGCTGGTTTTTTTTTGCCTTCCTCTAGATCAACTGTGGGTGTGGAGTTGGGTGTATGGGATTGTACTGTGTTTTATTTTATTATTTACTTTTTTTATTGTTGAACTGGATGGACTTGTGTCTTTTTTCAACCTGGCTAACTATGTAACTATATATAACCCCAAGGTCAATGCTGCTGTGTCTGTCAATGAACGGAAGAGAAAAAAGGACGCCAATTTTGTTTGGGAGCCACGTCGCACAACTGTCTGTTAAAGTGACGCAGTGCTGAATAGCAAAACCTGGCCGGGTCCTTTAGCTGCCTAAAGGCTTGGGTCTTAAGTGGTTAAGCATGCTCATGATCCTCCCTTAAACTAAAGTAAATTATAAACAAAGACATTCCATGTTAAATTGTACAGCATCAACATCATTACTGCATGACTACAATCACCAGCACAGAATTTGCTACTAAACCACCCCAGATTTACACGAAATCTATCTAAGCATTATTTGTGAAGCATATGAGCTGAAAATATGTTTTCTGGTGAATTTTTCCATGCTAGATATATGCCTTTCTTGTATTTTCAATTCCTGTGCCAAACCACAGCACATAAAAAAACGTCTATGGCTTAGCAAATCAATACAGGACTATACCCTCGGAATTTGCAGGAATGTGTGAAAAGCCTGCACCTGCAACCACATGTACTGCATGTGGTAGCAGCGCATTTACTGTGCGTTGCATTTGCCAGCAGTACTGCCTAACAATAGGGCCAGTTGATACAATTTTTCCTTCAGCGGTATGTGTACAACACCCTCCAGCTGCCGTGTTAGGTTAAGGGGGTGGTAAAACTGTGGCACAAGGGGATGGGTGTTCTCTAGTGCCAACAGGTTTTCTGTACTTAACCACTTTCAAACTGCCGCACGCCGATAGACATCGGCAGAATGGCACAAGCAGGCAAATGGGCATACCTGTACGTCTCTTTGAATTTTCCGCCCAGCGGGCCCCACCGCGTGCCTCGGGAGTGTGCTCGCGGGTCCTCTGTGTTCGCCGGCGGCCTGCGATTGTGGTCAGGAGAGGCAGAACGGGAAGATGCCCATGTAAACAAGGCATTTTCCTGTTCTGACTAGTGACAGGACAGGGATCTGCTTCCAATGACAGGGAGCAGTAGATCACTGTCATGTCACCGGTAGCCCTCCCCCACAGTTAGAACACACTTAACCCCCTCCCTGCCAGTGTAATTTACACATTAATCAGTGCATTTTTTAGAGCACTGATCGCTGTATAAAATAATGGATAATAAATGAATAATAAAAAAAGGGAAAAATAAATAAATAAAAAATAAAATAATATGATCCGCAACCGCTGTACGCCACGCCAACGCAGTGCAGAGAGGCATGCACTGCATTCAGCAAGCAATTGCTCCCAATGCTGCGTGGCGTATTTTTCGAAGGTGGGAGTGGGCGTGACCCATGCAAACGATGGTCCGAGCATGGTGCAGTGTTTTACGCCCGGCGTATCATTAATTGCGCATGCACCGTGGCGTTAATGTGGACGCATGAAACAGCACAACTGCCTAAGCTACGCCGGATCACCCCGTACACTGTGAAAGTAACGTACACCCAATACGCCGGCCTGTGTTCCCTGGTGCCGACCTTTGCATGTCTGTTGCTGGGTTGCGCCTCATCTATGGTCGGGCACACGTACGTTCATGAATCACCGGATTTCCCTTATTTGCATATTTGAATGCCTAATCAATGGGAGCAGCAACATGCGACCAGACGAAAATGCCACCCACGTTACGCCGGGGTAAGTAAGCTACGTCGGTGTAGGGTGGCCAGTTTTTAGGCGCATGTTGGTTTGTGGGTCTGGCGCACAGATACCCTGGCGCACATTTGCACTTACCAGCGCAAATTTGAACTTACGTCGACGTAAGCGTTTTGTTAATCTGGGCCTATAACATTTGTGCAAACCAATCAATATACGCTTACTGCGATTTTTTTATTTTTTACCAAAAATATATGTAGAAGAATACATATCGGCCAAAACTGAAGAAAAAAAAAATATATTTTTTTATATTAAAACACACCAATGGCGTCATCCTGAACAATTCTGCGATCCAGGGAGCGTTCCAAGCCTCAGCCATGGCTTTCCTCCATCACTCTACCATCTTGCAGGCCAACACAGCCGTCGGAGTGGCTGGGACAACTCTATAATCACAGACCATTGCGATCGGTGCAACACCGAATGATTCACATACCATTATGTGCCCGTTATTGCTCTCCAACATGCGAGCAAGCCAACAGTCTACACTGTATTTTCTCTACTTTTGTCCCAATACTTTTGAAAACATATTGTATATATGCACACGTTTACAGAGAGTATATAATTCGACACACTCATTTTGTAAAAAATGTTTTTAAAATGTTTTTTCCGTGTCATGTGAAGACATTTTCTATCCTCCCTCCTGGCTCCTAATAACAGTGGCAAAGGAAAAAATAAGAATAAAAAAAAAAAAAATATACACACACACACACACACACACAATCCCTGTATCCTCCTTTGGTTCCCCCCATGCTCCTGTGTCCCCCCTCTGTGCCGCTGCCGTTCTGCTCTCCCCTCTCCGTGCCCATTCTCTGTGACGCTGCTCTCCCCCCTCCGTGCCCTGTGTCCATTCTCCGTGCCGCTGCTCTCCCCCCTCTGTTAGGATGGAGAGCAAAGATAGAGCAAAGATAGGAGTCGCTAAGCAAAGGTAGGAGTCGCTAAATCTGGCTCCTACCTTTTCCAAATGAACAAAGTCAGTGATCACTGACTCTGTTCATTCATATAACTGAGCATTGTAAACTGTGTTTACGATGCTTCAGTTTATGAATGGATAGGAGCCTCTGTCTCCTGTCCATTTATTTCCAGTGCAGCCGAGAAAGGGACTGGGCAACCTGTGTCCTTAGTCCCTTTCTCTATCTCAAAAGGGGAGATGTCAGAGGTCTGTTAAGACCCCTGATATCTCACCAAAACCCGCCAACAGGGCTAAGAAAAAAAAAAAAAAAACACACTATGGGCCAGATTCAGGAACAGTTAGGCTGGCGGATCCAGTGATCCGCCAGCCTAACTGTGACTTTGAGCCGGCGTTTCTGTTTTCTGTAACCAGAAAACAATAAACGCCGGGTTGAAGCTCCGATGCGAGCAGCGTAACTGAGTTTCGCCATCGCATCGTTACTTCAACTTAAAAATGGCGCCGGGGGCGTTCCCGCCTATTTACGCTCAAAAAATATGTTAATGAGCGGAAATCGGCAATTCACGATCGAATTCCGGCGCGACGCAATGACGGTACGACGTTTCCGGACGGGATACGCGGCGCATAGATATACCTACATGGGGTTGGAGTATCCTATGTTAGGTATAGGCGTCGTCATCGCGTCGGGAAAAAAAAAAATCACGTCGCTTGCGTAAAAAGTTCATGAATGGGAATGTGACGTCATTGACGTTCATTCACAGAATTTGGAGCATGCGCACGGGGATGTTTGGACACTCGACGCATGCGCAGTACGTTGGCGGCGGGATCGCGCTTAGTTAGAATACTACACGCCCCGTACCCGCCCAATTTGAATTCCGCCGGCTCATTTGCGATGCGCTGCCACAACTTTAGGAGCAAGTGCTTCCTGAATAACAGCACTTGCTCCTAAAATTTCAGCAGCGTAACGCAAATGAGATGCGTTACTCCAGAGCAAAGATGCTCTGCTCTACCTGAATCTGGCTGTATATATATATATATATATAATTGAGATTGAGAGCTGCGCTCAGGATAGCTTGAACAAGGGTAAAGAAATGAAATTGTGGCTGCAGCCCCCCCTAAATATAACTCCAAAAGGAGTATAAGGGTAAAGGTGTAGGTGTTTGGGGGTGATGGCGCTGTCACTATTATGTTGTTTAGACTAGCCCACAAGTATATGGGTAGAATTAGTGGGACAACATTCCCTAAGGTGTATAGTACCACAGGTGAGGTGGGAGTAGTGGTGCTAGTAAGTGCTAACAATGTGTCATCAATGAAAGTGAAAGTATACACATGTGCATATTAAACATAAATATGTGGTAGATTATAAATGTGCACTAACAACAATCCATAAAAGTTGTATTGCAATAGGTTTCAAATAACATCTATTTACAGACCATGCAGTGGTTAAACCTTAAAACACAAAATAAAATATTGTGACAATCGGAGTGTCATCAGTATATCCACAATAATCAATACTAAAATAACCATGCAATGAAAAAATAATAATCATGGGGAAAACATATATGAGTATATGTTGGAGTGAACTAAAGGTCGACTGACATAAAATAGTCCATCAGTTACAATCGGGTGACTCTGTGTGATGTGACAAGGAAGGTGCACCTATATGCATAGGTGTTACGTCAGGTGGGAATCGCGGTGAATCCGGTGCTCCCCCTCAAGGGTCCCCACTCACCAAATGTAGTCACCCCTGCAGGGGTATAAGGCGTGTCAGGTCACAGTATGTGTTCTTCCCATATCGTGGCACCTTCTCCTGGGTTCCAAAGGTAATCGCCAAAATTCCTGGTATATCTCCTTGGTATAGATGGATATTTGCACAGCTCCTCCAAATCAAAAAAAGAGAGGGGACTTTCATAGTGTAGTATGTAAAATGAGGTACGGCTTTATTGGCACTACTGAGCAATACTCAGGCACAGGTGCAATATACAGAAAGTCAATAAAGGTATTAAAAAATAATTAAACTTAAAAAATCATGGCACCATGCATAGCTGAAAGTGGATAAATCAGCGGTGACAGAACGAAAAAATTAAATTAAAAACAAGGAAAAGGAGTAGTACCCTATGATTTGCCAAACATAGGTACTCCACAGTACAGGCACTAAAGGTTCCGGATGTGGATCAATCCAGCATGTGAACGGCGTGCGTTCCAGGCTGACACGCTGGTGATCCCGGAAGTGCGTGTAGGTGTGCGTGTATCCGCTTTACGCACGTTTCGTAGTCCTTACGTCTTCTGAAGCGGGTACACGCATACCGCGACTTGCAGGATAAATAGGCAGCGTCACCATGGCAATTAGATACGCTCGATGGGGCTGTCCAATCAGAACGGCCCAATAGGTGTCCAATCAAACGTTGTAGTTTGCACCTATTGGAAATAGGAGTAGCCGCCCCTAGTCATTCAGGCAGTGTGTGGCGGGTTGGTTGTCCAATCATAGGACAGGGCTTAAAGCATTAAAGCATTAGTGGGTGTATAGCTTGTCCAAAGTATTTGAGTGGCGGGATCAGTGTCCTATTTGAAGTTTATACATCACCAACCTACAGGAAAACGAAGCCGCTAGTTGGCCGGTCAGACAGAATACAGTGTATTAAGTAAACGGGCGTATATATATATATATATATATATATATATATATATATATATATATATATATATATATATATATATATAGCAATAAATATAATTGTAAAAAAAACAAAACAAAACACACATAAAAAAACACACCACACACACCGACACATCCACCCCCCCCCCCCCTGCCAAGGAAGCATTGTAAAAAAAAAAAAAAAAAAAAGCAACAAAAAATAGTGAAGAATTAAAATTGTAAAATAAAAATACTGAAACGACATAAAAAAGTATCGGTATCGGCGAGTACTTGAAAAAAAAAAAAGTATCGGTCTTAAAAGTGGTATCAAGACAACCCTACTCAGAACCAATGCTAAAGATCAGACAATAGCAGAAGTTGCCTACAGGTTTGGCGGTAAACAGCTGAAAAACAACGTGATTTGATGAAAGTTGGCTGAAAAAGACTTAGGGCCAGATTCACGTATTCCAGAGCATCTTTGCTCTGGAGTAACGCTTCTGATTTGCGTTGCGCTGCCGAAATTTTAGGAGCAAGTGCTGTCATTCACGAAGCACTTGCTCCTAAAGTTGCGGCAGCGCATCACAAATGAGCCGGCGGAATTCAAATGTAGCGGGTACGGGGCGTGTAGTATGCTAACTACGCGCGATCCCGCCGCCAACGTACTGCGCATGCGTCGAGTGTCAAAACATCCCCGTGCGCATGCTCCAAAATCTGTGAATGAACGTCAATGACGTCACATTCCCATTCATGACCGTTTTACGCAAGCGACGTTTTTTTTTTTTTTTCCCGACGCGATGACGACGCCTATACCTAACATAGGATACTCCAACCCCATGTAGGTATATCTATGTGCCGCGTATCCCGTCCGGAAACGTCGTATCGTCATTGCGTCGCGCCGGATTTCGATCGTGAATTGCCGATTTCCGCTCATTAACATATTTTTTGAGCGTAAATCGGCGGGAACGCCCCCGGCGCCATTTTTAAGTTGAAGTAACGATGCGATGGCGAAACTCAGTTACGCTGCTCGCATCAGAACTTCAACCCGGCGTTTCTTGTTTTCTGGTTACAGAAAACAGAAACGCCGGCTCAAAGCCACAGTTAGGCTGGCGGATCACTCGATCCGCCAGCGTAACCTTTCCTGAATCTGGCCCTTAGACTTACCGGTGATGGAATTTCTAAGAGCCTTTCAGGACAACCTTGGAGAGAGCGCAGCTCCGCCTCTTAATTAGGAAACACATGTCGTCCTTTAAAACCCCCCTCTTCCACCATGGCCTCAGTTATTGTGGTCCGACTCTCTGGAAGATAAAAGCACAGAAAACCACAACACCATGATAGTTAAAAGTCTATTTTAATATACATTAGGGAGGGAAATAGCAGTTGTCCTGAAAGGCTCTTAGAAATACCTTCACCGGTAAGTAGGGTTGTCCCGATACTAGTATCGGTATCGATACCGAGTATTTGCGCTAGTACTTGTACTCGTGCGAATACTCCCGATACCTAAATAGAATACTTTTTTTTTTCTTGAGTGCGGGGTGGAGTGCAGAGCACTCAGAGGGACCATGGCTGAACTCAGAGGGACCATGGCTGCATTTAAAAAGTATCGGTATTCGGTATCGGCGAGTACATGAAAAAAGTATCGGTACTTGTACTCGGTCCTAAAAAAGTGGTATCGGGACAACCCTACCGGTAAGTCTAACCAAGTCTCTCAACTCGCCTTTCAGGACAACCTTGGAGAGGATAAACAAGTAACTTACCCTTGGGTGGGACTACTGCCTGCAGTACCTTCCTGCCAAAGGCTTGAAAGGTGGCAGACAATAAGTCCAACCTATAGTGCCTGAGGAACGTTGAGTAGTTGGACCAGGTGGCAGCCTTGCAAATCTGCTCGGGTGTAGCACTGGCCCTTTCAGCCCAGGAAACTGCAGTTGATCTTGTTGAGTGTGCAGCAACACCTGATGGAGGCACTTCTCCTTTAGCTTTATAGGTTTCTATAATTGCGAGTTTGAGCCATCTTCCTAGGGTACTTTTGGACGCTTTTTCCCCTTTACGGGGACCTGAAAATGTTATAAAGAGAGCATTTGATTTTCTGAATTCTTTAGTGACTGAAAGAAACTGTATCAGGCTTCTTTTAACGTCTACAGTATGAAACGCTTCTTCCCCAGCGTTCGTAGGATTTGAAGAAAAAGTGGGTAAGACCGATTTCTTGCGACCGATGGAAATTTGATGAGACTTTTAAAAGATAGGCGGGATCCGTCTGAAGGATCACCTGGTCTGAAAGGATCCTTAGTACAAGGTTCTGTAATGGCCAGAGCTTGGAGTTTGTATTGTTGGTATTTTCTTCCCTGAATTTCCTTAAAACTAGCGGGATCAAGGAAAGGGGGGGGGGGGGTGTAGCACAGCTGGTAATCCCATGGGTGGGCTAGAGCATCTATACCCATCGCCTAGTCTCCTCTGTGGAGAGAAAAGAATTCCTGGACCTTTGAATTTTTTTGGCTGGCAAAAATGTCCACTTGAGGATGCCTCCATTCCTTGGAGATCATGTTGAATACCTCCTGATTCAGACTGCATTCTGCCTCTACTACTCTCCTATTCAGGTCTGCTAGCAGATTTTGAGATCCGTTTAGGTTAACTGCTGACAAAGAAGTCACGTTTAGCTCCGCCCAGGACAATAACTGGTTGGCTAATTCCATCAGACCTTGGCTCCTGGTCCCGCCTTGTTTGATCACATAGGCAACTGCTGTTGTGTTGTCTGACAGGACCTGTACATGACGACCCTTTAGCATCTGTTGAAAGGCCAGGAGACACATAAAAATGGCTTTTAGCTCTCACCAATTTGATGACTTCCTTGCCTCCACTTTGGACCAAGACACTTGTGCGGTTTCCTGTCCAGATGGGCGCCCCATCCCCAAGAACTTGCGTCTGTTGTCAGACGCTTGTCCAAAGGGAGGACCCATGAGAGACCCTTCGACAGATTGGAAGACGCTCTCCACCACCAGAGGGCCGTTTTACACTCGATGTTGGTTTGAAATATTTTTCCAGCGATTCCTGGTGAGACCAAACCTATAAGATTTTTCTCTGGAGGGGTCTGGAGTGCAGTCTCGCCCATTGGACCGCAGGAATCAAAGCTGTGAGTAGGCCCAGAACTGCCATGGCTGACCGTATTGACACAGAGATTCGTCCGAATCTTTTCCTGAGGGAGGAACACCTTTTGGAGAACTAAATGGATGGTGTAACCGAGAAACCTCATCTCCTGTGTAGGGTCTAGGTTTGACTTCTCTAGATTCAACAGCCACCCTAGGCTCTTCAGATGAGTCTGACACTTGGAGATTTGTCACAAGCTTTTGAATCCGCAAAAAACAAGAGGTCGTCCAAATATGGAACAACCCAGACCCCCCCCCCCCTCAGTTTCAGAGGTTCCAAGGCTTCTGCCATCACCTTTGTGAAAATCCTGGGGGAGGACGAAAGGCCGAACGGCAGGGCCCTGAATTGTAGATGCCAAATTGAAGTCTCTAGGTTGATTGCCAGGCGAAGAAACCGTTGGGAGGCCTGAGCGTTTGGTACATGTAGGTAAGCATCTCTTAGATCCAGAGATGCCATGAAGCACTCTGGTGTTAACTTCGTTATGGAATAAATAGTGTCCATGCGAAAGTGCTTGTACCATATTGACTTGTTCAGGATCTTCAGATTTAGGCGAAATTTGCCTGAGGGCTTCTTTACTAGAAATATGTGAGAGCAAAACCCTCTTCCCTCCTGTTTTGGGATCTGGACAATCACTTCCTGTTGGATCAGATCCTTTAACAGGTTCATCATAGCAGAAGCTTTTTCCTGATCCCTTGGTAGGGCTGTAACATAAAACCTGCATGGAGACCATTCTGAGAACTCCAGGTTGTACCCTTGTGCAATGATGTTTTTTACAAAAGGGACTTTTGGCCAATAGGTTCCATTGAGGAAAGAAAGAGGACAATCTTCCCCCCACTGGCGTCAGATTGTCACTTGTCTTTTGGGGTTTGATCTGGGGGGGGGGGGGGGGGGGGGCGCCCCCCCCCATCTGAAAATAATTCCTCCTCTTCCCCCTGCCCCTTTGAGGAACCCAGCGTTTTTTGTTATCCTCTCTATTTTTGTAGGTTTGTTGAAAAGGACAAAAATTATTTTTAACAGGTTGTTTCTTTTTGGCAGGGAATGCCTTCTTTGTCGGCTGTTCTGTCCAAAACTTTTTCTAGATCTGGCCCAAAAAGCAAATCCCCTGTAAAGGGTAAACCGCAGAGTTTAATTTTAGAGGCCGTGTCCCCTGTCCAAGTTTTAAGCCAGACTGCACGCCTGGCTGAATTTACTAAGGCAGAAGATCTAGCTGCCATCTTGATTGATTCAGCTGATGCATCAGCCATGTACCCGATTGATTTTAAAAATCAGGGGAAAAGATTCCAATATATCTTTTCTTGGCGTGCCTGCTTCTACATGGCTCATCAGCTTTTCCACCCAACACTAAGGGCCAGATTCAGGTAGGAGAGCGGATCTTTATGTTGGAGTAACATTTGTCATTTACGTTACTCCGCCGAAATTTTAGGAGCAAGTACTGTTATTCACATAGCACTTGCTCCTAAAGTTGCGGCGGCGTAGCGAAAATGAGCCAGCGGAATTCAAATTGGGCGGGTAGGGGGCGTGTATTATTTAAACGAAGCGCGATCCCGCGGCGAACGTACTGCGCATGCGTCGATTGTGAGTGAGCATGCTCCAAATTCTGTCAGTGAACGTCAATGACGTCAATCCCCATTCACGGACGTTTTACACAAACGACGCAAAACTTTTTAAATTCGCCGCGATGACGACGGCCATACTTAACATGGGATACTCCACCTAGGGGGCATGTTTTTCTTTACGCTGCGTATCGCTTACAGAAACTTCGGAAAGTCACTGTCGGGTCAGCGTACGATCGTGAATTTCTGTCTCTCGCTGATTTACATATTCTTGGCGTAAATCAGCGGGAACGCCCCGAGCGCCCATTTTCAAATTGCAGTTCCGATACAACGGCGAAATTCAATTTCGCCGCTCGTATCTGAACTCAATCCCGGCGTATCTGGTTTTCTGACTACAGAAAACAGATAAGCCGGCTCAAAGTGTGAGTTATGCTGGCGAATCACTGATACTCCAGCGTAACTCTACCTGAATCTGGCCCTAAGTTTCTTGCCACCACTGTGGAAGCCAGAGCGGGTTTAAGACTGAGCGATCACTTCCGGTTCCGGCGCCGCATGGAGTAGCTGCTCTTCACTGCAGCTCCCGCTGCACGA
This sequence comes from Rana kukunoris, assembly GCA_029574335.1. Classification (NCBI taxonomy): domain Eukaryota; kingdom Metazoa; phylum Chordata; class Amphibia; order Anura; family Ranidae; genus Rana; species Rana kukunoris. The sequence continues at coordinate 129,150,396 of CM056058.1, forward strand.
CCATAAACCAGCCTATAAAACCGGCCCGAGAAGCCCTACGATCCCCCCTCCACCTCTGGGCACGTCCACCTACCATCATGGACCGTTTCCTGGAGAAACCGGGCGCCCGCGCCAACTCTGCCCAGACGGCGCCGTTCCAGCCACAAATCGAGGCCCCGGTCTTGGCCTACCCCGCTCCGCAGACATCAACGCTGCCGGCCGCGATGGAGGTAAGCGGCGACACCTCCCCCCCCCCTCCTTCTCCACATGCATCCATGTCACAGGACACAGGGGAATAACACCACAGAGCGAATCGCTCAAGCTGTAGCTGCCCTGCTAACCCCCATGATCGCGGCATCTGTGGAGAAGGCCGTGAAAGCCGGGATGGCGCAGTTTAAGGCCCAACTGGGGGAACATGGCTCTAGGCTAAAGGAACTGGAGCACCGCTTATCCAATGCTGAAGAAGACCTCTATCAGGCCCAAGCTCTAGAGCACGCTCAGGATAAGACCAATCAATATATTCTGCAGAAATTAGATGAGAATCGATCCAGGAGGAGCAACCTGAGGTTCGTGGGGGTCCTGGAGTCACTCCAATCATCTGCACTCTCTGACTTTTGCGCCCAACGCATCCCAGAAGCGCTGGGCCTTCCAGGCCCAGGCACGGTAGAACGGGCCCATCGCATGGGGGCCTTTAATGCGGACCGCAAATCTCCGCGCCCGATCATTGCCAAGTACCTTAATTATGCTGATAAGTCCCTCATACATTTCAGCAAGCCCGCCAGCTCCAAATCGACGGCATAAAAGTACTAGTATTCGCTGACTATTCTATTGAGGTATCAAAGAAAAGAAAGGCATTCCAACAAGTCTGCACGGAACTCTTTAAGCAACAAATAAAATTCACCCTTGCCTTCCCAGCCATACTACGCCTTAAGGCCCCGAACGGAGACCAGCTGACTTTTCAGGATCCCTCAGAAGCCGAAGCCTTCCTGCGGTCGCGGCATGCGCTCCCTCACACCCAGACGCCCTCCAAGGCCCCGCCACTTAATCGCCCCATGGATCAAAGGAGCCCAAGGAAGGACTCTCCTAAACGCTTCAGGCCCTCAGGCCTAGACCCGACCCAGGCCGCCACGAGATGATCTCCTTACGCTTTAATCTCCCTCCCGGTTCTGCTCTTTACCCTTGACCACGTGTACTACCCTGTCTGGGTCCCTACAGGGCCTGACCTGCCCTTGCACCTTTCGACCCCGGGGCTATTGATGGTCCACTCCTCCTCGCCATCCAGACAGGTCAGACTCTTGAGCAATGTGTTCACTTTACCCATGTACTGTTTTATGGGCTGAGTGATCACTTAAGGACACCTTTATTACCATTGTTACCTTTTTCCATGTTTATGTTTGGTAATCCTCTTAGAATGCATTTATATCAGTCATGCTCTCCCTTTACACCCCCTCCCCTGATATATAGTAGCTATTGTGATATAACAATCGCATATATTACTGGTTCCACTACTAGCGCCTCCTGGTCTACAAAGGCTACCCCCCCCTACCCAGTTGCGCATCATATTAGCCGCATGACACCTTGCTCCCTACTTTCAGGGCTCCCGGGTCTCATGTTACTAGGGTCGTGACAAGGGAGCCACCCCGTACAGTGACTCCATGTGGAAAAAAGCGAAGTTCTCACTTTTGGTTTTGTTACTTTTGTTGTTTCTTTTTCAGGCTCCCCCTTATTCCCCCTCACCTCCCTTTCTCCACCCCCTCCTCCAGGCACCTACGTACTCATGCTTCGCACTCCCCTCCCCTCCTGTGTCATACGTGTCCCATTCCTCACTGCTGTGGCTACTACCCTTAGATCTAAGTCACGCGATGCCCTTACTAAAAATTCATCTCAGACCCCCTTCCCTAAACCCATAACATGAAAGTACTTTCATGGAACGTGAAGGGACTCAGGTTCCCAAACAAGAGGATGAAGATCCTCAGACACCTAAAAAGACTAAAAACAGATATTGCTCTGTTACAGGAGACCCACCTATCCGCATCTAACTTCCCACGCATGAAAAAACTTTGGGTGGGCACGATCCTAGGCTCGGAGGCGGTTGGCCGCAAGGCTGGTGTCCTCCTACTAATACACAAAAACCTCCCATGCTCGGTTCTCGCGGTTAACTCAGATACCCAAGGCAGACTACTCTCGGCCCATGTTAGAATAGGATCCAAGGAACTGATTATATCTAACATCTATGCCCCCAATAGCCCTGGCAAGGCCTTGTACTGCGAGCTGTCTATGTGGCTATTGCAGAACTCCCATCTCCCCCACCTGATTGGGGCGACTTCAATGACACCTGTAACAGAATGGCCCGTGACACCCAGAGATGTTGGAAGGATGAGAGATACTCCTGTGCCAGTAGCAACAATAACTCTTGGGTCGAAATCCACCCTGTGCCCTTTTGGGTGTAGGGTGGCGAATAGTGAATTATAATTCCTTTACTAACAGATGGGACATTATTAATACTTCATATTTCAGGACTGAGATATCACAAGGAGTTCATGATGACATGACCAGGTCAACCAGACAGTGACTCATACCTTTGTATAATAGGCTATTGAAATATCGTAAGGTGTTGGCTATTCACTGTAAAGACATTCCGTTGAAAAGGTGTTGATTGCACCCACTCTCACAAGACTCTGCCATTGTGTGATAAAGCTGTCTAGATAACTTATTCAACTAGATGTCTGTGTTATTATCCAAGGTTAATTGAACTCTATTGATGATGCGGTGCCGTCATGTCTAGCTACCAATTAAAGAATTACCCTCAGTGCGTGAATAGGGGGGTGGGGACTGCATTGTCCTGTGATGAACTGTATTATGCTGTACTGGATATATAAGCAAGCTAAGAAAACCAATAAAGTCATTCATACATTTTGGAAACTAGAGAACGGAGCGCAGTCTCGTTTATTCGGGGAAATGGAATGGATCATGTCTGCCTGGTTGTTGGTGTGTCGGATAAGCTTGTCGTGGTTGGATGGAAGGTCATAAACGGTGGCGACCGTTTCAACACCTTACACCAGATAGATGGCAGATCTTCCCCCAAACGCCCTAGTCCAGGCCATGTCCCCTCCAACATGTATTCACTCCACCTTCGTGACCTTTGGCGCCTGGCCCACCCCGCCGACAGGGAATTTACATTCTACTCCAATCCCCATGCAATCTTCACTAGAATTGACTACTTTTTCGGCTCTGACGACTTTATTCCCTTAGTCTCCGCCTCTGACATATTTGACATTGCCGTGTCCGACCACGCCCCGATTTCAGTCTCACTTGACAACCTCGACCTTCCCCCTCACCCGAAAATATGGAGTTTTCCCTCCTACCTTCATAACCACTCCGATTTTCAATATTTCATGGAGGAAGCCTGGGCGGAATACTCCTCGGCAAATGCCCCCCATATTGGTGATCCAAACCTCTTCTGGGATGCCGGTAAGGCCTACCTCAGGGGTCGGATCATATCCTATGCTACATCCTTCAAAAAGGAACACCCTATCTAAGAACAAACTGGCCAGTTCCCGACCGCATCAAGCACAAAGGGCTCTTTATTTATCTGATTCCCCCGAAAATAGAGACGAATGGCACGCAGCTAAGAGGTCCTTTGATTCCTGGGCAGACACTCTAGAAACAGTTAAGAAAGCAAACTTAGACGCCACCCTCCACAAATTCGGGAACAAATCGTGCAAACTGCTCGCCAGACTGTGTAAAGGCTCATTTAGTCCCACCCATATTACGTCTCAGAGATTCCAGCGGCTCCATTCATACCACACCACTGGCGATAAACAGGGCGATGCTCCAATTTTACTCGGCCCTGTACGCTTCAGACCCCATCGACAAACCCACGGCGAACGCCTTCCTAAAAAAGCTGGCTATCCCCAAAATCACCCCCTCTCAATTAGAAGCCCTTAACGCTCCTATCTCCACTACCGAGATCTCAAATACCATTCGTAAGCTTAGCCCTCCAAGGCCCCAGGCCCAGACGGTTTTACAGGTGAATTTTACAAGACCCTACAAAATATTGTAGGACCCACCTTGCATAAAGTGTTCAACGGCGTGTGGTCCGGCGGCCCCTACCTCCCCTCAGGAAATCAGGCCATTATCAAACTACTTTCAAAGAAGGGAAAAGATCCCCTCGAGCCAGGCTCATATAGACCAATATCCTTACTGAACCTGGATGTTAAGATCCTATCCAATATCATTGCAAATAGGCTTGCAGACATTATCCCCTCCTTAATCCACCCGGCACAATCCGGCTTTGTAAAGGGTAGAACGGCTACCTTAAATATTCGTAAAGTAATGCTGGCCCTGGAGCACGCCAAACAACACCCTGGTGGGGACTTTGCCATCATCACCTTAGACGTTAGTTTCGAATGGTTTTCTCTATCTATGGTTAAAATGGGACTCTCTGGTCCCTTTTGCCATCTCATAGACGCTATGTACACTACCCCATCGGCGAAACTAGTCCCCACTCCTTTTTAATTTAGCCTTAGAACCCCTATACAGACATCTCACTCAAACAGCCATGGCATAAAATCAGGCGCTCACAAAAATACGCTCCTCACTTTTTTGCGGACGACGTCCTCATTTTCTCAGAAAACCCCTCTTCCGATATGCTTACCATCAAAAAAATCTTCGATAAGTTCCGAGTCTGCTCAGGCCTCCGAATAAATTACTCCAAAAGTGAAATTCTCCCTTTGGGCACTCGACCCAATCCCCCTTGGACACGACATTCCATCTTTACTTCTCACATTACCTACCTCGGCATAAAAATTGGCAAAATGCCCTCATCTCTGTACCACCTAAACTACCCCCCTTTGATTGCTAAAATCTCTCAAGAACTAATGAACTGGTCGGATCTGCCGCTCTCGCTCCTGGGGAGATGCCATCTAGTCAAAATGGTCAGCTATGCCAGACTGCTATACCCCATGCAGACTATCCCTCTACTTCTCCGCCATAAAGATGTTAAACTCATTGAATCGGCTATTTCTAGATTTATTTGGCAGGGCAAGAGACCACGCATAGCTTTGAAAAAACGTTTTCTCCCCAGGCGCGAGGGTGGTGCTAGTCTCCCCAACGTTAGGCTGTATAATTTAGCATGTTTATTAAGAATTGGTTTAGACTGGATATCACAAGCCTCAAGATACTCAAACTATTCGCTTGAATCCGACATGGCACACCCCCTCTCTCTAGCGGCCCTCCTGCACAGCAAATGGAAGTCGATTACCCCCAGGTTCCAACAAAACCTGATACTCAGGGATACAGTCATCGTCTGGAGGGAAACCAGGAAACTCCTCAGGCTATCCCCCTTTATGTCAAGACATCTCCTCATCCAAGGTAACCCCAGTTTCCCCGGGGGACTGGACCACAAACCCTTCAAAATGTGGCAGGAAAAGGGGCTTACGCTTTTTGCTTCTTTATGTGACGCCTCAACTGGTTGACCTCTTTCCTTCGCAACCAAGGCCGAGGCCTTCGGCCCACCCAAATCCCATGTTTTTCACTACTGGCAATGTGCTAACTACCTTCGGACATCCTGCAACGAGCTATGTAAATGTTTTTTCCCCCTCCTTCACGGATCAGCTGCTCTTGGAAGGCTCATATAAAATCTCGGACATATACAAACCCCTGCTCATCGGAACCTCACCCTCATCAGCTACCAACTGGGGCAAGGACTTTCCCGACGATCACCTGATTCACAAACTGCTCCAAGGCTTCAACACAGTTATACGTCTTACCCCAAACAAAATCTGGAGGGAAACCCAACTAAAGATTCTCCATCAGGCCCACATCCCCTTTCTCCACTCATCACAAGACCCAAACAGCACCACGTGCCCACTGTGTCATCACCCAAAGCCATCCCTGGCCCACCGCTTCTGGTCATGCTCGTTTATTTCAGCCTTTTGGGACCAGGTCCTAGCTTACATTTTTAAAGTCACTCTACTGAAACTGCCTAAAGACCCCCCCCCCTTCTCATTTTCGGCTACTAGGATTCTCCCCTGCTCCACAACAGGCTGTCTCTTCCACCAACACCGCCACCCGCTTTACAGACTTGTAAGGAATGGCCTCTACTCTGCTTCCTTGTCGCACGCAGGGCGATCCTGAGAAATTGGATCTCCTCACATCCCCCCTCCGTCACTCAGCTCCAACGAGACCTCCTCCTTTACAGAGAACGAGCCACCACTGACTTCACACGGGACACAGCAAGGTCTCGCTTCTTATCAATCTGGCGACCATTCATGAGCTCAACACTATCCCACCTTTGAACACTACTCTTTCTCGTATTACAAGTCTCCTCCGCCTGCATCCACGGATGGAGAACCTCCACTGGCCACATTGCCCACCGCTCCTCCTTAAGATTTGCTGGCAACACGGATATTACACCACCCCTCTCCCCTCCTACTCCCCCCCCCCTCCCCCCCACGTTGGATTTTGACTGTTTCTTCCACCACAGAGCTGCATTGTAATCGTTGATATTGGAACTTTTGCATCTTGTACTTTTACTGCATATTTAGTCCATTTACGCTCCCCTTAGATCCCACCAGTTCATATCCTTGTAGAAATAATACCCTCCCTTCACCCCCCCCCCCTTCTGGGGGCATGGGAATGTTTATGCCTCAACCTTTTGTTTATATGACTGATAGATGTTTTGTCCATCTTACTAATAACATATGTAATGCAGGCGCTCATGCCCTGTTTTTTCTTTCTCTTCCCTTCAACCTCTGCTCTCTCTTCTCTACTTCTCTTCCTTTCTCTCTCTTTTCACTTATGTTAACCCGCTGATCATATCCTGTTGTATGTGTATTTTATTCTATGAAAATTCAAATAAATAACTTTAAAAAAAATAAAAAAATTAAAAAAAAGACTGAGCGATGTAGAGTCCCAAGCCTTTTTCAGTAGGGAGTCCGCCCCTTTATCCATGGCGTTCTTTAGTACCCTCATTTCCTCAAACGCAAGATCCGTGCGTCGAGACACCCGAGAGAAAGCCTCATCTACTCGTGGCTTCTTATTCCAGACTTCGGAATCCTTATCTTCAAAGGGGGAATCTCTTTCTTAGGCTTTTAGAAAAGAAAGGACCCCTTTCCGGATCTTTCCACTCTTTTTTAATAGCATCCGATACTACTTTGTGGACTGGGCACACTTTATGTTTGGAGTCATCCAGCCCCGGTACATTTTGTCGTGAAGAGACAATTTTACCTTTTCTTTCTGAATCTCAAGTGCAGTATAAATTGCATTCAGCAGATCGTCCACTTCGTCTAAAGAGACCTTGTATCTGGAACTTTTGCTATCCTCTTCCTCCTCATCTCAATCTCTAACCGAGCGAAGAGTACTTGTCCCTTCATCCCCAGAATCTCCAATCTCTGACTTTTGGGCTAGGTGGTGAATGCTGAGGTTCACTTCACTTTGTACTGCTGGACTCTGAACCAACATGGATTTAACTAAACCCAGAGAACTTGTGAGTTCTCTCACAGAGGAAAATAAATCCTTATATTGCTTGGATGTCTCCTTTACCACCAGATCCCTGATACAGGTTCTGCACATTGCCTTTTGCCATGTATCTCTAAGAGGGTTTTTGCAAGAAGGACACTTCCTTTGAGATGGTGTTTTTTTGTTTCCTGAAGAAAACATAAAGAGGAGATATGTCCCACTTGATAATTTTACCATTCTTTTTTTTTTAAGAATAAAACACCACCAATCCAAGGGAAAGCACCAGGAATAGACAAATCACCACCGCATGTGCAAACTGCCAGGGACGGAGAAAAGTTACCTCTGACCCTGCAGTACAGGCATGACGGCGGGCGGGTAACTATTGTCCTGACTGCACGTCACATGACGTGCCGTCATAGAAAGCTGCTAGGGGCGCGGCGCGCGCACCCGTTGAATCACTGAGAACCCCGTCCGTGTGCCCGGCGGCCGCCGGGCACACGCGATTGCCGAGTAACTGAGCTGGGACGTGGAGCTCTGTGTGTAAACACAGAGCTGCACGTCCCTGTCAGGGAGAGAGGAGACCGATTGTGTCCCTTGTACATAGGGACACAATCGGTCACCTCCCCAGTCACCCCCCCTCCCCCCACAATTAGAACACAAACTAGAAGAAACATTTAACCCCTTCCCCGCCCCCTAGTGGTTAACCCCTTCCCTGACAGTTACATTTATACAGTTATCAATGCATATTTATAGCATTGTTCACTGTATAAAATGTAAATGGTCCCAAAAATGTGTCAAAAGTGTCCGATGTGTCCCAGTCCCAAAAAAATAATGAAAAATAGATAAATAAAAAGCAGATCGCCGCCATTCCTAGTAAAAAAAAAAATAATAATAATAAAAAAAAACAAACAAAAAAAAAAAAAAAAAACATAATTATGTCCCCTATTTTGTAGGCAATATAACTTTTGCGCAAACCAGTCACTATACGGTTATTGCGATTTTATTTTTTTATTTTTTTTACCAAAAATATGTAGAAGAATACGTATCGGCCTAAACTGAGATAACATTTATTTTTATTTTTTTAAATGGGGTATTTATTATAGCAAAAAATAGTGTATTTTTTCAAAATTGGCGCTTTTTTTTGTTTATAGCGCAAAAAATAAACTGCACGGGCGATTAAATACCACCAAAAGAAAGCTCTATTTGTGGGGGAAAAAAAAAAAAAGGACGTCAATTTTGTTTAGGAGCCACGTCGCACGACCGCGCAATTGTCAGTTAAAGCGACGCAGTGCCGGAAGCTAAAGTTTTGTCTGGGCAGGAAGGGGGTGTAGGTGCACAGTAGACAAGTGGTTAAGGAGGACAGTCACAAACAAAACAAGAAGTCCATGAGGTAAAGAATAGAGGCACCATTGTACCCCTCTTACCTGAACCTGAGCGCTGTCTTGGACGCTTGTCTCTGCCAATCCCTCCTCCATCGTAACAGGGAAAGCAGCTGGGACCATCCGATTTTAAAATTTCCCGGGTCCTAAGTCAGAGATAGCCGGAACCAGAAGACGCCGCTCGATAGGCCTGTCCCTTAGCCTCTGCGTTCCAGGTGGCATGGACCGAGCGCCGCCACACCCCTACAGGAAGCCACACTATTGTGCGTGACGTCACCTGCCTGCCAGGACCTGGAAACCGCCATGTGGAGGAGAGACTGCTACCGCAGCAAAATACCGCCCGGCCACCTGAGCCAAAACTTGCTGACCCCGGCCACTATAGCACTGACCTCCTGCAGAGCCTTGGTTGCCACTGAGCGTGGAAAGGCTGGAAACTCCGGAACACCCCCCATTCGTCAAGGGGGGGGGGGCTGGGATGGCCGCTGCACACCAGGCAGAATACTAAAAGAAGGTAAGCCTACATCTCCCCACTTGGAGAGAGTGCAGCTCCCCTGGTCCACAACATGCACTTCCACCATGGCGGAGGAAACACAATAACTGAGGCCATGGTGGAAGAGGAGGGTTTTAAAGGACAACTTGCGTTTCCTAATTAAGAGGCGGCGTTGCACTCTCTCCAAGGTTGTCCTGAAAGGCGAGTTGAGAAAGTCCTGCCGCGCGTATGCAGAACAAGTTCATGGCCGACACCAATTCGGAGCAAAAAACCATGGAAAATTACCATGGAAGTCCAATCGTGTTTGAGTCTTAGGCCGGATTCACACTAGTGCGGTGCGAATTTCAGCTCTCTTATCTCTGCAGAGAGATAAGACAACTGTTCAGCAGATCATCTCCGTTTTAGCTGCGAATTTGAAGACCTGGGAGAGAAATTAACACATCGGCGAATCAAATGCGTGCCCATAGAAGATAATTGGCCTGAATTCGCACCGCAAAGCCTAGAAAACGCACACGGTATTTCGGCAATGCATCGCACATATGTGAACCAGCCCCATTGAAATCAATGTATTTTATAATGTTATGCGAATTGGATGTGGTTAAAGCCACAACCAATTTGCATTGGTGTTAATCCGGCCTTAAAGGGTCACTAAAGGAATTTTTTTTTTTTTAGCTAAATAGCTTCCTTTACCTTACTGCAGTCCTGGTTTTATGTCCTCATTGTTCGTTTTTGTTATGATGTTGCTGTAATTCTTCTCTGTTCTGGACATTTCCTGGTTATCTGTTTCCTGATGAAAAAAGTCATGGGAGCTTTCTCTCTGTGGTCACTAATCAAGGAGGTGCGATTACTGTGTCTAAAACCCCTCAGAACCAATCACTTTCGTTTTACAAACCATCACTGCCCTCTATTGGCTCTGTACATCACAGAAGCATGAAAAAGCATGCAAAAACGAAACTGAAGGTACATTATATGATCGATTTTTAAAAGGAATCAGTTAACTATTATGTCTCTATACCCTGTAAACCAGGGGTCTCAAACTCAAATTACCTGAGGGCCACAAGACGAGTTTTCATATCCCATGGGGGGCCGCATGCAAACTTCAAAAACAACAGTACTGGTGTCAGCGGACGCATTATTACCACCAGCACTTGTGTCAGCGGGCCCATTTTTACCACCAGCACTTGTGTCAGTGGATGCATTATTAACCCTGACCACTACACTGCACAATGAGCACAGCACATCAGGGTACAGTACACATCAGGTTATAGGGCAAAGCGCACATCAGGGTACAGCACAACAGTCCACATCAGGGTACGGGGCATGGCAAGGCACATCAGGACAAGGCACATCACATTAAGACAGGGTACATGTCACATCAGGGTACAGCACATCAGGGTACATGGGGCACATGGGCCACATCAGGGTACATGGAGCACAATCAGGGCACAGGTCAGCGTTTACTTGTGGTTTTCTTCTCATGCAGAGTAAAGCAGGAAGCGTCTCTGTCATAAGTTCACTTTTCTCATGTCACGCTGCGGCTGCTCCCCCCCCCCCTCTTCTAGTCCATCCCAGGTAGGGTTGCCACCTCATCCCTTTAAAACAGAACACATATGAATTACACAGGTTCTGTGGCTGATTATGGTGGTAATTAAACTCACTCGGTGCCTAATGTGCATTAGCCTGAGCCTCAGAACCTGTGTAATTCATATGTGTTCTGTTTTAAAGGGATGAGGTGGCAACCCTAATCCCAGGTGATATCACAAGCAAATGTGGATGGACGAGAAAAGAGGGGGGGGGGGCCGCCAGGGAGCAGCCGCAGCGTGACATGAGAGAAAAATAACTTATTACAGAGTATACAGACGCTTCCTGCGCTACTCTGCATTTAAATAAAATCTATTCTCCCCACTTCCGCTGCACCCCCCTGCGGGCCATTTATAACCGGTCCGTGGGCCGGTACTTTGAGACTCCTGCTGTAAACAGTAATTTCAGCAAAAAACTAAAAATCCTTTACAACTCCTTTAAGGATGTTCTCTGCTTGTCTCATGAGGGAGAGACGAGAGACCAGAGAGGTGGATTCCTTCTAGGAAAAAAAAAAAAACACACCCCCACACACTTTGCTGTTCCAAATCTCAGACTCTTAATGCGCCCCTCTAATTGGCACACTTCACCAGGGATTGGGGTGAAGAGCAACAAGTATTCTGGCTGACCATTTACCTTGTTCAACCTTTATTTACCAGAAACCTCTGAAAATACAGGGGAGAGCAAACAAACCTGTAGCCTGCGAGATTCGAAAAAAAGCTAAAAGCAATCGATATTACAACTGGGTAGATATTTACCTATAACTAATCCTAATCAAACATGGTTAGTGCATCAAAATCTAACCACCTATAGCTGCGCTCACTCGTAAACACCCAGCTATAATTGGATTCCGAAGGGGCCCTTTAGAAGATAAAGGTATCCCTCTACGTGGATGACGCATTATTATACTTGAGAGATACAGGGGAATCATTGTGCACCGTAATAAGGCTCATTTCAGATTTTAGTGCCGTATCAGAAGTCACCATCAACTGGTTCAAATCGGTACTTATGCCCCTGGACCGGGTCAGTAGGGGGCCACATGAGAGGCTCCTGTGATATAAAAGCAGTAGTAAACGTTGTTAACATTACTACTTTTAAGGGGTCATGCCATAATGTACTAGTATGCACAGCATATTAGGGTGCTAGGATCAATCTGTCGCGTTTTTGGGCGCTTCCATCCTCACTCGGCTGCGTTGCCATCAATCCCACGCCCCCCCATTTAATATAAACAACAACTTTTGCATTTTTTCAGGCTCTCATACAAATTTAAAGGATGCCAGTGGTGGGGCTGGCTAGTGCACCTGTGCTCTCTGCTTGCACCAAAACGCTGAAGCCTCAAGTACCAGGGCTAAATGGCTAGCGTGCACATAGCATATTAAACTGGCCACACACTAAACAAACTTCAGCCTGCTCCTGATGAACTGACTGAAATTCCATCTTTGGGTGGCCCTGCCAGCATCAGGAATTAGTTTAGGCCAGGGATATGCAATTAGTGGACCTCCAGCTGTTGCAGAACTACAAGTCCCATGAGGCATAGCAAGACTGACAGCCACAAGCATGACACCCAAAGGCAGAGGCATGATGGGACTTGTAGTTTTGCAACAGCTGGAGGTCCGCTAATTGCATATCCCTGGTTTAGGCATTTTCAGATCCAAGGCCAAACCCACATCTCCACTATACCCCCAGTAAGCGATCACTACACAAAGCCAATCATAAGCGGCTGAAGAATTCCCCTCCCTGCAGTCACACATATAAATTCTTCTGGCATATGTGTGCCTGTGGGGTGGCTTGGCTGCTTATGATTGGTTTTGTGCAGTGACAGCTTCCTGGCAGGATAGTTCACGTGGATTCAGATTAGAACGTAAATACAACTAAACTCATCCCAATATAAAATCCGTTGAATGAATAGCAACTGTATCCAATCAGATGCAGCTGGCTGTCAGAATATACAAGCTGCAACCTGAGATTTATCCAATCATGCTATTTAGTGTGGAAAAAGAAATCTATTCGATTTTTTTTTTTAAATCTAATAAAAATGTGAATACGGACAGTCTTGTTTTTTTTTTTTCTTTTTCTAATCACTCACAAAACAGTATAAATAAGCAAAAATCTTTTGTTTGTTTTTTTAATGTCATTATTGGGCACTGTGTATAAAAGTGTGAGGGGCAGATATTTATCAGACAGTGTTAAATTGGAAAAATTTAAATGGACAACCAAAAAAAAAAAAATCTTAAACACAGAATCTAACCCCAACATTATGTAGTGAACCTTTGTTATGTTGCCCTGCATTTTACCATTCAAGTGACTTCAGTTGTGTCCTTTGAAAACACAATGGGCCAGATTCAGGTAGATGGGCGCTTCTTTACTTTGGAGTAACGTTTCTCATTTACGTTACTCCGCCGACACTTTCGGCGCAAGTACTGTTATTCACATAGCAGTTGCGCGTAAACTTGCGCCAGAGTAACGATAATGCGCTGGCCTAACCCGACGCAAGTGGAAGTGGGTGTGATCATATGTAAATGATGTGCGGAGCCCAGCGCAGAGGCTTACGTTCAGCGCATCATCCACGGATGCTCACAACTTCCGTCGGCACCACTTCACAGGAAACGTCAGCGCAATGCGTTCCGTTGGGCGTTTAAATGCGCCCGTAGATGCGCCATTCCGGCACTAAAGTATATCCTGTTCCCCCTCCCCGCAGTGAAGTTACTTTTGTTCTGAGATGGCTGCTCCCGTTCCCCGCAAACACACAGGAGAAAGCTGAACTTTAATGGCCAGGAGCTGTCAGCCGTCATCTCGGCTATGGAGACCTATGATGTCTTCCTCCATGGCTGTAAAAGTTGACAGACAAGCATGGACAGAGGTGTTGTCCTGCAAGTGGGGGTGCTCAGCTAGCTCTTATCGTCGGTAACGCTGCTGTAGCTGCTCTTCTGCTGACCTGTGGTCGTCTGGAGTAAAGATAAAGCAGCTATTTGTAGAAATAACTTTGCGCCGGACGGACGAGATACGCGCGGCGCATGTAGCCGACGTATGGTGCTAATCCGTTCGCGAAATCTCCCTCATTTGCATATTTGCAGGGGAAATCAATAGGCGCGACTGATGCGCCAAGCGAAATTATGCGCCGACGAGACTCTGGCGTCGGAAAGTTAAGCCGATCGGAAATGGCCCGTTTTCTGTCGCATCTAGTTTGGTGGGTACGGCCACATAGAAACGACGGCGCATCTTCACAGTTACGCGGCGCATATCGAATTACTCCAGTAAGTACTGAATCTGGCCCAATATGTAGTTTTGTGTGAAGGTAAAAACACGACAAACCAATTCAAAAAATCTTTTCAGGACAGGTCTGAATCTGACTGGTGACAATGCAGAAACTCTTCTCTTGTAAACCGATAGGACTACGTACATCGTATATAAATATTTTTTTAAGGGCAATAAGAAACTCCACTTACCATTTCAATCCTCCAAACAGTCAGAACATTATTGTTTCTTGTAGGCAACCCATCACATCGATGGAAAGCAGTTTTCAGTAAACAAGGTATCTTGATGATACAGATACATATTTTTGTGCAATGGAAGACCAGGCTCTCTGCAAACAACCCAAACTTGAATATATTTTCAGTTCTTTATGAAGCAGGTGAGTGTCACAGCTTGCAGCAATTGATGTGTAATTCACCTGTGTCAGAGAGCAGAGGAACAAACAGAGCACTCAAGGAGAATCTGAACACGTTTGAGGCTAGGTATGTGAAATTTAGTATAAAGAAATGTTTTCAATTTTAAAACTGATCTTTTTGGCAAACAAAAGGTTTTGTTTTCAGCCTCCCACCCCCCAAATATAAGGCTTAATTTAAAGTGCATTCTGACAGGATTTTGTGTTTCCAGCCCTGCTGAAAGGAATTGTGATATTACCTGTGCCTTTCTGATGCAATGGATTCTGGGCCAAAGTAAGTGTTTTATTTTTTGTTTGTTTATCAATAGCTTTTTTAAAGGGGTTGTAAAGGTTAATTTTTTATTTTCTAATGGGGTCCTTTAAAGCGGTATTTCACCCTAAATATAAGATCTCCAATGCGATCCAGCATACTGGCGTCAGCGCCAGTATGCTGTTTTTTTTTTTTTTTAATCGCACACTTACTGTATTATAGTGGAATTCCTTTTTTGTCCCCCGTGGTGGACGGCGCCAGTATAGCGCGTCACATCTTCCTAAAATACCCGATATGGACTCGGGTAATCTCGGCGAAAATGCGGCGCCTGCGCACAGACCTAGGAGCTGACTGCGCAGGCGCCGTATTTCTCCGAGTCCTACGGCTATGGCGCGTCACGCCCTCCGAAATAGGTCTCGGAGAAATACGGCGCCTGCGCAGTCAGCTCCTAGGTCTGTGCGCAGGCGCCGCATTTTCGCCGAGATTACCCGAGTCCATATCGGGTATTTTAGGAAGATGTGACGAGCAATACTACAGCCGTCCACCGCGGGGGACAAAAAAGGAATTCCACTATAATACAGTAAGTGTGCGATAAAAAAAAAAAAAAAACAGCATACTGGCGCTGACGCCAGTATGCTGGATCACATGAGAGATCTTATATTTAGGGTGAACCTCCGCTTTAAGCTAGTGCATTGTTGGATCACTAACCTTTTCCTTCGATTTCCCTTCTAAATGTTTTTTTTCTTTGTTTGAATTTCTCACTTGCTGTTTCTCCTCAGTAAGCTTTCCACCATCATCCGAGCTGTGGAAAGTCATTTAGAACAGCTTACTGAGGAGGAACAGGAAGTCAGAGATTCAGACAAAGAACAAAAACATTTAGAAAGGAAATCGAAGTAAAAGGTAAGTGAACCAACAATGCACTAGCTTAACCACTTCAATACAGGGCATTAATATACCCTTCCTGCCCAGACCAATTTTAAGCTTTCAGGCTGCATTCACATCTAGGCGGCAAGTAACGCTGCGTATGCGGCATTACTTGCCGCGATTCGATTCATTTTTTTTTTATTTTTTACAAATTATCTCCATTGATGTCTATGGCCGAACGCCAATGTTGCCTGAAAAAAAGGGTCCGGGACTTTTTTTCAGGCGACAGGCGTTCGGCGTTTCAGAGATGTGAACCATCTCTATAGACATCAATGGGAATTTTCCCCTCCAGCGGCACGAGCGTCGGGCGACAGGTGTTTTGTCGCCTAGATGTGAATGCAGGGTTAGTGCTCTCACACTTTGAATGACAATTACTCAGTCATGGTACATTGTATCCAAACAATTTTTTTTATCATTTTGTTCTCACAAACAGAGTTTTCTTTTGGAGGTATTTAATAGCCACTGTTTTTTTTATTTTTTGCAATATAAGCAAAAAAACAGAAATTTTTGGGAAAAAAAAACACTTTTTTTTTTTAGTTTCTATCTTAAAATTTTGCAAATCATTTTTCTTCAGAAATTTGGGCCAAAATGTATACTGCTACATATCTTTGATAAAAATAACCAAAACTTGTGGATATTATTTGGTCTCTGTGAACGTTGTAGAGTCTACAAACTAAGGTGCAATTCATTGAAAAATGATCACATCTGATCACAGCTGATGTACTGACGTCCTATCATTTCTTGAGACCCTAACAATCCATAAAAGTACAAATACCCCCCATATTACCCCTTTTTAGAAAGTAGACATTCCAAGGTATTTAGTAAGAGGCAAGGTGAATTTTTTGATGTTATTTTTTTCCCACAATTCTTGGGAAAATTACAATTTTTTTTTTTTTTTACACAAAATTGTCATAATAAGTCAGTTCTCTCACACAGCACATGCATACTTACAATGACACCCCAAAATACATTCTGCTGCTCCTCCCGAGTATGAAGATACCACATGTGTTGGACTTTTACATAGCCTGGCCACATACAGAGGCCGAACATTGAAGTAGCACCTTCAGGCATTCTAGGAGCATAAATTACACATCTAATCTCTCAACTACCTGTAACACCTTTTGAAGGCCCTGGAGCACCAGAACAATGGAAACGCCCACAAAATTACCCCATTTTGGAAAGCTAACAGCCCAATGTATAATCTATGAGGCATAGTTAGTCTTTTAAACGGTTAATTTTTTTCCAGAAGTTTTTGGAAAATGCGGAAAAAAAAATGAAAACACTTTTTTTTTTACACAAAGTTGTCCATTTATAAGATATTTCTAACACATAGCATGTACATAGCAAAAATGACACCCCAAAATACATTCTGCTACTCCTCCTGAGTATGGGGATACCAAATGTGTGGGACTTTTACACAGCCTGGCCACATACAGAGGCCGAACATTGAAGTAGCACCTTCAGGCGTTCTAGGAGCATAAATTACACATCTAATCTCTCAACTACCAGTTACACTTTTGAAGGCCCTGGAGCACCAGGACAATGGAAATGCCCACAAAATGACCCCATTTTGGAGAGCTAACACCCCAACGTATAATCTATGAGGCATAATTAGTCTTTTGAACGGTTAATTTTTTTCCAGAAGTTTTTGGAAGATGTGGAAAAAAAATAAAAACGCAGTTTTTAAATTTGTCAATTTATAAGATATTTCTAACACATAGCATGTACATGGAAAAAATTACACCCCATAATATATTCTGCTACTCCTCCTGAGTATGGCAATACCACATGTGTGGGACTTTTACACAGCCTGGCCACATACAGAGGCCCAACATCCAAGTAGCACCTCCAGGCGTTCTAGGAGCATAAATTACACACACAAATTCCTGCCAACCTATGACATTGTTGAAGGTCCTTCATATTTCTAACCCATAGCGGTAGAGGCTTCTCCCACCCAAATCGCTTTGAAGTCTCCGGGCAACCAGACCCTGTTATGGGAACACAGAAAACCAAAAACTGGTTTTCTGAACTCCGAACACTATTCTGGAGCCCCTCACATATGTGAGACCCCTGTGTGGCAGGGTACAAGATCAGTACAAGCCGAGGTCAGTGCAGGTAAAGGCAGAAATAGGCAGTAGGCAGAGGCAAAGTCGATACAGTCCAGGGTCAGTTCATGTGAAAGGCAGAAACATGGTGGATAAACAATGCAGACGGCAGGCAGAGGCATGGTCGAGAAGCAGTCCAGGGTCAGTTCACGTGAAAGGCAGAAACATGGCGGATAAACAATGCAGACGGCAGGCAGAGGCATAGTCGATAGTCCAGGGTCAGTTCATGTGAAAAGCAGAAACATGGCGGATAAACAATGCAGACGGCAGGCAGAGGCATAGTCGATAAACAGGCCAGGGTCAGTTGAGTTGAGGCACTAGGTTGGTTGGTTGAGGAAGCAGGGAAATCAGCACAGAAATTGAAAATGGGGAAGTGGCAGTCTATTAGGAATTTGGGTTAATAATTTTCGAAAGAGTGATATTGCTTGAAGCATGGTGTCATACATAGGCCAGGTTGGTCGGAACAGTCGGGGTAATAGCAACTGGTGTCTTTCCTAATTCCACGTTTGCTGCACACCCGACATTTTTTTTGGCGTCTTCTTCCGGTTGCTATGGTGGAATATTGTCAGGATAATGGCGCTCGTGCAGTCTGCTGACACAATCAGAGCGAATTCTTTGTGGGGCAGAGCCTTGCTGATAGATTAGGGCAGTGACGACATTTTCGATAAATCTGATAAAGGGGATGGGCCTTTCTGTTGATTTGTGATAAGTGACGTATGAATTATAAAGGGTCATATGGAAGAAGTATATTGCAACTTTTTTGTACCAGAAAATAGTCTTTCGTATTGAGAGATAGGGCTGCAGCATTTGATCGTTTAGATCCACCCCCCCATGTACTTATTATATTCATTAATACAGCAAGGCTTTCTAACGGTATGGCGTCTCTTGTGAAGTTCCACTGAGGTGTCATTGTGGATAGTCGACATGATGTAAACGTCTCTCTTATCCCTCCACTTCACGGCCAAAACTTCTTCGTTCCTCAGGCTTGCCGATTCCCCCCTTTGTAGGCTTTTGGTAACTAAAAACTCTGTGGGAAGCCTTTCCTGTTTTTACGTGCAGTACCACAGGCCAAAGTTTTATTAGGTGGCGAAAAAGGGGCAGACTGGTATAGTAATTTTGTATTTTGCTGCTTAACCACTTAAGGACCGCCGCATGTACATTTACGTCGGCAGAATGGCACCGACAGGCACATCAACGTATATATACGTTGGTGCCTTGGGGGGGATCGGGACCCCCCCCCCCCCGTACATGCGGCGGTCCGCGCGGCTGCAGGAGCGATCCGACAAGTGGGGGCGGCTATCCGTTTTCACCCGCCCCCTCCGGATCGCTCCCAGCCAATGCGCGCGCCCGCCTGCCCTGTCACTTCCTCCTCCTGTGTAAACACAGGAAGGAGGAAGCGACGTGATCTCTCCCTCGGCGTTTGTTTCAAGCGCCGCTGAGGAGAGATCACAACACTACAAGTAAGTCTGCACCAACAGCACACTTACACACAGACACAAACACATTTAACCCCCGCGATCGCCCCCCCCCCTCCCCCCTGTCACAGTGTCACTGAATGCAGTAATCATACATGTATGATTACTGTATTTAGTGTCAGTGTGACAGACAGTGTGACAGTCAGTCAGTGTTAGTGTCAGGGTAGCCCCCCCCACCCCCCCAATAAAGTTTTAACCCCTTGATCACTGCCCTAGTTAACCCTTTCACTCCCTATTGCCAGCATCACTAAGCGATCATTTTTCTGATCGCTGTATTAGTGTCGCTGTTCCCGCTAGGTAGCTAATTTTTTTTTAATGCGATTTTTTTTTTTTTACTAAAGACATGTGGCTAAATAAATTTTGGCCTAAATGTTTGACTAAAATTTAGTTTATTGGTTTTTTATTATAACAAAAAGTAAAAAATATTGATTTTTTTTCAAAAATGTCGCTCTATTTTTGTATATAGCGCAAAAAATAAAAATCGCAGAGGCGATCAAATACCACCAAAAGAAAGCTCTATTTGTGGGAAAAAAAGGACGCGAATTTTGTTTGGGAGCCACGTCGCACGACCGCGCAATTGTCTGTTAAAGCGACGCAGTGCCGAATCGCAAAAACCCCTTGGGTCATTTGCCAGCGTATTGGTCCGGGTCTTAAGTGGTTAAGGTGAGAGTTCTGGGAGACCAGACTTTGTGTGTGGTGAAGTGCACATCTCTCTCAGGATTAGTGGGCTTCTACTATCAAACCTTCCACGACTATGGACTTTTTCTGCACATATTGATATCATTAGTCACATTTATTTCTGTGTATGCATCACATTGTCCTTGTGGATGTATCATTTGCACTATTTTGTATGTTGTTATTTTTCACTGTAATCCAATTTTGGTCTTATACACTTTGCGCAACCACCCCCCCCTTTTTGAAATTCGTTTATACTGAGATGTTGTGTATGCACTTTTGCGTTTGCTGCATTGTTGTCACTGTTAGTTTAGACTTTGTCGCATAGTAGCGCAGAAGCCCTTCTTCTTTTATAGTGGTTAATATTACCCCCTTTAATAGTTAAATTTACTCATCTGAGAAATGCTCTAGGCCAGCAGTGGTCAATCTACTTGATTTAGGGGGCATCAAGTGCAGCCCTTGATATCACCAAACAGCCACATATAGGGATTGATTTTCTCAAGGTAAATAGACTGTTTACTTTGCATGGGAATTTTCCCCAGTGTTTAACCACTTCAGTTCCTGAGGATTTGGCTGCCAAATGACCGGGCCACTTTTTGCGATTCGGCACTGCGTCGCTTTAACTGAAAATTGTGCAGTCGTGCGACATGACAGCCAAACAAAATTTGTACTTTTTGCTATAATATCCCTAATTTTTATTTATTTTTAAAAAGCTAATTTTTTTCTCCGTTTGGGCCACTTATATATTCTTCTACATATTTTTCACAATAAGCATATATTGATTGGTTTGCGCA
Source organism: Rana kukunoris (assembly GCA_029574335.1). Lineage (NCBI taxonomy): Eukaryota > Metazoa > Chordata > Amphibia > Anura > Ranidae > Rana > Rana kukunoris. The sequence continues at coordinate 129,171,170 of CM056058.1, forward strand.
AAAGTTATAGCGTCTACAAAATAGGGGATAGATTTATGGCATTTTTATTACTATTATATATTATTTATTTTTTACTAGTGATGTGCATTTTTTATCGGGACTGTGACAATATGGCGGACAGATCGGACATTTTTGCAGATTATATCTTATACCAGAGCATCTCCCGGCGCTCACGTGACTCCTCGGTAGTGTTGCTCACGAATATTCGCATTGCGAATATTCGCTACGAATATTGTATATTCGAGTATTCGCGAAAATCTCGAATATCGCGGCGAATATTCGCTATTTCGAATATTCGTATTTTTCAAATTTCGCAATAGCGACATTTCACAAATTTTTTTAATAAAATATAGCGAATATTCGTAAATATCGAATATTCGTGATATTTTATAAAAAAAAATCGCGAAGTTTTGCATTAGCGAAATTTCGCATTGGTGAAAATTCGCAATTTTATTTTTTTGATAAAATATCACGAATATTCGTAAATATCGAATATTCGTGATATTTTATAAAAAAAAAAAAATCGCGAAATTTTGCATTAGCGAAATTTCGCATTGGCGAAAATTCGCAATTTTTTTTTTATAAAATATCACGAATATTCGATATTAACGAATATTCGCGACCGCATATGTGAAATTTCGCTTTTTTTTTTATAACATATACCGAATATTCGTAAATATCGAATATTCGTGATATTTTATAAAAAAAAAAAAAATCGCGAAATTTCGCATTAGCAATTTTTTTTTTTATATAAAATATCACGAATATTCGATATTAACGAATATTCGCGAATATTCTTCGAAATATTCGCGAAATATCGCGAAATCGAATATGGCGTATTCCGCTCATCACTACTCCTCGGAACTCTCCTCGGCTGACAGCTCTAGCGCTCCTGCTGACGAGAGTCAGGGAGTCATGTGATCATCGGAAGACTCCGATCAGGGCCGCCATCAGGGGGGTACAGGCATTACACCTGTAAGGGACCCGGGGGTCCCCAGGGGCCCGGAGGCCACCAAGGGCCCCAGATGGCAAGCCATTTTTCTTTATAAAAAAATATATTTTTTTATAAAAAAAATATATTTTTTTAATATATTTTTCTTTTATTTTTTATTAAAGGGCCAATTTTTTTTCTTTTATTTTTTTTTTTAGAGGTCCGGAGTTTCCACAGGGGCCCGGAGGCCCCCAGGGCACCGGATGGCAACCCCCCCTTTTTTTATTTATTTTCTATAAAAAATATATATATATTTTAATATATTTTTATTTAATTTTTTTATTAAAGGGCCATTTTTTTAGGGGTCTAGGGGCCCGTAGGTCACCAGGGCCCCAGATGGCAACCCCCTCTTTTTTATATATTTTTTTATAATAAAAAAAATATTTTTTATAAAAAAATATTTTTTTTTTATATATTTTTCTTTTATTTTTTATTAAAGGGCCAATTTTTTTTCTTTTATTTTTTTTAGAGGTCCACAGGGACCTGGAGATCCCCAGGGCCCCAGATGACAACCCCCCCCCTTTTTTTTTATAAAAAAAAAAATATAATATATATTATTATTATTAAAGGGCCCAGAGGTCCCCAGGGCCCCCGGATGACAATCCTCCTTTTTTATATATTTTTTTATATTATTTTATTTCTTTTTTTTAATATATAGATGTATTTTTATTAAAGGGCTCAGAGGTCCCCAGGGCCCCATGTTTTAAACCCCCTTTTTTTATAATTGTATTTTTTATTTTTGTTTATATATTTTTTTTATTTTTTTATTAAAGGGCCCAGAGGTCCCCAGGGCCCTGGAAGGCAACCCCCTTGTTTTTTGTTTTTTTTATATATAAATGTTTATTTCTTTTTTATATATATATTTTTTTATTACTTTTTTTATTTTTAAAAGGGCCCAGAGGTTTCTTTTTATTAAAGTGCCCAGAGGTCCCGAATGGAAAGCCCCCTTTTTTTGTAATTTCCTTTTATAAAAAAAAAATAAGGTCCCCGGGGCAACCCCCCTTTTTATATATATATTTTTCTTTATTTCTTCTTTTTGTAAAGGCCCCCCCCCCCCCCGCGGCAGCAGTCCCCCCCCCCCCCCCCGCTTCTCAATTTCATGCGGCAGCACCCCCCCCCGGTTCTCTGCTCCAGGGGGCCCATGCCTGAAGCTGTGTAAGGGGCCCCAAAATTCCTGATGGCGGCCCTGACTCCGATAGAAGATATAATCATCATTTTTTTTTGTTTTTTTATTATATATAACAGACACAGGGGATTTTACAGAGGGTATGGTATGTTTATAGAACAGACTGCGGTATTTGTGCGACCATTGACAATTATACCGCAGTCTGTTCTATAAACATACCATTACCTCTGTAAAATAACATTATGTTCCCCTGTGTCTGTTTATATATAATAATAATAATAAAAAAAAATTACGATTATCTTCCGATGCTCACATGACTCCCCGGGAGTGCTGGAGCTGTCAGTGTCAGCCGAGGAGAGTTCCGAGGAGTCACATGAGCTCCGGGAGATGCTCCGATATAAGATATAATCTGCATTTTTTTTTTTTTTAACATAATACAGATACGAGGGCCCATAATGTTATGTAACGGAGGGGATGGTATGTTTATAGTTTGTAAACCCTTATGCCTTGTACACGTGGTCAGACTTTTGACCGCGCAAAAGTCCGCCGTAAGTCTGTTGGAAACAAAGAGAACAATTTCTCTATCTAAGGTCCGTCGGACTTCCGACAAAAAAAAGTCCGATGGAGGCTATACACGGCCGGTCCTCGGAAAAAAAGCCGTCTGACTATTTTTCCTCAGGAAGTCCGGCCGTGTGTACGAGGCATAACAGACCACTTTTTACTACAGGTAAGCCTATAATAAGGCTTACCTGTAGCTGCCCGGATATCTCCTAAACCTGCACGGTTTAGGACATGTGCCCTGTATCAGAATGTGCCAAAGTAATCAGCACGTACCATTACTGGCAGCTCCCGCGGGTGTGACATCATCGCAGCTCCGGCCAATCACAGTGCCGGAGCCCACGATACCCAGAAGTAACTCTAGGAGCGATGTGGCCGGACGGAGAAGTATTTGGGGACTTCGACTAAGGTGAGTATTTCATAATGAGCCCTCAAAATCCATGTGTTTCACCCTGCACTGTACCAACAGGTCTCTACCAGGTCCATCACCACCTCACAAGCACGTGACCAGAGCCCAAGGCCGTAATTGGCCTGTTTCATGTTGTCCTCCCACCCTGTGATACCAGCGAATCAACATCAGCTTCTGGCTGTCCACCAATCAGGACAGGAGGCCGAAGACCCAGAACCTTGAAAGAAGACCAGGTCAACACTGAATCCGCTGCGCCAGGAGAGCCGTGCCTTTTGTAGGGCTCTGCCCGTAGGTTGAGTGTGGACTTGGAGGGTGCCACGCCCCCCATAAAATCCTCCAGCACCAGCCGCCACTGTACAGCGCTAAAAGCTGAAAATTGTCTTAGGCAGGAAGGCAGTGAGTGCCCGGTATGGAAGTGGCTAGAGGGAAACTGTGGCTGGGTCAATGGTTGCCAACAGTCCAGATTTTCCTGGGACGATCCCAAATTTAGGACCCTCATCCCGAATTTAGCTTGTCCTGATTATTTTCCTGGGAAATCGCAAGGAAAAAATTAGGAAAAAATGTCCGGTGGGCTACAAAAATAAGTCCATCACCGCTGTCACGAGGATTATTTCCCCTTGTGTTCAGTGGAGAAGGGAGGGGCAGCCAATTGATTTCTCCCCTCTCCACTCAACACACACATGAGAAAGCCGGGAACTGTAGCTGCCGCACTGCTGGGTTACACAGATCGCTCTGTAAGGAGGGCTCCGCTGCAGCCAGAGACACTGAGGTAGGGAGGGCTCCGCTGCTGGGGGACACCAGATGTAAAGGAGGGCTCCGCTGCTTCTGGGGGCACCTGATGTAAGGACGGACTCTGTTGGGGGCACCTGATGTGAGGACGGACTCTGTTGGGGGCACCTGATGTGAGGACGGACTCTGTTGGGGGCACCTGATGTGAGGACGGACTCTGTTGGGGGCACCTGATGTGAGGACGGACTCTGTTGGGGGCACCTGATGTGAGGACGGACTCTGTTGGGGGCACCTGATGTGAGGACGGACTCTGTTGGGGGCACCTGGTGTGAGGACGGACTCTGTTGGGGGCACCTGATGTGAGGACGGACTCTGTTGGGGGCACCTGATGTGAGGACGGACTCTGTTGGGGGCACCTGATGTGAGGACGGACTCTGTTGGGGGCACCTGATGTGAGGACGGACTCTGTTGGGGGCACCTGATGTGAGGACGGACTCTGTTGGGGGCACCTGATGTGAGGACGGACTCTGTTGGGGGCACCTGATGTGAGGACGGACTCTGCTGGGGGCACCTGATGTGAGGACGGACTCTGCTGGGGGCACCTGCTGTGAGGACGGACTCTGTTGGGGGCACCTGATGTGAGGACGGACTCTGTTGGGGGCACCTGATGTGAGGACGGACTCTGTTGGGGGCACCTGATGTGAGGACGGACTCTGTTGGGGGCACCTGATGTGAGGACGGACTCTGTTGGGGGCACCTGATGTGAGGACGGACTCTGTTGGGGGCACCTGATGTGAGGACGGACTCTGCTGGGGGCACCTGATGTGAGGACGGACTCTGCTGGGGGCACCTGATGTGAGGACGGACTCTGCTGGGGGCACCTGATGTGAGGACGGACTCTGCTGGGGGCACCTGCTGTGAGGACGGACTCTGCTGGGGGCACCTGATGTGAGGACGGACTCTGTTGGGGGCACCTGATGTGAGGACGGACTCTGCTGGGGGCACCTGATGTGAGGACGGACTCTGCTGGGGGCACCTGATGTGAGGACGGACTCTGCTGGGGGCACCTGCTGTGAGGACGGACTCTGCTGGGGGCACCTGATGTGAGGACGGACTCTGTTGGGGGCACCTGATGTGAGGACGGACTCTGTTGGGGGCACCTGATGTGAGGACGGACTCTGTTGGGGGCACCTGATGTGAGGACGGACTCTGTTGGGGGCACCTGATGTGAGGACGGACTCTGTTGGGGGCACCTGATGTGAGGACGGACTCTGCTGGGGGCACCTGATGTGAGGACGGACTCTGCTGGGGGCACCTGATGTGAGGAGGGACTCTGCTGGGGGCACCTGATGTGAGGAGGGACTCTGCTGGGGGCACCTGATGTGAGGAGGGACTCTGCTGGGGGCACCTGATGTGAGGAGGGACTCTGCTGGGGGCACCTGATGTGAGGACGGACTCTGCTGGGGGCACCTGATGTGAGGACGGACTCTGCTGGGGGCACCTGATGTGAGGACGGACTCTGGGGGCACCTGATGTGAGGACGGACTCTGGGGGCACCTGATGTGAGGACGGACTCTGCTGGGGGCACCTGATGTGAGGACGGACTCTGCTGGGGGCACCTGCTGTGAGGACGGACTCTGCTGGGGGCACCTGATGTGAGGACGGACTCTGTTGGGGGCACCTGATGTGAGGACGGACTCTGTTGGGGGCACCTGATGTGAGGACGGACTCTGTTGGGGGCACCTGATGTGAGGACGGACTCTGCTGGGGGCACCTGATGTGAGGACGGACTCTGCTGGGGGCACCTGATGTGAGGAGGGACTCTGCTGGGGGCACCTGATGTGAGGAGGGACTCTGCTGGGGGCACCTGATGTGAGGACGGACTCTGCTGGGGGCACCTGATGTGAGGACGGACTCTGCTGGGGGCACCTGATGTGAGGACGGACTCTGCTGGGGGCACCTGATGTGAGGAGGGACTCTGCTGGGGGCACCTGATGTGAGGAGGGACTCTGCTGGGGGCACCTGATGTGAGGAGGGACTCTGCTGGGGACACCTGATGTGAGGAGGGACTCTGCTGGGGGCACCTGATGTGAGGAGGGACTCTGCTGGGGGCACCTGATGTGAGGACGGACTCTGCTGGGGGCACCTGATGTGAGGACGGACTCTGCTGGGGGCACCTGATGTAAGGACTCTGTTGGGGGCATTGATTGAAGCGCTAACACCAGGTATTTGGAGTATCTTTATCTACTGATTGTTAAACTTGAATTAAACTGGAATACACATATTTATATTGTGGTGTAGGATCTGGGTCTTTCTTTCCTTCCCTCCATCCATCATTCATATCAGACTCTAATCACACACCCTTTCGAGCCACACACATGTAAGCCACACCCACAATTTTGCGTAAACCACACAAGTGCACCACATTTTTCTGTTTTGGGATGACACGCCTACAAACGAATGCCATGCTCCCTAATTATAGCAAGGCTCCGCCTGCATGCAAAAAAAGTGTCCCATTTTTTTTTCTACAATGTTGCCAACTATGTGGGTCATGTCCCTTTTAAGTGTGTCTTCACCACACAGCTCTCCGGGACCTCACCTCTCTCAGTATCAGCAATGGAGACCCACCCCATAAAAATCAGTGGCCAGGTATAAGCACTGCCCTCTTCTTCCCCAGGGGTCATAGAATCTGTATATGAAACTTACCTCACAGGAGGGCCAACATGGCGGCGGTGATAAATGAACGGCTGCCAGCCTGGACTTGCCTCTGCGGGAAGCTCTAGCTAAAACAAACTAGAATTACAAAGTCGTGTGTTAGACAGACTGAGGAGAACCCGCCATGATCCCTACGCAGTCACAATTCACCAGAGCCGGTTCAGAACACCGAGAGTGGAGCTACGCGGACCGAGAATCCCGCCCGCTGATTGGCCCACAAGCATGTCACTCAAAAAAGAAAGGCTGCGATTGGCTGGCGGAAGAGGGCCCTTTTTGGTCAGCGAGAGTATGTGTGAGGTGAGAGGAAAATGCAATATTGTGCAATGAGTACAGGGTCTGCAACACACGGTGCAATGAGTACAGGGTCTGCAACACACGGTGCAATGAGTACAGGGTCTGCAACACACGGTGCAATGAGTACAGGGTCTGCAACACACGGTGCAATGAGTACAGGGTCTGCAAAACACGGTGCAATGAGTACAGGGTCTGCAACACACGGTGCAATGAGTACAGGGTCTGCAACACACGGTGCAATGAGTACAGGGTTTGCAACACACGGTGCAATGAGTACAGGGTCTGCAACACACGGTGCAATGAGTACAGGGTCTGCAACACACGGTGCAATGAGTACAGGGTCTGCAACACACGGTGCAATGAGTACAGGGTCTGCAACACACGGTGCAATGAGTACAGGGTCTGCAACACACGGTGCAATGAGTACAGGGTCTGCAACACACGGTGCAATGAGTACAGGGTCTGCAACACACGGTGCAATGAGTACAGGGTCTGCAACACACGGTGCAATGAGTACAGGGTCTGCAACACACGGTGCAATGAGTACAGGGTCTGCAACACACGGTGCAATCAGTACAGAGAGTGTGAGGTGACATTCCTATCACTTCTGGGTAAATGAACAGCCAACTCAGAACATTATACGATATATAAATATTGGGTAAAAGAAGGAAGAGATACTTTGTTTCAGTTATTAGCATGTTGTTGTAAAACTTGGCAGGCTGCCTGAATATTTTCTTGCCAGCTGTGAGAACTCTCTGCACTTGTTAGAAAGATAGTGACATGCTGTTTTGAAGATCGGAAAGGGAAAAAGAAGGGGAAAAGATTGCGATTTCGATTCTTAGCGATTAACCACTTAAGCCCCGGACCAAAATGCAGCTAAAGGACCAGGCCCCTTTTTGCAAATTGGCACGGCGTAACTTTAAAGGAACACTAAAGTCAAACGTTTTTTTTGTTTTTTTTTAAAATATCAAACATGTTATACTTACCTTTAAGGTGAAAAAACATTTACCTTTACAACCCCTTTAACTGACAATTGCGCGGTCGTGCGACGTGTCTCCCAAACAAAATTGGCGTCCTTTTTTTCCCACAAATAGAGCTTTCTTTTGGTGGTATTTGATCACCTCTGCGGTTTTTATTTTTTTGCGCTTTAACCACTTAAGTACCGCCGCATGTACATTTACGTCGGCAGAATGGCACCGACAGGCACATCAACGTATATATACGTTGTTGCCTTGGGGGGGTTTGGGGGTCCGATCTGACCCCCCCCCGTACATGCGGCGGTCCGCGCGGCTGTAGGAGCGATCCGACAAGAGGGGGCGGCTATTCGTTTTTGTCCGCCCCCTCCGGATCGCTCCCAGCCAATGCGCGCGCCCGCCCACCCTGTCACTTCCTCCTGCTGTGTAAACACAGGAAGGAGGAAGCGATGTGATCTCTCCCTCGGCGTTTATTTCAACCACCGCTGAGGAGAGATCACAACACAGTAAGTCTGCACTACACTGACACACACTACACATAGTCACATTAACCTCCCCGATCGCCCCCCCCCCCCTCCCCCCTGTCACAGTGTCACTGAATGCAGTAATCATACTTGTATAATTACTGTATTTAGTGTCAGTGTGACAGGCAGTGTGACAGTCAGTTAGTGTTAGGTCCTGGGTAGCCCCCTATCCCCCCTAATAGTTTTAACCCCTTGATCACCCCCCTAGTTAACCCTTTCACTCCCTATTGCCAGCATCACTAAGCGATCATTTTTCTGATCGCTGTATTAGTGTCGCTGTTTTCGGTAGGTAGCTAAAAAAAAAAAATTATTGCGATTTTTTTTCTAATACAGACATGTGGCTAAATAAATTTTGGCCTAAATGTTTGACTAAAATTTAGTTTATTGATTTTTCTTATAACAAAAAGTAAAAAATATTGATTTTTTTTCAAAAATGTCGCTCTATTTTTGTATATAGCGCAAAAAATTAAAATCGCAGAGGCGATCAAATACCACCAAAAGAAAGCTCTATTTGTGGGAAGATAAGGACGTGAATTTTGTTTGGGAGCAATTGTCTGTTAAAGCGCAATTGTCTGTTAAAGCAACGCAGTGCCGAATCGCAGAACCCCCTTGGGTCATTTGGCAGCATATTGGTCCGGGTCTTAAGTGGTTAAACAAAAATAGAGCGACAATTTTGAAAAAAATGCAATATTTTTTGCTATAATAAATATCCCCCAAAAATATATACATTTTTTTTATTTTCCCCAGTTTAGGCAGATACGTATTCTTCTACCTATTTTTGGTAAAAAAATCGCAATAAGCGTTTATCGGTTAGTTTGCGCAAAATTTATAGTGTTTACAAAATAGGGGATAGTTTTATTGCATTTTTATTTTATTTTTTACTACTAATGGCGGCGATCAGCAGTTTCTTTTTTTTTCGTGACTGCGACATTATTGCGGACACTTCGGACAATTTTGACACATTTTTGGGACAATTATCATTTTCACGGCAAATAATGCATTTAAATTGCATTGTTTATTGTGGAAATGGCAGTTGCAGTTTGGGAGTTAACCACAGGGGGCGCTGATGGGGTTATGTGTTCCCTGTGTGTGTTTACAACTGTAGGGGGGTGTGGCTGTAGGTGTGACGTCATCGATCGCGTCCCCCCTATATTAAAGGGATGACGCGATCGATGCTGCCGCCACAGTGAAGCATGGGGAAGCTGTGTTTACACACGGCTCTCCCCGTTCTTCAGCTCCGGGGACCGGTAGCCTCACTCCACGCGCGATCGGGAGCTTCAGACCGGGTCACGGGAGTGTGCCGCGGGCGCCCACGGCCATTCTGCCGACGTATATGTGCAGAAAGCGGTCCTCTGTAAGACTATATAATTGTATCTAGGGCTTTTCTTCTCAGAGAATGGGTGCAGGAACTCAACCACACCCACCAACAAAACCGCATCAAACAGTGGGGGGGGGGGTGATCTTGACAAGGCAATAAATACCAGGAGTGCGTTATGTGCGGAGTTCCGGGGTATGCTATGTACTTAGTGCAGGGTTCAACTCTTTTTTTTCACAGGCTGTCCACATCTCACTTCCACCTCTCCCCCGACTCTGACTTATGCACTTCTCTTCCCATTCCCCACCTTCCACAGCATCTCCCCCCGTCCCCCACCCAAAAAAAAAGGTTCCTCGCACCTACTTGATGACATCACAGGGAGGACAGCAAAGTGGGAATCGGGGGGGTGCAAATCAAGCAGGACAACGCTGGATCTTCTGGGCAGGCTGGGTTCACAACTCCAACGGATGCGGCTTGCAGCAGGGGTCCGGTGCGTCCCTGTCCTCCATTTCAGTGCCGACTTTTTACATGAATTCGGGCCTAAAACTGAGCCAAAGCATTCCTGTGCAAGCCGCTCTGCAGCCACAATGGAGATATGTAAACCGGCCCCATAGAGAACCGGTCACAATCTCCTGCCATGCAAATTGATTGGATCCAATTCGCATTGGTGTGAACCCAGCCTAAATGTGCAGGACCTGCAATCAAGTGGGCCTTTAACCACTTGACCACTGGGCACTTAAACCCCCTTCCTAACCAGACCAATTTTCAGCTTTCGGTGCTCTCACAATTTGAATGACAATTACTCAGTCATACAACATTGTACCCATTTGAAATTTTTGTCCTTTTTTTTCACACAAATAGAGCTTTCTTTTGGTGGTATTTGATCACCTCTGGGTTTTTTATTTTTTGCGCTATAAAAGAAAAACGACTGAAAATTCTGTAAAAAAAAATAAAAAAATATTGTTTCTGTCATATTAGCAGGTTATTTCTCACACACAGCATATGCATACCACAAATTACACCCCAAAACACATTCTGCCATTCCTCCCGAGTATGGCGATACCACATGTGTGAGACTTTTACACAGCGTGGCCACATACAGAGGCCCAACATGCAGGGAACGCCACCAGGCGTTCTGGAACACCCAGACCAAATTCTGACATTTCTCTCCAACATGTAAAAATCATCATTTATTTGCTAGAAAATTACATAGAACCCCAAAACATTATATATGCTTTTTTAGCAAACACCCTAGAGAATACAATGGCGGTGGTTACAACTTTTTATCTCGCATGGTATTTTCGTAGAAATTTTTTAAACGCGTGTTTTAAAAAAAAAAAAAACAGTTTTGTGCTAAAAAAAAACAAAACAGTAAAGTTAGCCCAATTTTTTTTCATAATATGAACGATGAAGTTACGCCAAGTAAATAGATACCCAACATGTCACCCTTCAAAATTGCGCACAATGATGGAATGGCGCCAAACTTCGCTACTTAAAAATCCCCATAGGTGACGCTTTAATTACTTTTATTGGTTACATGTTTTTAGTTACAGAGGAGGTCTAGGGCCCAAATGATTGCTCTCGCGCTAACGTTCACAGAGATACCTCACATGTGTAGCTTGAACACCATTTTCATATGTGGGCGGGACTTACGTATGCGTTCGCTTCTGCATGCGAGCACACGGGGACAGGGGTGCTTTAAAAAAAATGGGTATTGCAGAGTATTTGGGTATTGCAGAGTATTTGGGTATTGCAGAGTATTTGGGTATTGCAGAGTATCGTGCAGGGTATTGGGGTATTGCAGAGTATCGTGCAGGGTATTGGGGTACTGCAGGGTATTGGGGTACTGCAGAGTATTGGGGTATTGCAGAGTATTGCGCAGGGTATTGCAAAGTATCGCGCAGTGTATTGGGGTACTGCAGGGTATTGGGGTACTGCAGGGTATCGCGCAGGGTATTGGGGTATTGCAGAGTATTGCACAGGGTATTGCACAGTATTGGGGTACTGCAGGGTACTGCAGAGTATTGGGGTATTGCAGGGTACTGGTGTATTGCAGGGTACTGGTGTATTGCAGGGTACTGGTGTATTGCAGAGTACTGGGGGATTGCAGAGCTGGGATGGATTGAGGGATGGCTGGATCTGTGACTGCATTTGTCACAGATCCAGCCACAGCTCAGCTGCTGACACCCCGCTCCCCCCCCTCTCCTCGCACACTGTACCGAACGGTACAGAGAGGAGACGCAGGAGAGGGAGGAACCGGCGTCCTCAAATGACGCCGGTTTGTTTACAAGTGATCGCGCCGTCATTTGACGGCGCGATCACGTGGTAAACGGCCGCTATCAGCGGCAATTTACCGTGATCCGTGATGCGCCGGGTCTTCTAGACCCGACGAGCACGGACACTTCCGCGGGCGTGTCCCAGGGGACGCGCAATCGTGAAAGTGAAGGACGACGTCCCAGGGACGTCGTGTCAAGATAACCCCGCCGCGCTGTAGCAGTATTTTTGCTATAGCGCGGTGGGAAAGTGGTTAAAAAAAAAAAAAAAAAAACTGTGGTGGGGCTGAGGTTTAAAGCGGAAGTAATTCCATCGATTTTAACAGTTTCAAAAAGCAGTTAAATTTCCGGCATGCCGGGATTGCCAACTGTCACATTGGTTGTGCTCTCAACCAAACTGTCAAACCATCCAATGGCTGGTGTCATAACTGATTACATGTGCAGCACCACAGCAGTTGAAGATTAAACATGGGCCAAGATGGCAGCTTCCTTGGCTGAAAATGATAGAAGGGTTTACTTCCATATTAAGTTAGGTCTGGTTAGCCCGTGAAGATCTGCTTTAAGTATTCTAATTGGAAGCCATAGCGCGTGGGAGTCACAGACCACAGCACAGAGCTTTGAAGGGACAGCACGATATGTCGTCCCTTCAGAGCGCATGCGCCGGTAATGTTACTGGCTACATGCAGTGTAAATCTCTCCTAAACCATGCAGGTTTAGGAGATATTTACTGTACTTATGCCCCATGCACACAAGACGCTGCTAAACTCGAGTTCAGAGGCATTTGGATAGTTTTTCCAACTGCCCCTGAACACATTTAATGTTATCCTATGTGTCCATGCACACAATCACGTTTTTTTGCGGTTAAAGGCAGTTGAGTTTAGGCTCGTTTTTTCAGATGCAAAAAAATGGGTTCAGCCGCAAACGTTTTTGCGTTTTAAACGCGGCACCCGCATTTAGCCGCGTTTGCGTTTAGAAACGTTTTTAAAGGTACCCTTTTTTTACCTTAATAAAATAGGCAAATATCCTTTAAAAAGCTTAAAAAATTAATTTAATTAGTTTTAAATTATGTTTATGATTTAGATAATTCAGAGATGATATATATTGATTAAATAATGCAATACAACACCAGCATTGAACTTTCCAAAACTTTCCTTTTAATTTTAAACCTATATGTTGTACTTTGAACAATGTCTGTCCACCTGCATTTCCATTCAGCCCAACTAATCTAACCAGTGATTAGTTTGCATATGAATGCCTGGCATTTTATTAATTTTATTTTATTATTATTTACAAATCCATTTAAATTTTTGAATTCAATTAAATTTTGAAAAATTCGAAATTTAGAAAAATGGATGGGTCCAATAGCCACAACGAGCTCTGCGAAAGGGTCGTTCACGTAGTTTGTGACGGCTTTGAAGCCTCATCAAGAGCAACGTAAGGACAATTTCTTGGCATATATTCATTATGGGATCCATTTCACAAAGGAGAATAATGAATGTATGCAAGTGCTCTCTCTGCTGCTGCTGCTCTCTCTGTTTAAAATTGCAGAAATAGTTAAATATATTTGCTGGGAGGGTCTACAGTGCCAGTGGTTCTGAATGCTGATAGCCGCAAACGCGGCAAAACGCCGCGAGATTCGCGGCAAAAACTGGCGTTTTTAAACGTCGGTTTTTGCATTTGAAAACTTGAGTTTACAAGTGTTTGCATTTGCTTCTCGTGTGCATGGGGCCTTACAGGTCAGCCTTAATATAGGCTGGCCTGTAAGTACAAGCTCACAGAGTTTACTTCCACTTTAATGAAGCTTGGCGGATTCCCTGTGTGTGTGTGTTATCTCATACCTGCAATTTCACCAAAACAAAGCGAAGCTAAAGCTGACTAAAAGCCTCTTAAAAGCTGCAGGTGCTTCAATTGTGCTTTGCCATAGACTTCTATGGAGGCTTTGAAGATGCTTTGAAACACCACTAAAGTGACACAGGGTGCCATTTTTAAAGCAAACACAACGTTGTCAGATTTTCTGATGGTCAGTACACAAATCCATTGCACAAAAGTCGAAAGTACAAACGTACATGCTCAGAATCAGTACTCGCCAAACACAAAATTGACGGAAGGGGCCCAAAGGTTCCTCATAGTACGTCACTACTTTCGTGTTTGTGGCACGACAATTGTGTACCGTTAGTATGCAAGACAAGTTCCTGGCACATGCTTTTCTGACAAAACGAGGATTTAGTCTAAGTCAAATGGACCATGACCTTGTAATACACCGCTACAGTTCTGGCCTGCCACCAACCAGTAAAATATCAAACTGTTGTTGTGATGTAATTTTACTTCTGCTGCTAGGTTCTGTGAGGACCCTGTTGATGGACATCCAATGAAAAGTGTCTACATCACCAGGCAGTGACATTGGCACCCAAACAAGGATCTTCCCACAGTGTAGTCTTGAACAGAGAGCGCTCGGGACTTACAGTAGCATGTCAAATGACCATGGATTCAGGTAAGTATTTGGGCCCTTTTAGATTTTTTTTTTTTTTTTTATATATCTACGGGGGACTTGCTTGAAGGGGCTGGAGGTTGAGGTCAAAGTTTTGTGTGTGGAGGGGGTGTCCCTTTTAACAATTCAGTTTTGCTAAGCCAAGACTTTACAGCATATTGAGTGTTGTTTTATCAGGGCCTCTAATTGGGTGATACTTGGTGCCATGTGCGCAGAATACTTAATCATATTTGTCACTGTGCTTGTCGGGGCCAGGCTTTGAGTTATTACAGTTTGGTAGACTTGGCATATGTTGCCACCGTTTCACAGCCCAACGAGAGAGATTTCTCACAGAGCTTTCAGATAACAGGTCTTTGTTATAAATTAGCGTGACTGACGGCATGTTAAAATTCATTGCAGCCATTAGCCGCTCACAAATAAAACTATAAACATACATTTTTTTTACATTCATGCGGGCGCTCACAAAATCACATCAATTGATAGCAGCGGCACACAGCCTTTTGTGACTCCTGTTTCAGAACGAAGCTTCAGATGAATATCACAGTCTAAGCCATTTCATTCACTGTTATCTACGTTCGTTATCCTTTCCTGTTGTAAAATAATACAACCTTCTGCTCAAGATAAGATACGATTAAAAAGATGATAAGCGGGCCTTTTAGAACTAGAGAATTTCACATGTATTTTTAGATGTTGATGTTATTTCCCAGGATGAATCACTGTGGTTTATGGCCAAAATAATGAGTTCATATTTGAAAGTCGAAATCCTTCAAATGGCTCTTTTCCCGTAATGCAGACCCAAAGGGATCAGTAGGTGCAGTGCAGTGTAGGTTTGGTGAGAGGACAGAATGTAAAGGAACGACAATCTGGAAACAGGGATTGATAAAGATTAGTTGAGTTTACATTTTCTCTAAAATAATTAGGTAGCCTGATTTTTTTTATTTTTTTAATACGCAATCTTGTATCGAACTTTGTCCTTTTAAATTAGGTGTATCAAATGTTTAAGTGGTTCTAAATCCATAAGACTTTTTTTTACCCCCCAGCCCCCCAAAATACCTACCTAAGCTCTCTTGACTCTCTCACTCATTAGGTAGAACAGTAGCGGGAGACATTGACTCCTGCTGCTGTCAATCACAACCAGTGAGGGGGGTGGGCAGGGTTAAGCCATCATCTGTGTGTCAAAGGACACACACACAGAGCTGGTTCAAGATCGTGCATGCACAAGTATGGGAGCACTCAACAGGGGGTGACAGGGGCACTAGTGGGGGACCCAAGAGGATTGCCTGAGCCCCATCTCTATCCAGCAAATCAGCAATCCGGGACTCTCCCTCCTGATTGGCTGAGACACAGCAGTGGCGCCATTGGCTTCTTCTGCTGTCAATCAAACTTAGTTGACCAATCTGGAAAAAAAGGGGTGGGACTGAGCCACAGCTCCTTATTTGAATGGATAGACGTAGCTGAAGCTCTGCTTGGGTGTCCCCAAAGCAAGCTGCTTTATGTGAGGGCACTCAAAAGGAGGGAGGGGTCGGGAGCTCCAACCAGGGACCGAGAAGAGGAGAATACGGGCTGCTCTGTGCAAAACCCCTGCACAGAGCAGGTAAGTATGACATGTTTGTTATTTTAATAGGAAAAAAAATTGACTTTACAACCACCATAAGGCTATCATACACAGTTCGAATCCAGATTAATGGCCAGGCTAAATGTACAAAGTTGATTGATCAATCAACTTTGGTACAACCAGCCTGCCCTATTCTGCTATAGCCGCCATTGATAATCACTGCTCCCCTCCCTCCCCCCCCCCGGAGAAGACAATGTCCCGGTAGGAGAGATTCCTGCATCAACACTGTCTGAATTGCTCTGTGTATGGCTGGCATAATTTGTTTTTAGTTTTAAGGATGTTCATTTAATTTTCTAATCGGTAGTGGGCTGAATTGATGCTAGTTTTCGACCACATTAACAATTGAATTCTAAGGAGCTAGAAAGAAATCAGTTCTTTTGAGAAAATTTTCCAACGGTGTATGTGGTTTTAATTCAGTAACTACATTAATTCCTAAATTGAATGTTAAAAGCTTGTTTCAAACTCATCTGTCCCCAAGTACTGTATTTATTGGCGTATAACACTCCCTTTTTTACCCTGAAAATAGAGGGTGAACTGTGCCTGCGTGTTATACGCAGGGGGCTGTGGAAAGTTTTTTTCCTGAAAAATACCTCTTAACCCCTTCCATACAGGGCATTTTCACCCCCTTCCTGCCCAGACCAATTTTTAGTTTTCAGCGCTGTTGCACTTTGAATGAATGAATGAATGAATGAATGAATGAAAACTTATATAGCGCAGCACATGCGAACTGAATCGCCTCTGGGCGCTTGTTGTTCCTATCTCCTTTGATATCAAAAGAGAAAAGTCTTGACCTTTTTCCTGAATGCTAGGTGGTTCTCCTCCAACCGAATGCTGGTTGGTAAAGCGTTCCATAGTCTGGGACCTTGGACCGCGAATCTTCTTTCTCCTTTGGACTTGAAGTTGGCTTTCGGAACCTGGAGTAGGTTCTGATTTGTGGATCGCAAAACGCGATTGGGATTATGCGCTTTTATTAATTCGCATAAGTAAAGGGGGGCATTCCCATGGACACATCTATGCGTAAGACAGAGAGCTTTAAAAGCAATTCTGTCTTTAACTGGCAGCCAATGAAGGGCTCTCAGTGAAGGTGAGATTGATTCCCAGGTTTTTTTCCCAGTCACAAGTCTGGCGGCCGTATTCTGAACGACTTGCAGGCGAGCGATTTGGTACTTGGGGAGGCCGAGGTAAAGGGCATTTGCATAATCCAGCCTGGAGTTAACAATTGCTCCCACCACGACCGCTAAATCTTCTTTAGGGATGAACGGAGTGAGTCTGCGTAGTAGGCGCAGTAGATGGTGAGATCCGCTGACTACTGACCCTATTTGTGCATCCATTGTCATAGAGGAGTCAAAAATGACCCCTAGGCTTTTGACTTTGGCGCTAGGGGTGATGAGCTTGCCCAGAATAGGCGGGGGGGTCCATACTGTTGAGGGTTGATTCCTACGCTTGGCGTGAAACAGAAGAAGTTCTGTTTTCACTCCATTGAGTTTAAGATAACTCTTTGTCATCCAGTCCTCTATCAAAGAGAGGCATGTCTCTAGATTGAGGTGGTGATCCTGTCTGTTGCAGATGCGGAAATACAGTTGCTTTGAATGACAATTGCGCGGTCAGGCAACACTGTACCCAAATAAATCGTTATGGTTTTTTTCCCCACACAAATAGAGATTTCTTGTAGTGGTATTTGATCATCTCTGCGGTTTTTATTTTTTTGCGCTATAAACAAAAGAAGAGCGACAATTTAAAAAAAAACACAATATTTTTTTCTTTTTATTTAATACATATCACAATATTTTTTTTAAAAAACTTTTTTTCCCCTCAGTTTAGACCGATACGTATTCTTCTACGTATTTTTGGTAAAAAAAAACGCAATAATCGTATATTGATTGGTTTGCGCAAAAGTTATAGCATCTACAAAATAGGTGATAGATTTATGGTATTTTTTTATTTTTTTACTAGTAATGGCGGCGATCTGCGTTTTTTTTTTGTGACCGTGACATTGCGGTGAACATATCGGACACTTTTGACAAGTTTTTGGGACCATTCACATTTACACAGCGATTATTGCTATAAAACTGCACTGATTACTGTGTAAATGTGACTGGCAGGGAAGGGGTTAACACTAGGGGGCGCTGAAGGGGTTAAAATGTGTCCTAAAGTATGTTCTAACTGTAGGGGGAGGGGGACTCACAAGGGGAGGAGACCGATGTGTGTTCCTCTGTACTGGAAACACACATCGATCTCCTCACCGCTGACAGGAGGTGGATCTGTGCGTTTACACACACAGATCCACACTCCTGACGTGATTGCCGGAAATCGCGGGTCCCCGGCGGCAATCGCAGCCGTCGGGCACGCGCGCGGGATCGCGGGTGGTGCCGCGGGCGCGCGCGCGCGCGCATGCCCTAGAACGCCGTGAAGACAGGACGTTGTGCAACGTCCAGTCTCATCGGCGAGGGGATGACCATAGCGTCATTTCCCTATGGGCTGGAATTGAAGGGGTTAAATTTAGGGTGCGTGTTATAAGCCTGTGCGTGTTATACACCGGTAAATTGCAGACAAGGCTGAACATCCAATTGTCGCAATCTTCTGAGCTTGGCCCCATACACTATCAGACTCTGTACATTTTATTTTATAATCCTGATTTTCACACTGGAATCAGGGCTGTTGTTAGCATCGTAAAAGCCTGGGGCACCCTTTGACACACCAAAGATAAAAAAAAAATAGCAACACAGGCACATTTCACTTACCATTGATCATGGCTTAAAAAGAACATTGAGAAATAGAGCTTAATGCCGCGTACACACAATCGGACATTCCAATATCAAAACCGTGGTTTTTTTTTCCAGACGGATTGTTCGCTTAAAACTTGTCTTGCATACACACGGTCACACAAATGTTGTCGGAAATTCCGAAAGTCAATAACGCGGTCACGTTTAACACTAAGTAGAGCCGAGAACAATGAAGTTCAATGATTCCTAGCATGCATCGAATTGATTCCGAGCATGCGTAGGATTTTTGTGCATCAGAATTGGCTACAGACGATCGGAATTTCCGAAAATTTGAGAACCAGCTCTCAAACATTTGTTGTCGGAAATTCCGACAGCAAATGTCCGATGGCGCATACACACGATCAGATCTTCCGACAACAAGCTCACATCGAACATTCCGACCGTGTGTACACGGCATAAGACTACTCGCTGTATACACTCACATATGCTGCAGTCCAACAACCAGCATCTTCTGCAACAATGACCACATTGGTCAGGGGCATGTAATGTACAACCCCACATATACGGGGCAGTGGTCATACTAATGTAATATATGTCAATACATAAAGAGTAGCAGTAAGGAAATAGGAAAATACAGTACATTTTACAAAGGAAGTATGTAACATACACAGTGTAGAAATGCAGCTGTGAGGAGTATGTAATGTACATCACAGTGTACATAGTGTAGTGGTCAGGGGTATGTAGTATACAGCACATTCAGCACCCCCTTCCTGCCCAAGTAAATTTTCAAATTTCAGCGCTTTCACACTTTGAATGACATACAGTAAAACCTTGGTTTGAGAGTGTTTTGCAAGACAAGCAACATAGTGTAAAAGAAAAGAGAGGTGCCTCTAAGGCCACGTACACATGATCAGACCGGTCCGATAAAACTGGTCCGACGGACCATTTTCCTCAGACCACGCTGAAGTGGTCTGATGTGCGTACACACCATCGGGCCAAAAATCCGATCAGACCAGAACGTGGTGACGTAGAACACGACGATGTGCTGAAAAAACGATGCATGCGTCGACTTGATTCTGAGCATGCGTGGGTTTTTGGTCCGATGCTTTTGTGTACTAACCATCGTTTTTGTCCGATGGACAGATTTTAAAGCAAGTTTTAAAACTTTGGTCCGATGGGCCATACACACCATCGAATTGGTCCGATGAAACTGGTCTTAAGACCAGTTTCATCAGACCGGTCTGATCGTGTGTACGTGGCCTAAGTGTAGCAGTATGGTTACATTTATTGAAGATGCAACATATTGCTACACTTATAGTAGTGGGGTGCCTCTCTTCTCTTTTATATCACAACAATACACACTGAATACACACAGAGCTGTGATTGGCCCTGTCTGTACCATGTGATCATAGTAACCAATCACAGCTAGCAATACAATTGTACACAATAAATGGCATGTATGGAAGCCATCTATTGTTTACAATTGTCATGTGATCTGCTGTGATTAAATACAGTGATCTGTCATTGGCCTATGTCTGGTGGACACAGCCGATGACAGATCACACCGCTTGTGGGGAGTATGCGAGGACGTCGTATGACGTTCACCCAGAACGGCAAATGTCCAGTATGGCCATTGTTTGTCTATAGGCCGGTCAGGAACTGGTTGATGTGGCATCTCTTACATTGGTAGACAGTTGAAGTGGGGCACAAGCAAGAGACCCAGGATCCTGATTCTAGCGAAAACTCAAGCTGGCATCCCATCCCTGTACCCAGTACTGTTAGGTTTTATATCTCTTGCAAAAAGCCAAAAGAAAATTTTGAGTAAGCACATGCAGGGGAATGTGCCTGAATTTTAAAAGTTTTTATAAAACAGCCCCTTTGTTTTCTCAGCTACAGCTGTATCTTGGACTAGTTAGTATAAAGTTGCTAAAGTCACGCTTAATACTTTTTTGCTGTTATCCTTGTAATTATATGGAATCTGCTTTTACCTGCATAGAATTAAAGAAGTCTGTTGAGCTGCCAGTGGCGTGACACATTGCTTACAGTAAGTCTGCCTTCTAATCTTATTCTAATTTCACAAATAATTACAACAAACCCAAACTCCCATTTACTGACAAAGGTTCAGACTTGGGGTCTTATTTCTGTAGATTAACCTCCCCGCGTTCATGCTATATCCGAATGATGGCTACATTGCCGGGACACTGTCGTATGACGTCTTCCCCTTTACATGCTCCCTGTGCACTCTCGCGAGCACGCATCGGGCAAATTTGTGATTACCACGTGATCGGCATTTCCAATGAGAGATGATCTCAAATGTAAACTTATGAGATCATCTCTCATTGACAGCTCTCCCTCCTCACACAGATACCGCGTTTGAGTAGGGAGATCTTCTGTGCTGCAGCGTGAGTGATTTATTATATAAACCATCACATACAGTGCCAATCTGTGACACAATGCCCATCAGGGTCAGTGCCTCTGTGCCACCACATCAATCATCAATTCCCATCTGTGTCATTGGTGCCTATCTGTGTCGCCTCATCAGTGCACATCTGTACCATCAGTCATCTGTGCTGCCTCATTAGTGCCCATCTGTGCTGCCTCATTAGTGCCCATCTGTGCTGCCTCATTAGTGCCCATCTGTGCTGCCTCATTAGTGCCCATCTGTGCTGCCTCATTAGTGCCCATCTGTGCTGCCTCATTAGTGCCCATCTGTGCTGCCTCATCAGTGCCCATCTGTGCCATCAAGCAATGCCCATCAGTGCAGGCTTATTGCCGCCACCTCATGAGTGCCCATCAGTGCCGCTTCATCAATGCCGCTCAGTGCAGGCTTATCAACACACACCTGTGCATTCTCATGACCACCAACAATAATGTCCAAAAAATCCTTTTCCGGCGAGGAAGCATACAAAATTCTTGGTGCGCCCGATAAGAGGAACAGGGGGCTGTCTACTTCGGAATGTGTACATGCTGTCTTCGATCCACAATAACGCCTAGGTGGAAATCCCCAGAAGCAATGGCCCCATCCAAAAGCCAGCATGTGTCCACAAATACAATTTGTTCATGGGGGGATTCGACTTCAACGACTAAAGGCTCGAACCCTACCTTGCCACAAGACAAACGTACCATTGGTATATAATATATATATATATATATATATATATATATATATATATATATATATATATATATATATATATATATATATATATATATATATGTGTGTGTGTGTGTGTGTGTGTGTGTGTGTGTGTGTGTAGCGCCCCTTTACTTTCAGTGTGGGCACTAGTCTAAGATTAGCAGGAATGGGAGAGTTACCTTGCTCCCATTCACACAATTGTTCAGATGGTGACCCCTGTTATTTCAGAAGTGTTCCCTGGGCCAGTCTGCATTCTAGGGATGTGGTATCATCTCTGGTCCGCAGTTGGTGGCAGAGGGGGTTCTGATGGAGTAAGCTTCCCCAGCAGTCAATTGGAGTTTTTTCCTCGCGGGGCATGCTGGTGAGGGATTTATCTGGACGGGTGTCATGTGCTCAAGGGCAGTTCTGCGGGGTCCCGGTTCCAGGTGCGGCATCCACCTTCAGGGTGCGCGCATCCATGGACCCCGCCAGCGTGGCCCACCTTGCCAAACTCACAGGCTATGCTGGACCTCAACCGGAGGTCAAAGGGGACCCCAATGCTCTACTGGGTTCCCAGTTCTTTTGAGGAGATCCCAGGCTGGGTGCCGTACGATTGGGGGATCGGCTTGAGGAGGACCCGGAGGCAGGTTGTCCAACAGGGCTTGAATGAGCCAATCAGGGATCTGGTGACCGGGATGTTGACAGGTACACTTTGCTGTCACACGGTGACCCATGCTAAGGAAAATCTACTAGGAGGATTCGCTTCGTTCACCCATCTAACTTACTGAAGCAATTGGCCGGTTGCAAAGACCCTAGAGCCAGGTCTGAGATAGAGAGATCTGTTTCTCCCAGCGATCCAAAGTGATACCTCGGCTGCCAGGTAGGTGTGAGGGACCTGTCCGTGGGCACTTTACCCACTCCATTCGGGAGTGGCGACGAGTTCAACTATCGCTATTGTCGAGGGCAAGTCTGCCCTGTTCACATCCAGGCCTGATACCACAAGGTTCTCTTCTCTTTCCTTCATCAGCTTTCTTTTCCTTAAACTGAAGATGATGTTTGCCTTGTTGGCTGCAAAATAAAAAGGCATTGAAAGAAACTTTGACTGTCTGGACATTCGCTCACTGCTCCGCTACTGTTATTTCACCCCTAGACATCACTAGGGTAACTTGGTGTGCCAATCCCATTATTTAACCAGAGGCTCCTCCGGGGGTAGCGCTATATATATATATATATATATATATATATATATATATATATATATATATATATATATATATATATATATATAATTATGTGGCAGAGCGAGGCTCTGTCCCTATGGAAATGGTGTTGAAATGGATACAGAGTCTGCATATAGCCAGATTGCAGAGCTACTACAGAGCATTAATTTAAAAACAGAAAAAACTGCTCTGGCAGTTTACTCTGATTTTTCTATTTCTGCATGGGGCTCTGTGGCTTGGAGATTCCTCAGAGATATGGGTGGGACAGGATCTCCAACATTGTGTCCAGATCTTATAGACAGCCTGCAGGGTGTGTGCCCAGGTGCACACAGCTCATATAATGAAGGGCTGGGGAGAGCAGAAGTGAGAGGAAGGTGGAGTTGGAGCAGAGGCTGCTAGTGAGTGTCTCTGTGTGAAGACGCTGTGTGCAGACAGAAGCTGTGTGTGTTGAAGGGCTTCAAAGCTGTGTGCGCCCAAGGAGCCTAAAGCTGTGTGCGTCCAAGACTGAGACTGGACGATCTGGTGGTTTAAGGTACCTATGGCAGCAGTGCTGTTGAAGAGTAGCCAGGTGGGCTTGTATTTTCAGTTATCGCTGAATGACGTTTAAACCCCTGCGTGGGATTCCTGAGTGGACTTTTGTTTTTTTCTCCTTTTAATAAATGTGGGCTACCAGGCCCTTAACGATATATGCCTGTTTGGTGTCGACTCACTACAGAAAACCAATTTACCACGAGAGGCAAAAAAAAACTTAAGTCACTATATATATTTTTTTCATTTGGCCATATATAACTCCTATATAATTTACTAAAGCTCCACCAAAAGCCCCCAACCCTTACTTGGCTATCAGGAGGAAATTATCACTGCCCTTATATTCTCAAATGGCCCACCAGAAAACATTTAAACTGATGTTCTTAGTAGACTCTCCAAATGCCACTTTCCAGATAAAATCCTTCCCAAACCAACAGGCCAAAGGCCTCAAAAAAGATGTAAGGTGTATATCAGGTGTATATCAGGTGTATATCAGTGAAGGAGTTAGAAGAGACACCTCTTATGATTGTCCCCAGTGCCCTTCCCAACCAGTCCTCTGCATAGGTGACTGTTTGGAACTGACACTAGACTTATTGACCATGTTTTTTTGCCTGCCTCTTGGACTGATCTTATACCCTGCTACTGGACTAGTGGGATTCACAATACAGGGGTCTCGCATACATATGTGGGGGGCTCCAGAATTGTTTTTCTGGATGAAGAAAACGATTGAGTTTCTTCCTAGATTAGGGTCTGAAGACCGGAGGCTTAAAGAGATTTGGGTCGAAGAAGCCTCTACCCTTGCCACATTCTGTCCTGAACTTGTTCCTACTTCTGCCTGTAGGACTTGCTGCCATCATGCCACTGCCTGTCACATGAACTCACCACACCACATGGACTATCTTCCTGTCTACTACCAGGACCAATTGTTTGGCACTGCTGACAATATCTCTGCCTGGATTGTACTGTATATGGACAGTATTCCTGCCTGCTGCCTGTACTGACTACGGACAGTATTCCTACCTGTAGGTCAGCAGCAGCGAATGCAATTGTCCAAAAGTCCCTGCCTGCTGCCTGGACCAGTGCTATCCACCTGTGGACAACTGCACTACTTAAACCACAGGTAATCTTTTGTTTACCCTTTGCTCAGCAGAATGTATTTTGGGGTGTAATTCTTGGTATGTGCACGCTATGTGTCCCTAGAACAGCTGACCGTGTTCCTTGCATGGTGGGCCACTTTATGTGACCAGGCTGTGTAAAAGTCTCACATATGTGGTATCGTACCCCAGGGCCTCAATGTAGAATTCGATCTTGACTGTTTTCTCAGTGATTTTTATGTTTTTTTTTTTTTATGTTTTTTTTTTTTTTTAGCCACCTCCTGTCCCTCCACTTGATCCTCTCCATCACCTTGGTACTCTCCATCACACTAGCAATTATCCCCACTTTTTTTATTTTCCCCACTCTCTTACAAGACCTTTGCGCTATTGTGTATGTTATTTACACATATTGCCCTCTTTTATCAATCTTTTTCCTTGTGAAGTTATACTCATTGATGTTGTTATTGCCCGTGTCATTTCCGATAGCATCCATTTTTTATCTTTTTATTATTTTTTCAGCATTTTAATGACATCCCATTTTAGCTATGCAGCATGTATATCATTTTTTTTTCTTTACATGTCACTTATGTGACATTTGGACTCCTATCTCTTCCTTAGTGAGCCTATTTGGAGTACATGACAATTTAGAAATTGTCTATTGTGAACATGCATTACATTGCAGCGCTTCATTCAGATCTTTCCTCCGCAGTGAATTTTTAGCCAAAGGAGACGATTTGCTTTTATAGTCCTTTTTTTGTTTGGTTTACCATCAATAATATGACCACCCTGCTTTGTGCATGTTCGCTGCACCACCAATAAAATGGCCGCATCCAACGCTGCACACAGAACTATCAGAAAATGGCCGCCATCTACTTCCTGTTATCTGGCCGCGGGAAATTGCTGCCGCAATTGTCACTCTATACACATATTTAAGGATGCTTCCTGAGCCTAGTTCCATCCCCTGATGAAGTCACGTAATCAATGACGATATGCGTAGGGGCAAATTAGGCACCGGAAGTGACGCAGGCGAGCTTGGCGCTCGTGGTGTGATACTGTGTGTTTATTTTCTGACTGTGAGTAAAAGGGGTAATTTGGGGGTCATTTGTACTTTCCTGGCTTATTATGCCCTGTACACACGATAGGTTAGTCTGATGAAAACAGTCTGATGGATTTTTTCCATCAGTTATCCGATGAAGCTGACTGATGATCAGTCGTGCCTACACACCATAAGTTAAAAAAACGATCGTGTCAGAACGCAGTGACGTAAAACACGACGTGCTGAAAAAAATTAAGTTCGATGCTTCCAAGCATGCGCCGACTTGTTTCTAAAAATGCGTGGATTTTTAACCGATGGACATACCCATAGGCGATCGTTTTTTTTTCTATAGGTTTTTTATCCATCAGATAATTTTAAAACAAGTTCCTATTTTTTTTACTGATGGATAAAAAACCGATGGGGCCCACACACAATAGGTTAGTCTGATGAAAACAGTCCTTCAGACCGTTTTCATCAGACTAACTTATCGTGTGTACAGGGCATAAGAGTCTCAAGAAATAAGATAGGCCACCAGTACATCAGATGTGATAATTTTTTTATAATTTTCCACCACAGCTTGTAGACTCTCCTAACTTTAACACAGACGAAATATCCACTAATTTGCATATTTTTTTCACGAAAGATATGTAGCAGCAGTGGCGTAACCAGAGTTATGGGCGCCCAGGGCAGAATATTTTTTTTTTCGCCCCCCCCCCCCTTATATAAACACCCCGGACACCTGTTACCTACTCTGCTCATATCCTGGGCTACCCGATAGCAGCTGATCTCACTTTTTCTGTGGAATTCAAGAAAAGAAAAGATCGTTGAAGGGAAAATGATTATTGAAAGAAATACGAGATCGCTGAAGAAAGGAAGAGATCAGTAAAAGAAAAAAGATCGTTGAAAGGGAGGAGAGAGCACTGAAAAAAAAGAAAAGACCACTAAAAGAAAAAAGAGACTATTGAAAGAGAAGAGATCGTTAAAACAAAGAAGAGATCATTGAAAGAGAGAAGTGATTACAAAAAGAAGAAATCACGGTAAGAAAACGGGATCATTTAAAGGAAGAAAAGATTAAGAGATCGATAAAAGGAAGAAGAGACCACTGAAGGAAAAAAAAAAGATTGTTGGCTGAAATACCAGATCATTAAAGGGAAGAAGTGACTACTGAAAGGAAGAGGAGATCGCTGAAAGGAAGAAGAGATCGCTGAAAGGAAGAGATCGCTGAAGAGAGAAAAAGATCCTTAAAGAAAAGAAGAGATCATTGATCAGGGCCAACTCAACTCTGGGACATGGATCTCCAGGCTGAGCTGGGCAATAAGAGTGATGGTCTTGTCCAGGACACCAATGCCACGGTTAAACAGCCATCAGTCAAACCCCTCTTAGAAATAGGCATTGATAACATTATCACCCTGGTGGTGTTTTTGCATTATATTCGCTCTAGGGGTGTTGGGCAACTCTTTGTCATTAGAAAGGGTAGTGTAACACCAGGCCTAGTGACACATCTCAGCGCCTAAATGCAAAATATTTCACAGTAGAATCACTTATAAACAAGTTGACAAGTGACAGAATTTTAGAGAGAAAATATGTAGTCAAAACTATAATTTCATATTGCAGAAATATATAGTAGTAAAAGATTGTAGCAGCTATTTAAAATCTAACAGACATAAAACTGAAGATGCACAAATAAATCAGGATCACCTATAGAACAAAATAGTCCAAAATGATAAACAGCGCTCTAGCTGTTGGTTTAAATGTCCAACATCATCACAAGCATTCAAATAGTGACGGATTTTCTTGCCAGTGTAGTGAAAACAGGTAGTGGTTGATCCTACACCTCTTCCCAGGAAAGATTACACCACAAGTGGGGCACACTCCCCTTCGGGGTACTCACTCACCAGATGATTAGTAAATGTAGGCAATAGAAGGTATCTTTCCACCAGATAATCCGTCTCTTTAGCTGGGACCCGTCAGGATAATGCTCCTCCATTTAGTAGATTGTTACAGGCACAAATGACAGTAACGGTAGCGGTATCCTACTGGTATCCGATTCCCCAGAAGCCAAGCATGTAAACACAGCGTGTAGTCTACAACGTGCAGATCTACTTCCTGGATGAACCACCCGTGGAACGCACGCGTCACTTCCGGATCGCCGTAAAAAGTCCCGCCCTGACCGGTTTCGTCCAACTGGCTTCAACAGAGGGCGTGGATGAGCGGTATAGGCATCCCCATTATATGGAACTGCTGCTCCGCTGATTGGACAATGTAGACGGACCCGAGAGCGTCATCGGTCAGTGTCCTTAACCCGAACAGTTAATGGTCAGGCTCAATGGGAGACAGCGCGATATGGGTGCCGATTAAATATCGGATATTAATCCATAATAAAAGAACTATATATATATATATATATATATATATATATATATATATATATATATATATCCCGGACTACAGGTAAAACGTAAAAAGTAAACAATAAGGTATACATTACTCGGAGAACACGGGCAGAAAGAGCCAGCGCAACATATAAAGCTACTGGGGTCATGGATACCAGTTAGAGATACTCCATAGACAGCAATTCCATTCTAAAGCAACCTGGTGTGTCTCCTAAATATATATTAGCTATACCTTACATGGTCATACTAAACTTATAATACAGTTATTTCTATTAAAGAAAATAAGAAAGAAAAGTGACAAGTAGTAACTGTTTATACATCTCTCTTCGATATAGCTGATAGCGTATATCTGAATTATACACTCTACAGTCCTCTGTAACAAGGGTAGAATATGGTTTAAAGATTATTTATATATAGACAGTAGTCACCCGGATACCCATATATTATCTCACGACCTATAAGATCAATATGTGGTATTGTTTACATATAGTTGTACTGTGGAACAATATGGCCTCAATTAGTAAAATTATACAAAATATATAAAAAATATATAAAAAAAATATATATATAAAGAAAAAGAGGGATATAAAAATGAAAAGGAGTAAATACACTCCATATTCATAGAATTGGAAGTAGGTAGACTAGTTAGACATAATGTTATCAGTGTATAAATGTATACACACATATAGATGTCACTGTGTATAAATTAAAATCAATCAATTCAAAATTAAATTAAAAGATTAAAATAAATGTGTATATATATATATACACTAAATTAATAAGTTAAAATTATTCAATCAATCACTTAACTAAATAATTAAATTAAAATCAACTCAAAAGGAATACATATATATATACACTAGGGCTGCGCATCTTCACCGGTCTCACGATTCGATGCGATTACGATTATCAAGTCCACGATTCGATTCGATTCGATTCCGCGATGCATCACGATGCATCAAGATTAATACCTAAGTGCCTATGGTTTTCAACTTTTCATCAAAAAATGTATTCAAGCAGTCAGAAATTGAAGAAATATATTTATTCGTATGTGCTATTTAAACAAATTATACCAAGTTCCCTGCATAATCATATAGCACCACCAGTAGCAGCAGCACCACCACCAGTAGCAGCAGCACCACCACCAGTAGCAGCAGCACCACCACCAGTAGCAGCAGCACCACCACCAGTAGCAGCAGCACCACCACCAGTAGCAGCAGCACCACCAGTAGCAGCACCACCACCACCAGTAGCAGCAGCACCACCACCAGTAGCAGCAGCACCACCAGCAGCACCACCACCACCAGTAGCAGCAGCACCACCACCACCAGTAGCAGCAGCACCACCACCACCAGTAGCAGCAGCAGCACCACCACCAGCAGCAGCACCACCACCAGCAGTAGCACCACCACCACCAGCAGCAGTAGCACCAGCAGCACCACCACCACGAGCACCAAAAAAAACATTTTATTATTTCATTTAGGAGGCTAGAGCAGCGGAAGGGGGTGTCTCATGAATGAAATGTTAATATATTAATGATGGTGATGATTGTTGGCATTATTCCGTGTTCCTAACATTAACTTAATGTTAGGAAAACAGAATATATAATGCCAATCATCAATCACCATCATCATTAATATATTTATTAACATTTCATTCACTCCGAGTCCACACAACAATGCATCAGAGAGATACCTACAGATTATATTATCTCAGTTTAGTACAGTCAGTGTACTTCCTCGTACTGTGTCATCTGTGCGACAGTCAGTGACCTACCTGATTTATGATGATGATGATGACTCCGAGTCGGTGGTACTGAGCTGAGCACTTGAGTTGAGCAGTGGCACTCAACCACACGCTGGCTGCTGGTGGAGCGGGTCTCCTCCTCTCCTGCTGCCTTGAGGACACAGGACAGATGACAACCAAGTTTACTAGTAAAACAATCCGTGCACTTTTACTAGTAGTAGTGTGTGTGTGTGTGTGTGTGTGTCTGTGTGACAGACAGTTACCTACCTGATGATGACAAGACACGTCGGTGGCACTGGTGGTGGTGAGATGATCACAACTGTGGCACTGTCTGGTACTCACTGCTGGAGTGGGTGTCCTCCTCTTCTGCTGCTGCCTGTGATGAGGATTGAGGACCGAGTCTGAGGAGTGAGGACAGGACAGATACAACGTTTTTTAGTACAGTTAGACTCATTTTACTTTTTCTTAGTGACTGATGTGTGTGTCTGTCTGTGTGACACTGACCTACCTACACAACGACAATGGCACACACACTGGTCTGGTTTTGCTGAGTGAGCAGTGGCACTGACAGTCTGGCACTCACTCACTGCTTGTGTGGGTCTCCTCCGAGTCCTTTCCTGCTGCAGTGCTGCTGCCTATGTGTGATGACTTGTGGTTTGTGCGGTGCGGTGGCTGCAGCCTAGTGGATCTCTCTCCGAGTCCTGGTCAGGTAATGGTCACGTCTCCACTGTGCCAGTCACTAAGCTGAGCTCTGGGGGGACCGGGACTCCAACACAAGTCGGAAGGTAGGTGTGTCACATCGCTCCGCTGTCCTCTCCTGTCTCCTCACGAGTGCGAGTGCGACGCATGGGGTTGACGTCGGCGGGAGGCGTCAGCGGGAGGCGGGAGAAAACTTTGGCTTGCTTTGGCTCAACTCGGAGGCAGGAACTGACGCAGCGGCAGGGCGCGAGGATGACGTCATCCTCAGTAATCGATTATTTAAAGCAGCAGCATCGTTACCGCATCACGGACCGTCGAATCGCGATGCACCGATTCGACGATCATATTCAACACCCCTAATATACACACACAATACTGTGTATATATAATTTTCATCAAGCATCGCTTATAAAACAGTTGATGTCTAGCTCGACATTCAACCCTCTCGGAGTAAGTGTACCGACTAAGTGGATCCATTTTGTTTCGAGTTTTGACAGTTCCCTCACACGGTTGCAGCCCCTCCAGCTAGGGCTCAATTGTTCAACTCCCCAGAATTTGAGACCAGCTGGATTTTCATCATGGTACAATTTAAAGTGTAGAGACACGTTGTGGTCTTTGTAGCCTAATTTGATATTGGCTATGTGTTCAGCAAATTCTTATTTTTAATTTCCTTTTTGTGCGGCCCACATAGAGAAGTTTGCATGGACATTCTAATACATACACCACATATGTGGTGTTACAGGTAATGAAGTTCCTGATATGGAATATACCATCATTATGTGATGTAAAGTTGTCCAAACCTCTGACAAGGCTAGCCACTTCTCCACATGGACCACACCTTCTACAAGAGAAGAAGCCATCTTTTTGCCAAAAAGTAGCTGGTCTACTAGGCGGATCAAGTATTTTTTTGACGATCCTGTCTCCATAATTTGGAGCCTTTCTGTAAATAAAGCTAGGTTTATATGGAATTTCAGTTCTCAATATTTTATCCAAAAATAAAATATGCCAATGAGAGGAAAAGATTTTTTCCACTTCCTTATACTGTGAGTGGTAGCCAGAAGTAAAGCTCCATTCATGATTAGTCTTAGTTTTAACAGAAGGGTTACTGGTATATCCAAGAGAGGATGGTAATACTAGGAGATCCTTAATAGTTACATCAAGTTTTCTTTCGCAGTAGCCTTTTTCCATAAACTTTTTCTTCAGGACCAAGGTTTGTGATATGTATTCCGCATCTTTAGAACAGTTACGGCGTACTCTCATAATCTGGCCCTTTGGTATATTCCTCAGCCAGGTGGGGTGATGCCCACTTTGTGTCGGTAAAAAACTATTGGTATCTGTGGGTTTAAAATAAACCTTTGTCCCCAACTTATCGCCATCTCTATAAATCTGAAGATCAAGAAAATGGACACTATCTTGATTATACTCACAAGTGAGATTGATGTTCTGTCCATTACTATTCAGTATACCTAGAAATGTCTCCAATGTTTCAAGAGAACCTGTCCATATAAAGAAGAGGTCATCGATGTATCTACGATATAGCAATAATTCTTTTCTTTTGGCATTGAAAATGGTTTTGTCTTCCCATTCTGCCATAAACAAATTGGCTATGCTCGGGGCGAATTTGGCCCCCATTGCAACGCCTCGCTTCTGGGAATAAAATGTACTATTGAACCAAAAGTAATTATGACTTAAACAAAAATCCAGGGCGTTGTGTAAAAATACTTTTTGAGTATGACATAAGTCATCTCTTTGGCTTAGCGCCCAATTCAAGGCCAACAAAGCATCGTCTTGTTGTATAATTGTATACAACGAGGCTACATCTGCAGTAACCAGATACACTTCCTCTCTTCCTGAAAGATTAATGTCATTTAGCAATATTAGAAGGTCCTTGGTATCCTTTAAATAGGCTTTTGTACATTTTACACTATCCTGTAAAAAATGATCCAGATATTGTCCCATACGAGATGTTATAGAGCCTATACCATTCACTATCGGCCTTGCCGGTGGATTACACTGATCTTTGTGAATTTTGGGTAAGGTATAGATTGTGGGAATTCTTCCATTGCTTGGTATCAAATATTTCTTCTCCTTACTTGAGAGGACGCCAGTACGGTATCCTTTCTCTACCAATATCTTCAAATCTGCTTCATATTGTGTAGTAGGGTCTTTATTTAGACTTTGATATGTAGCATCTTCCGTCAACATGTTTAGTAACTGCTCTTGATAAAAGGATTGTCAGGATCACTACCCCTCCCCCTTATCAGCAGGTCGCACTACTATATCTTTTCTTTTTTCAAGTAGTTCTATGCCGTTTTTAATATATCGAGGATTAACATTTTTTTGGGGAGTGATAAGATCCAAATCACGCAGTACTAGACCCTTGAATACATCAAGTGGTTGATTAGAACCTACTAAAGGGTTAAATAATGACTTATTGCGGAGTCCAGAGTCCACTGGTGTCAAAGATGATCGAGGAGCTGGATTTGAGTTTTTAACTGTATTCAAATTCTTATTGAGGAAATATTTTTTCATATTAATCCTTCTGACATATCTATGTACATCGATAAATACATCGAATTTGTTAATTGGACGATGAAGCCCACATTTTAATCCAAGGTTCAAAATATTTGTTTCTTTGTCAGATAATACCACATTGGTTAGATTGAAGATACCACTTAGTCTTGACTCTTTTCGTGTTCTTTCCTTCTTCTTTTTTTGGACAATCCGTCCGGCCCTGCAACCTCTTGTTCTTCTCTCATTGGTTTCTGTTGTCCTTGTTTCTCTCTTTCCCATTGGGGTGGATCTCTCCAATGTTGGTTTTGACTGCTTCCTGCAGATTGTTGTTCTCTGTATTGAGAATTCTGTTGAGGGTGTCCCGGGGGCCTCCCTCTGTGGGGATTCGACCCTCTGCCCCTCTTTTGCCATCCTCTGCCTCTCCCTAAAAAAGGTTGTGGTGATTGATAATAATGTCTTTCATTGTCATCTCTTAGAGGTTGAACAATTGAGCCCTAGCTGGAGGGGCTGCAACCGTGTGAGGGAACTGTCAAAACTCGAAACAAAATGGATCCACTTAGTCGGTACACTTACTCCGAGAGGGTTGAATGTCGAGCTAGACATCAACTGTTTTATAAGCAATGCTTGATGAAAATTATATATACACAGTATTGTGTGTGTGTGTATATATATATATATATATATGTATTCCTTTTGAGTTGATTTTAATTTAATTATTTAGTTAAGTGATTGATTGAATAATTTTAACTTATTAATTTAGTGTATATATATACATTTCTTTTAATCTTTTAATTTAATTTTGAATTGATTGATTTTAATTTATACACAGTGACATCTATATGTGTGTATACATTTATACACTGATAACATTATGTCTAAGGCCGCGTACACACGAGGGGATATGTCCGCTGAAAACGGTCCGATGGACCGTTTCAGCAGACATCTCCGCTCGTGTGTATGGGCTAGCGGACAGATTTCTCCACCCGACAGATTTCAAAGCAAGCTTTGAAATCTATCCGGTGGGAATCTGTCCGCCCGACATGTCTGCTGGTTAGTACACTTACCAGCAGACATGTCGGCCCCCACCGCCGCCGCGCCGCTGCCGAATGGATTCGGCGCATGCGCGGAAGTGTTTTACTTCCTGGTGCGGTGACGTGGCGGTGACGCGGCGGCGTCACCGCCACGTCACCGCGCCGTCCGGCGGCGGGGAATTTGATCCGATGGTGTGTACACGCCATCGGATCAAACTCCCGATCCGACATATCCGATGGAAATGGTCCGCGGACCGTTTTCATCGGATATGTCCGATCGTGTGTATGGGGCCTCACTAGTCTACCTACTTCCAATTCTATGAATATGGAGTGTATTTACTCCTTTTCATTTTTATATCCCTCTTTTTCTTTATATATATATATTTTTTATATATTTTTTATATATTTTGTATAATTTTACTAATTGAGGCCATATTGTTCCACAGTACAACTATATGTAAACAATACCACATATTGATCTTATAGGTCGTGAGATAATATATGGGTATCCGGGTGACTACTGTCTATATATAAATAATCTTTAAACCATATTCTACCCTTGTTACAGAGGACTGTAGAGTGTATAATTCAGATATACGCTATCAGCTATATCGAAGAGAGATGTATAAACAGTTACTACTTGTCACTTTTCTTTCTTATTTTCTTTAATAGAAATAATAACTGTATTATAAGTTTAGTATGACCATGTAAGGTATAGCTAATATATATTTAGGAGACACACCAGGTTGTTTTAGAATGGAATTGCTGTCTATGGAGTATCTCTAACTGGTATCCATGACCCCAGTAGCTTTATATGTTGCGCTGGCTCTTTCTGCCCGTGTTCTCCGAGTAATGTATACCTTATTGTTTACTTTTTACGTTTTACCTGTAGTCCGGGATATATATATATATAGTTCTTTTATTATGGATTAATATCCGATATTTAATCGGCACCCATATCGTGCTGTCTCCCATTGAGCCTGACCATTAACTGTTCGGGTTAAGGACACTGACCAATGACGCTCTCGGGTCCGTCTACATTGTCCAATCAGCGGAGCAGCAGTTCCATATAATGGGGATGCCTATACCGCTCATCCACGCCCTCTGTTGAAGCCAGTTGGACGAAACCGGTCAGGGCGGGACTTTACGGCGATCCGGAAGTGACGCGTGCGTTCCACGGGTGGTTCATCCAGGAAGTAGATCTGCACGTTGTAGACTACATGCTGTGTTTACATGCTTGGCTTCTGGGGAATCGGATACCAGTAGGATACCGCTACCGTTACTGTCATTTGTGCCTGTAACAATCTACTAAATGGAGGAGCATTATCCTGACGGGTCCCAGCTATAGAGACGGATTATCTGGTGGAAAGATACCTTCTATTGCCTACATTTACTAATCATCTGGTGAGTGAGTACCCCGAAGGGGAGTGTGCCCCACTTGTGGTGTAATCTTTCCTGGGAAGAGGTGTAGGATCAACCACTACCTGTTTTCACTACACTGGCAAGAAAATCCGTCACTATTTGAATGCTTGTGATGATGTTGGACATTTAAACCAACAGCTAGAGCGCTGTTTATCATTTTGGACTATTTTGTTCTATAGGTGATCCTGATTTAACTCTTTGTCATTACTGTCCTGGCGAGAAACAAACCAGGGAAGCCCCGCAGCACCACCAACATCTTCATCCTCATTCCATTCCACACTCCACCTCCAGACCACATGCCCAGCCCCATTCCTAGACTAGGCCGCTCTCCTCCCCCCCCCCCCCCCCAGTCCCAGACACTTCCAATCCAGTGAATCCACACATGTCTGGTCGTCTCAGTGACGGTCTCACGGTCACTTTATGCGCTGCCGCTGCCTGCAGTGCCACGGTCGCCAGTGCTTTGATCCGGACCGGCGGAGCCTCCGCGGGGGAGATGCCGGTGGCTGAGCTCTCAGAGAGACTGTGACAGGCGGGCGGGAGACTCCAGGCGCATGCATGCTCTACCCCCGAATCAGACAGGCGGGCCTGTGGCCACATGACCCGCCGCGACCCAATCACAGGCCAGCTCAGGCCTGTGGCCACATGACCCGCCGCGACCCAATCACAGGCCAGCTCAGGCCTGTGGCCACATGACCCACCGTGACCCAATCACAGGTCAGCTCAGGCCTGTGGCCACATGACCCACCGTGACCCAATCTCAGGCCTGTGGCCACATGACCCGCCGCGACCCAATCACAGGCCAGCTCAGGCCTGTGGCCACATGACCCACCGCGACCCAATCGCAGCACGCCGACTGGCCATGTCGGGACGGAACATGGCGGCCGGTGTCACGGACGGTGAATACAAATTATAATAGAAGACAGAGAGTGACACACAGTCCACACTGGCGCGGCGCCCCCCTAAATAAATTTGCCTGGTGCAATGGCCCCCTCTGCCCCCCCGCACGCTACGCCAGTGTGTAGTAGTGTAAATTATGGCCAAAATTTGTTAAGAAAAATTACTAATTTGCAAAATGTTACCA
Organism: Rana kukunoris; assembly: GCA_029574335.1. Taxonomy (NCBI): domain Eukaryota; kingdom Metazoa; phylum Chordata; class Amphibia; order Anura; family Ranidae; genus Rana; species Rana kukunoris. Next base: position 129,207,783 of record CM056058.1, read on the forward strand.
CAGAAACAAAAATAAAATGCGGGGAGTGTGCTTAAAATAAGTATGTGTGTGTGTGCGCGTATATATATGTATGTGTGTAAAATATATATATATATAATAATCTGGGGACCCTGGTGTAAGGGGGGGGGGCGGACTTTCTGGGAACACTAATGTAGAAAAGGGCAGCAATTGTTGGGCGCGATGACTGCCAGGCACCCGCGAACGCTCGTGACAGAGCGAGAACAAACAGATCTGATTCTTTGAGGGAACAAATGACTGACTGTGTGTACATACAAAGTATAAACACCGATCAGTTTCCTCCCCTAGTAAGTCCCATCCCCCCTTCAGTTAGAAAGCAGAGAGTAGCTGACTTTAACCACTTAAGCCCCGGACCACTATGCAGCTAAAGGACCAGGCCCCTTTTTGCGATTCGGCACTGCGTAGTTTTAACTGACAATTGCGCGGTCATGCGACGTGGCTCCCAAACAAAATTTACGTCCTTTTTTTCCCACAAATAGCGCTTTCTTTTGGTGGTATTTGATCACCTCTGCGGTTTTTATTTTTTGCGCTATAAACAAAAATTTAGAAAAAAAAAAATCGATATATTTATATTTAACTTTTTGCTATAATAAATATCCCCCAAAAATATATGAAAAAACGCTTTTTTTCCCCCCTCAGTTTAGGCTGATTCGTATTTTTCTTCTACATATTATTGGTAAAAAAATCGCAATAAGTGTTTATTTATTGGTTTGCGCAAAAGATATATTGTCTACAAAATAGGGGATAGTTTTATGGCATTTATGTTAATATTTCAGCGATTATTATTTTTTTTTATATATATATCGTGACTGCGACATTATAGCGGACACATTGGACACTTTTGACACATTTTTGGGACCATTGTCATTTTTACAGTGATCAGTACTATGAAAATGACAATGGCAGTGAAGGGGTTAACCACTAAGGGGCGCTGTAGGGGTTAAATGTGCCCTAGTGTGTGATTCTTACTGTAGGGGGGCGTGGCTGGGCATGTGACGTCACTGATCGTCCTTCCCTATGACAGGGAACAGACGATCCCTAACAAGTCACTAGGAAGAACGGGGAAAGGTTTGTTTACACTCACCTCTCCCCATTCTTCAGCTCTGTGACCCGGTCGCGGGGCATCGGTGGCGATCGGGTCCCGCGGTCACGGAGCTTCGGACCGGGTCACGTGCCATTTTGTCGACGTATATTGTCGTGCAGCGGTCCACAAGTGGTTAAAAATAAATAAAAAAGGAAAAATGCTGCAACACCACTCTAAATCTTCAAAGCAAAATCCCTCATCCATCCATGCTCCCAATGCTTTTTGCTAAGAAATCACTTTGGAAAACGCCACCAAGCATTTTTCTTCGGTCTTCGGTAAGGGCAGATGAGTCATATAGCATTTAATTCCTGGAATCCATCTGCCCTTAGCTCAGGCATGCTGGCAGGAGTGTGTGCTTGGCCTCCTCCCCTCCTGAAGACTCCTGGGATGTTACAAATCATATGCCTAGGCCTGGAAACTAGAAAGCAACTTAAGAGAAAAAAATTTTTTTAAACAAATAAATATACCTTCCTGTCTATCTTCTAATGCTAGCAACATGCAGATTTAAAAAAAGGAACACTTGCATGCAGTTTCTAAAAGTATTACTGTGATATATATATATATAAGTGCTAGATACAGTGGCCACATTAGCATGTGTATACACTAAAGGCTCTTAATTAGATAGGACTTAAAGCCTATTAATTGTGAAATGACAAGGCCGTAACACTGAAAAAATGTGAGCCATATCTTTAGAAAGGTAATATGGACGAGATATTTCAGAATAAGCATCCCCATAACACTCCGCTCAATAAATCATTCAACTCATCTTCAGTTCAGTGTAGCTTAACGCTACACAATGTCCCCAAATGTGATCCTCTCTAAGTCCCTGACTCATTAATTTGCTGGGAAACGGCGTTAATGAGGCAGGATCCTATATTTGCTTTAATATCTCATTGAATTTCTGATTATATATTAATAACTCTTGTTGTTGTAAAGGGTATTGATGTGCTAAAAAGGCAGAGAATGCAGAACTGTGTAAATTAGAGCATAGCCCTATTATTTTAGGCTAGCAAACCATAAAGATGCTTGAAGCGTGATGGCTAAGAGTTTAGCACTGGGACCAGTAGTGGTGCGTCCATAAAGGGCACACGAGCGCTGTCCCCTCTCTCCTGCAACCTGTTTATCACCATAGATAGATTCATGCATTGCACCTGAATTACAGCGGTGGGGTATTTTTTGGAAGCACCTGATTAGAGCCATAGGGCCAGATTCAGGTACACGTACATTTGCGAAGCGTATCCGAGATACGCTACGCAGCCGTATTTTACCAGGCTGTCTAACGAATTCTGGTAGATCTTTGCCCTTACGATACGGCGGCGTAGTCTATTTCTCGCCGCGTAATCGAAATACGCGATTAGGGGGCGTGAAGCATTTAAATTAGGCGCGTCCCCGCGGCGATCGAACTGCGCATGCTCCGTTCAGAAATTTCCCGCCGCGCATTGCGCGAAATAACGTCGATACGTCATTCGTTGTTTGAGTAGCGTCGTTTACGGACATTCCTATTCCCGGACGTTTTACGTCAAAAATAAAAAAAGACGTCGGAAAACGTTGATATTCGACGCGGGAGCGACGGCCATACTTAACGTGGGCTGTCTAATATTAGACCAGCAAAAATCTGGTATAGTATTACGCAGCAAAAAGATGACTAAAGATGCCGTAAGAGATTGCGATAGACGTTCGTAATTTTGTGGATAGTCGGCAAAAGCTCATTTGCATACCCCGACGCGGAAAACGACGGGAACTCCACCCAGCGGCCGCAATTTTATTGCAGCGTAGATCCGAAGGCAGACGAACACGTAAGCCAGTCGGATTGAAGCGCAAAGCCGTCTTTTCATGGTTTGAGGATTCAAACTAGTGAAAAAACGCGCGTAATTAGAAAGTACTCCAGTCTAACACCAGTTAGACAGGAGTTACGGCTCTCTGAATCTGGCCCATAGGCTCTAACAGATGCCCAAAAAGATGAAAAGCGGGCGCCATGCTGGACGCTCGCAGTTCACTCAGCGTTGTGTTAGGACAGCAAATGAATATATGCTGTCCTAACAATGAACCGCCTCTCAACCGTTCAGGCTACCTGTCACCTGATAGGCATCGAATCACAGCGCTTATCGTTTCAGCCAATCAGGCGTCCAATCATAGCAGAGGATAGGAACAGAGAACGGGAGAAGACATCCAGGAGAGTGGAGGACATCGCCTCTGTGACCCGCTGCCCTACCAAGACAGTTAAGTGCCGGGAGGGCAGGGCATGCACACTGGCAGCATTTGATAAGCGCAGTAGTGGCAATTGATGGGGGCAGTAGCGGCAATTGATGGGCGCAGTGGCGGCAATTGATGGGCAAAGTCGCAGCAATTTGCACACTGCAGAAATTGATGGGTACAGTAGCTGCATTTGATGGCACAATGGCGGCAATTTTTGGGCACAGTGGCTGCGTTTGATGGTACAGTGGCTGCAATTTTGATGTTTTTTTTTTTTTTTCAGTTTGTTTGCACCCCCAAAAAGAGACCTTGGAGCACCAGGTTCTGTTCCCACCATGGGCATTAGATTCTTTCTGTGTTAGTGTGGCTTTTCTCTTGGTGATGTAAATAATAAACCATGCAACAACCAACTATATGTATCTATCCTTTACTGTAACTTGTAATACCTATATATAATGTTATTGCATCTGTATTAACATGCATGAGTCCCGTATCTGCTAATGTATATCAGGCCAAAGCGTGCTCTAGGCCTGAGGCTAAGCGTTAGTTAATGAGACAGACACCTTTGAAATCAAACAATTATATTTATTCTAACAAAAGTGTCCATTGTATAACAAACAATGATGTAACATAGAATGCCTATTGCACACTATACAAGCACTAACAAAATATCTATGACCTAATACAATTTTGGCAAATAAGATAGAAAGATACTTAAGCTTGGTCCTTCCTGGCTGTGTCCTGATGGAAAAAGGAGAATGCTAGGCCTCATTGTTGGCCACATGGCTAGGCCCAAAATACCGGCCAGGCTTCCATGCGGCCTAGACCATGTGGCTTCAGCATAGGCCTCCAGCTCACTACAGCATGCTCCCAAGTGAAATCAGAGAGATTTTTCCCTCTTCAACTCAGTTTTGTTCATTCATTAATCATTCGCAACACCTCCCATTTTGCCTGCCCATCTGATGTTCAACCAATCATTGCACTTTCATGACTCACATCCTTGTTCGTGGCTGTCATGCCATACCTAGCCTCTGGGGGGCGATCTTGACCATACCACAATCACTTCCTTTGATCCTTGTAATCATGTTGTCCTAATCAATGTCTTTTGTTTGTTTGTTTGCGGAGACTGCCCAACAGCTGTTCGGTTTCCTGGACCCATTGAAGTCTCGTGCAAGGAGTGTGAGATTGCCTTCCTGTGGGGGGGGGGGGGGCATCCTGTATTACCAAAGAGCCAGCTGCTCTTGACTTGAATCAGAGAATGGTCAAAATTCATGGTATTCCACATTTTTATCAAACCCAAAAACCATACCAAAAGATTTTATTATAAAAGCATGAGCTAACCGTCACCTGCAGGAAAACTCCAGCTATGTAAAAAAAAAAAGCTACATTGGATATCTTGTAATTGACATCCTTATTACAAATTTTTATGTACAGTCACACATCGCAATTGCATGGAATTTGTCTTGTTGTGGATTCTGATTGGTTGGTGTCGACTACTACACTTATTTACTAACTTTATTTGTTATTTTCAAAAGTGTTCGAAATGTCCGTCGCAATGTCACGGTCACAATCGCTGCCATTACTAGTAAAAAAATAAAAATGCAATAAATCTATCCCCTATTTTGTAGACGTTACAACTTTTGCGCAAACCAATCAATGTACGCTTATTAGGATTTTTTTTTTTACCGAAAATATGTAGGAGATTACATATCAGCCTAAACTGAAGAAATTTTTTTTTTTTTTTTGATATTTATTAAATCAAAAAGTAAAAAATATTGGCCCAGATTCACGTACATCTGCGCATTATTGGACCGGCGTAGCGCACCGCCTTTACGTTAGACGTGCGCAATTTTGCCGCGTAATCACCCTATTCTCGTAGCTTTTGCGCAGGAAATTGCGCATACGTAACGTTTTCCAGAGGCGTAAGGAGGAGTAATACAAATGGGGAAGGACGTGGGCGTGTTACATTGAAATGAGCCGTGACCCCATGCAAATGAAGGGCCGGCCGGCTCGCGCATGCGCGCTTGAACGAGACCATGTCAGCTCCGATGTGCGCATGCTCACAACTCGGGAGCGGCGCAGTCAGTGAAATTGGAAATGGACTAGGGCAACGTTGTGAACTGCGCAAACAGCATAAATAGACACACACAAACGCACTTCCTTTGCAAAAGTACATCCCTTTGTCCCTTCCCATTTAAAAAAGTGCTTTTGTTCTTGTTGTTCGTTGCGGTGTGTTTTGTAGTTGTCAGATTAGTGTTCTGTGTGATCAAGTGGTTGTTGTTAGATTTTTGAAAGTGTTTTTTGATAAGTGTTTGAGAGACTGTTTGTTTGATTGATATATTTCTTTTTGTTTCTCTTTTCCTGCTGTATTTTTTTTTTTTTTTTTGGGGACTGTTTCTTGGTGAGTAGTTTTCTCTGTGTGTGTGTTTTTTTGTGATTGGTTGTGCTTGTTTGTGTGCGTGAATTTTGTTGACTGGGACTGTTTTTTTTTTTTTTTTGGAAGGATGACTGAGAGAAAACGAAAGCTTAATTTTACAGTTGTGGAAAAACAGATTCTTGCCCGGGCCATTAGCGAGTATGGGCGTTACCTCCACGGCCCAGAGAGTGCCAACACCACCCCGGCCAGGAGGAGGGAGATTTTGGATAGGATCACTGACCAGGTGAATTCTGCGGGGCAGGGGGAGACACGGACCAGGTCTGGGATTGACAAAAAAAATCAATGACCTCCGGCGTCTGGTCAAAAAGAAGTTGGCCAGAATGCATGCCCATGCCAGGGGCACAGGAGGGGGCCCACTATGCCGTATTAGCCTGACAGCGGAGGAGCGTGCGGTGGCCCTGACCTTTCATCGGCATGAAGTTGAGGGCCTGCCCGGCTTTGACTCCAGTCCCCAGCCCGTGGTGCCAGGTAAGTTGTTTTCTTTTTTAATATCAGGTGTGTAGCATGTGTGGGGGAGGGGGTGAAAGGGAATATGTGGCAAGTGTGTGGATCCTCCAACCTGTGAATGTTTTGTGTCATCCACAGATGTGCAGGAGGGTGCAGGGCCATCTGGCCTGACCGCACCAACCCCAGGACAGCAGCCTAATGAGGCCCCCCCAACAAGGCCGGAGTCCGCGGAGGAGGTTCAAGAGGAGGAGGACAATCATGAGGAGGAGAATCATGAGGAGGAGGAGTCCATGTCAGGCACTGGACGTTTGGGTTTTGAGGACTCCTCCCCTCTGGCTGCCAGCAGGCAGGCCTCCCTAAGGGGGAGCCCCCCCCCCTCCTCCCCCAACATGGCTCCCCTCACAAGGGCCTCCCCTTCTCCCCAGCCACAAGCATCAGCTGGAGGCAGGATGTCATCCCAGACCACCAGGGGGTTGGCCGATCTCCTGCCCGCCACCCTGAGAAGGGACCAGTTCCTCCAGACCCGCCATCTGGGACAGGTCAGCCAGACATTGGTGCGGATGGAGGAGAGCCTGTCCTCCATCAAGGATACGCTGGGGAACCTGGACTCCCACTCCCGGGCTTTCACAACCTGCCTAAATGAACTGCAGACGACATCAGCAGGCGTTGGGCAGGATGTGAGGGCCCTTACCCTGGCTATCCAGGCCAACACGCAACAGTTGGTGCTGCCCTGGACAGAATTGCCGTGGCCTTGGAGGGCAGGCCACCAGGTGGGCAGAGATCAGGGGCTGATCCTCCTTCCCCGGTTTTACCCCTTCCCCATGAGTCTCCCCTGAGAAGCCGGGGCCGTGGCCGGGGGCGCCCCAGGCGTGGCTCACGCAGAGGGCAGTAATTTGTTTTTCCCCCAATTTTTTTTTTCTATTTTTTTATTTATTTTTTTGTCTTTTTTTTTTTTTTGCTGGAAATTTTTTGCTGGAAATTTTTTGCATTTTCAGGTCATTTTTTTTTTTTTGGGGTTCTGAATGCTGTGTGAATGTGGGGGTGACATTCCTGCCGGAAAAGGGGTGTCATCCTCAATTTTGGTGGAGAAGGGTTCCCCAGGACCAGGGAGAAGTGATCCCCAGGTCCGTGTGAATGGTGTATGAATGTACAGTGACATAATTGGAGCCTTGGCGTGGCGTTGCTGCTCACAAGTCCAGCATGGTGGACTGGTGCCAATCCAATTTGATGTGGATGTGGGGTGTGTGTGCTAGGGACCACAGTGGTGTGCATGCATGCATTCTCATTGTGCCATGATTAATGTGTATGTTTAACGTGCAAAGATGCCCAATGTGAGCTGTCTCCTGGCTGCTCTTCCCTCAGAAGACGGGTTAACCTCGGTTAGGGGGGGATTGTCTGGTTCAGGGGTCAGGTCATCACGTAGGTCAATCTGCAGGCCCTTTCTTTCTGCAAAGTTGTGCAGCATGCAACATGCACCGATGATCTGGCACACGAAGTTTGGGGAATACAAGAGGGTACCCCCAGACTTATCCAGGAATCGGAAACGTGACTTTAGGATGCCAAAGGTGCGCTCCACCACTGCTCGTGTTTGAGCATGTGCTTGATTGTATCTTTCCTCTCCTGGAGTTTGGGGGTTCCGGATAGGAGTCATGAGATGGGGTCCCAGTGGATATGCAGAGTCACCTGGAAGGGAAAAGACAGGAGGATGTTAGTCATGCATGTGCCCCTTGTGATGTGCATCATGGGAGGGGATAGTCATGCCTGCCACCCATGTCACTCACCAACCAGCCAGGTGTCCCCATACACGTTCTGATCGAATTCCAATCGGATGTGGCATTGATTGTATATGTAGCTGTCATGGCTGGACCCTGGGTGTTTGGCACGGACGTGCCATATGAGGCCTTGGGCATCGACTATCACCTGTACATTGATGGAATGCCAATGCTTCCGATTGCGGTACATGTGCTCTGTCTCCTGGGGGGGCTGGAGTGCCACATGTGTGCAATCAATGGCCCCCACAGTGCGTGGGAATCTGGCAATTCTGTAGAAATCTGTCATTGCCTTCAGCCGCAGGTCCTCAGTGGTGGGTTTGATGATTTGGTTGGCCATGCATCTGAGTATTGCAGGGACAACCTGGTGCACACATCTGCTCATGGAGGATTGTGACATCCCAGCCACCACTCCACTTGTACGCTGAAAAGAGCCACTGGCAAGGAAATGGAGTGTTGCCATGACCTTGACCAGTGGCTGCACTGCATGTGAGCGGTGTGTTGGGCTGGTAATGTCATCCTGCAGGGTTGTGGTTAATTCCAGGATGGCATGAGGGGTGAATCTGAAGATGCGATACACCTCAGAATCACTCATGCAAAACAGGTGTATGCGGGTACGGTATATCCTCTCCCGTGCCATCCTCCGTGCCATCCTCCGTGCCCTCCTCCTTCTTTGTTCATCTAAAGTCAGTAGTATAGCTATGCGCGACGATGCCCCTGGCATGTTGGCATACAGATTGTTGAGCAACACGTGTGACTGCTGAGCTGCTCACTAACAGTGTTGCTTTATCTAACAAGTAGACTTTTTTTAGACCAGCTTTTATCAGCTCTAATTTTAGACAGGACATTTTGCTGTTGCGCACACTGCGTCGCCTGCGCTGCCCCAACGTTGTTTTGTGGATCCCCGTAAGTCCCTCATTAGCATATTTGACTAGCAAATCAATGGTGTGTCTATCGCACTTTTGCGCGGACGGATGCGCCAGTCTAACGAAATTACGCGGGACAAAAAAAAGTTGATTTTTTGCGTATCTCGTTCTGGGGATGCCGCGCAACGAAACGCACACGCACATTTAGGCCTCGTACACACGAGGGGATATGTCCGCTGAAAACGGTCCGATGGACCGTTTCAGCAGACATCTCCGCTCGTGTGTATGGGCTAGCGGACAGATTTCTCCACCCGACAGATTTCAAAGCATGCTTTGAAATCCATCCGGTGGAATCTGTCCGCCCGACATGTCTGCTGGTTAGTACACTTACCAGCAGACATGTCGTCCCCCACCGCCGCCGCGCCGCCGCCGAATGGATTAGGCGCATGCGCGGAAGTGTTTTACTTCCTGGTGCGGTGACGCGGCGGCGTCAACGTCACCGCCGCGTCACTGCGCCATCCGGCGGCGGGGAATTTGATCCGATGGTGTGTACACGCCATCGGATCAAACTCCCGATCGGACATATCCGATGGAAATGGTCCGCGGACCGTTTTCATCGGATATGTCCGATCGTGTGTATGGGGCCTCAGACTTACGCACGTGCATCTCCTGTTGCGCAGGCGTAATCGCTCTGTGAATCTGGGCCATTGTGTTTTAAGTTGTCGCTCTTGAGGTGATCAAATACCACCAAACAAAAGCTCTATTTGTGGGAAAAAAATTATGTCAATTTTGTTTGGGAGCCACGTCACAAGACCGTGCAATTGCCATTTAAAGTGCGACAGCGCTGAAAACTTAAAACTGGTCTGGGCAGAAAGAGGGTGATAATGCCCCGTATTGAAGTGGAAATGTAAGGCCCCATGCACACGAGACGCTGGTAAACTCGAGTTCAGAGGCATTTGGGCGTTTTTTCCAACTGCCTCTGAACTCAATTAATGTTATCCTATGTGTCCATGCACACAATCACGTTTTTTGAGGTTAGAGGCAGTTGAGTTTAGGCTCGTTTTTTCGGACACAAAAAAATGGGTTCAGCCGCAAACGTTTTTGTGTTTCAAATGCTAAATGCGTCTAAACGTGGCACCCACGTTTAGCCGCGTTTGCGTTTAGAAGCGTTTTTAAAGATACATTTTTTTAACTTAATAAAATAGGCAAACATCCTTTAAAAATCTTAATTAATTTAATTTGTTTTAAATTATGTTTATGATTTAGATAATTCAGAGATGATATATATTGATTGAATAATGCAATACGTGTTGTATTGAACTTTCCAAAATGTTCCTTTTAATTTTAAACCTATATGTTGTACTTTGAACAATGTCTGTCCACCTGCATTTCCATTCAGCCCAACTAATCTAATCAGTGATTAGTTTGCATATAAATGCCTGGCATTTTATTAATTTTATATTATTATTATTATTTACAAATCCATTTTCATTTTTTAATTCAATTAAATAATACATTTGATATTTTATAATTATAACAGCTTTTAAAATTTCGAATTTTCGAATTTTTTAAATTTCGGATTTTAACATTTCGAATTTTCGAATTTTTTTAAATTTCTAATTTTCATATTTCGAATTTCGAATTTTCAAATTTCAAATTTTCAAATTTCAAATTTTTTAAAAATTAGAAAATTCGAAATTTGAAAAATTCGAAATCTGAAAATGCGAAATTTGAAAATTTGAAATTTGAAAATTTGAAATTTCGAATTTTAAAAAATTTCAAATTTTCAAATTTCGAATTTTCAAATTTCGAATTTTCAAATTTCGAATTTTCAAATTTCGAATTTTCAAATTTCGAATTTTCAAATTTTAGAAAAATTCGAAATTTTAGAAAAATTCGAAATGTTAGAAAAATTCGAAATTTTAGAAAAATTCGAAATTTTTGAAAAATTCGAAATTTTTGAAAAATTCGAAATTTTAGAAAAATTTGAAATTTTAGAAAAATTCGAAATTTTAGAAATTTGAAAAAATTCGAAATTTGAAAAATTCTAAATCTGAAAATTCGAAGTTTTCAAAATTCGAACATGCTTGAATTTTTTGTGGTGTTTTTCAAAATGTCATTTTTTGTGTCATAAAAAGTGATCGTGTGTGGGCAAAACGACATTGAAAACAACGTTTTTAAACCCGTGCATGCTCAGAAGCAAGTTATGAGACGGAGCTTCAATGGAACAGAGTGCCGTCGAATGTGGTGTACGTCACCACGCTTTGCTAGAGCATTTTGGAAAAACGATGGTGTGTATGGAACGTCATTTTGGAAAATTAAGTTTGAAAAACTTTTGTTTTGTTTCGTCACATAAAACGTTGTTTTTTTCATCACAAAAAGTGATCATGTGTACACGGCATTAGTGTAGCGCTACCCCCGTAGTGGCCGCTGGTAAATGTGGTTAGTCTCCCACCCTGCACAGCCAGGCACACGGAGCCAAGAAGCAGTCCTTGCAACTTTTGTTTGTTTTTTATTAAGGGAATAGAACTTGAATGGGGATAGGGTGCATATGGGATGCCCACTTGATTATAGGAAATTGGTGGTGACTTAACTATATACACTCCAGTGTGTGTGTGTGTGTATATCTAACTCTATCTCCTCGACCCCCAGCACATACACTTGCTTTCAGACTATCACTCACAGGACCAGCTATCAAGTGCACTTTGCAGGCAGGGACTGCAAGCCTCTATGGTGTAGCAAAAATGGTAGTCTTTAATGCTAGCTGTACTACATGTGGCTACTGCTCCCAGTACCACCCCCTCAGGCACTGCCAGCCCTTCTGACTGCAGCTGCCCATGTTACCACAATTCTCCTGACAACATCTGCACCGATCTCAGACTGCTCCATCCCAGTCCTCTCAGGCATTTTTCCCAGTCCAACTGACTATGTGTCACTCACCAGCCCTCTTGGCTATTCTTGTTGCTCCTGGAGACCTGCCCAGCAGTGTTCTCCCGCTGTCCTCTCCTTGCTCCCTGTGCTTTCTGACCAGGACACCTCTGTTGGTTCTGAGAAGGTCCCGTCCGCACCCAGGCCCAAGATCACTCACCCAGACTGGGGAGCTCCTTCAAGGTCCACGACAGCCTAACACTCCAGCTCCAGCTTCCACCTGAACTCTCCTACCCAGCTGGGCTGACCCAGAGTATTTGAAGGGGCCTGCCCCCTGCCAACCCAAATTAGGGATTGGTCAGGGTCCTCAGAATACTACAGGCAGCTCCACCTTACTTCCCCCTTCCGTCTTTCTAGATTGTTCCAGTACATTCTAGAAAGGGGGGGGGGGTCTCGGTGATGCTGCCTGTGAGTCATCCAGCTCTCCCTGGATCTCTGCCCAACACTGGAAAAACACAGACTGCACTATTGTACCCGCACTTAAACATACATCTTACCTCTAGCTCTCTAGCGATGCTAGGGGGGTGCTACATTGGTGTAAAAGGTTGTATATAAAATGCAATGTTGAATGAATGAATGAATGAAAACTTATATAGCGCAGCACATGCGAACTTAATCGCCTCTGGGCGCTTGTTGATCCTGTCTCCTTTGGTATCAAAAGAGATGAGTCTTGATCTTTCTCCTGAATGCTAAGTGGTTCTCCTCCACCCGAATATTGGTTGGTAAAGCGTTCCATAGTCTGGGACCTTGGACCGCAAATCTCCTTTCTCCTTTGGACTTGTACTTAGCTTTCGGTATCTGGAGTAGATTTTGATTGGTGGATCGCAAAACACGATTGGGGTTATGTGCTTTTATTTTTTCGCATAGATAATGGGGTGCATTCCCATGGATACATCTATGCGTTAGACAGAGAGCTTTAAAAGTGATTCTGTCTTTTACTGGTAACCAGTGAAGGGATCTAAGCAAAGGTGCGATTGATTCCCAAGGTTTTTTCCCAGTCACAAGTCTAGCGGCCGTATTTTGAACGACTTGTAGACGAGCGATTTGGTACTTAGGGAGTCCGAGGTAAAGGGCATTTGCATAGTCCAGTCTGGAGTTTACAATTGCTCCCACCACGACCGCTATGTCTTCCTTGGGAATAAAAGGAGTAAGTCTGCGTAGTAGGCGCAGTAGATGGTGAGATCCGCTGACCCTATTTGTGCGTCCATTGTCATGTAGGAGTCAAAGATGACCCCAAGACTTTTGACTTTGTCGCTAGGGGTGATGATTTTGCCCAGAATGGGCGGGGGGTCCAGGTTGTTGCAGGTTGAATCATACGCTTGGCGTGAAACAGAAGAAGTTCTGTTTTCGCTCCGTTGAGTTTAAGATAACTCTTTGTCATCCAGTCCTCTATCAGAGAGAGGCATGTCTCTAGATTGAGGTGATGATCCTTTTTATTGCAAATGCGAAAATACAGTTGCGTATCGTCTGCATATGAGTGGTAGAGCAGTTTTTGGCTGCTAATAATCTCAAAAAGAGGGCGAAGATAGATGTTGAATAACACCGGTGACAGGGGGGATCCTTGAGGGACTCCACACGATAATGTGCGTTTCTCAGAAGTGAAAGGTCCTAACTTCACTATTTGCGTTCGGTTTTCCAAAAAAGAGGAGAACCAAGATAAATCGCCTTCTGCGACTCTGGCTACTTCGGCTAGCCGAGTCAATAAAAGCTTGTGGTCTACTGTGTCGAAGGCTGCGCTTAGGTCCAACAGAACCAGAAGACAAGATTCTCCTTCGTCTGCGGCCTCGAGAACGTCGTCCCATATTTTGAGCAATGCGGTTTAAGTCCCGTGTCCAGGCCGGAATCCCGATTGAAATGGATCAAGTAGGTTGTGGGTATCTAGATGCTGTTGCAGCTGTTGTACCACTAATTTTTCCATTACTTTTGAGAGTACATTTAGGCCTGTTATTGGACGACGGTGGAGTGGATCCTTGGGGTCCAGATTGGGTTTCTTCAGAATGGGTCGAATTATACCCTCCTTCAATTGGGAGGGCACTGTGCCTTCCCTGAAAGATTGGTTGATAAGCTGCGTGATAGAAGGCGCCAGGATGTCGGCGCATTCCTTCAGCAGTTTAGTGGGGATAATATCATTCGGCGCGGTGCTGTTACGCAAAGTACCGATGATATTATTAGTGTCATTGATAGAGATAGGTTCCAACGTGAACCTACCTGGTTGAGGTGAATTACTGCAGGTGCTGTGCAGATAATTACGGGGAGGGTTGAGGGGGGAATTGTTTTGCCGAATGCTTTGCCGGATTCCTTCGATTTTGTTAATGAAGTAATCCGATAATTCATTGCAAAATTCTTGTGAGTCCGAATTGGGGGCTTCAAGACATCCTGGATTCATGGTCTGAGTGACCAGCTTGAAGAGTTCGCGCGGACGATTAAGGGCGCTGTTGATAGCCTTAGAAAAATTGTTTTTCTTGGCTTTGAAGATTTCTTTGTGGTATTTCCTTGTTGTTGCTTTGTAGACGCTAAGGTTCTCGTCTGAAGAATTTCTTTTCCAGGCGGCTTCCGCCCTTCTACGATCTTGCTTCAGTAACGCCAGTTGGTTGTTGAACCAGCTGGAGTTATTTTTCCGGATGCGGGTTTTGCGTTTCGGCGCTATTGAGTCGGCTGACTGTAATAGGGCTGTATTTATGGTATCCAGTGTTTCTTCAGCCGTTTTGTTCGGTTGAATTGTATTAATTTTTTTCCTTAACGTGGTTTTGAAGAGTTCCGAGTGGAGCTTCTTTTGACATCTAGTCCAGTGTGTTGTCACTAGATTTGATGTTTTAGTTAAGGGTGGGAATTCGGAAATAATGAATTTAATTGCATGGTGATCTGTCCATGGCAACGGTTCATTTTCCAAGATTTTTATTTCCAGATCTTGTCTGAAAATAAGATCGAGTGTGTGACCTGAGGCATGTGTGGGCCCACATACTAGTTGCTGAAGCCCTAATCCTTCGAGGTGATCGATGCAGGCGTCGGCAACGGGGCTTGCGGGGAGTTGGCCCAGAGGTTGAAGTCCCCGAGCAGCAAAAGGTGTTTGCTGTTGAGGGTATAGGTGGAGATAAAGTCTGTCAATGATGGAAGAAGCTGCGATTTTGGGCCAGGTGGCCTATAGCAGAGAAGAATCCGGATGGTCTCCTGGGAGTTTATTTGCAGTTGCGGGGTAAGGGTTTCCATGAATGGAAGAGGGTTTTGGAGGACTGGTTTTGTGATTGCAAGATGAGTTTTATGAATCACCGCCAGTCCTCCTCCTCTTTGTCCTATTCTGTTTTCCGTAATAATACGATAGTTTTCTGGCACCAGTTCTCCTAGAATGGTGTTGCAGTTGGCTGTGAGCCAACTCTCTGTAATAAAGAGGCAGTCTAAATCGTGTTGTTGAATGAAATCATGGATTTCCAGTCGGTGTTTTACTGCCGATCTTGTGTTGATCAAAGCACATGATATGTGCTTAGGCTGGGGTACACGGCTGAGATTTTTGATAGTCGGTCGTCGATCGACTCTCAGAAGTCGCTCAGCTCTTAGGGCTTTTTTAGTGATGGCTGGTAGTATTGCGGCAAATTGCCTCAAATCCCCAATGGTTTCTGCAGAATATTGCAGATTAACCATGGTCGCCAAACACCAGGGGGAGAAGGGGGGGCGGATTATCAAGGATTAACTTAATCCTTGATCCTGCCTTGGTCCAGAGGAAGGCAAAAAAAACCTGGCCGCGCTACGGCAATATGCTACGACAGGGAAAAAAATTCCTTCCTGACCCCTTGAGAGGCGATCGGGCAAACCCTGGATCAAGTTCAAATGGTATTGAGGAAGGGGGAATGGGGCTAGGGTGTTGCAAGATGGCTACCACTCCGGCTGCAAGAGCCAGGGTGGTGACCTCAAGGGAGGGGGGGGGGGGTTGCCAACTAGTAGCAAGCTGGTATCTGGAGGGGGGGTGCGGGGGCCACTCGGTCGCGGCGATGAACGGGGGAAGGGGTGGAGGGGGCCCTACCTATCTACATCCCGGGATGCAGTTCAAGCCCTAAGGAAGAGGGGGGTGCTGCTGGTGTCAAGGGGGGGATAGATGTGCAGCTGGCAGGTCACAGCGATGAAGCGGGGGGGGGGGGGTGGCGGGGGTCCTACCTATCTACATTCCGTGGGCCACACGTCCTACTTCTAGGAAACGTGCGCCGGTAGCTGCCGGAATGCAGTTCTAGCCCTAGGGAAGAGGGGGGTCCTGCTGGTGTCCAGGGGGGAATGCTGTGTAGCTGGCAGGTGGGTGGTGTATCAGGGGGGGGAGGGGGGGGTCGTGAGCTGTGGATGGTGTATCAGGGGGGGGAGGGGAGGTCGTAAGCTGTGGAAGTACCCAACCAAACTATGAGTGGGCGACTCAGGGGGTGGCTGGTGGTGACTGGGGGGTTCTGCAGGTGTCCGGGGGGGTTGTGGTGTATTGGTGAATGAATGGAGCGGCGCGCCGCTAGGCCGCGGGTGAAGCCGCGGCCTTTCCTAAGTGCGGCGGCCGAAAATAGTTCCAGAGGTGGCGTGAGGGCCTTTGCCGCGGCTTATCCTAAAAAGGACGGCCGCCAACGGAGCTCGGAGGGTAGGAGAGCCCTGTAGATTAGGGGCTTACCTTGTGAAGGCAGAGAGCGGCGGATCCAGGGGGAGAACCAGGAGAGAGCGGTGGGAGACGCCAGGGGAGAGCGTGTGGTACAGCCCTGGATGTCAGGAGCTGTCAGGAGCTGCGTCCAGACCCAGCCTGCGTGTGGCTACGAATGGTACTGCTTGTTGAGGTTTAATGTTGATGTTTCTGCGAAAAAGCATTTGTGTTCAACAGATATGTACACCAGATATGAAAAATAGCATTTTCAATTTCTATGCCACCTCAGTTTTCATTATGAGCTTACCTCTTTTATAGCTGACAGTGCTTTTAAAATGCAGTATTATTTCAGAATATAACCAAAGACTTTCGTAAAAAAAAAAAAAAAAAGCTTCCCGTTTTGTAGCCTGGCCCTCATTGTGACTGACCTGGAAGAACCTGACCTTGCTTCTTGTGAAGGCCTGCATCATAAAGGATGAGCCTGTTAGCATTTGATATTACAGTTACTTTTATTCTTGCCATATGTCACGTTAACTTTTATTGTTACATTACCCAAATATGACCTTTGTTTCATCGCCATGGAGATAACAACCTTGACTAGTGACAGAACAAAAAGTTCCACTTCAAGTATTCGTTCGAACCAATGCCATCTTCACAGTGGCACTATACGCCTTCTTGCTCTGTTAAATGCTCTCTTCATGACTCTTATTATCTTCATTGTCACTTCTTTATAAAGTTTGTAATTGTTCCACCTGTTTACATGGATTTTCTACTGGTTTTCCGGAAGGTTAAAATGTAACTCTGAGAAAAGAAAGAATTGCTTCTATGATATGGTCTGTCTAAAAAGCTCTAAAGTGGTTCTAAAGGCAGAAGTTTTTTTTTTATCTTCACGCATACAGCAACCCCCTGCGTCCTATATCGATCCAGCGACGTTGCTTAAGAGTCTCAGCTGACCGGGAATCTCCCTTTTTGATTGGCTGAGACACAGCAGCAGGTGTCTTTGGCTCCCATTGCTGTCAATCAAAGTCAGTGAGCCAATGAGCGGGCGAGCTGAGCCGCGGATCCTTGTCTGAATGCACACACAGAGCAGTGGCTCGGCTTGGGTGCCCCCATAGAAAGTTACGTTGCTGTGGGGGGCAAAAAGAAGGGGCCAGGACTGCCGGTAAGGGGCTGAGAAAAGGAGGATTTGGACTGCTCTGAACAAAACCGCTGAACAGTGCAGGTAAGTATATGTTTGTTATTTTTAAATAAAAAAACAAGACTTTGATTAGGTCTGGGAAAAAAATAGATTTGATATAAAAATCGAGTTGGTAGGTCAAATCAATTCAGATTTTTTTTTTTTTGTGGAACCATTTGCGACATTTTTCCAGCCAGGTACACTGTACTGGTTGTGTATGGAACCTGTCTCCTCTCCCCCCCCCCCCCCCCCCCCCCACTAGACCCTTGAGCATGTTCTTGAGCAAATAGTGGTATGGAATAAATAATGCTGCACTCACCCTCTGTCTCCCCCATTTCTCCCTTCCGGGTGGAGGGGAGCATAAATGGCTATGTATTACCTACTTTGATGTGTTATATGTTTATCCACCGTGTACTGGTTGTACCTTTTTTGTTTTGTTTTGATTTTTCTTTGTGTTTTTTTCAAAAATAACAAACCTTTCTGTTAAAAAAAAAAAAGTTAAGTCCATCAGAAAAGTGTTGTCCCGTGTCACTACACACTGTTGCCTGATGTACAGTATGTTAGATTTAGAACGGACACTGCCGAGCCTATGCCCTCTCCACCAGTGCAGCGTACCCCTTCCACCTGACTCCCAGTGACAGAATAGGGTCGCACCCTGCACCTAGCATGGACCTCACGAGTGCATTTCTTAATGCCTTCTGTTCCATACCATGTGGCCAGGCTATGGGTCTCCATAATACGTGTTTGGTGTGGTTTGCTACGGAAGACTGACCACTGGAGAGGGAACCAGAACACTAACCTTCTCGCTACTGGATGACCTGTCACCTATGCCAGGCAGCACGCTTATTGACCAGCTGCAATATACCTTGCACTAGTTTTTGGTTACCCAGAGCAACTGTATTACTCCTCCTGCTTGACTAGCCAAGTAGATCCTCATACCCCTAATGTGCTTTACTGACCCTGTTCTTTCATATGCCAAGAACCATCATGCATCCCTTTAAATGACTTCAGGCCAGGCTTAGGACTGCTGATGCAACTTTTACTTAAAGCGGAGGTTCACCCTAAGAACATTTATGTCAGACCAACTTCCTTATACTTGTAACAAGTACAGTCCGCAATTTTATTTTATTTTTATTTTTTAGGCTGTACGTACCTTGTAATCTATCTTTGCAACCCGGCTTCTGGGTGCTTCTCCCTGCGGGAGTAGGCGTTTCTCTGTCGAGGAGGAATGTCAACTGGGAGGTCGCCCAGATGATTGACGTCCGTTCCCCCCCGGCGGATAAGGCCCCGCCCCCGTATTGCGTAGGCGCGCACGAGTCACAGCGTTTCCGAAAGAAGCCGAACGTGCAGAACTGTGATTCGGCTCTATACGGAGTCAGCAGAGAAACGCCTACTCCCGCGGGGAGAAGAACCCGGAAGCCAGGTTGCAAAGATAGATTACAAGGTACGTACAGCCTAAAAAAACTAAATTGCGCACTGTACTTGTTACAAGTATAAGGAAATTGGTCTGACATAAATGTTATTAAGGTGAACCTCCGCTTTAAGTATAATGGCATTACAGTGCAGCATAAACAAATACATTAAAGTGTCCCCTAACCAACTCTAGCAGGCAGCCCAGGTGGCCTCAGAATGGTGGGTCTCTATGGAACCCAGTCTTTCCCCTTATTTATATCGCATGTGGGTGGGCTGAAGCCAAAAAGCCTGGGAACAGCACTCATATCTCCCCGCCTGGGCCAGCTATGTTCTAACTAATGTTTCTGTAGGCAACCTGCCTACATACCTATTTCTATTTAGTGCCCATATAGGGGTGCAACGGTACTTGGGTATGTTATGGTAGTCAAGTAATGCTCATTTGGTAGTAACGTGCTAAGAAAAAATTCCACATGCAGCATGAAGCACTGAAACAAAATAGGATCGTCTTTATACTCTGCTTATACTAAATACTGACCATCTGTTTGTTGTAGCAGAACACATCTTTTTATAGCTGGCAACATCTTTTAAAATTTGTATCCAGGTTTGGGCATAATGGCCCGGATTCACATACATCGGCGCATCTTTATGCCGCCGTAGCGTATCTTCTTTACGCTATGACACCGCAAAGCAGGGAGGGAAGCATGGAATTCACAAAGCAAATGCTCCCAACGTTGCGCCGGCGTAGCGTATAGTCGTAGGCCTAAGGCAGCGTAAGTTGAAGTGGGCGTGATACATTTTAATGAAGCGTGACCCCATGCAAATGATGGGCTGAGCGTCAGACAAGTACTTAAAATGAACTGCGCATGCGTCGTACCTTGGACATATCCCAGTGCGCATGTTCACAATCACGTCGAAACAACTGACTAAGATACGTCGAATCACTGCCTATGACGTGAACGTAACCTACGCCCAGCCCTATTCACGTACTACGTAAACTACGTAAAATTCGACAGGGTCCGTTCCCTTGTCCATACCGTTGCATGAGTTGCACCTCATATATGGGAAATAACTTAGCGCCGGATGTAAACCTTACGCAAATCACTTAAAATATGTGCCGGGCGCAAGTACGTTTGTAAATCGGCGTATCTCCCTCATTTGCATCGAAAATCAATGGGAGTGCCAAAAGCGTCTAGCGTAACGATGCGCCCACTATATGCCGGCGTAGGCAAGTTACGTCGGTCAGATGAAGCCTATTTTTCGACGTATCTAGCTTTGTGGGTCGGCGCATAGATACGACGGCGCACATTTGTACTTGCGTCATCATAGCTGGAGATACGTCGATGTAAGTGCTTTATGAATCCGGGCCAATGTGGCCACTGAAGTTTCATTTTCCTGTTCTTTAGTGGATGTAAACCCTCACATATACCCAGTGAATAGAACAGCCTCAGATGATGCACAGGGATGAAACAAATCTCCCTACATAAGTTTTACATCTATATCAGAATTTTCTCTTCCTGTTCCAGCAGGGGGAGGCTCAGAGTTTTGCTATACATTGTAGGACAGCTGAAAGGCACACCCCCCCCTCCACATAGGCAGAGACTTGCAGAGCTGTGCTGTGAATTGACCAGCTTTCTCCTACAAATTTCAGGCTGGTTTCATAACGTGTCAGAAGTTATAATGCTGATAACAGAAGAAGGGAGAAGGAGAAAGCCACGGGACATTTTCCTTTAAAGAGAAATAAGAAAACAGTGCAGATATGTGACCAGCTCAAATATCATGAATCAGGTTTACATCCACTTTTGACAGTCGTTACACATGATCCTCTTTTTCAATTTGATGTATTGACCATTAAAAAATTACTACACTAATATTCCAAACTGAATATATATATATATATATATATATATATATATATATATATTTTTTTGAAAATCTTTTTATTGAGCATACAACAGACAACATACAAACAAACCACAACAGTAAACCCGCCACAGCCTTGGGACTAGACCCACACAGGAGTTAGTACCCGCTTGCCATAGGTTGCTTCCAACATGAGTAAAAAAACAGCTGTAGCACATTTACAAGAGAAAAATAAAAAAAAATAACCAATGAACAAACAACCAAGTGCAGAAGTGGCTGCAGCTCAATTGAAATGTTCAAGTATCAAAGTCTTCAGTCGAATCCCAAGGGACAGTAAACTACCTCCTGTATACCCACGGCAGAGATCGAGATACAGAGAGGAGAATAATAGACAATACTAATAAAAATAAAAATAAAATATAAAGAAACACCCAGTGCAGCAGAGTCTTATCCACCCGTGGAGGGATACCATGTACAAGCTCAATCAGTCTGCGGTCGCCGTGGAGGCCTCCGCTAACCATTTGGCCCACACTCTATCATCATTTCTGGGGCATCCTCTATTTTGGTAGGTTCCTTTTATAGAGTGGCAATACTTTATAAACATGTGTTTTCCATAGCAGTATGGACGACAGAGCTATATCTAATAAACTGAATATATTTGAACAACGGTGGACTTCCTGTCTGGTTGAACTAGCTGGCCATTCTCCTCTGACCTCTTACATTAACAAAAAGTTTTTTCACCCATAGAATTGCCACTTGCTGGATAGTTCTCTTAACCATATCTGAAACTGCAACTCACCCAACTTCCCCATACATGTATGAAAGAATCAATGATACAAATTTGATTGAACCCCCTTTTTAACTTCTCTTTCATAATCAAAATAAAATAAAATGTTGAGAAGAAAGAAAAGTAATAGAGACTGGACGTCTATTGATGTCCTGCAGGATAACAGCCGCCGCACGCCCGTGGGGGTGCGCATCGCGGCGATCGGTGGTGTGGTATGTCAGTCTGACACACCGCAACACCGATCTCAGTAAAGAGCCTCTGGCGGAGGCTCTTTACCACGTGATCAGCCGTGTCCAATCACGGCTGATCACGATGTAAACAAGTTGGTCGGCTCTTTCTCACTCGTGTCTGGCAGACGCGAGTAGAGGAGAGCTGATCGGCGGCTCTCCAGACAGGGGGGGTTTGCGCTGATTGTTCGCGCAGCCCCCCCCTCGAATTCCCACATTGGACCACCAGGATGCCGCCCAGGACCACCAGGGAAGCACCCAACATGTGGATGGCCAGGTTAGTCCCCATGGCCATCCACATGTAAAAATGTATACATAACACATCCTTTCTCAACCAGTGTGCCGCGGCACACTGGTGTGCCGTCAGAGGTTCTCAGGTGTGCCGCGGGTCAGTGGAGAGAAGGCTGTCGGATGAGCGTGCTCTTCTGCCAAACTGTGAGAAGCTTGGTCGGCTTCAAAAGTGAAAGTAAAGTGCAGAGTGTGCTCTCTGCTTCCCCCTAGAGTGCAGTACCCGGCTGAATGAGGAATCTGGAAAGGTACCAAGCTAGAAGCTAGATTCATTTTAAAATGGCTTTATACATGTGTCTGTGTGTGTGCACTTTTGAGTGTCTGCCTCTATGTGTATGTATGTATGTGTATGCGTGTGCAAGCATGTGTCTGTATGTGTATATGTTACTTTCAATCCTCTGCAGCTAAAGGTGGAGAAGTTGGGGGTGGTAAAACAGCTCAACCATGTGGTTTAACAGCCCCTATGACATGTGAACAAGCCCTTGGTTCACATCTGTGTAGCTGCATGTAGGGCAGTCCATTCATTTCCGTACCCAGAAAATGCAGGGAAAGTCCCCAAACTTTTTTTTTAAATTGCACTGCAGCAAATGCACCCCGCGTTTTTCAATGTGTGGGGGTACGAGCAGAGCATTTGTCTGTGTGTCAGGAAAGAGCACAATTTTGCGTGTGTTCTGCGACACACCGTAATGTGAACCAAGCCTTGGACTGGGGTGCCTCAAGACTGAAAATACTTTTTAAGGGCGCCCCGACTAGAAATAGGTTGAGAAACAATGACATAACCTATGCAAATCCGTGCCACTGACTGGCACCATCAAGGCACAAACAAAAATTGTGATGCCCAGCAGTGCCACCCTACTAGCTCATCCGCGGCCCATCAATGCCCACCCATCAGTGCCACCCATAAGTACCCATCAGTGCCACCCATAAATACCCATCAGTGCCATCTATGAGTGCCCATCAGTGCCGCATACCAGTGCCACCTATCAGTGCTGCCTTGTCAGTGCCACCTATCAGTGCCCTTCAGTGCGACCTATCAGTGCCCGTCACTGAAGAAAAGGTACTTATTTACAAAATAAATTAACAGAAACAAAGAAAACATATATTTTTTTTTTCAAAATTGTCGCTCCTTTTTTTTATTTGTTGCACAAAAAATAAAAATCGCAGAGATTAAATACCACCAAAAGAAAGCTCTATTTGTGGGAACAAAATGATAAAAAAATAGTTTGGGTACAGTGTGGCATGACCGCACAATTGTCATTCAAATTGCGACAGCGCTGAAAGCTGAAAATTGCCTTGGGCAGGAAGGTGCCTGGTATGGAAGTCGTTAAGCTTAGCAAATAAATAAAAAAATCATCAGGGGCAATACTTACACTAAATGCAATGTGACCCTTGTGCTGGGGCTGCTGTGTTGCTTGAAATCTTAATTTCTCCGTCTGCCGGATACCCCTTCACGTGTGATCTTCACATGCTGTGGGGGTTAATATGCACTTTTCACAGGCACGCATTAAGAATGTCAACTTTGTCTGCCCCTTCTGCCTTCTCTTTTATTCGTAGAAGCTGTACTATCGGTTTCTACAATGAAACATGCTCTGTGAATAGAGGATGGCTGGATTAATGTAAGGTCCACCTCCTGTATTCATAGAGCACTTTTTATTAACCACGCTACCTAATGACGTTCCAGATGTGATGAAACACGTAGGGGCGGGACATCCGGCTTACTCTACTTTTGCCATTTGAAACGCACGCCGGCTCCCATGCGAGCTGGAGCGGCAGCGTCTTATTCACAGATCATTCTGGGTGCCGG
Organism: Rana kukunoris; assembly: GCA_029574335.1. Classification (NCBI taxonomy): domain Eukaryota; kingdom Metazoa; phylum Chordata; class Amphibia; order Anura; family Ranidae; genus Rana; species Rana kukunoris. The sequence continues at coordinate 129,231,681 of CM056058.1, forward strand.
GATTAGCACCGTACGCTGTGAGTGTATTGTATAGTTTTTATCTGCTATGTTTTATCAAAACGTTATTACCCTATGAGATTTCGCTCTTGGGTTTTCCCTCTAGATTTCAGTACTATCACGAGGATAGTGCATGATTGATAGTATTACACACATAGGGGCTGTGTTTTAAATCTCTCAATGACCTCCCTCGGCATAAGTCTAGGGGGTCAACAACTTTTGGTGATTTTTTTTACCCCACAGGGGGGCACAACTGGACACTTGGAGCGGAGTGGAATAAAGTGAAACTGCACGGAACATGCACTACAGCTTTTAAAAAAAAGACTGCACTGCACTTTATTTTAATAGCAATTTATTTGGATTGCTTTTGCATTATTCATGCACTTTTAGATATGTTTTTGTATTGGATTTGGTAGGTTGGTTGGCTAAGTGCAGTATTTTTTCTTTTATTTATATGCACTGCTAAGACAGCAGCTACGCAGGAGTTATACTACACTTTTCACATAGGAGCAGGTTATATCCCGATTATATCCTAACCATTGCGCAGGTATTTTTATATTTTTATGTGGGTATCCTGGGGGCAAAGGACACAGATTTCCCTTTTTTTATTAAACCATTCCTTTACTTTGATGGTTAAGGCTATTTATTTGTTTTTGTATTATACATTATACCTTGTGGTGAGATTATTTTCTAGTCCATCCTTGACTAGAATATTTTCTAGAACTGGGCCCAACTTTAGCTCTATATAGTCTGTTACTTATCTATAGGAAAAATGTAGTCTCTTATGCCGCGTACACACGATCGGATTTTCCGTCTGAAAAACCTTGGATGTTTTTTTCCAAAGGAATTCCGCTCAAGCTTGGCTTGCATACACATGGTCACACAAAAGTTCTCAGAACTTTTGAGCGTCAAGAACGCGGTCATATACAACACTACAATGAGCCGAGAAAATTAAGTTCAATGCATGTGTCGAATTGTTTCCGAGCATGCGTCAGAATTGCTACAGACGATCGGATTTTCCGATAGGAATTTTTTCCGTTTAAAAATTTGAGAACCCGCTCTCAATCTTTTGTTGGCGGAATCTTCAACAGAAAAAGTCCAAAGGAGCATACACACGGTCGGAATTTCCGTTCAAAAGCTCACTTCGGACTTTTGCTGTCGGAATTTCTGATCATGTGTACGGGGCATTAACTATACCAAATTTCTCCCAGAGCTTGTCAAGTGAAGTCACATTACTTCTTTCATCTAGAAAGTTCAATAGCAAGGTGAAGCCCCCCACTTTTTTGAACCTCTTGCATACTTTTTGTACTGCGTTGAAACCATGTTGTACAACACTGTATGGTCATTTGCATTAACAAACAGATGTACCTAGAAAAGGGCAGTAATAGCCATTAAAATGTATTGTGCAGAGATGCTGAAAGGTCTTATTGCATTTTCAGCTTCACCCTTACAGAAATCAGTGGTATAAGAGCAAAATAAAAATAAGTTAGAAAATGTTTTTTTTTTCTTTTTTTGTATTATTAAAAGTCACCGAGATAGTGGCCCCTTGTACCACCAGTGGAAAACTTTATTTTCCAAACATTGTTTCACTGCCACACCGTATATGGCCACATGGTGGTGCTGGAGGCCTGTTCTTTAGCTTAATATTCTACCCTGAATCCATTAAGCTTTAAACATTTGTTTTATGTAAAGAAATACATCTTAATCGCTCCCAGTTTTACTTAAGCATATCTTACCGCACACTCAAACGATTTGGTTTCTTCAAGAAATTAATCTTGTCAGCGTTAAAAAATCGCCAGTGCCAAGGCAGCTTCAAGCTAAAAGGGGACTGGGTCAGGCTGGTAGCATAGGGTCATTGAAGTGCAATACTTCATACCAGTTCTACCATCTACCATAGCTTGAGGCCGCCAGGCATCCAGCACACATAAGAAACCTGGAAAATGAATTTGAATACTAATTTATAAAAAGATGCCTGTGGTTTGCAATCCAACATAGAACTAATGAAACAATCAACCAATTGTTTTTTAAACCATGAGGAAGGGAATGGTATTCCTGGGCACCTGATCTAATCATGTGCTCTAAAAATGAATAGTCTCGTGTCAATCAAAATTCTTCTTGTATTCTTTAAAGTTATCCCTTTTTAGGTGATATGTAGATCTGAATAAATGTACTGTTTAAGTTGCATTTACACATTAAGGCTCAGTTCACACCTATGCAAATTGCTTTTGATATGTTTCTGTAGTGCGTTTTGCATTTTTGCGATTTTTGCCATGATTTTTTTTTTTTATACTTCTTTTTTTTTTGGGCAAGAAAAAGTCCTTGCATATAACCACTTCAATACAGGGCATTTTCACCCCCTTCCTGCCCAGGCCAATTTTCAGTTTTCAGCGCTGTAACATTTTGAATGACAATTGTAACACTGTACCCAAATGCAATGACATTTCCCCCCCCCCCCCCTACAAATAGAGCTTTCTTTTGGTGGTATTTGATCACCTCTGCAGGTACAATAAGTGTATATTGATTGGTTTGCGCAAACGTTATAGTGCCTACAAAATAGGGGATAGATTTATGGCATTTTTATTATAATTTTTTTTTTTACTAGTAATGGTTGCGATCTGAGATTCTTATCATGACTGTGACATTGCGGCGGACACATCAGACATTTTTGACACTATTTTGGGACCATTTTACATTTATACAGCGATTAGTGCTATAAAAATGCACTGATTACTGTATAAATGTCACTGGCAGGGAGGGGCAATCAAGGGGTTAAATGTGTTACCTAGGTAATGATTCTAACTGTGGGGGGAGAGGACTGACTGGGAAAGTTGACCGATCCCTGTTCCTATGTGCAAGGAACACACGATCGGTCTCCTCTCCCCTGACAGGACGTGGATCTGTGTCTTTACACACACAGATCCACATTCCTGCTCTGTGACAGGCAATCGCGGGTGCCCGGCTAGACGGCCGGAAAGCTGAGGAGGTCGTATGATGCCCACCCAAGATGGGAGATTCCTCCTGCGGATGTCATTTGACAATACGTGGATAGGGAAGTGGTTAAAGAGCACCTGTCATTTCAGATCCATCATGGCAGCGCCTGTTAGTGGGCATCCACTCACCTGCTGCTAACACGTCCCTCACCTTGTTGTGTCACTGTCGCATCACCAGCCATCCCATTAATATGAATGGTAAAAGGAAAAAATTGCGCATACCACATAAACGAATAAAATAAAAAGCTGCGACTCAAAAATGTTATACAACATAAAATAAACTGGAAATAGGGGGGGGAGTCGCGCTAAACGTGAGACAATGCTTACTGATAGCACAGTGTAATATCAAAAATTATGATGATATAAAAAACCACAATTGCTATTAAGTGATGTCCACACAATGTGATGATATATGAACAAAAAAACCTTAATAAGTCAACCATAAACAAAAGGGATTAGATTCTTGATATTGGTCAAAAGTCCATCAATATAGCCAGTGACGTTGGATCTTGATACACCAAAAAATGTGAAAAACAGTGTCCCGTTACATTCATGTAGATCTTGTACTTGTAGAATTTTCAATCAGCAGTGACAACACCGGAAAGAAAAGAAAAAACTTTCATAGTGTAATACTGTTATGAAAAATATATATACACCCGTGAAAAATAGCTATATAGTGGACAGAAAAACAATGACAACCCTTCACCATGGGGCACAGTTCACACTGACCCTTACCAGATCGTAAGACCCTCTCGAGGTCAAGTGCAGCCTTAAGGATGGTCAATATGGGCTTCGTTTTATAGCATCATGTTTTCCTCAGGTGAAACAAAAAAGAAAAACTTTTCATAGTGTGGATTGCATGGAGATAAACACAATCACCCGTGAAAAAAAACAACAAATACTGTGAGGGAGAGGAGTGCTGGTACCACCACCGGACGCACACACTGACCCTTACCAGATAATGAGATCCACTCTAGGATCAATGTAGGCAGCAAGGAGGTGAATGCACTGTGTAAGATGTATCAGAAACCAGTCCTCGATGTGTCACAGCATAAAGACAGAAGGAAACCAAAAATAGTGTGAAATCCTTAAAAAATTTATTCTAAAAAAAGCCAAAAATGCGCACTTACAAACAGATGCAAATTCAAGGCGATATATAAAAGATGCCGGCCGGCTTGTGGAACGCGGATGTCCCCTCGTGTTGTTGCGATGACGTGGGAACGTCTCCTCCCAACGTGATCCCGTGATCAAGTCTTTTGTAAGACGAAACGTTGGGAGGAGACGTTCCCACGTCATCGCAACAACACGAGGGGACATCCGCGTTCCACAAGCCGGCCGGCATCTTTTATATATCGCCTTGAATTTGCATCTGTTTGTAAGTGCGCATTTTTGGCTTTTTTTAGAATAAATTTTTTAAGGATTTCACACTATTTTTGGTTTCCTTCTGTCTTTATGCTGTGACACATCGAGGACTGGTTTCTGATACATCTTACACAGTGCATTCACCTCCTTGCTGCCTACATTGATCCTAGAGTGGATCTCATTATCTGGTAAGGGTCAGTGTGTGCGTCCGGTGGTGGTACCAGCACTCCTCTCCCTCACAGTATTTGTTGTTTTTTTTCACGGGTGATTGTGTTTATCTCCATGCAATCCACACTATGAAAAGTTTTTCTTTTTTGTTTCACCTGAGGAAAACATGATGCTATAAAACGAAGCCCATATTGACCATCCTTAAGGCTGCACTTGACCTCGAGAGGGTCTTACGATCTGGTAAGGGTCAGTGTGAACTGTGCCCCATGGTGAAGGGTTGTCATTGTTTTTCTGTCCACTATATAGCTATTTTTCACGGGTGTATATATATTTTTTCATAACAGTATTACACTATGAAAGTTTTTTCTTTTCTTTCCGGTGTTGTCACTGCTGATTGAAAATTCTACAAGTACAAGATCTACATGAATGTAACGGGACACTGTTTTTCACATTTTTTGGTGTATCAAGATCCAACGTCACTGGCTATATTGATGGACTTTTGACCAATATCAAGAATCTAATCCCTTTTGTTTATGGTTGACTTATTAAGGTTTTTTTGTTCATATATCATCACATTGTGTGGACATCACTTAATAGCAATTGTGGTTTTTTATATCATCATAATTTTTGATATTACACTGTGCTATCAGTAAGCATTGTCTCACGTTTAGCGCGACTCCCCCCCCTATTTCCATTAATATGAATGGAACAGCAGGTCAGAGGAGGAGTCACTGCAGGACAGAGATTACAGTTTCTCTCTAAAATGATGATTCCAATACAGACGATATAAATCAAGACTTTTTTACTAGTGATTTAAATCAAATACTCCCTGCACACTACATGCTTTTCTGCAGCTTCTTCACTGAAGTCTGCAGCTTTTTCCCAAAAATGCTCTGTTTTGCATTTTAAAAAGTCCTTGACCCTTTTCAAAAATGCAGCTACTGAAAAAAAGCGTAGATATGAACATATCCCATAGGAAACCATGTTAAATGAACTGTATTGCTTTTCTGCAAAATGCAACAAAAAAACACATAGGTGTGAGCCAAGCCTAACGGCCCAAATAGATGGTTGCGTTAACCTCTGTATTACTGCAGCTCATGTTACCAATGGTGGCTGGTTCTCAATTTTTTTTGGGGGGCAGAAATTCTGAAAAAAAAACATCATTTGCAGCCTCACTGTGCCATCCAATGCTGCCACTGTGCCATCCACTGCTGCCACTGTGCCATCCACTGCTGCCACTGTGCCATCCACTGCTGCCACTGTGCCATCCAAGGGAGCATGACAAAATTGATTTGCCTGTGAAATTTACCAATTTTGTTTTGTCTAAATCTTGAAGAAGTGAATACTCTCCGATCTGCTCATTAGGGAAAATGTTCCAGGCCAGTAACTGTAAGGCCGCGTACACACGATCAAATCTATCTGCTGGAAACGGTGTGTCAGACCGATTTGAACAGATGTATTTGGTCGTGTGTACGCGGCCTCAGACTTCAGGTGACCTCTGGTGTCCTCCTCATTTCTTTATTTTGTAGTATCCATTATTTTTCTTGTCCTTTTGGGCCAGATTTAGAAAGGACTTATGACGACGTATCTACTGATACGCCGTAAGTCCACGGATGCGCCGTCATATCTATGCGCCTTATTCTTGAAATAAGATACGCCTGAATTTTGGCTTCATCCGACCCACGTAAATCTCCTTGCGCCCGTCGCTGTAATCTACGCCGTTTACGCAAGGTGTACGTCCAGTGTAACGTTACCCCTGCTATATGAGGCGCAGGTCATGCAAAGGTATGGACGTCAGAACAGCCGTCAAATTTTACGTCGTTTATGTAAGTCATACGTGAATAGGGCTGTGCGTAGGTTACGTTCAGTTATTCGACGTATCTTAGGAGTTTGTCCCGACGTGATTCTGCGCATGCGTACTGGGATGCGTCTAAGAGCTGACGCATGCGCAGTTTGTTTTTTCAAGCTTAGTCCATCATTTGCATGGGGTCATGCTGCATTACAATATATCATGCCCACTTCCAGCTAATTTGACTTACGTCGGCTTACGCCAACAACTATACGCTACGCTGGCGTTGAGAGCATATTCTTTGTGAATAGCAGGCTTGCCTCTCAACGTTGCGCTGGCGTAGCGTAAAGAAGCTACGGCGGCATAAAGATGCGCCATTCTACGTGAATCTCCCCCTTAGTCTTTTATACGTTGATTCCTGAAGGTTTTAGGGGTGTGGCCTAAATATTATAGTACAATACGGAGCTGTTCGCTACAATCATTCTACAGGCCAGCTTCTTTTTCATTTACTTCTTTGAGATTTCGTGGACCCAGAAGTAGTCTGAGCTCAAAGTTTTACTTCACTGTATGGCGCTCACATGTACATAATTAAAGTCAAACAACAATTTCTATTTCTGCCCCTCCCTCATACATAAATGTATTAACATTTTTACCTATGGGTTGCTTTTTGTGCTGCAAGACAGTATATCTGGCTTCCGGCCTAGGCTAGGTCCTGGGAACTCTTGGGATTGCTATGTTACAGCTGTTTCAGGAGGCAGTGTGTTACTGTGTGACAGCATGTGCAGCACGTTTACATGCAGAGATAGGTGGTACATGTACGCATGCGCCGGTTGTTTTAAAATGGTAGTAAATTAAAAAAAAAAAAAAAAAACTTTCTTCCTGTTAACGACACCCAAAATGCAGGTTGCAAAAATGATTGGGATGGGAGGCTTACACCATTTTTTACCGCACCAGGTGACACTAGTGTCGCCATTGCAGACACTGAAGAAAAATGCTGAGAATGGTACCAACTCTTTCATACGTGGTACATCTCTTGTATTCACTGTGTTAATACCCATGGTAAAAGCCGCTAGATAAGCTCAAAGCTTGTGAGATGAAGCCTCTGCACATGATTCACAAACATATACACAGCTTATTTTTAAAGCTTAACTCTGGGATCAAAAACACTGTTTGGGTCAACGCTTTGCAAAAAATAAATTACCTCTGTTGATGTGTGTCCCACATGCTTCTCCGTTCAGGAAAAAACTGCCATTCAGTCTCCACAGTACTGTTTGTGCCGATGATGGGGAAGTTTCATATTTCCTTATTGTTTTTAGCTCACATGATGACTTATTCGCTTTCCATCACGAAAAATTTAAAACGTAAACAAGCTTCTATGCTTCTGAACTCTCAGGCTCGGATTCACGTAGAGAGGCGTATCTTTGTGCGGGTGTAGCGTATTTTCTTTACGCTACGCCACCGCAACTTAGAGAGGCAAGTACAGTATTCACAAAGTACTTGCTCCGTAAGTTGCGGCGGCGTATCGTAAATTGGCCGGCGTAAGCCAGCCTAATTCAAAGTAGGAAGGAGGTGGGCGTCATCTATTTAAATTAAGTGTGACCCCATGCTAATGAATGGCCGGTCGAACTGGGCATGCGCGCGCATGCTCAGAATCACGTGGCATATACTCCCTAAGAGACGTTGGCGCAATGCCTACGACGTGAACGTCACTTACGCACAACCCTATTCACGTATTACTACGTAAACGGCGTACGCAATGTAAAATTTGAAGACGTCATTCCCTGGCCCATACCTTTGCATTAGCTGCGCCTGCTATAGCAGGGGTAACTTTACGGCGGACATAAGCCTTACGCAAATCACGTATATGAAGAGGCTGGGCGCATCTACGTTCATGAATCGGCGTATCTTACTCATTTGCATATTTATAATGGGAACACCGAATGCGTCCAGCCTAACTATGTGCCCACGATACGCCGGCATAGGCAAGTTACGTCAGACGGCTGAAGCCATGTTTTTAGATGTATCTCGCTTTGTGAATCGGCGCAAAGATGCAACGCCGCACATTTAAAATTATGGCGGCGTATCTGCTTTCTGAATCCCGGCCTCAAAGTGCAGCCCCGGAGAAGAGAAAATAGACGCAGGGTCAGCATGACTAAGGGAGAAACAGGTCTGAGAAGTGTTAAAGAATAAGGACTTGGTGGGGTAGGTAGCTTACCTGATTGGTGTATTAGGGGTCACATGGTCAGGGTGGAGCCGCAAGGGTTTTGTTGGTGCAGGGGCTGATGGGTAATCACTCCAGAAAGTTATTTTGATTGAAAAGTTTCCTCCCTCCCAACCTGTATTCTGGTTTTATATGGTAGTCTGGGTGGGGGACGATTCTGATGTTTCATGTTAAAAAAAATGAAAAAAGCTTGCGGATTGAGGGGGGTCTTTGGGGGAGGTCAAGGATTAACCAGATTGTAGAAGAATTGGGGTCCATCTATGGTATGGTGCTCCCACCTTGTGCTTCTCCCAGGAGCTAGGTCCCCTGGAGGAAAGTAAAATGTGGAAATCGCAACGTCTTCGAGCCAGATGGGGCACGGCTGATGACATTGTGTTCGAAATGTGATTTAACCACTTAAGACTAGGACCATTATGCAGGTTAAGGACCTTGCCCCTTTTTGCGATTTGGTGCTGCGTCGCTTTAATTGACAATTGTGCGGTCGTGCAAAGTGGCTCCCAAACAAAATTGGCGTCCTTTTTTTCCCCCACAAATAGAGCTTTTTTTTGGTGGTATTTGATCACCTCTGCAGTTTTTATTTTTTGCGCTATTAAACAAAAATAGAGCGTCAATTTTAAAAATAATTCAATATTTTTTGCTTTTTGCTATAAATATCCCCCATAAATATATATATACAGTGCGAAAGTATTCAACCCCCTTGAACTTTGCGACCTTTTGCCACATTTCAGGCTTCAAACATAAAGATATAAAACTGTAATTTTTTGTGAAGGATCAACAAGTGGGACACAATCATGAAGTGAAACAAAATTTATTGGATATTTCAAACTTTTTTAACAAATAAAAAACTGGGCGTGCAAAATTATTCAGCCCTTTAACTTTCAGTGCAGCAAACTCTCTCCAGAAGTTCAGTGAGGATCTCTGAATGATCCAATGTTGACCTAAATGACTAATGATGATAAATAGAATCCACCTGTGTGTAATCAAGTCTCCGTATAAATGCACCTGCACTGTGATAGTCTCAGAGGTCCGTTTAAAGCGCAGAGAGCATCATGAAGAACAAGGAACACATCAGGCAGGTCCGAGATACTGTTGTGGAGAAGTTTAAAGCTGGATTTGGATACAAAAAGATTTCCCAAGCTTTAAACATCCCAAGTAGCACTGTGCAAGCGATAATATTGAAATGGAAGGAGTATCAGACCACTGCAAATCTACGAAGACCTGGCCGTCCCTCTAAACTTTCAGCTCATACAAGGAGAAGACTAATCAGAGATGCAGTCAAGAGGCCCATGATCACTCTGGATGAACTGCAGAGATCTACAGCTGAGGTGGGAGACTCTGTCCATAGGACAACAATCAGTCGTATGCTGCACAAATCTGGCCTTTATGGAAGAGTGGCAAGAAGAAAGCCATTTCTTAAAGCTATCCATAAAAAGTGTAGTTTAAAGTTTGCCACAAGCCACCTAGGAGACACACCAAACATGTGGAAGAAGGTGCTCTGGTCTTCTAATCCAAAATCAAACTTTTTGGCAACAATGCAAAACGTTATGTTTGGCGTAAAAGCAACACAGCTCATCACCCTGAACACACCATCCCCACTGTCAAACATGGTGGTGGCAGCATCATGGTTTGGGCCTTCTTTTCTTCAGAAGGGACAGGGAAGATGGTTAACATTGATGGGAAGATGGATGGAGCCAAATACAGGACCATTCTGGAAGAAAACCTGATGGAGTCTGCAAAAGACCTGAGACTGGGACGGAGATTTGTCTTCCAACAAGACAATGATCCAAAACATAAAGCAAAATCTACAATGGAATGGTTCACAAATAAACATATCCAGGTGTTAGAATGGGCAAGTCAAAGTTCAGACCTGAATCCAATCGAGAATCTGTGGAAAGAACTGAAAACTGCTGTTCACAAACGCTCTCCATCCAACCTCACTGAGCTTGAGCTGTTTTGCAAGGAGGAATGGGCAAAAATTTCAGTCTCTCAATATGAAAAACTGATAGAGACATACCCCAAGCGACTTACAGCTGTAATCGCAGCAAAAGGTGGCGCTACAAAGTATTACCTTAACCACTTAAGGACCGCCTACTGCACATTTACGTCGGCAGAATGGCACGGCTGGGCACATCAACGTATATATACGTTGATTTTAGTACCCAGCCGTGGGTCACGGGCTCCCGTGACCCGGTCCGAAGCTCCAGGAACGGGACCGCGGGATTCGGTATACATACTTTTTTTTTTTTAAGAGCCCTTTCACACTTATACGACTTGTCCCACGATTTTGGACTGCAAAATCGTATGACAAGTCATTTTTAATGATTTTCAATGAACACCATTCATACTGGCACGACTTTAAGTAGTGCCGACTTCAAAGAAGTCCTTGCACTACTTTGGTCCGATTTTGATGCCACTTACACAGGCATTCATTGAAATCGCGGCCGCATCGCGCGACTTTGAAGTCGTACAAATGTGAAAGGGACCTAAGCCAATCCGACCCGATCCCATGCTGAGCTGTGGAGGTGGGTGCAGAGGACACATACAGACATACGGAAGCCCCATAGTAAGTCAATGGGTGACGTCACTTCGCATTCATTTTACAGCCGTTGACGACTGTCATCCAACTTCCACCGTTGGAGACCAGATCGAATCGGCTTCAAAAAAGGTATGTATAATGATTTCTTCTTTACAGGGCTAAATAGGTTAGTGTTAGAATGTGGATGTCTGTAGATGCGGGTGGACATGCACTTTAAAATAATCAGTCTTGTCTCAGAGCTGCTTAAAAGCACGCTCCTGGTTTTTATCATATGTGCCCAGCAGCAATATAATCATGCAGGACTCTTTGGGGGGAAAAGCATCTATAGCTACAGTATGTATTCTTTTTACATTCTCTAATATTACTACATTTGTTATATTTTATCTGTATCTGTCATTATTTAATTAAATGTTATACCCACGAGTGTTTGATCTCTCTTTGCACATCGCAAAATAAAAATTTAAACTATCGCTTAACCGTGATAAAACAGCTAAACATCCGGTACTGGGACCTGTAGTGATTATTGTACTGTGGAAGTTGCTTGGTGTACACGTTTTCTATTCAGAAAAATTCTTATATTTTCGCTCTTTTTCTGTGAAAATAAATAATACAAGGCTTTTTCTGAATGGAGGTATACAGCGAGCAATCTACTATGATCAGAGTAGTACAAGTCTCAGTGCTGGATGTTCACCACTTACAGTAATTTACAGTAAGTAACAGTTTTACATGAGCATAGCAGCCACCAAATGTGGTACATGCATTGATAAGAACAAGTGTTTAGGAGTTCAGCTTTAAGGGATAAGTTCACCTTTTAGTAACACGTTACATGTTACACCCATTTTTAAAGTGTGACATGTTGCTAACTAAGCAGCCCCCATAACCCCCCTCCCCCCCGAGTACTTGTTAAGACAGTGGCAGGGGATCTCTCCACCCCCCTTTCCCATGCCCCCTGTCACAATAAATAAAAACATACCTATGCAGGGCTCTGCCCAGTGGCTACACCATTCATTCACAGGGTGAACTACCATCAGCCATTGTGGCTGATGTCTTTTAGTTCTCAATGAACCACCAGGGCACTGATGAGTGCTCTGGGTAAATCGTCGATGGTCTGCAGGAGTCTGAGATTGCTCCCGTGATCAACAATGCTTTACAGGCTCCTATGGAAAAAAAAATGTGCACATTTTTTTTACCTGCAAAAAGATGTATATTATTTTTTTGTTTTATATATAAAAGTGAAGTCATTCTTTTAGGCTCGGTTAACACCAGTCCAGTGCGAAATCCAGATCCGTTCTCTGTGGGAAGTGAAGAAGCAGCTGTTCAGCAGTTCCTCTGCATTGTAGCTGCGGATCAGATGAGCAGGGAAAGGGGGAGGTGTAGTGAGCAGGGGGAGAGAATTCCTGTTCACATCGAAGTGCATCTGCGAATCGGATGCCTGTCCATAGAAGATAATGGGCCTGACTTCGCACCTGAGCCAGAACGCAATGCCTAGAAAGCGCACACGTTTTTTCTGCACTGCGCAAGTCCCTGCAGATATGTGAACCAGCCTCATACAGATCTATGTATTTTTAAAATGTCTTGCTAATTGAGTGGTGGGGTTTATAGAGCTAACGGACCTGTGACCAGGGCCGCCATCAGGAATTATGGGGCCCCTTACACAGCTTCAGGCATCGGCCCCCTGGAGCAGAGAGCCTTTACAAAAAAAAGAGAAATAAAGAAAAATATATAAAAAAGGGGGGTAGACATCCAAGGCCCTTGGGACCTCTGGGCCCTTTAATAAAAATAAAATATATATATATATATATATATATATATATATATATATATATATATATATATATATATATATATATATATATATATATATATATATATATAAGGGGGGTTGCCATCTGGGGACCTCTGGGCCCTTTATTAAAAAAAATTGGCCTTTTAATAAAAAAATAAAAATAAACCTCTGGGCCCTTTAATAAAAAAATACATAAAAATATATATATATAATTTTTTTTTTTATAAAAAAAAATAAAAAAAGGGGGTTGCTATCCAGAGCCCTGAGAACCTCCGGGCCCCTGGGGACCTCTAGACCCTTTAATAATAAAAAATAAACATTTATAAAAAAAAGGGCCCTTTAATAAATAAAAATATACACATAAAATATATAATATTATTTATTTTTATTTTTTTTAATAATAAAAAAAAGAAAGGGTGGGTTGCCATCCGGGGCCATGGGGACCTCCCGGACCCCTTTCAAAAAAAGAAAAGAATAAAAAAAAAAGGGGGGTTGCTATCCGGGCCCCTGGGGACCTTCGGGCCCCTTACAGGTGTACTGCCTGTACCCCCCTGATGGCGGCCCTGCCTGTGACAGGCACTCATCAAGAGTACCCAACTATGACTGCCCTTTCTGCCCACCTCCTCTATTCATAAAAGCTGTACTATAGCCTCAACAAATAAAAGACTATCTATAAATGCAGTATGGGTGTTTGAATATAATGTCTGACTCCTCCATGCATAGATCATGTTTATTCATAGAAGCTATAGTACGACTTTTTTCCTTTGGTATGGTGCGTCAGGGGGTAATAGGGGTGACAGATCTGTGACAGGCACTCATCAAAAGTTCCCAGCTATGCCTACTCGCCTTTACCAGTCATAGAAGCTGTACTATAGACTCTGTGAATGAAAAACGATCTATGAATGGTGAATGAGCAGATGATTAAAAGGTCCACTCCGCCATTCATAGGTCATTTTTTATTTTTTTAAGAGAAGCTATAGTACAGCTTCTGTGCATGTAGGAGGTGGGCGGTAAAGGCAGGAATAGTTGGGCACACTTGATGAATGACTGTTTTGAAGTCCGTCGGCACTATTATCCCCCTACCGCACCTGAAGATTAGAGGCAGGGGTGGAGGAAATTGATGTTTAATAGTAAGCATTGTCCCTTGTGCAAATCTTTTTTTTTTTTTAGTTTTGACTAATCTTGGGCTTTATTAATTAAACTGAGTTTGATATTTGAAATAAAATGAATGTTTCCTTGGGTTTTCAATTCAAATTTTTTTTTTTCGTCATTCTAGAGAAGTTTGAAGATGCTTTTGTTGCCCTGCAGTTTTGTACCTGTATGCCCTGGCTGTGACTCAGGTATGATTTGAGCTTACTGTACATGTTGCTACAGCTATTCCCAGAATAGACCTTAATAGACCTTGATGAACCAAGAATGTATTTCACTATATCTGCAATGAGGTCATTAGCATGCAATTTAGCACATGATTAAAACCCAGTTAACCTTATTGCTGGAGAGAAGCGACCTTTCCCAGATGCATAAAGTCATCAGGGTAGCTTTCATCCGAGATTTATCATGAGTTTTTGTTGTAATTTCAGAAAAGACTGCTGTAACACTGGGTTTAAGAAAGCATGTATTAATTTGCTAAACAAATTCTGGGAGCAATATAGGTGCTGCCATTGCCGGAACAGTATCACCATTAATTGAACTTTTTGTGACCTTATAGTCAGGGTAGTTGCTTTGAACGAAAACTTCTCAAGCAATTATATTTGCTTTTTGTGGCAGGTTTTCTTTAAAGAGAAATTGTTACTTTGAAATTTTTCATTTACTGGTAAATTCACAGCTACCATAAAAGAGTTGGTGTTTTGGAATATACCTCTTCTTTCCCACAAAGCCCTGGAAATAGACACCAGCCAACACTATGGCAGGCAGTCTGTATCCACCACATTGGGGGTTATTTACGAAAGAAAAATCCACTTTCCTCTACAAGTGCAAACTACAAGTGCAAAATGCACTTGAAATTGCACCGAAAGTGCACTTGGAAGTGCAGTTGCTGTAAATCTGAGGGGTAGATTTGAAATGAGGGGAAGCTCTGCTGATTTTATCATCCAATCATGTGCAGGCTAAACTGCTGTTTTTTATTTTCCTTGCATGTCCCCCTCCGATCTACAGAGACTGCACTTCCAAGTGTACTTTCAGTGCAATTTCAAGTGCACTTTACACTTGTAGTTTGCACTTGTAGTGCAAAGTGGATTTGCCTTTCGTAAATAACCCCCATTGTATTATTGTGTGTTCCTGGAGTGTTCTGAGATTTCTCTATTTTGTGTTCATTATATTAATCGCCTGTAAACATTTGCTGCACTTTACATTTGTTTCTTCCAAGCAGGTATAGGTATAGTATTCCAACCTGTAATAAGTACACCAGCTTATCCTGAGGTTGGTTCTTGGGCCCTCATAGATCTGGGGAACCCTACAGACTAAAAATGTGCCTCTGTCTTTTTACTTTGTCATTGCTTTGTGCTGTGTATTGCCCCTGTGTCCTCTCCCTTTCCCTTCTCCTTTCCTTTTTGGCCTTTCTCCTCTCTATACACCTTTGTATTTAATGCTTAGAATCTAGTGAATGGGTGACAGCTCTCAATATACTTCTTATCAAACATTGGGGACACAGGTATACTGTCCAACAAAGCTATATATTCCAGCTATCGGAATTTCCTTTCAAATTTGGCTGTTGGTGAATTTAATGAATTCATCCGACATTACGAATTATCCAAAATAACGAATGCCTCATCTAGACAAATGGAACGTAGCGATCTAATAATAATCAATAATAATAAAAACTTTTAGATTTTCGGAATTTCTGATTTTTTTATTTTTTTTGTTGAATTTTCAAAAAACAAAACAGAAAAAAAAAACCTAATGAAACGAAAACTAATACATTTTTCTGCAGTGCACATGTCTACTGATTAATGCTCTCCTTGCCTGGCTTGTTAGTTTAGGTGGACTGTCTTGGTAGGTTTGCAGTTGATGATGAATTGAACAGTTCTCTGTGAAATGTTCAAAGCTTGGTGTGACAGAACCCACTGTCACTGTGTGTTTTGGAGGGTGCCGTGGGCTGGCCTCCTACCCACAGACTATGTCCCAGCAGAGAACAGGAGACTTGGAGGGCATTTTGCCGCCTCCCACCACCAGATGATACCGCCTCCAGACATTTGTGTCCACGGTAGCCGGCTCATCGGAACCGGTTGAACAGGGTATCTGTGGCCCAGGCTCGTGGAGTCGTTTCTGGCTACTTAAACCCATTGGCACGGCTGGGCTTAATTTTTATACTTTTATTCAGTTTTATATACAGTTTTTATTTTAAACAACATACTTTTAGCTGATAAAGGAATATAGAAGATGGCGGTATGCCCAAAGTGTGGGACTATGAGACTTGGGGACAAAATGGCATTTGGGATAATGTAATGAAGGTCCCTATATGGGCTGCATCCCATCTCCCCCTCTAGTTGTTGTGTTTAACCACTTAAAGACCCCCGCACGCACATATATACGGCCACAACATGGCTCGTACAGGCACAAGGGCGTAAATTTACGTCCCCGCCTGAGTGCGGTTCGGGGGTCCCATCGGGACCCCCTCCGCGGCGTGCGGGGGTCTCCCTACCTCTGGGAGCGATCCGGGATCTGCGGGCGGATGTCCGTGTTTTCCGCCCCCCCCGCGATCGCTCCCAGCCAATGGGAGCGCGCTCCCAGCCTGTCACTTCCTCCTCCTGTGTTTACACAGGAAGGAGGAAATGATGTAATCTCTCATCGCAGCGCTGTTTCCCAGCGCTGCTGATGAGAGAAGACATGACAAGTAAGTGTGCACCAACACAACACTGACACACACTCACATAGGCATATTAACCCCCCTGATCACCGCCCTAGTTAACCCTTTCACTCCCTATTGCCAGCGTCACTAAGCGATCATTTTTCTGATCGCTGTATTAGTGTCGCTGTTCCCGCTAGGTAGCTATTTTTTTTTATTGCGATTTTTTTTTTTTACTAAAGACATGTGGCTAAATAAATTTTGGCCTAAATGTTTGACTAAAATTTAGTTTATTTGATTTTTTTTTTAACAAAAAGTAAAAAATAGTGTTTTTTTTTCAAAAATGTCGCTCTATTTTTGTATATAGCGCAAAAAATAAAAATCGCAGAGGTGATCAAATACCACCAAAAGAAAGCTCTATTTGTGGGAAGAAAAGGACGCAAATTTTGTTTGGGAGCCACGTCGCATGACCGCGCAATTGTCTGTTAAAGCGACGCAGTGCCGAATCGCAAAAACACCTTGGGTCATTTACCAGCGTATTGGTCCGGGTCTTAAGTGGTTAATTATGTTAGGTCATCATGACATGTAGACAAAAGGTATGGAGACACATCCAAGCGGGGGATGTGTAGGGGCTGACTGCTTATCATAATCCCCTTATGTGTTTCAACTGTAGTTTCTGTTTCAATGTACAAGTGTTGGTTCTTCCTTGTCCCCTACCCCCTCTATGACAAGGCTAAGGGGAGTGTCCCTAACTGTGTTTAAAGGTGTATGTTTTGTACGTAATAAACAGTTTTATGCTCTGCATGTTTAACCCTCAACACCTGTGTGGTTTGCCTCATGATTGGGGGGTTAAGGGCTGGTTATGGCGAGTCTGCCGGCTGTGGGTGCATTTTGAGAACAGGAGACGCAGGTCTGGCGGAGGTGCCCAGCCAGGGAAAAACGAGATCTGTAACACTTTGGATATTTTTTTAGAACCTAACCCTGCTTTAAACTTTTCCATAACTTTATCCTTGACCTAAAATCAATGTGGGTGATAGCGCAAATTGTAGAAACATAACATAACATATACAATGGGTGATATATACGGTGTACAAAAAGTATAAAAGTGCCAAGCTTATAGGTCTATCAGGGACGGAAAAAAAGTCCAAAGAAAGTGCTAAATCTTAAATAAGTGCACTAATAGTCCATAATTGTGAAAACAGTGTGAAAGGATGTCCACTGGTCAAGAGATTGAGGAAAAAACACCACCACACAGCGCGTCTGGTCTCCCAGAACTCTCACCTCCAGCAAGTCAAAAACAGGCATATAAGATGATCCTCTGTGTGGACAACCTCCCTCGGTAGTTTTGTTAGCCACCACGGATCGGTGGGAAGATAGGTACCTGCGATCTCGGGTGACAGTGGAAAAAGGGGAGGGGGAAGGACAAAAACCTCCAATAGTGTGTTATCCTTGGTAAGAAATAGTTTAATAAAGAATCGCACTTACAGGTAGATGAATAAAAATTTGCATGTATACAACGGTGATCGCAGCGCTTGCAGCACGTCACTCACTGCACGTTTTCCCTTCCCTACGCGTTACGACACAGGGTCACGTGTCTTCATCTGGGGAATGCTCGAGCATTATTATTAATAACTCGAGAGTTATTAGGTGCTGTGTATGCATTTTTTGTGTTTGCTTCATATTGTCACTGATTTCTTGATAGACGGATTTAGTAGCGCAGAAGTCCCACTTAATTTCTTTATCCTTGACCTGTCTGGTGTGTTCCTTGGCCTTCATGATGCTGTTTGTTCACTAAGATTCTCTAACAAACCTCTGAGGGCTTCATAGAACATCTGTATTTATACTGAGATTAAATTACACACAGGTAAACTCAGTTTACTAATTAGGTGACTTCTGAAGGCAGTTGGTTACACTAAATATTAGTTGGGGTATCTCGGAGTAAAGGGGGCTGAATACAAATGCACACCACACTTTTCAAATACAGTATTTATTTGTTAAACATTTTGAAAACCATTTATAATTTTCCTTTCACTTCACAATTATGTGCCACTTTTGTGTTGGTCACATAAAATCCCAATAAAATATTATTATTATTATTATACAGGGTTTATAAAGCGGCAGCAGTTTATGCAGAATTTACAAATTGAGGCTACACAGTACAAATACAATACACTTTAATACAGTAGGAATCAGAGGGCCCTGCTCCTTTAGAGCCTACAATCTAAGAGGGAAGGTCAAGAGATATAAGAGATAATACCTGTGGGGGATGTGCTAATGAAGAAATAAATGTAATTTTTAGGTGGGGGCCAGATAGGCTTCTCTGAGGAGATGAGTTTTAAGGGATCGTCTGAAAGTGGATAAAATAGGAGAAAATCGGACAGATTGGGGTAGAGCATTCCAGAGGATGGGATAGGCTTTGTAGAAATCCTGAAGGCGAGCATGGGATGAGGTGACAAGGGAGTTTGAGAGCAGGAGGTCTAGGGAGGCGCGAAGAAAACAATTAGGTTGGTATTCTGAGACTAGGTTAGCGATGTAGCTGGGTGCCAAGTTGTGGATGGCTTTGTAAGTTTTATAGTTAGTATCTTGAATTTAATTGGTTGGCAGAGTGGAAGCCAATGAAGGGATTGGCAAAGGGGTATAGCAGACACTGAGCGGTTTGTGAGGTGGATGAGCCTGGCAGCAGTGTTCATGATGGACTGAAGTGGGGATAGCCTATTTATAGGTAAGCCAATGATGAGGGAATTACAGTAGTCAAGGTGAGAGATGACCAGGGATTGGATTAGAAGCTTTGTGGTGACATTGGTTAGGAAGGGGAGTATCTTAGAGAGGTTGCACAGGTTGAGGCGACAAATTTTGGATAGTGATAGGATGTGGGGCTGAAAGGTTAGTTCAGAGTCCAGGATTACACCTTGGACCTTGACGTGGGGGGACAAGTTGATAGTTGAGTCATTGATATTGACAGAGAAATCAGGGGAAGTGGCACCTGGGGGAGAAAATATCATGAGCTCGGTTTTGGATAGTTTGAGGAAGTGATGTGACAATCAGGCTGATATGTCTGCTGGTAAGTGAGGAGACAGATGAAGAGAGCTGGGGGGGGGGGGGTGGAGAGATCTATTTGTGTGTCATCAGCGTAGAATGATATTCAAAACCATGGAAGGCAATCAAGTGACCCAGGGAGGTAGTGTAGATTGAGAAGAGGAGAGGTCCAAGAACAGAACCTTGGGGGACCCCAACAAAGAATGGAAGAGGAGAGGAGGAATTTGAGTTGTAAGTGATACTGAAGGAGGGGTGGGATATATAGGATGAGAACCAGCGAATAGTACAGTAACGGAGACCAAAGGAGTGGAGTTTATTGAGGAGAGGGGGTGTTCCACTGTGTCAAAGGCAGCCGAGATATCCAGAAGAAGTAGTACAGAATAGTGCAAGTTGGTTTTAGCCGTTAGTAGAGAGTTTAAGGAGAGCAGTTTCCTGGAGTGTTGAGTGCGAAATCTGGACTGAAAGGGATCAAGAAGTTTGTTCATGGTCAGATGGTCGCTTCATGGTCAAGAAGTTTGGCGGAGATGGGACGTAGGTTGTTAAGATTGGTTGAGTCCAGTAAGGGCTTTTTAAGTATGGGGGTGACTAGCGCATGTTTTCGAGAGTTTGAGAAGATGCCACAAAAGAGGGAGAGGTTGAAAATGTGAGTCAGAGAGTGTAGAATAAAGTCAGAGAGTCAGTGTAGCATTTGCGATGGAGCAGGATCCAGGGGGCAGGTGGTTAGATAAGTTTAGCAACCTCATTAACTGCTTGCCGACCCGCCGCTGTCATTTTACTGTGGCAGGTCGGCTCTCCTGGGCGAGAGCCCGTAGCTCTACATCGGCTACTTTTGCGGTACAGAGCGAGGACCGGGAGCTATGTGTGTAAACACACAGCTCCCAGCCCTGTTAGCGGGGGAAACGCTGATCTTCTGTTCATACAATGTATGAACAGAAGATCAGTGATTTCCCCTAGTGAGTCCACCCCCCCATACAGTTAGAACACACCCAGGAACATACTTAACCCATTCCCCGCCCCCTAGTGTTAACCCCTTCACTGCCAATGGCATTTTTATAGTAATCCAATGCATTTTTATAGCACTGATCGCTATAAAAATGCCAGTGGTCCCAAAAATGTGTCAAAAGTGTCCGATGTGTCCGCCATAATGTCGCAGTACTGAAAAAACGCTAATCGCCGCCATTACTAGTAAAAAAAAAAAAATATTAATAAAAATGCCATAAAACGACCCCCTATTTTGTGAACGCTATAACTTTTGCGCAAACCAGTCAATAAACGCTAATTGCGATTTTTTTTTTTTTTTTACGAAAAATATGTAGAAGAACACGTATCGGCCTAAACTGAGAAAATTTTTTTTTTTTTTTTAATATATTTTTTGGGGATATTTATTATAGCAAAATGTAAAACATATTGCATTTTTTTCAAAATTGTCGCTCTATAAAAATAGCGCAAAAAATAAAAACCGCAGAGATGATCAAATACCACCAAAAGAGAGCTCTATTTGTGGGAAAAAAAGGACGCCAATTTTGTTTGGGAGCCACGTCGCACGATTGCGCAATTGTCAGTTAAAGCGACGCAGTGCTGAATCACAAAAAGTGCTCTGGTCATTGGACAGCAATATGATCCGGGGGTTAAGTGGTTAATATTAGCAGGGTTAAAAATACAATTATGTTTTTGGTCATAACTGTCACTGTACACTGCATTTCACGTTCCCAGTGTAACAAAATGACTTTCGAGTTGTAAACCTACTCCACACTGAAATATTTTCATTTGAATTTTTCCGAAAATTACAATTTTTTTTTTTCTGGAAACATTTCTGGATAGTTTACATCTCTACAGGTATTGTAGGAGCATTGGAAGGAAACTGAAGCTCCCTTAAATCGAGAAGTTCCAGTTAAAGTATTATAGGGATACCATATGGGAAGCTCTCCTGTAAGCTGAACCAAGCAACTTAATTAATGACCCAGGGCATACCCAGAACACACTGGCAAATTTATATTTTCCAGTTTGTTTGGAATTCCCTAGGAACTGAAGGAGACAGTAGATGTACAAAATGATGTCTGGACTGGCTCATCTTCTTTTTTTTTTTTTTTTTTGACGTGTCCCCAGCAGGATTAAAATGCACAAAAGTGAACCAAATTAACTGAAATTAATTTCTATCAGTATATTTATATTCTTCCAGTGCAGTATGCAAAGAAAAACATTTTCATATTTAAATCTGTGTTTCTGCACATCTTGTAAGCCTCCCGTCCAATTTAGATGGTTCTGGTTTCTGAAAATTCTCTCCTGTGATTACAACTCACCGGTTGAGCTCTGGGACGTCAGCTCATAAGCATCCCATTCTATGCCTCTACGCATGTGCTGCCCAACAGTTACACAAGGTAAGGCTTTTTGAAAATGTTGTGGTGTCTATGGCAACCCTGCGTTCTGCTGAGAGAAGAGAGCTGCCGGTGAGGATCCCTCATTAATTGACATATACACCTCACTATCAAGTTTATGAAAATAGAGAACTCTTTCAGTAATTGGTATTTTATCTTGCTTAACACTGAAGAATGTTTCTCTGAATCACTCGCAGCTTGGTTTGGTTTACTGTCAAGATATTTTAGTGTGTGTGTAAAAAAATAAAATAAAAAAAATACACATTTTAATAAACAGATTCTGGCATATTTAATAAGGCATTGCAAAAGTCAGTAACCCAAACCCACGTTTCATCTGTAGTTTAATTCTCGGGGCATAACTAGTAATCATGGGGACTCATAACCAAACAAAAGGGGTAAAAAAGCCATGGAATAACACCTCTGAGATACCACATTTATTGGTTTCTACCTTTGAGTACTCACCTATACTGTTGGCCAGTAAGTAAAAATTTCAGTTGCTTTTATGGTCATTGTGATCAAAAATGCCCCATAATGTTTGCGGTCAGCGTGAGAAAGAATGCCTGCTTACATTGTAACGTAAGGTGAGGAAGAATACCTAATTTCACTGTAGATAGCCAGTAGGATTAAAGGTGTGAAAGGGGTTTGTAACACTATGTATTGTTACTGAGAATGCAGAACTTTAATCATCCACAAGATGGCAGCTTTCAGCACTTTTACGTGCCATAGATTTAATACAGGTATCCAGAGACTTCTGGGAATTGTAGGCTGGAAGCAGAACGTTAAACTACAGAGCCCATGAGCAATCACCAAGGGACAGGAGCATATAAAAAAGCCCAGGAAGACACAGGGGAGTTGTACAGAGACTGCAGGAGGAAGGAGGTGTGAGTGTTTGTGTCTAGACGCCCTAATCTGGACCAGACCAGGACTGTTCCAAAGCCTACAGAGTATCTGGAGAAGACTGGTAAGCCACAACTTTGGTGGGAGAAGGCTGCTCCGGAGAAACCGTTCAGCAGCAAGAATGTGTGAGTTGTCGCATTTACAATTAAAGTGGGCCCCCAACCGCAGGATTAATGGCACTTTTCTGACTATTGCATAAGGATGTAGTGAGAGGGTTGCTGACCCGCACATTGCTTTTACTAGTTACAGTTAGTTTGTCGCCAGACAGTTTCTCTAAGTTATTTTAACATTGTTCAGCATTGGCCTTCATCAGAGATTAATACATCTGTGCCCTTCATTGCTGAAAACGGCCATCTTTTCACCGCCATTGTGATCACTTCCCGCAGGTTGCTAGACTAAGTTCACCCCTCACTCCCTGCTAGGGAGAATCTTTTTTCCAGGAGATTGCATCCACTTCATCCAAAGCCATTAAAAGTAGGCGTTTTTACGGTTTAACCCCAAACATACCTCCTTAAAGTGAACCATGCCTACAAATCCACCCATTTTATGTAACCCTTGCCAAGCATTATTATCTCTTAAAGTGCTTAAAAGTACCCACCACCTCATCTCTTAAAGTGAACTGTGCTGTTCATCCCATCGCTTAAAGTGACCAGTGTCAATGGCTTTGCCTCTTAAAGAGAACTAGCTTGTTCTTTCCATATGTTAAAGGGACATCGCTTTACATTGCGTGCCAACATAAGGGCCTCAACTAAGCCGGCAGAAGAACCAACTTTCAGACAATTTTGTTACTATAGTTAGTTGAAACCATTTGGAAATACTGGTGTGCAGAAGGTCTAACAGATTTTTTGCAGGCTCAAACATTCTGACTGAGGGCCTACAAGTGAGATCGCCACTTGTTTCCTTGTTACCCATACGTGTCTCACTTGGAGAGTGATATCCCTGTCAGAGGGCTATAGTTTTTACCATTGGTCCTGCAGAACATAGGTGGCCGCACTTAAAGGGTATCTGACCGTACTTTATTGCTTCTGTGTTGATTCACTTTGTCTATCGTATAACCTTTAAACTGTTGCATTGCCTTACCATTTTATTGCTGCCAATACAACCTGGCTATTTCTTTTATCCTGGGTGGTGTGTATCTTTCTATCGGCCAGGAGACTCACCGGTCAAGGTATCTTAGTGGTGTCAGCAGGAGTGGGACTATGTTTACAGGCAAGAGAAGAGCTGGAGACCCAAATCTATCAGTGGCTCCTTCAGCCCCTCAGGCTTTTAAGAGGGGTACTAGTCCCCAGTCCACTGCTGTGAGTGTCGGCTGGGGAAGGAGCTTGTCCCGGCTCTATGCGTCAATATGTGTAGAAATAGATGTTCCTGTAGCCACACATTGAAGCAGACCCACTAGTGTTGGTGTGTTGTAACCTCAGCCTGGGCTCCAACCAGGCTACGCCCCCAAGGCATGTCACTCTGCCCCAGAGCTTAATCACTGGGAACGTGATTTGGGGAGCATCCTTTGGGGGTAGCGCTATAGGCATTTTTGGCCTCCTTTTCTACCAGAGTGGTCTGCTGTGGTGTGGTAACAGACAAAAAAGTCAGACATGCACCTAGTTTGGTCAGTGAAGCATGCAACACAGTAGTGTGTTATTATGCACCTGTCGTGTGCTGCAAGGCAAGTGTGTTGGGAAAGTATATCGGGGCCTGCCACCACCCTTGCCTGGATACGGATTAAGCTACTGATTGCCATCTACCCTGATCCTTGCTTAGATATGGACTCTGTCATCTACCGTTGTATGCCCGGACCAATACAAGCTTGGCATCTAGCCAGTTACTAGTCCTGGTCGATCCTGCATACTAGTCCTTTCTTAAACCATACTGCAGCCTGATACCATGTGATTTGGTACGTGAACTCTCTCTCTCTCTCTCTCTCTCTCTCTCTCTCTCTCTCTCTCTGTGGTGCCATGCCATTTAAAAATAAAATAAAAATTGTGGGGGTTCCCCCCTCGAAATGCATACCAGACTCAAAATCGAATCCCGTTCATTGAAGTCGCATTAAACTCAGACATGAAGTTGCACCGCAAAGTCAGATTAGATGTCGTGCAACTTCCACGTCGGAACAGCGTGAAAAATGGCCTTAACTAAACAAGCTGAAGATAGGCGTTAATTGGTTGCCATGGACAGCTGCTCCAAATTCTGTCTGCTCCAGTTTTGATAAATCCCCCTAGTATTTATTAAAGTGGGCTTTTCAGTAAAGCTGGGTAACCCAGCGGAATAAAAGAACAAAAAACCGGAAGCATTCAGAAGGAGCCGCTGTACTAACTGTTTGATGTTAGTATATCGATCTCCTCCTCTGAGCTACCGAACGGCAGACCTTTTTTTCGGTCATGCCCCTTCAACAGAAGCTGGGCGTTTAGCCGGCTTCTGTCGGACCGGCTTCGATACACACGGGAAAAATGTGGGCCGGTTTCTATTGAACTTGCCGATACCGCCTGATATGCAACCTGTGTGTACAAGACTTAAAGCGGAGCTCCAGCCGCGATTTTTTTTTTTTTAAAGTCAGCAGCTACTAACAGTGTAGCTGCTGACTTTAAATAAGGACACTTACCTTGTCCTACTTGCCCGCGCTGATGGGCCCCCCGATGCCGGTCCCACGATCGCTCCGGGTCCCGCGCCACCATTCACACTATGGGAAACAGGCAGTGAAGCCGTACGGCTTCACTGCCCGTTTCCTACTGCGCCTGCGTGAGTCTCACGCTGGCTTGTGAATGGGCGCGCTGCTCTCTGAGAACACACACAGTTCCCAGAAAGCAGCGCGCCCCATTCACAAGGAGAAGGACAAGAAGAAAAGGCACCGCGGAGTGGAAGAGGCAGATTATGGACTTCCGCATAGCAACAGGTATTTCGGGTGAGTATTTTATTTTTTTTCAGGTTTTTTTTATTTCATTTTTTTAAACAACATGGGAAAATGTTGTTTTCCTGGGTGGAGCTCCGCTTTAACAAGACTTTTGTTGTAATGATAAACTTTACAATGTATACTAATAACTTTTTGGGTTGGAAAATAAAAGCTCCACCGTTTTAGTTAAAAGCAGCCCTTGAGCTCCTTGATTCAGTGACTTTGCCTATGCTAAGATGAAAGTGTTGGTCTGTTGCTGGCAGAAAGGAGCATTTTCTCAGTCTACTTTGCCCCAGTAATCTGACTGCAAAATAGTGAGGCGGCGTACACACGACCGAGGTTCTCGCTAGAAACCAGCGAGAAGCTCGCTGGAAGCTGCATTCCAGCGAGAACCTCGGCCGTGTGTACGCTCTCGGCGAGCATCCCGTCGGGAATGCCGTCGAGCAGAAATAGAGAGCATGTTCTCTATTTGCTCGACGGCTCGCCTGGATGAATGGCTGGTTGCCATTCCCGACGGGCGGGTCGCCAAATCTGACGTCCGGTAGAGAACCTCGACGGGCGTAACGATGTGTTCTGCCCGTCGAGGTTCTCTGCCGTGTGTACGCGGCTTCACTTTGTAGCAAAGGTGAAAGACTACCGCAGCAGCTGATCTGAGTCTGACATTTGTAAACACCATTGAACCAAGAACTGTATAGGTACAGGGAATTACATGGTGACCCTGGATGATACCAGAAAAAAATATGTTGCTGTCCTAGAAAGAGAAGCAGATGAAGGAATTGTCAGGGGGGAAAACTGTGATCTCTGTGAAAGGCAATAAATACGTGGAATGTGACATAGTACTTGGCATGCTGCATTCATCATGAAAAAATGTAACTAATGCTAGGTCCGCTTTAATAAAGTACAGGTGAAATTTAGACCAGCACTGTTTGGATTGGGTGCATAACACATCATTGATGCAGCAGATCATGAAAATATCACATGTTAATCGGTGGAAAGCCAGACACGCCGTGAGGCTAGATAGACACTATCTGACAATGTGTGAAAAAAAAGATTTTGTGCTTTTCTGCATTACATTTGATAGATAAAACACACATTTTTTTTTCAATTTGTTGTATTCCATAACACTGTGGGTTACAGAGCTTTTGACCTTGACTTGTTCGAAACGATAAAGAATGGTAAGACAATATTGATTTAACAATGAATGTTGTTTGAGTAAAGGCGCTTTATTCCTTGCACCGTCATTGTTTTTTACTTTTCCTTACACTATAAAGGCTGGTCTATGGTTATTTTCTTTTGAAGAAAAGGCATAAGCTTTGAAGGCCAGCACCCTTTTCAGTCTCTGAAGCGCATAAATGACTCGCGCCATTGTCTTCTCCGTATATGAAATTCATGATTACAGCAAATGTAATCCTCACACCCTTTCGCTGTATGTAGCATTTGAAATGGAAATCCATTTACCAGGAGCGCTGTCATCTTCATCCTGCTCTCTGCAGATGTATACTGTTATGACAGATTTGGATAATCTAGTGACATACGAGAACAAGATTTTTCTAAACTCTGTACTCCTACACATATTATTTAGGCTCCATTCACATCTAGGCGACAAAACGCCTGTCGCCCGACGCTCGTGCCGCTGGAGGAGCGAATTCCCATTGATGTCTATAGAGATGGTTCACATCTCTGAAACGCCTGCCGCCTGAAAAAAAAGTCCCGGACCCTTTTTTTCAGGCGACATTGGCGTTCGGCCATAGACATCAATGGAGATAATTTGATAACAAATAAAAAATAAATGAATCGAATCGCGGCAAGTAAAGCCGCGTTGCTGCGTTTACTTGTCGCCTAGATGTGAATGCAGCCTTAGGGAACATAAAAAGTTGTCTCTAAAGCTGAACTCCCTTCTGGGTTCTTACCTGAATCTGAAGTTGCATGTCACACCAAGTCCAGAGTCTTCTTCCTTTTGCACTGCGGAGTAAGTTTGGGTCTCTTTTGTGTCCCCTCCTTGCTACCTGGTAAAGTGGACAATGGAAATAACAAAGAACAGATGGACGGCCGCACACCGGAAAACTCCCGAGTTGTTTTTATTGAAAAAGCATAAGCAGGCACCACAGATACACAGCAAGAATCAAAAAACAGCCGACGCGTTTCACACTTGGTTAGTGCTTATTCATGGCCTACACGACTTGATTCTGAGCATGCGTGTTGTTTTTTTGTGCGTCAGAATTGCATACAGTCGATCGGAATTTCCGACAATAACTTTTCCCGCTGGAAAATTTGAGAACCAGCTCTCAAATTTTTGCTGTCGAAATGTCCGACAGAAAAAGACACACGGTCGGAATTTATGACCGAAAGCTCACATCAAACTTTTCTTGTCGGAAATTCCGATAGTGTGTACGCAGCATAAGGAGGTTAGTCAGTGACATCTTAAATCCTTATAGGTTCCGTGTCACATCCACGCCACCAGTGTCTGCTAGAGTTGCCTTGTTAACATGTGAAAAGCATAGCAAAACACAAATAGCGCAAGTCTTAACTCCAGCTAAACATTCTGCAAAAGGGGGGAAAGATAGGAAGCTTTTTTGGGGCTTGTGTTCCTCTCACTTCCTGTTAAGATAATTGTTTCTGTTGCAGTACAGGAGCTGCAGGTCTGTTTTGTGATCATATTTTTAGTTAACATGCAGGATGCAGGATGCACATGGACGCTTCTCTTTAATTTGTAAGTAAGATATAACGTTGGATCAACTTTTGGTCTGTTGTAAATTGGCAGTAGTCTCTTTAAATTTAGAAGAGGTTTAAAGAGAAAGTACATCTAAAATGCTATTTTTTTTGTCAGTAAAGGATAATGTAGAACAGTGGTCTCCAAACTGTGGCCCGAGGGCCGAATGTGGCCCTTTGCTTGCCTTTATCCGGCCCTTGGAGCACTATCCCTTCCACTGATACGAGACGCTATTCTGCCATCTGACACCGACAATGGGGCTCCATTTCTCTACTTTCTTCCTTCCCCTAATACCAGATGTTTACTAACATTGATGCCAGGAAAGTTTTCACTCCGGCTGGCCAAAGTCCGGCCCTCCAAGAGTCTGACGGACAATAAACCGGCCATTTCTTTAGAGTGTTTGGGGACCCCTGATGTAAAAGGTGGTTATGCAGTATTGTCTGGTATTCATTGCTGTACATTTTTGCTGCACAAACTGTTGGTTTTTCAAAGAAGATCTCAGTAGAGATTTGAGATCTGTTACTCCTGCTGTGTCGGTCATTTCAGTTTTTTTTTTTTTTTTTTTTTTTAAATTACACGGACTCTGCAGTGTACCCTCTTTAGGATTTAAAAGAAAATGGTTTGGGATGTATTTTTCCTCAGGGGTTCATAGCTCTCTGTGACCCAATTTGGAAGACCTCACTTA
The DNA here is from genome assembly GCA_029574335.1 of Rana kukunoris. NCBI lineage: Eukaryota > Metazoa > Chordata > Amphibia > Anura > Ranidae > Rana > Rana kukunoris. Next base: position 129,260,898 of record CM056058.1, read on the forward strand.
CTTAATAGGCAGCGAGAGGGCATAGCTGTGACAGCAATAAAATATTGTTGGAAGTTCTAACCCTTCCCTATTCTACTTCTCTACCTTATCTAATCTGTTTTTCTGTGTGAGTGTGTTTAAAAAAAATGCTAGGTTCACACTTTTTGCCGCGATTCGCGGTCGCGATGTCAGGGAATGGCAGTCCATAAAGCTGAATTTGCATCACACATGGATCCAACTCGCACAGGACCCTTTTTTCCCCCCCAGCTTATTTTCGCAATGCATTGATGTGAATGGCACTAATGTTAAACTATTTAATTTTAATGACTTGCGAATTTGAGAAATCGCAACGGCTCAAATTCGCAATAGAATTCGCATGCAGTGTGAGCCTAGCCTTAAGGTGAATAAAGCACTTGGACCAGATGGCATACACCCACATGTCTTAAAAGAATTGAGCTCTGTCATTTCAAAGCCATTGTTTCTATTTTTATTTTTTTAGAGCGTCTTTAGCCACTTGAATTACAAAAGATTTACCCCCCTTCAGCTTTGGCTGTGCTGTGGGTTCATTCTGTCATTCCTGGGGTGCTCATCACACCCCAGGTCGGCAGGTGGCAGCAGTGGAGTCAAGGATTGGGTGCTCTTACCCAGAAGCCTATCAGGAGGAGTTTTCCTCGCTGTGCATGCTGGGAGAGGGTATTTATGGGACAGACGCCATCTTCCTGGGTCTTCTCCTCGTGTGGCGCCCACCTTTAGGGTAGCCACTCCACGCCGCCCTGACAAATGGCCTTCCGGGCCCGGGGTGCATGTGCAATGCAAGGATCCTGGCTTCGGGACCACATTGGCCCAGAGCAATCGACCTTCCGCATGGGGACTCAGTAGTCGACTGGGTCCCACCCAAGGAGGTCCTGGGCCGTCCGTCCTGTTGGAGGAGGCAGTATGGTGGAGAGTCTGCCTGAGGAGTACCAAGAGAGGCTGGTGTTTCAATAGGGGCCTGACCATCCATCGGGGACCAGGGGAACCAGACACCGAAAGGCTGGATGTTGGCCGCCTGTCAGTCGGTACCCTAATTCAAAAATACCTGAAGGCGATCCAGGTGTCAAGTCTGCTAAGGAGGATTATCTTTGCTGTTTCAACAATAGGGAGGGTCTGTGGCAAAGACTTATTTTCCCAAGTTCCGAGTGACATTCTGGCTGCCAGGCTTTTGAGAGAGGCCTGTCCAGGTGCACTACACCCACTCAGGCTGAAGTGGTGAAGAAGAAAGTATTTTTGGAAGCAGGACTGTTTCCCTATTGCTCACACCTGGATCTATCTCCACTTTCGCTAAACCTCTATTCTTCACCAAGTTTTATTGTTTTTACCCAGCTGGGTAATAAAGAGCACAGAAAAGATATCTGTCGTGTGGACATTCCGTTTCTGCTACTTTTACCAAATACCCCTAGATGGCGGAGGAACACGAGGTAACATGCCACCCAAAACAAACCAGCAGCTCCTCCGGGGGTAGTGCTACACATGCTTTGCGTTGGGGGCTACTTATTTTATTAGAACCACTGAGCACTGTTACTATTCCTTCTTTTTTTTTTTTTTAACAGAAAGTGTTAAAACGATAAAGAATTGAGTGCTGTGTCACTTGGTGGAATGTCGCAAACTTACACTGTGCACTCTGTTCCCACCAGTTTGCGTGAGTTGGTACCTTCCAGCCACTGCTTCCAATTTCAACAGACATATGGTTCCACTTCCACTTTTGTTAGCCCTTGATGACCCGGTCACCCTGGTCATATGAACTACTTCTGCTCAAGGTTTTACCAGGTATGTTAAGCAAAGTTGGCTCTGTTAAGCAGTCCAACCCCAAATGAAAAGGGAACAGTCCCATTATATCAGATCTCTCCAGCTCACAATCCATTAACAGTTCTGGGAAGCCTATAATGCTCCCGCTCAGGGGCTATAAACAGACAGCCTGAAGTTTTGGCCCTGCTCAAGTCCCTACATTCCTCAGAACTTTCCTTAGCTTAGTCAAATGGGCACCCCCACTCCTCAGCCACTAAGTGTATCATTCCCACGTTTGATGTCATGTCCTAATAAAATGCTAAGGATTCCTGGTGAAAATGCACCAGTGTTTAGGATTGCCTCCTCAATACAGCTCTCCCCCTTCCATAAAACATGCTTACCAGATCGAGGAAGTTTAGATTGAGGGAAGTCCTCCCTCGGCTTGATCATGTGACTGGAGCTGAGTAGAAACAGCCGCCCCCTCATTCTGAATTGAAAAGGCTGCAGGGGTGGCTCTTGCTTTGGGTTCCCGATGTGGCTGCCAGTACCAGAGCGCTGCAGATGCTGTGTCCGGAAGGGGGGACGGCAGTTACAGCCTCCTATCCTCCTCCCTTATCTATGTCCTTGGCGCATGCCCTTCAAGGGTCAACGTCCCTGAAATCAGACACCCTAATCCATGATGTCAGTGGGTGTTGAGGTACTCTTCAACCCCACAAAAATAAGCATGGGCCTTAAGCTGGGAAGTCTTCCCTGCCCCAAACACTTGTTTGAAGCCAAGAAAAGTTCCCTTGACTGCTTCCAAACTTCAACCTCTAAGACCAAACCCAAGCAGGAGCCCAGTTTATCCTCAAAGGCCATGGACCTCTAAGTGTCCCAAACCTGCAGACAAGTCTTCTTCAGCATGAAGGCACACCCCCACTTTCCATAGTGGGAGAATGTCTGTTTAATCTTTTTGACATCCGGACAGACCACATCTTAGATGCCTTGGTAGAGTAAGTGCTTTTCAGGTGCTACAATCTAGAGTTCTGTTCTCGGCCCCTATCCACTTCATGTATTCCAACCTTCTTTCATCACTAAACAGGACAGCTGACCTTCATGCAGGCCTTGCAGGCTTTCTGAATCAGGGGACTATTGCTTCAACTCCTGTAGCAGAAAGGTTTCAGGGATTTTATTCTAACATTTTCAGTTCCCAAATAAATCTCAAGGTTCTATGTCTTTATTAACCACTTAAGACCCGGACCAATACGCTGGCAATTGACCCAAGGGGTCACTGCGTCGCTTTAACAGACAATTGCGCGGTCGTGCGACGTGGCTCCCAAACAAAATTTGCGTCCTTTTTTTCCCACAAATAGAGCTTTCTTTTGGTGGTATTTGATCGCCTCTGCGATTTTTATTTTTTGCGCTATATACAAAAATAGAGCGACATTTTTGAAAAAAAATCAATATTTTTTACTTTTTGTTATAATAAAAAAACAATAAACTAAATTTTAGTCAAACATTTAGGCCAAAATTTATTTAGCCACATGTCTTTAGTAAAAAAAAATCGCATTAAAAAAAAATTAGCTACCTAGCGGGAACAGCGACACTAATACAGCGATCAGAAAAATGATCGCTTAGTGACGCTGGCAATAGGGAGTGAAAGGGTTAACTAGGGCAGTGATCAAGGGGTTAAAACTTTATTGGGGGGGGTGGGGGGGCTACCCTGACACTAACACTGACTGACTGTCACACTGTCTGTCACACTGACACTAAATACAGTAATCATACATGTATGATTACTGCATTCAGTGACACTGTGACAGGGGGGAGGGGGGGGCGATCGCGGGGGTTAAATGTGTTTGTGTCTGTGTGTAAGTGTGCTGTTGGTGCAGACTTACTTGGTGTGTTGTGATCTCTCCTCAGCGGCGCTTGAAACAAACGCCGAGGGAGAGATCACGTCGCTTCCTCCTTCCTGTGTTTACACAGGAGGAGGAAGTGACAGGGCGGGCGGGCGGGCGCGCGCATTGGCTGGGAGCGATCCGGAGGGGGCGGATGAAAACGGATAGCCGCCCCCACTTGTCGGATCGCTCCTGCAGCCGCGCGGACCGCCGCATGTACGGGGGGGGGGGTCCGATCGGACCCCCAATTCCCCCCAAGGCACCAACGTATATATACGTTGATGTGCCTGTCGGTGCCATTCTGCCGACGTAAATGTACATGCGGCGGTCCTTAAGTGGTTAAGATCCAAAAATACCACATGGAATCATCCAGGTCTGTCTGTCAGCTTCCCCTCCCTTCCCACATCCAGGAGGCATACTTGCAAGTATTTATTTTTTAATGGAAAAGTTAGTTGCGCTGTCACTTATGCAAGGTGTGACTGTAAAACTAATTGTGCAAGACCATATGCAAACTCTTTAAAATATATCAAGAGGTTCATAAACAAATCATTTTGTGGTGAACAGTACAATCATGAAACAAGTTGTATATGGTGCAGAATTGTACCATCATTTAAACAAGATATCATGTGAATAAGCTGTGATAACACTCCACATGTAATGCTTTGTCAAATGCTCCACAACATGATTGCACACCAGCAACTTACCAGACTCGCATGACCTCCCAAGCAGGAGGCCTTGAGTGTTTAACCACTTAATCACCGCCCTATAGCCGAAATACGGCTATAGGGCGGTTCCTGTACTCTAACAGGACGTCCATGGACGTCCTCCGTTAGAGTCAGGTGTGCGCGCCCAACCGGGCGCGCACACGCGATCACCGGTGCTCACCGGGTCCACGGGACCCGCAGCACCGATGATCGCGGTAAGGAGCCAATGGCGGCGGCTCCTTACCACGTGATCGCGCCGTCCAATGACGGCGCGACCACGTGTGTAAACAAATCTGACGTGCGTCAGATCCGCGCGCCCGAGCGGGCGCGCACACGCGGTCACGGCGCTCGGCGGGTCCACGGGACCCGCAGCGTCAGTGATCTCGGTAAGGAGCCAATGGTGGCGGCTCCTTACCACGTGATCGCGCCGTCCAATGACGGCGTGATCACATGTAAACAAACCGCGTCACTTGCTGACGCCGGTTCTTCCCTCCTCTCGCTGTACCGATCGGTACAGCGTGAGAGGAGAGCGCGGATGGCTGCAGCAGTGTGGGATGGATCTGTGACTATTGCAGTCACAGATCCATCCATCCCTGCTCAGCCATCCCTGCATTAACTCCTTCCTTCCCTGCAAAACTCGCACCCCCCCCAAACTCTGCATACCCCCCCCAATACTCTGCATACCCCCCCCCAATACTCTGCATACCCCCCCCAATACTCTGCATACCCCCCCCAATACTCTGCATACCCCCCCCAATACTCTGCATACCCCCCTCCAATACTCTGCATAACCCCCCCCAATACTCTGCATACCCCCCCCAATACTCTGCATACCCCCCCCCAATACTCTGCATACCCCCAATACTCCTCAATACTCTGCATACCCCCAATACTCCTCAATACTCTGCAATACCCCGCAATACTCTGCAATACCCCGCAATACTCCGCAGTACCCCGCAATACTCCGCAGTACCCCGCAATACTCCGCAGTACCCCGCAATACTCCGCAGTACCCCGCAATACTCCGCAGTACCCCGCAATACTCTGCAATACCCCGCAATACTCCGCAATACCCCGCAATACTCCGCAATACCCCGCAATACTCCGCAGTACCCCGCAATACTCCGCAATACCCCGCAATACTCTGCAATACCCCGCAATACTCCGCAGTACCCCGCAATACTCCGCAGTACCCCGCAATACTCCGCAGTACCCCGCAATACTCTGCAGTACCCCGCAATACTCCGCAATACTCCGCAGTACCCCGCAATACTCCGCAATACTCCGCAGTACCCCGCAGTACCCCGCACAATACTCCCGCACAATACTCCCGCACAATACTCCCGCACAATACTCCCGCACAATACTCTGCAGTACCCCCGCGCAATACTCCCCCGCGCAATACTCCCCCGCACAATACTCCCCCGCGCAATACTCCCCCGCGCAATACTCTGCAATCGTTTTTTTTTTAGGCTTCCCAGCCTAGAGGGGAGATGTGGGGTCTTATTGACCCCATATCTCACTGTAAAGAGGACCTGTCATGCTATATTCCTATTACAAGGGATGTTTACATTCCTTGTAATAGGAATAAAAGTAACCAAAACATTTATTTTTGGGGAAAAAGGTGTCAAACTAAAATAAATAAAGTAAAATGAACAATAAAAAAATAAAAAATAAATTACAGCGCCCCTGTACCCGTGTGCTCGTATACAGACGCGACCGCACACGTAAGTCCCGCCCACATATGAAAACGGTGTTCAAACCACACATGTGAGGTATCGCTGCGAACGTTAGAGCGAGAGCAATAATTTTGGCCCTAGACCTCCTCTCCAACTAAAAAGATGTAACCAGGAAAAACATTTAAAGCGTCGCCTATGGGGATTTTTAAGTCGCGTAGTTTGGCGCCATTCCACAAGCGTGTGCAATATTGAAGGGTGACATGTTGGGTATCTATTTACTCGGCGTAACTTCATCTTTCATATTATGCAAAAACATTGGGCTAACTTTACTGTTTTTTTTTTTTTTAAGCACAAAACTGTTTTGTTTCCAAAAAAAAACGCGTTCAAAAAATTGCTGTGCAAATACAATGCGAGATAAAAAGTTGTAACGGCCGCCATTGTATTCTCTAGGGTCTTTGCTAAAAAAGCATATATAATGTTTTGGGGTTCTATGTAATTTTCTAGCAAATAAATGATGATTTTTCCATGTAGGAGAGAAATGTCAGAATTGGTCTGGGTGTTCCAGAACGCCTGATGGCGTTCCCTGCATGTTGGGCCTCTGTATGTGGCCACGCTGTGTAAAAGTCTCACACATGGGGTATCGCCATACTCGGGAGGAATAGCAGAATGTGTTTTGGGGTGTAATTTGTGGTATGCATATGCTGTGTGTGAGAAATAACCTAATAATATGAACATTTTGTGGAAAAAAAATTAAAATAAAAAAATCTTGATTTTGCAAAGAATTGTGGGGAAAAAATGACAACTTCAAAAAACTCACGATGCCTCTTTCTGAATACCTTGGAATGTCTTCTTTCCAAAAAGGGGTCATTTGGGGGGTATTTGTACTTTTCTGGCATGTTAGGGTCTCAAGAAATGAGAGAGGCTGTCAGTACATCAGATGTGATCAAATTGATCAATTTTCAGTAATTGGTACCATAGCTTGTAGACCCCATAACTTTCACCCAGACTAAATATTATCCAATTTTTTTTTTTTTTGTTACCAAAGATATGTAGCAGTATACATTTTAGGCCAAATTTATGAAGAAAAATTACTTTTTTGCAAAATTTTATAATAGAAATGAAGAAAAATTCATTTTTTTACAAAATTTACGTTCTTTTTTCATTTATAGCGAAAAAAATAAAAACCGCAGAGGTGATCAAATACCACCAAAAGAAAGCTCTATTTGTGGGAAAAAAAGGACAAAAATTTCATTTGGTTAGAGTGTTGTATGACTGAGTTATTGTCATTCAAACTGTGAGAGCACCGAAAGCTGAAAATTGGTCTGGTTATTAAGGGGGTTTAAGTGCCCAGTGGTCAAGTGGTTAAAAGAAAAAGAGGCTATGCCTCAAGGGTGTTACCTGGCCCTTTAAAAGCACCTTCACTGTGTTCCAGCTGAAACTCAAATATTGTATAGACAATCCAAGGCACAAAACGGGAAATAAACAAACTGAATAAGAGTATCTTGGGTGTTTGTCCGTTCATCCCTACATTCCGCTGAAGAAGTCCTGTCCTAGGGACGCAACGTTCGGAGGGAAGGACGTGACGGCACCCGCAGCCACTGCAACACAAGCAACACATGTTTTTTATCGCTGTTTACCCTGGCACTGGATCAGTGCCTTGAAAATGTGAGTTATATACATTTGTTTTATTAAACCTTGTGCGCATACAGAGTACACTATGTTATCTCCTTTTTTTATATGAATGAATCACCATCTGGTCGGAGTGTATCTGTTTTGGCTTCATGCTTGTCAGCTGGCAACTTCATCCCCTGGATTTATCCCTTATGGGAAAGCGCTTTTGACCCTGATCTCATTATAGGGTCTGATCTGGGAGGTGAGAGGCCATTTTTACTACTGGTGGAGGTGTTTTTCTTCTATCCACGATTCATCACCTGCATGTGTGTGAATTTTACCACTATTGAATTATCACAAGGAGGATCTTTGGATGGACTTTTATATAGCGCTGCACTATTCTTTGTTTATATCTTTCCAGGAACTGAATAAGAGTATACCATTAAAATCACAAGTTCATGAGAAGCAAAGACTGCATAACTGTACACCGCTAAAGCTGGTGTGCATAGTCACAGCCAATCCCTGCCGAACGCATTTTGTCACACCAGACCCCTTCATGGAACTTCAGTTCTTGTAGAAGAAAGGTTTCAGGTTTTTTTTTTATAGTTCCCAAACCTAAAGGTTACATTTGTCCCATCACCGATCTCATGGTTTTAATTTCTTTATTCAGGTCCAAAAATTTTGCATGGAATTCACACATCTGTCATAGCCTCCTTCCAACAGGGAGACTTTCTGACCTCTGTAGATATCAAGGAGTACTTGCAAGTCTCTGTTTTTCAGCATGTCCGTGATTTCCTTACCTTTTTGCTGGTCCCAAACACTTTTTTAATTTGTGGCCCTGTGGAAGTATTATTATTATACCGGATTTATATAGCGCCAACAGTTTGCGCATCGCTTTACAAAATTAAGGCAAACATTACAATTAGTACAATAGGAATTTAGAGGACCCTGCTCATTAGATCGTACAATCCAAGAGGGAGGATCAAGTGATACAAAAGGTAATAACTGTGGGAGGTGAGCTGATGGAGAAAGTAAAAACACAGGCCCAGATTCAGAGAGAATTGGATTCTCGTAGCGTATCAGAAATACACTACGCCGCCGTTTTTTACCTGGCTCTACGTGGAATCCAGGTAGATTTTGTCCAGTAAACGACGGCGGCGTAGTGTATTTCTCCCGTCGCAATCCATCTAGACGAGTAGGGGGCGTGAAGGATTTAAAATAGGCGCGTTCCCGCGGCGATCGAACTGCGCATGCTCCGTTCGCAAATTTCCCGCCGTGCATTGCACGAAATCACGTCGTTACGTCATTCGTTGTTTGAGTAGCGACGTTTACGGACATTTCTATTCCCGAACGAGTTACGCAAAAAAAAAATAATAATAATTTAAATTCGACGCGGGAACGACGCCCATACTTAACATGGGCTACGCACCGTTAGACCAGCAAAAAGCTGGTCTAACAGTACGTAAAAAAAACCAGACGTAAGCGATTGCGAAGACCGCTCGTATCTTCGTGGATCGCCGTAAAAACACATTTGCATATCCCGACGCATGAAAACGACGCAAACTCCTCCCAGCGGCCGCAAAAATATCGCAGCTTAGATCCGAAGGCTTACGAAGACGTAAGCCTCTCGGATCGAAGCCCGAAGCCGCCGTATCATGGTTTGAGGATTCAAACTAGTGATACGGCGCGCGAAATTTGAAATTACTCCTGTCTAACACCAGTTAGACAGGCGTAATTGCTTTATGAATCTGGGCCACAGTGTATTAGTTAGAAGCAGGATAGGCTTCTTTAATGAGAAGGGTTTTCAGGGATCATCTAAGGATGGATAGATGGACTCTCACGGGGATAGCGAAAGAGCAAATGGATGCCCGATAACTTTAGAAGAGGTTCAGCTAGCAGTCAGTGAGATGGCCAACCAGAAGTCCCCGGGACCGGATGGGCTTCCGGTAGAGACCTACAAGTACTATGGGAAAGTGTTGCTCCCAGAACTTATCAAAGTACTGAATGGGGCGATGGAAGAGGGGTTAGTTGCCCACCTCAATGACCGAGGCCACGATAATAGTACTGCACAAGGAGGGTAAGAACCCATTAGAGACTACATCATATAGGCCTAGCTCCCTTCTTTGTGCAGATGCTAAAATAATGGCAGGCAGGTTAAATAAAATAGTTGCGAGACTTATACACCAGGACCAGCAGAGGATCGCTCTGTATGCGGACAACGTTCTCCTCTTCCTCTGTGACACTGACATGGACCACTTCATTAAGCAGGCAATGACTATTTTTAGAGATTTTGGAAGAATCTCCGGATTGGTTATAAATTGGGAGAAATCGGCCTTAATTAGGGTTGTCCCGATACCACTTTTTTAGGACCGAGTACAAGTACCGATACTTTTTTTCATGTACTCGCAGATACCGAATACCGATACTTTTTAAATGCAGCCACGTGTCCCCAAATGCAGCCATGGTCCCTCTGAGTTCAGCCATGGTCCCTCTGAGTTCAGCCATGGTCCCTCTGAGTTCAGCCATGGTCCCTCTGAGTTCAGCCATGGTCCCTCTGAGTTCAGCCATGGTCCCTCTGAGTGCTCCGCACTCAAAAAAAAAAAAAAAAAAGTATTCTATTTAGGTACCAGGAGTATTCGCGCGAGTACAAGTACTAGCGCAAATACTCGGTATCGGTCCCGATACCGATACTAGTATCGGTATCGGGACAACCCTAGCCTTAATGCCAGTGGACCCAGTGAGGAACCAGATCCTGGTGGAGATCCCACAGTAGGAGATAGTGGGGAAAATGAAATACCTGGGAATAGTCCTAACAAGTGACCTTAAAAAATACATAGGGAATAATATAGCTCCCCTGTTAAATTTAAAAACAAAATTCGAATCTGGCGGCATCTCCCATTGTCAGTTGCAAAGAGATGCAACTTGATTTAAAATGTTGTGGAATCCACAATTATTGTACATATTGCATAATGCGCCAATATGGATACATAAAAAAATGGTTTAGGAACATGGATACTCTGTTTAGAGAATTAATATGGAATGGAGGACAAGCTAGAATAGGTCTGCAAACCCTGCAACTGCCAATAAGGGAGGGGGGACATCAACGTTGCTATTTCCTGGCAGCACAATTGCAGCATTTTGGAGTAAGAAGAGTGCCAGGAGAAGATGTAAATGGAGGCTTAATGACTCTAGGGGTCGTAGAGGTATTGGAGGCCAACTCATTTATTAATAAAACCCCCACGGTTAAGATGGCTATTAAACTATGGAAAGCAGTAAGGGCACTTGGAGGACAGGTAGGAGTGACAGAATATGCGCCCCTGTGGAATAACCTGAATTTCCGAGAGTTGGAGACAGTGGGAGAAATTAAAGAATGGGCAGTAAAAAGGATAGTTAGATTGGCCCAGTTATACAAGGGAAGGACCTTAAAAACATTTGCTACTCTAAGAGAGGAATATGAAGTACCTAATCATACGTTCTATAGATACCTTCAAATTAGACATGCGTTAAATGCTCAGTTTGATAGTGCGGGACCAAGGTGGGTTAGGACCCCAGTCTCTCAAAAATTGGGTGAGGGGAGAGAGACAAAGGGGTTTATCAACAAAATGTATCCATACATATGTGAGGGGAGTATTGGGGTTCCAGAACAGCTTAAAAGCAGAGAGGAATGGGAGGAAGATCTGGGAACCATAACTGACGATCAATGGAGGAGGCGATTTAAATTTGCATGTGCTGCGCTATACAAGTTTTCATTCATTCAGGTATTGGAGAGGGGACACATGGCCACAGTTTCGCCCGCACAGAAGGTTTCAATTAAAAAGATGATACATAGGACGTATTACACACCAAAAAAAATATTTAAATTTGGGTGGAGAACAGACGCAAGATCTCCTAGGTGCCAGGATACGGGGGACTTAATACACATGTTATGGAGGTGCCCATAAAATTGTTTAGGTATTGGCTAGGGATCATTAATGCTATAAACATGACATATAAAACAGGGTTGGAGATGGACCTTAGAACATGCATAGTGGGCCTTTGGGAAGAAATAAGTGGAGCAGCTAGTACAACAAAAGCAGTGTCAAGGTGCCTCTTTCAGGCAAGAAAATTAATTGCTCAAAGATGGCAAACAGTGAATCCTCCATCAATAAGAAAGTGGACTAACGCAGTTACAGAAACAATATGGAAGGAGAAGGTAGTATATACTAAGAGAAGAAATATCAAGGAATTTGATGAAATATGGAAACCTTGGTTGGCAAAAATGGGATACCCCACGTGAAACGATAATTCATTAACATGGATGGGGAAGGGAGGGAGGAGGAGGGGGCTGGTTGGTAAGTTAATAAGTAATATGGGAAAGTGAAAAGGTTATGACATATGGGGAATAAGAAATTTGTAAACAGACTATTATGAATGTAACCTGTTTTTTTTTTTACATGATGAAAAAATGTAATAAAGAGAATCAAATTAAAAAAAGATGGATAGATTAGGAGATTGTTGGACAGATTGGGGTAGGGGGTTCCAATGAATGGGAGAAGTCCTGGAGGCGAGCATGGAAGGAGGTGACATCGGCTGACAACATCGCTCCCGGGAGCCGCCGGCAACCACATACTAGCTGAAGCAACAGCACGGACATTCCATTGCTTCAGTGTGCATGTGTCGATATGTCGATGGCACATGCTGATACAGGAGATGTCTCCTAAACCGTGCAGGTTTAGGAGATATCCATGGTAGCTACAGGTATGCTGTATTTTAGGCTTAAAGGAGTTGTAAAGGGAAAAAAAAAATTCACCTTAATGCAATCTATGATGATGGGCCCCCCCCCCCCCCGAGCCCCCGTTTTACTTGCCTGACCCCTGTCAATCGCATCCAGTGATGCGGCGTGCCGAGGGGCAGGGCCGGGTGATACAGTGAGCGGCTATGGCCGCTCGCCTGATTACGGGACCGGGACCGTGCCCGCAAGAACTCATCACCATGCGAGCTCTCTTGCATGAATGTGATGAGTTCTTGCGGGGAGGACCAGAGACGGCCGCTGAATGACTGCAGAAGACGTGGATCGGGGTCACTGTGCAAAATGAACTGCACAGTGGAGGTAAGTATAACATGTTTGTTATTTTAAAGATTTTTTTTTTCCTTTAGCGACACTTTAACTGCAGTCAAAAGTGGTTGTAAAGGGTTAACAACCACTTTAAGGATTGGTTTCCACCCTTTCCTGACAAGGCACGTTATACTAGATCTGGGAGTTGCTTTACGGCACAGGGCAACTTTTTCACAAATTTGCCAGGCTTTTCCAGTTAGTATTCTGTTCCCACAGGGCAACTTTTTTACAAATTTGCCAGGCTTTTCCAGTTAGTCTTCTGTTCCCACATTCTATAAGTTCTACCAGGTGGATGTTCGGGCCTTAACTAATGAGAGATTTGGGGTGTAAGGTCCTTCAGACAATCCCCAATTGTTTTCTGTCGTTTTTTTAGTGGACTTGTTAGTGTTTTGTTTGCTGTGCTGCCCACCTCTCGGTTGGATTGTGTGTGGATGTTCCAAATCCTGAATCCAGCGTCCCTCGAATGAGAAGGAAAATATCATTTTTGTACTCGCTGTAAAAATTCGATTCTTGGACTTACAATGTGGGACATATGTCCTACTACCCCTCTGTGTTGATGGTCTTGCTCTTTGCACTACTTTGTTACAAAACTGAGACATGCTGCGGAGTGAAATGGGTTATATTGGGCTCATCAGGTTTTTTTTTTATTGTTTGTTACTGCTAAACCCTTGTGTAGGTAGCAGTATAACCCAAATGTTTGTGAGTCATGTGCCCCTCAAGAAATGCAAGAGAAGGACTTTGATATGTACAAAAATCCTGTTTTGTTGCATTAAGAATGGCTCACCTTTCAGCCCCTGTAAGAAGCCAATGGTTTGCCAATGGAATATTTGATCTAAGCTGTTTACTCAGGTTAGCAGTAATAAGTCTGTGGTTACATAATGTGCTGTTATACATCTTCCCAGTTTGCAGAGAAACTCACTGGGGAATTTAGTGTGTGTACTTTCTTTAATTTCTATTGCATAGCTGATCAAGATCAATATGCCTGCGTGGAGAATTATTCAATTTTTCTGCATTTTAATTGACCTTTACTAGTCAAAGATTGATCAGGTTCCCCGTTGAGAAGGCTACTTTATTGTATTTATTATACTAGATCATTAGAGATGAGTGAACTTCTTGCTTTTCTATTCACTGAATTATTGTGTGCTGTTAGGCCAATAATTCCTTTTTCTGTCAACTCTTCCAGCTTGATCTTTAAAGTAGACCTTTTCCCTGCATACATTAGAAGCAACAATTTTCGCAGTCACTAGCCAATGGAATGCCAGCTGTTTATTTTCTGGCGTTTTGGAGGATATTCATGGAGGTAACCATCTAATGCCTGTGACTTGCTTCTGACAAATGTAACATGTTTTCTTCCACTTTACTAGAGATTATGATAATTCAGGCTAATGCAATATTCCAATCTTCTCTCTGTGTGTATGCTGTTCTGTCCAGCATATTCTTTTTATTTGAACTGCTTTTCAGTTTTTCATCTTCAAATAACCCATACTGGAAAAGATGTTTCCAAAAAAGAAAGAGGGAAAGGGACTAGTCGCCAGTATTGTCTGTGGTTCCCCTGAAGCTGATTTTTCCCTCTTACTGATTTTACCATGCCTTATTCTGCAATTTGTAGGTAGCCATTTTGTTTGAGAAGCAGGATTTTGCTTCCTCGTGTCACAGCGGCCCCACTGATGACCGGTGAGCATAAGATTTTTGAGTTAATGATGAAAAAGCAACAGTATAGATTATTTAAATAATGAATGAAGCAGAAGGACCTTGCAGTACAGCTTCCTCTTCAGCAAGAACAGTAAGCGGCACAGTAGAAACAATATCCTCAGTTCTCACTTCAGATCTGGTAAAACCAGTAGTCAGAGGGAGCATTGCCTTAGATCAGGGATCTCCAAACTATAACCATCATGCCTAGACATGTCTGTGAATGTCAGAGTTTTACAGTTCCTCATTGGATGTGTAGTTTCCGCAACAGCTGGAGGGCTTTAGTGTAGCACTACCCCTGAAGGAGCTGCTGGTTTAGATTTGGGCCTGCCGTTACCTTACTGTTCCATGTGCTCGTTTCAGGGGTTCTCCTTGAAGAGTTGTCCGTAAGAATGTCTACACCAAACACAAAGTCTCTTTGAAGGGTTTTATTAAACAAAGTTCTCCAACAGAGGGGTAGAGGGATGGGGAAAGACTCAGGTACCTTTTGCTTTGCGCATCATGCGTACAACTTGGATCCAGAGGATTAACTCGGCTCCACACTGGATTTCAGCAACCACCAGATAGGCCTACTCTCGCTGGCCCAGCAGCTGATGCAAAGTTTGAAAAAATCTCTGCCACAGACTTGATAAGTGTTGTCAGGCTGTCCCACGATCTTCTGCCACAAGATCGCGTAACCACTCGCACACTTGGTAAATTTCCAATACAGTACACGACTCGCGGTGCCAGAATCTTTCAGCCGGACCGACAGCACAGTGAGACAAATTTGCCATCAATTGAATCCCACTGGTTCAGCTTCCTTCTGTAGGCAAGGTAGCGAAGGACCATCCCTGGATTAGTAGGCTCCAGAAACTTCTGGGCCTACTCTTAGCCAACCTCGGGGCCCAGCCGGCCCAGAGGCTACAAAACGGCTTACACATCCCTGAGGCCAGGAGGGCCCTCAAGTCAGGATCGGAAGACACCACCAAAACGGCGTCTGTCCCTTAAAGGGGTGTTCCAGACAAATTTTATGTTTATTAAAAGTCAACAGCTACAAAAAGTGTAGCTGCCGGCTTTTAATAAACATACACTTACCTGCTCCAGCGTTCCAGCGACGTGCTGGCCGGGGCTCCACTCCGCTCCCCCCCCGGCCGGCATCCTCATTGCTACTGTGGGCACCCGACCGTGACAGCTTTCGGCTTCACGGCCGGGCACCCACTGCGCATGCGCGAGCGGCACTGCGCATGCGCGGCCCGGCGCTGCGCCGTCCCATTGGACAGGCGATCGCCTAAGACCTGTCAGTGTCCTAGGCCATCGCCTACAGGGAGGGGCTGCAATAAGGCGATTAAGCTTAATCGCTTAACCAGCCCCTCAGCGGAAGGAGGAAGTGGGACAGGAAGTCCCACTCCTTCTGAAGACCCCACTGCCCCCCCCAAAAAAATTATATGCCAAATGTGGCATGTAAGGGGGTGAGGAGTGGGATAAGCGGAAGTTCAATTTTTGGTTGGAACTCCGCTTTAAGTACCCCTCCCCAGAGTGCACAGTGGGTTGACCATGCCCCCTGAGCTGCTTTTGGGAAAGAGATACCCAATGCATCCAGCCTGCTGCCTTTCCAACCTTGACCTGTGGTAATAGCGACACCCACCGTCAAGGGGAAAATTGTGCAACCCAGCTGAACTGAAACAGAACCAACAATTTAGCATAATTATTCTGAGCTAAAATACAGCTAAGGCAACTAGAATTTAACATATAACGCATACTCAATGGAAGCATTGTGTTAAATTAGTTTAGAGATCCCTGCCTTAGATGATCTCACAGTACATGCATACAGCTGTGAGGAAGTGCCCTGCTATTTTTCAGGAGGAGTTCAAGACAAATAATTTAGATCTACTATGGTACTGCTTAAGCACAATTAATATTTCTGAATATTCTCTATAAAATAGCAAATCTTAACTTTTTGAGTTTAGGTCCACTCTAAGCTCAATCCAAGATGTTGTCAACCATACTCTTAATCCCTGGGTAAACTAATATGTAGAAAATATATGCAGTTGTAGAAGTTAATTGCATTGACTTCACTGACACAGTTGCTCTTGTCACTTGACAATCCCATCATACCTTTCGACATGGACTTCAAACATGTTAATGGAAAGGGAAAAAAAAAACAGAAGGGAAAAATGCTACTCCAGGTTCCCTTGCCAGTACTGGCCACGTGTCAAAAGGTCTGCAGACATGTGGGAACCACTATGGAAGCCTAGTACATCATTTTCTTTTCAAAGTATTTCAGCCATTCTATGACTCTTTATTCATTCTGGCAGAGCTGTTAACAAAGGGACGGAAAGGATTTTCCCTTCCATTATTGTAGACAGTGAGGAACTGTGGCTTCATTTGTCATCCACTCAGAATGGGGAGTGATATTTTGGAAAAAGCGATAGGATGTCAGAACAGCTAAAATTGATACTTCAGTTTTTGATATATGCTAGGGATCTTTGAACCACCTCTTATATCTGTAGTGGTGAGATCTCTTGTGTTGAGTTAAAAATCAGTACATTGGTGCAGCCTTTATCAAGGTCTCACCATTTTCCCTGCTGGCATATTCATTTATCTTGTATTTTGGAGACTGCAACAGGAAAAGTGGGAACACTGTAAGGTAGACACATAATAAAGCTGTATTTAATCTGCTTATAGTGTTTACAATATAGGGGATTTTATGGCATTTTTATTGATCATTTTTTTTTTTTACTACTAATGGTGGTGATCAGCGATTTTTTTTTTTGTGACTGACTGCGACATTATGGCGGACACATCAGACAATTTTGATACATTTTTGGAACCATTGTCATTCTCGCAGCAAAAAGTGCTATAAAAATGCATTGATTACTGTGAAAATGACAATTGCAGTTTAGGAGTTAACCACTAGGGGGCGCTGTAGGTGGTTAAGTGTGACCTTATATGTGTTTCTAACTGGACGTGTGACGTCATTGATCGTGTTTCCCTATATCAGGGAACAGACGATCAATGACGGTGCCACACACCTCTCCCCGTTCTTAAACTCCTGTGACCGATCACGGGACACCGGTGGCAATCGGATCCCGCGGTCACAGAGCTTCAGACCGGGTCACGTGCGCGCACGACCGATGGCTGGGCTCTTAAAGGCGACGTACGTGCCGGTGTCCAGCCGTGTCATTCTGCCGACGTATATGCGCGGTCCTTAAGTGGTTAAAGATTCTGTCCTGATCACACAGATTATAAAGACTCCGCTCCTAAATACTATACAGGTGACACATCATACCTCACTTGCTGCAGAAAGAGAAAAAAAATAGGGCTACACAAGATAAAATCTTAATATGCAAAACCAAAATGTTACCACTAAGCACCATGTTGATGTTTTTATTGGTGCCACTCTGTTAGAGCAGATAGAGGTTGTTGCACTTTAGACCATGTTACGTAGGCCAATCAGTATCATAAGATAAGCCCTGAAAATGCAGTAATACCTGAAAACATACGCTAATAAAAAGTATGGTATAAAATAGAAAGTAAATCAGTTGCCTCTAGCAACCAAATTCCAACAGCCCTCATTTTCCATGCTGTGTTTATCTCTTTTTGCTCCCCAGAATATTGTAACATTATTGCAGAGAGATCATGACAAGATTATGTGGCTTTCCTACGATTTGGAACGAAATTTATTATTAGACAAAAAAATTATTTCCACAAACGTGTCCGGTCCAGCTATAACACACAATCTCCCTATTTTATTTAATCGGAACAAAAAAATGAAGGAATTTATCAATCAGCTGTCACCATCATCTGTTATTGGACAATAGCAGTACAGATAGTGCTCTTGTTCACACACAACAAATGGAGCTTCCCTTTCAGATTTTTATCAGCTCAGTCTTTCCTGTTTCAGGAATGTACAGTGACCATGAACAGGTAAAAAATGCAGTACAAAAAAACAGTACATAAATAGATTGATTAATAGATGTATTGAAATGTGTTCTTTAAGGTGGGTGCACATTGCATGGTCCTGAAATGTTGTGGCTCATTAATGACAGTTGGATTGGTATGAGATACAATATTAATAATTTATCCCTAGTCCTCATAGTCCCTGAAACTAGGGAAATGTGTGTTTTGTTATATTTAAAACATGGCAACAAATACAGATCCAACCACTTGTTCTAGAGGCAGGAATTGGGTGTGATGGTTTCCCACCAAGTAACACCTTCTGTCTGGTATCAAGAAATAAAATTCCTGCTTTTATGAGAGAAATGTGACTTCTACTAGATATCTGTTATCTGTTTACAATAAATACACTGGGATTTAAAATATATAGAAGCTTCCCTGACTGTTGGCCAAGAAGTGCGTTAGCATCTGATCAGCCGTATTGGAAATGACCATATGTGTAGTTCCTGTCTCGTTACCCTGCCAGGCTGTGATGTTTCTCCACAGCATTGTGCTTACTGATGGCTAGATTCCTAGTCTTTGATACTGGTTATCTTTTGGCCACGGCTCTGGTCAGAGTCGGGAGCTGTGTTAAATTTTTGTTTTACATACAGTATTTTAAGGGGTAGTTTTATAAAATGGTTGATTCACCACCTAAATAAGAGAACCATGGCTTGTTGTACTCCATTGATCAAAGTGCTTTGTACAATCGTGAGGTCCTCTCCTTTTTTTCATATAAATATAAAACTAAATAAATATCTCACGAGAGAGGCTCACTCCCATATTCAAGGCTTCAAGAATTCCGAAGTCCCTTGTCATACGCCACAACCAAATACCACCCCAACTGTCAGTCTGCTTTCCTTTCCCCATTATATGTCACATAAGGCCCCTGGTTGCCTCGGGCAAGTCACACGTGTGTCTGCATCCTCCTCTGAAGTGGCCGGCTGGGGTCAGAGTTTTGAGATGATGATTGGGAATAATGAGAGGAAGATGCTGAGGCTTTGCTGGACTTGTCAAACTGGACGTATCCGTCTTGTTTCCCACTGCTGCTGACGCTGCTGTCGCACTGAGTGTCCAGGAAGGAACTGCTATCACTCATGGATCCTCTCTGGAACTCTCGTTCACAGAGCTCAATGGAGCTGCTACCCATACCGAGGACGAATCGCTGACTATAATCATATAAGCGATTCTGTCCGCTCAGGGTGCTGTAGATGTTGGTGAAGGACATGCCTGTAGGAACCCGTTGCTTGTTGGGTGGTCGAATTTCCGATTGACAGTTGGATAAAGAGATGGTTGGAGTTGAATGGTGGTCTTTGAATGTATTCACACTGTAGTAGCCATTGGTGGGATCCTGAAAGGAAAAAAAAAAAACGTGTTAGAAATATTAGAAACATGAAAATGCCGAATTGAAGTGATGGAAGATTTTTATGCCCTGAATATAATTCATTCACAAGCTTCTATATGAAGCAGACCTGTTGTGAGGATATGAAGGCAAGATAATAAGCTAAAAGCAGCACTGTAGTTTGCTCCGCCAAAACTGTGTGGGTTCCGAATGCAAATAATAAATGACTAATTATATGTCTGAGCTCTGACATTCCCCCAACACTCCCACAGTACGCCTCAGCGTAAAGTACATGACTTTAGCATGCCAGGATGGAGTGGGTGTGGCCTGCTTTCTGTCTAATTTTAGGATAACAGAAATAAACAAAATAGTGTATGTTGCCCACAAATCAGATCACAGATCTTTTCTTTCCCCTTTTGGAAACAAGTCTGACATCTAGTTGGTTGCCATAAGGCAGTGCAAAATGTCCTATCCTGCAGTTCAGTAACAAATTGCAGTGGCATTTGTACAAACCAAGATATCACAGACAGCAACTGTTTAATAGCATTGTATTGATTTTTGAGGTCCTCTGGTCTTCAAATCACGTCTTCTATTACCTGCCTGAATTAAAAGCCTTAAAATTATTGTAGAGCCAAATAGTTTTTTTCTATTAAAACAACAAATATGTTATACAGTGGAACCTCGGATTGCGAGTGACACAGTTAATGTTACAAGCAATTTTTTTTTTAAATCCTGCCTCGGTTTGCGAGTGTTATCTCGCAAAATGAGCAGGATTCAAGCCTCTGCGGTGTGCAGTACCGCATTTGGCTAGAGGTGCAGGTGCGCCGGTGACACTCGGAGCCGTTCGAAAAATACTCAGTTCCTGAGTGTCTCCGGGTATTTCTGAGTCTCTATGGCGACCCCCACCTCTGGCCACATGCGGTATTGCATGCCATAGAAGTCAATGTAAAACAAATTATCTTTGTTTCCATTGACTTCTATGGGGAAACTCGCTTTGATATGCGAGTGCTTTGGATTACAAGCAGTCTCCTCGGATGCATTATGCTCGTAATCCAAGGTTCCACTGTAGTTAACTGCTCTGTGCAATAGTTATGTACAGAGCAGCCCCATTCCTCCTCCTCTCAGGTCCCCCACCGGTGCTCCTGCTCTTCTTAGTGTGCCACTGTAAGAAGCCGCTTTATATTGTGGCAGATCTGCGGGCTCGATCCCCCGCTTGAAGTCCCCTACTTTCAAGATTTGATTGAAATCGGCAGCAGCAAATGGTTCCCGCTGCTATTAATCTGCCCTGTGAGGAGGAGAGAGCAGCTGCTCTAGTGCACAGCACTGGATTGAGAATGGGCTCATGTAAATATAAAGGGTGGTGGAGAGCTGCACGCAAAGCATATTTTTTTTTATCCTAATGCATAGAATGCAATAAAGTAAAAAACCTTACCTTTGCAACCACCTTAAAGCAGAGCTCCCACCAAAAACGTAAAAGTCGGCTTCACAGCACGCTGCGCTTGTGAATGGCCCGCCGGCGGTGGAAAGAGGAGGGGGGCCAAACTTCCGTGTGACTTTACTGCGGCGATGTCACCCAGAGGTGTGACATAACTATTGCACAGAGCAGGTAACTATAACATATTTGTTGTTTTAATAGAAAAGACAATTTGTCTCTACAATAATTTTAAGGCTTTTAATTCAGGCAGGTAATAGAAGACGTGATTTGAACACCAGAGGACCTCTGAAAAATCAATACAATGCTATTAAAAAGTTACTGTCTGGGATAACTTGGTTTGTTCAAGTGCCAATGCAATTTGTTACTGAACTACATGATAGTAAATGTCTGCACTACCTTATGGCAACCAACTAGATACCTGTCAAAAACAGATATCCATCCGTTTCCCTCCCCGAAAGGCAGAGCTTCCCCTAAAGGATAACTGACATACTACATTCAATAAAGTAAAGTGCCCATTTAATTCTCTGGAGCTGCGAGAAGTTATGCAAAACAGGAATTTCAGATTCTGAGATGTTTCACTGGATGGTGATTCGAGGGCTAAACGTCCACTGTGCTTAATTATCAGATGGAGTCAAGTCATCATGAATGAAATAAAATCAGTGGAAAATTCAGACAGACACAATAGGCTGTAGATGCACATGTAGGCCGCAGTCCCGGGAGAGGTAGTCTGCGCACGTTGCTATGGTAACCACTTTGATTAAATATGACACCAAATCATTTTTTGGAGCAGAAGAGATTAATTATCCTTTAAACACATTCCTTCATCTGTATGTAAATAAATCTGACTTAAAAGGCTAATAACCGACTAAAATTGTTTTTATGAGGGGGAAATAGCGGGAAGAGGATGTGATATTCTGTCACAGGGTATGATTATCCAGGAGGGAGGGGAGACTCTCTGAACTTTTGTTGTCTGATAAACAAAATAAAAAAAAAAGTTCCTAAAGGAAACCTGCCATTAAGCAAGTACCTGTCTGAAAAGACTCCAGTGAAAGCTGTCATCATGAGAGCATAATAGGAGGCAGAGCTACCTAAAATTGAGTTTCAGACCTCTTAACCACTTACACACCAAGGACGTCCATGGATGTCCTCGGCTTTGTGCAGGGATATCTCAATCAGATATCGCTGTCTTCAGTCGGCGATTCTGTGCACCATAAGAACGATCAAAGCGGCGCCGCTTGATCGTTCTTATAGGCAGCGGGAGGGGATGTCCCCCCCTCCCTCCCACCGCCATCCGGTACTTCTCCGGGCTCTCCCGTGCCATCGGGGGCCCGGAGAGCGAATCGGCCGGCGCTCGCTGAAGAACCATAGAGATATGTCTCTATGACCGTCGGAGGATCGGGCGCGATGTTATGACGTCACGCCCAGGACCCGGAAGTAAACAAATCCGCAATAGCGGCTGTCGGCATTTGATTTTTTTTTCACCGATTTCATGCTTGTAAGCCTGGAGGAGAGATGTGGGGTCCTATTGACCCCACATCTCTCCATAAAGAGGACCTGTCACGGTGATTCCTATTACAAGGGATGTTTACATACAATAGAATACAAGTGATCAAAAAAAAAAAAGTGTAAAAAGAAAATGAAGTTAAAAAAAAAAAAAATATATATATATATATATATATATATATATACACACACACACACACACACACACACACACACACACACACACACACACACACACACACACATATATATATATATATATATATATATATATATATATATATATATATATATATATATATATATATATATATAATATATATATATATTAATATATATATATATATATTTTAATTTTTTGTGTGTGTGTGTATATATATATATATATATATTTTTTTTTTTAAACGCCCCTGTCCCGGGCGCTCGCGCGCAGAAGCGAACACGCATACAAGTTCCACCCACATATGTAAACACCGTTCAAACCCCCACATGTGAGGTATCATCTTGTGCGTTAGAGCGTGTGCAACAATTCTAGCACTAGACCTCCTCTGTAACTCAAATAGTAACCTGTAAAAAAAATTTAAGCGTCGCCGATGGAGATTTTTAAGTACCAAAGTTTGGCGCCATTCCATGAGTGTGCGCAATTTTAAAGCGTGACATGTTGGGTATCTATTTACTCGACATAATTCATGAAACAGTTTTTTTTCCCTAAAAAAAGACGTTTGAAAAATGATTGCGCAAATACCGTGCGAGGAAAAAAAGTAGCAATAACCGCCATTTTATTCCCTAGGGTGTCTGCTAAAAAAATATATATAATGTTTTGGGGTTCTGATTAATTTTCTAGAGAAAAAGATTTTGATTTTACATGAAGGAGAAAAGTGCCAAAATAGGCCCGGTGATCAAGTGGTTAAAGCAATAATTAAATTGCTATTAAAGGTTATTTTTTCTTCTTCTTAAAATATGAGATTATACTTACCCAGCTTTGTTCAATGATATTGTACAGAGCGGTCCCTTACCTCCTCTTTAGCAGACCCCTATGGTGCTGTCCACTCCTCTTTTTTTAAAATGTATAGAGGGACAGCACAATTACAGTACAGTTCAATACAGGAGGGCCCTGCTCGTAGAGCTTACATGGGGATGACTGGGGAACAATTGTTAGGTGGGTGTGGGATAGGCTTCCCTAAATAAATTTGTTTTCAGGGATCTTCTAAAGGTGGAAATGATAGGGGCTGATCGGACATACCAGGGCAGGGAGTTCCAGATGATGGGAGAGGCTCTGGAGAAGTCCTGAAGGTGAGCATGGGAGAAGGTACCAAGGGACCTAGAGAGCAGGTCCTGGGAGGAGCGGAGGGGACAATTTGGGCGATATCTTCAGATGAGGTTGGTGATGTAGATGGGGGCGATGTTGTGAATGGCCTTGTATATTGTGGTTAGCACTTAGCATTTTACACAGTGGGGTAGGGGAAGCCAGTAAAGGGATTGGCAGAGAGGAGCAGCAGTCACGGATCGTTTAGTGAGGTGTAATAATCTAGCAGGGTCTTAAGGGTAGGCCATTAAGGAGAGAGTTGCAGTAGTTAAGGCGCAAAATAATCAAGGAGTGAAAAGGTTGCTTTGTGGTTTCAGGAAGGGTCGAATTCTGGAGACGTTGCGGAAGGTAAGGTGGCAGTATTGAGACAGTGGTTGGATATGCGGGCTGAAGGAGAGGTCAGAGTTCAGGATTACACCCAATAATATTGATATAAATGGTAAAGTCATGGGGGGGGGGGGGGTGGCGGTGACCGTGAAGGAGGAAATAAAACAAGCTAAATTTTTGAAAAATCAAGTTTGAGGAAGTGGTCCGTTCGAGGGGGTGAGTTGAGGAGTGGAGAGATAGACCTGGGTGTCGTTGGCATAGAGGTTGTATTGGAAGCCATGGTAGGTTATCAACTGGCCCAGGGACGAGGTATAGAGTGAGAAAAAGGAGGGGCCCAAGGACAGAGCCTTGGGGTACCCCAAAAGAAAGAGGAAGAGGAGCAGATTAGATGGATTTGTAAGTGACACTTGAAGAGCGCTGAGATAGGTAGGAGGAGAACCAAGATAAAGCAGAATTATTAATTTTTTAAGTGGTCATATGGCTGTTTCTTGTCTGTTTCAGTACAGCCTTGTTGTGCCAATGAAAGAAGCAGCAGCTGTGCTGGGGTCTACATAATCCAAACACAAGAACAAATGGAACACTAGATTACGATTTTCTAAGGGTCACTAGGCACACTGACTCCTGTTTGGCAGCATGCCACACAATAGGGACTCCCCTCAGGAACAGGCAAAGAACTGTAGTGATACCCCATAGGGGCTGATGAGTGTTGTGGCCCACCTGGGGCACTGCCTAGCCTGGCATTCATTTCCCAGACACTTCAAGACAATGAACAGTCCATGAGCTTTGTTTTTTTGTGTTTTATTGAGGGAATAGTACTTGGATGGGTAAAGGAATATATGGGATGTGAATTTTAGAGCAATTAATTGGGACAAAATATGTACACTCCCTGTACATATTACTACTTCAGACTCCACCAGAACTTTCTCCTTGCTTGCAGACTATTCCTCTTCCTTACTCACTACACAACTCTTGGCTCTCAGGATCAGCTAGCACAAATATGGTTAAGCCTGACTCTGACTTCAGCCAGGCCTTAACAACCGCCTTTTGCAGGCATGGACCGTGGGCCCCTATGGTGTACATTTCTGGTGCTAGCTGTCCTATCTTTGGTTACTAAGCCCAGTAACCCATCTTCAGGCCCTGCCAGCAGCTGCCTTTCTCCACTGCCCTTGACAACACAGTCCACTCCACTGGTTCTGCACTTATCCCAGACTTCATACTCCCAGTCCTCTCAGGCGTGTCTCCCCAGTCCTCCTGACTATGCTTGTCACTCACCAGCCCTCCTGGCTGCGACCAGTTGTTCCTCCTCTTAAATATTGCCTGGCAATGCTAGCTCCTGCTGTCCTCTTTGCTCCTCCTATGCCTCCTGTCCAGAAATGTCATGCTTTCTGCACCAGAGCCCAAGCTCACCCCCCAAACTGCGGAGCTCCTTCAAAGGCCTCTACAGCCTAGCACTCCATCTTCAAGCTCTGAACTCCACCAAACTCCTCCCCCCCTGGACTGACCCCAGGTACTTAAGGAGGCCTGGCCCCTGCCAATCCAAGTTGGGGATTAGTCAGGGATCCTTAGATTACCCCAGACAGCTTCACCTCTTCTCTTCTTCTCTCATTCTAGTACATTTTAGAAGGCTCTGGAAAGAAGAGGGAGGTCTTAATAATGCTGCCTGTAAGTCACCGGCTGATGCTGCTCTGAGCCACTCCCAGCCCAAATAAAAACAATTTTTAATGATAAAATTGATTCTTAGCAGAATACAAATTGAACATATTTAGGGGGCCACGCACACTACCTTTTAATCAGGTCTACATTATTTGGTACAATGCTATTTTGCCTAAACTTTTTTTTTTGTTAAAATAGAAAAAGAGATTTGTACTTACCTGCTCTGTGCAATAGTATTACACAAAGCGGCCCTTTACTCCCTTTTCTGGAGTCCCCCACCAGCTCTCTAGGCTCTTCCTCTCCTGCATGCACCCCTATAGCAAGCCATGTGCTCTAGGGGCACGCTGCTGAAGTGGGTTGTGTGCATCCATAGACACACACAGTGTGGCTCAGCCCTGCTCCATCCTCCCAGGATTTGACTGGCAGGAGCTAATGAGACTAGGTAGTGGAGGGAGAAGAGAATGATGTAGCTGGACACCGTGCTGGGTTAAGAGAGGACTTGGGTTCATTCTTTTTGGGGAAGGGGGTTAGGGTGGTGGTAAAACTTTTTTTTTTTTTTATGCTAACACAGGAAAAAAACGTTCAACTTTAGAACCACTTTAAGGCCCTGTTACACACGTACACACTTCGTACAGGTCTATGGAGCGACGGATGTCAGCGGTGACATGCCTGCTGACATCCGATCTGCTAAAGTGTGACAGATGGAAACCCTATTTTCCATCCTTCTGGTGGATCGGATCGGATGAAAACAGACTCTACGGTCAGTCTTCATTTGATTCCCCCATAGAGGAGAGCGGCGCTCTGACAGGTCTGTCTCTGCACAGTGTGCAGAGACAGACCTGTCATCTGCCTGCTCAGCGGGGATCGACAGAGCGATCCCTGCTGAGCATAGTGGAGTCCGTATACGGACACGACACATGTGTGAAAGGGGACTAAAGCTTTTCCCCAGACAAATTTCTAAATACACAAATGATTTACAGACATGAAAGCTGTTTTACCTGCTAAAGCAGTGTCAGCTGGTGCTAAAATTTTTTAGGGAGGGCGCAAATAAACTGAAAAGAATTTGAAAAAAAATCAAACTCTGCCACTGTGCCCACCAAACTCTGCCACTGTGCCCACCAAACTCTGCCACTGTGCCCAGTGCTGCCAGTGTGCCACAAGTGTTGCCACAGTGCCCCAAACGTTGCCCGCCATCTGCCTGGCCCTTGTCTTGTCTCGGGTCGGCAGCACGTGATGGCAGCAGGCGGTGATCGGTGACCATTTTTTCCTCGATGAGGAAGACTCTCTTCTCTCGCCCGCTCCTCCTCTCATCCTTCCAAGCTCTGTGCAATGCATGAATCTATGTATTGTTGATTGATGGGTGCAGGAGAGAGGGGGCAGCGCTCCTGTGCTCACTATGGACGCACCGCCACTCTGCTAAAGTATTTGTACTTCTGTTCGTATAGTCCTGAGATTTTTAACAACTCTGGCACACAGCACCATCTCATTTCCTTGCTGCAGTTCAGTAACAGTTACATGCCGTGTCTCTCCCCCAGCCTGTGGTTGGACAGTGAAGGAGAAGCAGCAGACTGATGAAGTCATCTCTCTCACTCTGCTCTCCTATTCTATCAGCATGTCCCTTGTTAGCGCACAAGCACTGTGGCACAGTTAATTGGTTGTTTCTGCTGCTTCTCTCTCTCCCAGTTTGAGCTCTGTGGTACAAAGATTGTAGGAGGTTGAAACAAAGTTAAAATGATTATTTACTAATGAATCCAGAGCTGCATTAATTTGTGTCTTTGAGGTCTGTCCAGAGTCCCCACCAGTTATATAGGCTCACACTGCAGGGCCAGCTTTTTATTTTGGAATTAAAGCGGATGTCCACTGAAAAAAAATATATTAAAAACCAGCAGCTACAAATACTTCAGCTGCTGACTTTTAATATCAGCACACTTACCTGTCCCGGACTCCAGCGCCGTCCGCAGCAGAGGACGAGTGATCGCTCGGTGAGGGAACCAGGAAGTGAAGCGCTCCGGCTTCACTGCCCGGTTCCCTACGGCACATGTGCGAGTCGACTCCCGCTGTGTTCTGGGAGCCGAGTTCCCAGAACACAATGGGAGGGGGTAGACGGGAGGTGACATCCTGCCCGCAGTCTACCTGCAGACTGTGTGGCCGGAAGTGGGTGCAAATACCTGTCTTTAGACAGGTATCTGCACCCCCCTCCCCCTGAAAGTGTCAAATGTGACACCGGAGGGGGGAGGGTTCTGAAGCTTCCCTCAACAACTTTGCATATTATTTTATACATACTGTGATTCTGTACTAGCCAAATATGCTGCAGAAATCTCCCTCCACTGAGTCTGGATGCAATCATTTTAACTGTGGGCAGCTGAAGCTGCTGCCGGTTCACTTTCTGTATTTACACAGACACACAGAGGCACTCCTCCAGCTCTGCGGCTCTCATTGGCCTTCTTATGACTCATCACTTCATGACAAACTCTCGCAAGAGTGAGAGAGAGCTGTGCATGATGGCATAAGCCTAGGCTAATGACAAGACACGGGAAGTGGGCTGTATAAGGTATTTATTTACTGGCAGAATTAAAAAAAAAAAAAAAAGAAAAAACTATCCAAAGTTAAAACAACAAGGGCAGAAGATTTAATAGATGGACAGTTTTAAAAAAATTACTGAAGTTCCACTTTAAGCTAGCAGACACAAAAAAGAAATCTGACTCAAATGCTCAGATAACATTCTGATAAAATCCTGGTGAAACAGGTGGAAAGTGAACCCAGGAAATCAGCGCTGCGAGGCTACTATTCATACCACCCAAAATCTTCACAATATAGTAGCAAACTAACATTTGTGACAAAAGTTCTTGGTAAACTATTAATGGTGGAGCTTTGATCTCAATCCTTACTGTGTAGAAAATGTACCTATTATTATTATTATTATTATTATTAGGGTTGTCCGATGCCGAGTATTTGCGGGAGTACTTGTACTCCCGCAAATACCCCCGATACCTGAATAGAATACTTTGCCGCCGCATACTGCGCATTACATCGCCGCACTACAGGCATCTTTCATTTGAATACTCCTAATCCCCGCCGCGCCATGCATAGACACTCCCCCTTGCTGGGGATTGGACGGATCCGTCCAATCCCGAAAAGGGGAGTGTCTATGCATGGCCTGGCGGGGATTAGGAGTATTCAAACCAAAGATGCCTGTAGTGCGGCGATGTAATGCACGTTGTTAACGCGGCGCAGCCGCAGCAGCAGGGGCGGTCGCGGTGGCATCATCTACCTCTAGGTATGAGGGACATGACATGGCTGCATATGTGAGGGACATGACATGGCTGCATATGTGAGGGACATGACATGGCTGCATATGTGAGGGACATGACATGGCTGCATATGTGAGGGACATGACATGGCTGCATATGTGAGGGACATGACATTGCTGCATATGAGAGGGACATGACATGGCTGCATATGTGAGGGACATGACATGGCTGCATATGTGAGGGACATGACATGGCTGCATATGTGAGGGACATGACATGGCTGCATATTTGAGGGACATGACATGGCTGCATATGTGAGGGACATGACATGGCTGCATATGTGAGGGACATGACATGGCTGCATATGTGAGGGACATGACATGGCTGCATATGTGAGGGACATGACATGGCTGCATATGTGAGGGACATGACATGGCTGCATATGTGAGGGACATGACATGGCTGCATATGTGAGGGACATGACATGGCTGCATATGTGAGGGACATGACATGGCTGCATATGTGAGGGACATGACATGGCTGCATATGTGAGGGACAGGACATGGCTGCATATGTGGGGGGACATGGCTGCATTTGGGGACACATTTAAAAAAAGTATCGGTATTCGGTATCGGCGAGTACATGAAAAAAAGTATCGGTACTTGTACTCGGTCCTAAAAAAGTGGTATCGGGACAACCCTAATTATTATTATTATTATTATTATTATTATTATTATTGCCTTTTCTTCTAGTTTTTCTTCTCGTTTCTTTGACCAGATTGTTTTGTTTAACACACAATTTATACAGTCATTTCACATTACACTGAACCCCTCGTGTAAAGGGAAAGGATCTTCGTAGGACTCGTGTCTTGATTTATCAGTGCGTACTCTTAATTGGTTGCTAAAGCTCGGGGCCAGTGATCCAGAGGCTCTGGAATGGAACTGCAGCAGATGTTATTATATGGAGGTCAACCAGGGGGCTCAGCTGTAAAATGGGTCTCTGTCTTCATAGCATTTGGTCCGGAGACAAAACTGAAGCCACATATTTGCTGGTCAAGGTTGCTAACATTATTACTAAGCTGCAAAGGCAGCTAAATTGTTTTTCTGTTTATACTCTGTGACATGCATTGGCTTTGTCATTTTGGTCCTGAGAGGATACATCCATTTCAGACCTTTCTGTCTTCCAGCAGTCATTCCAGGAAAACTATGCTGAAAACCCGAGTGAGGCTTATGCTGCTAAAACCTGTTGCTACTCAACCAGTAACCTATTTGCAGGAAGGTTCTGTCTGTTCTCTTCTCATGTAGCTTGCTTAGAATGTAAGCCAGACATAAACATGGGGTATGATCACTTAGAATCATTTGATCAGATATTTAACCACTTCAGTTCCGGAAGGTTTATCACCCTTAATGACCAGGCTGTTTTTTGCGATACGGCACTGCGTTATTTTAACAGACAATCGCGTGGTCGTGCGATGCTGTACCCAAATAAAATTTCCGTTTTTTCCCCACAAATAGAGCTTTCTTTTGGTGGTATTTGATCACCTCTGCGGTCTTTATTTTTTGCGCTATATAAATAAATAATCTCTACTATAATACACATCCAATAAAAAAATAAAATTCCTTCATCAGTTTAGGCCGATATGTATTCTGCTACATGTCTTTGGTAAAAAATGATTCCAACAAGTGTATAAGTTATAGCGTCTACAAACTATGGGATTGGATTTATGGAATTTTTTTTTTTTACTAGTAATGGCAGCTCTCATCGATTTTTAGCTGGACTGCAACATTACGGCGGACAAATCTGACACTAAGTGACACCTTTTGGAGATCAGTGACACCAATACAGTGATCAGTATAATTGCACTGTCGCTGTACTATTGACACTGGTAGGGAAGAGATTAACATTGGGGGTGATCAAGGGGTTAAATGTGCTCCTAGGGAGTGCTTTCTAACCATGGGGGAGGTGTGCTTTGGCTGTGAGAAGACAGAGATCTGTGTTCCTGCTCCCACTTCCAGGTAAGATTGCCGCACGGCATTCTACATTTTTGGCCCCTCCTTCTTCCCCCGCTGCCTTCTGGGACACACGGAGGTCCCAGAAGATGGCGGGACCATTCAGAAAGCACTGCGTGACTTGTGCATGCGCAGTAGGAAACAGGCTGTGACACTACAAAGCTTCAGTTCCTGTTTCCCTTACTACAGATGCCTGTTTTTGCACCTAAAGCCGATTGGCAATCAGCTAGGGGTGCCAACATCGCGGGATCTCTGACAGGTAAGTTTCCTTATATTAAAAGTCAGCAGCTGCAGTATTTGTAGCTGCTGACTTTTAATTTATTTATTTTTTACAAACTGGAACTCCGCTTTAATACTACCCAATCCTGCCGTTTGTGCTTCAGATCTGGATCCTCGTACAAAGTTTTGGCTGCATCTGACACTTCTGGATGTGTTGTATAATTGCGTCCCTCAATGTACGTTGTGGTTTCCACTGGCTGGCCGCTGGGCCTCATATTGTGTCTCTGATAGACAGCAGTGATTTAGCAGTTGGCAAGAGGAACCACAGCACACAGAAAAAGATACAATTGTGTAAGACGCAGAAGAAGATTTTTCTACAAGCTGTAGCTATGCAAAAGGGGAAAAATGCAAGCCAAGGGTGCCAGGACAGAGGATTATAAGGCCCTTTTCACACATGTGGATCGTTCAGTCACGTTAAAACAATTGTTCATCAGTTTGTCATCGGTGCTCATCATTTTTTTTTTTTTTACATCCAATACCAATGCAAAAACGAATGAAAAACTGACCATTTGTCAGTTTAAATCTGTTTTCCGTCCGATCCGTTTTTTCAACTGAAAAAAATTGAGCTTTGATTAGTTTAAAAAAAAGGTTGACAGATGTGGATGTAATATCATTTACATCAGTTTTTCTATAAAGATGCATTGATGTCCGTTTTTCATCCTTCAACAGTCTGCATGTGTGAAGGGGGCCTTACCTGCATTGTTTTGCAGGGGATTTATTTTTGTATCTTTTATTTGATGAAAGAATTACTTTATGATCACACTTTGTGCAAATTGCAGATAAAACATCATATTACTCAGATACCTGTTTACTCTAAAACAAGCTATATAGATGGTTTGACAATCAGTTGGGTCAACAAGGACCGGACAAATTTTGATCCATCTATGCCTGGACACAAGTCAATTATTAAACAATTTCTCTCAAACAAGAATATTGGATGCGTTTTATTTGATCAGTGCTGTCAGAATACAATAGCACAACAGGGAGGATTCCTCGATCCAACATGCTTGTGTGGATGGGAGAATCATTTTTTGTTTTATCAGTTTGCTGGCCGAATAAAAAATGATCCGTCTATGGCCAACCCTAGAGGGTTGTACCTGCAATATAGCTAATCCTCTGCTGTAACAAGAGAAAATAATTATGTATTGCCAGAGAAATGTCAACCCTCAATCTCCTGTCATGGCAGCATTTCAGGGTCATCCGGTTACGGCATTCCCGGACTTTTCAGAGAGAAGTTACTAATAGCGATCTTAAAGCAGTTGTATAGTCTTTTTTTTGTACCCGTAGGTAAAAAAAATAATCTCCTGAACCTTTACGGTTTAGGAGATATTCCCCTCGCAATAAGCCGCTGACTGCAGCAGCGCATGCGCACTGTGGATTCTTGGCTGAAGGCCCGGCACACGCCGGACCTTGCCGGAAAAAAGTCTCCTGCACGCATTGCGCGGGAGTGACGACATCGCGGCTCCAGCCACTCAGGCCCCGTACACACGGCAGAGAATCTCGGCGGGCAGAACACATCGTTCCGCCCGTCGAGGTTCTCTGCCGGCCGTCAGAATCGGCGACCCGCCCGTCGGGAAAGGCAACCAGCCATTCATCCCGACGGGCCGTCGAGCAAATAGAGAACCTGTTCTCTATTTGCTCGACGGGTTTCCCGACGGGCGGGGCTCGCCGAGAGCGTACACACGGCCGAGGTTCTCGGCAGAATGCGGCTCCCAGCGAGGTTCTCGCTGGTTTCTGCTGAGAACCTCGGCCGTGTGTACGGGGCTTCACAGTGCTAAAGCCACAATACCTGGAAGACATGCTGAGGCAACATGTCGGCTACCTCGGCGTGGACCAGGTAAGTTACTGATGCCTCGTTCTAAGGCAAGTATTTCATAATGAGCTAGTAGTGCTAGTGTGCATACTAGCTCATTATGCCTTTTGCCTTACAGGTGACAACAAAATAATAATTCTGGGACTATACAACCGCTTTAAGTCCAGCTTTGCACTGAGCAGCAGCTGCATAAGTGGTAAACCGCTGCTCATTTAAGCAACACTTTACCGCTGTTTAAGCCTCGCTTTTCGGACGCTAGCAGGGGTTAAAAGCACCCTGCTACCAGCCGAAAAGCACACGTGTTGTGGTGCTTCCGAACTGCCCATTTAATTCAATGGGCAGGGCATTTTGGGAATGCTGTTTACAGCACTCCCAAACCGCCCCAAAGATGCTGCTTGCAGGACTTTTCCTGATGTCCCACAAGAGCACCGCCCGAGTGTGAAAAGTCACACTGAAATGGGGAGGAGGTTTTCAGGCGTTATTAACCACTTTAGCCCCGGACCATATTGCTGTCCAAAGACCAGAGCACTGGTGATTCGGCACTGCGTCGCTTTAACTGACAATTGCGCGGTCGTGCGACGTGGCTCCCAAACAAAATTGCGTCCTTTTTTTCCCACAAATAGAGCTTTCTTTTGGTGGTATTTGATCATCTCTGCGGTTTTTATTTTTTGCGCTATAAACAAAAATAGAGCGACTATTTTGAAAAAAATTCAATATTTTTTAAATTTTGCTATAATAAATATCCCCAAAAAAGAAATAAAAAAATTTTTTTTTTCCTCAGTTTAGGCCGATACGTATTCTTCTACATATTTTTCGTAAAAAAAAATCGCAATTAACGATTATTGATTGGTTAGCGCAAAATTTATAGCGTTTACAAAAAAGGGGGTAGTTTTATGGCATTTTTATTAATATTTTTTTTTACTAGTAATGGCGGCGATCAGCGTTTTTTTTTGGTACTGCGATATTATGGCGGACACATCGGACACTTTTGACACATTTTTGGGACCATTGGCATTTTTATAGCGATCAATGCTATAAAAATGCATTGGATTACTATAAAAATGCCATTGGCAGTGAAGGGGTTAACACTAGGGGGCGGGGAAGGGGTTAAGTATGTTCCTGGTGTGTTCTAACTGTATGGGAGGGGTTGACTCACTAGGGGGAATCACTGATCTTCCGTTCATACATTGTATGAACGGGAGATCAGCGTTTCCCCCTGCTGACAGAACGAGAGGAATTTGTTTACACACATACCTCCCGTTCCCCGCTCTGTAACAACCGCGCGTGCCCGGCGGCGATCGCGCCCGCCGGGCACGTGCGCGGGACTCGGGGGCGTGCGGGGGGCGTGCGCGCGCGCCCCCTAGTGGCCGAAAAAGATAGGACGTAGAGCTACGTGCTCTCGCCTAGCAGTGCCACCATCCCGCAGTAATATGACGGCGGGCGGTCGGCAATCAGTTAAGAGGCTATTTCTAGTGCTAAAATGCCTGAAAACTGCCTCAGTGTGAAGCTGGCCTTAGTCATGACCAGCTTCCCATGAAGTCTCCGCTGTTTTATCAGTTTAGCATTCACAATACACAGCATCAACAAATGCTGAATCCATGCTCTTTACACCATAAAATATGGCTGGCGGTTTTTTTACGCATTTCATTTACCTTACACGGCTGAGTTAGTATTGTAGAAGACTGTCATATTTTAATTCAAGGTCTGCTTTAAGGAAAGAAGATGGGTGGTAAATTTTATTGACTAAGTAAACAATTTTCTTGACCTGCCTTACAATATGACATTTACCAGAAAGGCACAAGGAGGTGAAGATAGGGTTTAAATGAGCAATACAAAAGCACGTTTATATCAGATATTCTCTCAGGACTGACTTGTTGCAGTGGGCCTCAGATGGGTTATCACATCTGAACTTCATGTTAACTAGCTTGTAGAATTACAGCCTCCAGCTACAGTCTAATCTCTGACCCGGGGGAAATATCCTTGAGGTACAGTATTAGACCGGTAATAGAAAAATAAGCCACATGTGTTCTATGGAGTTACGGCTTCCATTCCAATTAACATTTGTGGCTGAAGCTGGCTTTTATGTTTCATGAGAATTAGTAACCTTAAGGTTAAATAGAATCACTAACAATGACTTATGGGCTTATTCAGTAAGACAGTGCAGAGAGTGGCAGTGATCTACAAACCCTTGTAACCTGGACCAGCCAAACAGATATCAGTGTATGATGTCTGGCCTGTGAAAGCTGAATTGTGGTGGTTATTGGTTATTACACTTAGTATCTCATTACTGTACTTTGTAATTGCCTTACTAAAGTGGTTGTAAAAAAACAAAAAAAACAAAAACCCTGTACGACAAAGGCATAATGAGCTAGTATGCATCGCATACCAGCTGATTATGAAATACTTACCTTAGATTGAAGCTGTTGCAGCGGCCCCGCACACCGTTGTGACTGGCGACATGTCTCCCAGAGTTATTTCTGGGTTCGTAGGCTCTGGCACTGTGATTGGCGTGTGTGCAGCGGCTGCAGAAGAAACAGGACAAGTGGCCCATTTCTTCAGTGCGCACGTGCGGATGACATTGGTGCAAGCCTATATGAAAACTTTTTTCCCAAACCGTGCAGGTTTAGGAAATATTAACAGTACCTACAGGTAAGCCTTATTATAGGTACAGGTGGTGTAACTAGGTTTAAAAAGATTTCAAGTCTGAGGTCACTATTTTTCTACCTGTGAGATACTTGCTCTGTAGTCTTTTTGATTCTCAGATATTTTTTTTTAAAGTCTTGCTTTTTGTCATTCTTAGTTTTTCTACATATTTCTAACCCTGTCCACCCTTTTAAAATGGAATACATAAAATGCATTTAATCACTCAAAGCTGACTGTAAGACCCCATTCACACTGGTATACTTAAAGAGTACCTGCAGTCTGCTCACATAATTTGTAATAAAAACATCTTTGCAATTCTAAAGCTTCCCTCCAACCACTTTGCATATTATTTTATATATACTGCGATTCTGTACTTGCCAAATATGCTGCAGATATCTCCCTCCACTGAGTCTGGCTACATCCATTTTAACTGTGGGCAGCTGAAGCTGCTGTCTGTTCACTTCCTGGATTTACACAGACATACACCTCCAGCTCTGCTGCTCTCATTGGCCCTCTTAATGACTCACCACCCCTCCCTTCCTGGCAAACTCTCAAGAAAGTGAGGGAGAGAGAGCTGTGCATGATGCCATAATCCTAGGCTTTTTATAAGACAAGAAACGAGAAGTAGGCTGTCTCAGCTATTTACTGGCAACTATCCAAAGTTAAAAAAACAAGGGCAGAAGATTTATAGATGGAAAGTGGAAAAAAATTACTGAAGTTCCGCTTTAAATTTACAGCTGTACAAGAGACGTTTTAGCCCTCAAAAGGGATGCACAGATGTTTTGTGCATCCTAAATGCAGGTACAGTGGAGTACTTTACCTGGAATGTGGCCGCGGCCCTAGTGTGAACGGTGTCCTAACTCTTGTGCAATGTGTGAAGCAAAACCTATAAAATCTAGTAGACACCTTGCTGGTGCTATTTGCATACAATTAGTAATTGCTAATAAAAAGCTTAGTAAAATTAAAACCTTGTAAAACTCAAATTACAACATTAACCATGAATGTATATTAGCTTTAAATGACTATATATATATATATATAGTATATGTATATAAAATCAGTGGAGTTTTACAAGGTAATAGCCGACAACAATAGATTACTAATTGTATGCAATAGCACCAGCAAGGGTTCTAAAAATAATTATGTTTGGCTGGATTCACACCTATGCATTTTTTGTGTTTTTCGCATTTTGCAGATTTGCACTACAATCCATTTAACTTGGTTTCCCATGGAAAACGTTCTGTGGTGCAAATCTGCAAAATGCAAAAGCACTAAAAATGCATAGATCTGAATGCAGCCTTTGTTTCACATTCCTCTGTGGATAATAATTCACTATTTTACAAGGCAATAGCTCACAACCTGTAGCAAGTTTAAGTGATTTTTTTTTTAAATTGGTATATTTGGGTTTGATTTTTGTTGAGAGTGCTGCACCAACCCAACTATCTTTGAAATGTGTGAACTCTGCATAATGCGTTCACGCCAGGTTCTAGCACGTCATCTTCCAGAAGCCATTTCCCTATACAGTGGCTGAAATTCATAAAGACTGACGCAGACAGATTTTGCAAAAGTGTGTTATAAAAAGTGGAGCAGCATGTGCCAAATTCACATACAGTGGAACCTTGGATTACGAGCATAATCCGTTCCAGGATGTGGCCAGAGGTGGGGGTGCCGGAGGTCCTCAGAAATCCTCGGGGATAGCTTGGCTTACCTCGTAAAGGCTCAGAAACACCCGGGAATGGAGTAATTCTGAGTATTTCCGAACGGTTCCGAACCGATCCGAGTGTCACCGGCACCTCTGACCAAATGTGGTACTGCACACCCCATTAGCTTGAATTCTGCTAGTTTTACAAGATAACACTCGCAAACCGAATCAGATTTTTTTTTTTAAAGTTGTTCTTCAAAATCGTGTTACTCAGAAACCAAGGTTCCACTGTACCTGTCTAGAACTTGTATTTGAATTTGGTGTACACCTTACCACTTTTAGAACACATGAGAGACACTTTAGCAAAATCTGTCTGCGCTTGTTTCTCTCTGTACGCCAAAAGAAAGTTGGTCTTCATTAGCTCCACTTTCGAATTGCCAGTATTGTATTTGAATTGTGGCACTTTGGGTGTAGTGACAAAAAAATGTATATATTCCTGAATAAGGTAAAATAAAAGTACAGTTGCAATCATTAAACAGTGATTTCACACTAAAAAACTATAATGTAAATAAGTAAAAAAAATGGTGCTTCGGTTTTCCTTTAAAGCGGAGTTACACCCACTTTTGAGAGGTGGTCTTTGTTTCCAATATTTTTATTAATATTTTAAAATAGAAAAATACAATATAAACAAAAACAATATTTGTCATAGCCATGAGAATAAACAGACAAGCACGAGTCATTATAAGTACAAATACATAAGGATATATCTTGGGGCCATATACTAGAGCTGTCCGCTAAAAAAGAGATCTAAATCATATCTAGCTCAGGACCTCCTTACTGAATATCTAACTGGCCTTAGAGGCTTGTCACATAATAACAAATTCAAAAAGAAGAGAATAAAGAAGAAAAGGGGATAGCCAATAGAAAGGGAAAGGGGTGGTGCACTCTCACCTTAAAAGACAAATTTCTAAAATTGGCCCAGAACATCACGTGTTCGTGAGATAATTGACCCAAGGGTCCCACACTTCATGGAACCTAGCGACCTTATCATCTAAGATAGCCGATAGCCTCTCGTTCACCATAATCCAGGACAATTTTGTCTTTAGTAGGTAAAAAGGAACAGTAGGGGACCTCCAGGATTTTGCTATGGATATCCTAGCCGCTACAAATATAAAGGCTATTAATTTTTTCATATGTTTCAACTCAACTGGATGTCCCAGCAGCGCATTCAGAGGTGATTTGAGGTGATTAACCTGGGTCAAAGAATATATAAAATTGTATGTGTGCGTATCCAGAATCGTCTCATCTTCTGGCATGTCCACCAAATATGGTACATGGTACCATCTGCAGTACAACCTCTGAAGCACTATGGGGACGCCCCCCGGGACAAAATTTCCTACTCGCACCGGGAGCAAGTACCACCTCATCAAGACCTTGTAATTCGCCTCTATCAAAGAGGTGTTAATATAAGACTTAGATGCCCCGTGTATCAGTTTGCTCCACTCAACAATATCTAATGATGTACCAATATTGTGTTCCCACTTTTGCATATAAGTCAACTTTATGGAATTTAAGGCTAGTAATCCATAAATCTGTGAAATGTGACCTGCGTACTTGTCAAAGGTCCTGCAAAAGTGCTCCATAGGAGTGAACGTGGTAATGTCAGAGGTGCGATTCAGCGTTGCTAAGCAATTTGGGTAAAGTGATAGAGCTCTGAATTTGGGAGATTATACTTCTCCTGCAGAACCGATTTTGACAATGCACCCCTATGATCACAGAGATCCTCTATTCTTAACAGGCCCTTGTTAGTCCACCAAGTAAAATCCCGGGAACGGAGACCCGGGGTGAACATGGGGTTATGGAACAATGACGCCAAAGGCGTATGTGGAGATTTAAATCCATAAGGCCTCGTACACACGATCAAATCTGTCTGCTGGAAACGGTCTGCTAGACCGTTTCAGCAGACAGATTCGATCGTGTGTACGGGCAAACAGACGGATTTGGCCACCTGACGGATTGGAAAGCATGCTTACCAATCTGTCGGCTGGGAACCCGTCCGCCCGACATGTCTGCTGGTTAGTACGCTAACCAGCAGACATGTCTTCTCGCACACGCGCCGAATGGTTTCGACGCATGCGCGGAAGTGTTTTACTTCTTGGTGCGGTGACGTAGCGGCGTCAACGTCACCTCCACGTCACCGCGCCGTCTGGTGGCGGGGATTTTGGTTTGATCGTGTGTACACGATCAAACCAATATGTCCCCAGCAGACAGATTTGTTCAAATCGGTCGGCCCGACCGATTTGAACAAATCTGTCTGCTCGTGTGTATGGGGCCTAAGTAATTGCCAGTCGATCCCACAGGTTCAAAGAAAAAGATAGAGACAGACATAAAATAGGTGGTCTATCTTTCCCCTTCAGCCACATTAGATGGCAGACCTCTCTATCAGGAAACAGGGATGACTCCAATTCCATCCAGAGAGTCCTGGACTGCTTTGTGTGAAATCGAGTCTAGTGGGCCAATTGAGCTGCATGGTAATACTTTAGAAGTTCCGGCATGCCCAAGCCCCCTTCCGATTTAGGGGTGTACAATATTTTCCTATTCACCCTGTGTCTCTTATGTCCCCATTCATAATCCGTCAATTTAGCCTGAAACTTTTTAAGATCCTTGCCCACTATCGTTATCGGAAGGGTCCTAAACAAATATAACACCTTTGGTAAAATAGTCATTTTGATTGAATACAGCCTACCGAACCATGATGGAGGGTTGTTTGACCACCGTTGAAGATCGTCCAAAACTTTTGGGACCAGTGGGGGGTGGTTTCTTTTATATAACGTGGTAAGGGTTGGAGTTAGAAAGATGCCTAGATAGGGCAAGGCATCATCCTGCCAACTAAAAGGGAATGACTTTTGCAGAGTTCGGACTATGTGAGGTTGTAGGGAAATATTTATAGCCTGAGACTTAGAGTGGTTAAAGGGGTTGTAAAGACAAAAATATTTTCCTCTTAAATTAAAGTCTGACAGTAGCTTATAAAGTAAAAAGTAATGTTTTGCATTATAACTAGTTTGATACCTGTTGAAAACTAGCTGTTTTATTCACCTCCATCACTCCTGAATCGTTGTTCTCACTGACTTCCTGGTTTGTGGTGCGCATTCATTCTTGCTACATCACGGCCTAATGGGAACTACAGTTCCCATTAGGCTTAGCCTCCATGCCTGTGAGGGATAAGAGAGCATCTTCACGCAGGGCTGTAGTCATGGGGAGGGGGTGAGCACATTCTGCTTTCCACCATGCAAAACGGCTGGTGGAAAGCAAGAAGAGGACAGACAGGATAATTGCATTTTCAAACCTGGATTACTGTATTTTGGAGGTCAAAAGGAAAAACGAGATAAGTGATATTTAAATGCTCTAGCTTACAGCAATCAATTGATCTAATAAAAAACGAACTTTAAGTGTTCCTTTAACGTGTAGCCCAGTAAATGTCGCAAACTTTCCTAACACCATATTGAGATTTGGCAAATAGATGACTGGGGAGGAGAGAAGTAGCAAAATATCGTCCACGAACATTTATGGTCGTGACCTCCGCAGTGAGAGGTGGTCTTAAAGGAAAGACCACCTCTCCACCCCTCTTTTTTGGATATTAAAAATGCATTTTCTGAAGTACATAGTGTACTTCCTATCCTATGCAGTACAGGACGTCATATCATTTGGAGCGGGTCAATGGTTCAGATGAAATTACAGACCTTTTTCTAATAGCACTGATTGCTTTCTTTATAGCATTGGGCTTATGTTCTAAACAATTTTTTGAGCTTCACCACAGCAAGTGTTTCTTGTTTCCCTTTTTGACTTATTTATATATTTTAGAACTACCTGAATTTGGTGCACGAGTTGCTGTCAGGACCAAAAGTGTTGCAGATGCTTCATGAATTTATACATTTTAAATAATAGGAAGTTAGTATCACTCTGCATTTTTGGCAGGTATTTTGTCTGTACTTGCAGTGCTTAATGAAGAATAAAACATGGGAAAATGTGCATTATAGGAGAAATGTACTAAATTTGTTTTTCATTTATTTAAAGTGCTTATTCTTATCGTACACTTTAAGTAATATGAGACATTGGAAGCAATCTAGACATAATTGTAATGATGTGGGACTTATTTAAACACAAAAGTTTATGTAATTATTTACATTTACCTTCTGAAACTCCTTTTCCTCCTCTTTCAGGACCTCCAGTTGTTTGAGGACCGAGTCTTGCTGGAAGTCTCCCCTGTCAATCTGTAATGCAAAATAAGTGTGTTACACTGGCCTATCAGAGCTTTTGTTATACTCTGGTATACAGGAGCCATTTCAAGGTTCTTGAAAAAATTTCCTTGGAGGGATGAATAGGTTGTATACTTTTACATATGCCCACCGAAGTGACTACCCCCAGGTGATACACAGATTAAACAAATCTTCCTAAATAAGCTTTACTTGATTATGTGCAGCCTTCTCTTTTTGTTTAGCAATTCAAATTCCTTCTGAATGCAGGAGGCGGATCTGATCGTGTCATAGAGCAGAGAGCTGAGTGTAATGTGAGACCTGGGTGGAGGAAAAAGAACACACTGCAAAGTCTCATAGGGAAACATGCACAACTGAAGCTATCAACCTGCTGTATGCTTGGGGGAGGGGGGGGTGGTATAGCTGTTTCCTGGGATTGCTTGGTGTCAGGTATTAGAAATTACTTATGCAGGTAGCAGAGGGATGAGAGGAAAGCTAGAAATCACACTAGGTGTTTAGGATTGAGGCAAGCACACGCTATAGGAGGATATGCTTTGTTCATTTTTCGTTTCCACTTTAAGAAATAAAGATACCCATCTGTGTCAAGCCACTTAAAGACCAGCTTCCTCAGTTGTACTGCGGCAGGTTGGCTCTATTACGCAAATCGTTATTCATCCCTTCATGTAAAAGCTATAGCAAGTGTGCCCAAGGGGTGGCTGGC
Source organism: Rana kukunoris (assembly GCA_029574335.1). Lineage (NCBI taxonomy): Eukaryota > Metazoa > Chordata > Amphibia > Anura > Ranidae > Rana > Rana kukunoris. The sequence continues at coordinate 129,303,388 of CM056058.1, forward strand.
GGGCCTTGTGCCTGCCGGCCGCCCGCGATCGCTCCACATAGAGGTGGAACGGTGATCTGCCAGTGTTAACACGGCGGATCCCCATTCTGACAGGGGAGCTGAGAGTGATCGTCTGTTCCTAGAGATTAGGAACAGCATTTTCTCTCCTCCTCGAGTCAGTCCAGCCCCCATACAGTTAAAAACACATCCAAGGGAGCACATTTAACCCCTTCCCTGCCAGTGACAATTATACAGTAATCCGTGCATTTTTATAGCACTGATCACTGTATAAATGTTACTGGTCCCAAAAAAGAGTCCGATCTGTCCGTCGCAATGTACCATCCCGCTAAAAATCACAGATCACAGCTATTGCTAGTATAAAAAAAAGCTTATTGCGATTTTTTACATTTTGGCCTAAACTGAGGAAGATTTTTATATATACATCAAGTTTGTTTGGGTACAACATCGCATGACCGTGCAATTGTCAGTTAAAGCGACGCAGTGCCGTATCTGAAAAAAATGGCCTGATATTTTAAGGTGATAAATCCTTCTGGTCCTTAAGTGGTTAATTATCATCATTATATCCAGTTAAGAGAAACAAGTAACATGTTTCAAGTGCCCCTGCCTTCATCAGGGTATGAGATTGTAGAGAATCTTGACTGTTAAACCTGCTATGATTTTACTCAAAAATGTGCTGGGTAACAAACTTGTTTCCAGTCTCATGAAAAGAGGCTCTTTATCCATTCTGTTGCACTCTGTTTTCTTGTCTCTACAAGCAATAACTTGGCTGAGGTGCTAACCTTTCTAACCTCTCTCACACTCTATAAAGAAAAATAAATAAATATACTGTACTTTTCTGCAAGGCTAGCAATTCTTTTTTACAACGTAAGTCCATTCAATTGTTTTACACTGTTGATATTATGACTCGTCAATTAAACTATGATTCAGGATGAAGATAGGGATTCTGGGATGTACCCGGCACTTGCCAATGCCATGAGAAATCTGCAATTGGCTGCTTCACTTCTGTCTGAAATAGCCACATTTGTCCTATTGTGGACCCAGAATCTAGGCAACAATGGTTACTTCTAGCGCATTAAAGGAGTTTGCAAAAATGTGCATAATTTTTGATTTATTTTTTTTTGCAGACGCTTTTACTGATGAATGCAAGTGTGACCATCATGAGGTTCATGTTTCATTGGTTTAAACAGGAAATTTTGTTGCCATTATCAACCTGGCTGCACTTATTAGAGTTAACGCATATGGATAATTTTAATTCTACATGAAGGGCATTTCAGATATGAAAAAATAAATAAATCTGAATCGAAAAAAAAAAGTACACAAACCCATCTAGGCATACAGCCGCATGGAAATGCTACTTATAATTGCTATTGATTTTGGAGTGCTACTTTCTGTGTTTTGCCCAGGGGGGCAGTGTGCAATTTCCTAGGGGAGGAAGGGAAAAGCGTGGGCTGAGAGAGGGCCCATCCAGAGAATATAAAATATGCATATGATTCTGCTGCATTGCCCGCTCTCTAATCAGACAGGAATTAATGTTGGCCCAGTGCAGCTTGTTGGAAATCCATAATACATTATTTCATACTGTCACTTGGCCTTTGTTTACAATTGTTTTGTAAGTTATTCTGTAAAGGATACAAAAAAAGGGCCCAGGACAGGCTGAAAACATGGCTATTAGCTTGGTCTCTTAGCAACCAATGGCAGGTAATCTCACTTGAGATGTAGGCCGAAGCCTGGAGCAAGCCTTGACGCGCGTATTAGTGGTGCAGGAAGCAATTTTAAAAAGTCGTGTGTAGAGCTCCTCGTAATGGCTTCTGTGTATGATCCTGCATTATTACAGAGCTATTGTTGCACTTAAAGCTTTGCAAGTTAATGATCAAGGCAGCATAAGTTTCCATTACTTGGAACTGGAGAAAGTCCAGCTTCTATCATACCACTGAGTGGGTCAATTGCTTCAGTGAATTTGCAGCAAAATGGAGGAATTACCTGAATTAACCTTGCGCTTGACAGAAAACTTTGAAACAAAATCATTATGTGAATCTTTTGTGGCTGAAGATGAGCAAGATTCGCTTTAGGCTGTATTTTTTTGTTTTAATTTAACTTTATTGCACCAAAATAGAGAGCAAGTTTTATTACAGCTTGAAAATTGCAAAAATGATAGTTCTACATTATTGTGTCCATTTTCGCAACATAAGGTTGTGACATTATTGTTACTATGGCACAGATTTATTCCTTTTAATTTCTCAGCTAAAAATCCTGCCTGTATTCACTAGTCCACTAATTCTTCTGATAAAAGTGCTCTGCTATTGGAACTATCTTTTTTTTTCCTTTTGTTTATATCGTATTTATCGGCATATAAAACGCACCTTCATTTTAAGAGGGAAGTTTCAGAAAAAAAATACGTTAATTTTAAATAAGGAACTTATAAGGTCACAGCCCATCAATGCAGCCTCACCAGTGCCCATCTGCAGCCTCACTATTGTCAATTAACACAGCCTGCACAGTGCCCATCAGCAGCCTCTCCATTGCCCATTAATACAGCCTCACCATTGAAAATTAATGCATCCTACAAAGTGCCCATCAGTAGCCTCTCCATTGCCCAACAGTAGTCTCTCCATTGCCAATTAATGAAGCCTGCACAGTGCCCATGTAGCCTTGCCAGTGCCTGGCACACAGGAGTCTGCAGCTGTGTATAATCTGCCGGCACTTGCCACTCCTCTTCCCTCAATTTTTTTTTTTCTAGCCGGCAATTTTTTTTTTTTCAGCGAGGAAGCCCGCTGACAGCTGATGACTCATCGGTTGTTAAGGACATGGCGGACAGCTTCCTGACCCCATTCTTAGAAACCAGTTAAATACAGTGCATGTATAGCTAAAAAAAAGCAAAACACCTATCGCAAAATGCAAATTGCGGTAAAAACATGGTACTTGCATTTTGAATGCGGGTCCATTGACCTGCTGCATCTTGCGTGAGAAAAAAGTCCCCGACCCTTTCCAAAAAGGCAGAGACACGAAAATGCATTGATGTGAACATGTTCCATAAGAACCCATGTTAAAAAAAATTCCCTGCACTTCTGCAAAATCAAAAAACGCATTAGTGTGAATTGAGCCTTACTTCCTGTGCCAGTGGTAACTGCAACATAAAGCAAGAGAAAATTCTCCATTGGGGAGGGAGGAAGATTTTACCAGCAGGGCAGATGGCTATAAAATCTGACAGAGCTTCTATTTCTTCTACTAAAGTTTTTTTTTATTGCTTTATGTGCCAGTATATAGGAAATCTCTCCTCACTTCCTCGCTTCCACGGTTACCAAGACAGGAAGTGACAGGTTCTTAGTTCCCAGACTTCTTAGTGAGATTCGCTTATGGCTAGCGTTTAGTTTTTCTAGCTCTGTTTACTATGTTGAGTACTTAACAAGCCTAAAGGGTGGGATCTAAGTCTGTAATGTACACTTCATTAGCATTTTACCCTGTAACATTACATCCTTATGCAGCCCTAAAAGACTTTATAAGACCAGATGGTGCACAGGTGACATTATTGACGTCTGAGATCAAGACGTGCAAAACATAAAAGCAAGGAGCCCCATGCTAATTAAAATGTCTACTGATCCTCGCTGCTCTTGGCTGGACTGTGTTTGCAGTCCTCCATTTCTGTAGTCTGGTATTTACATCACCTACGGTAATATATCCTGGAGAGCACAGCAATGTGAATTTCTGCAAGTGTAACGAGAGAGATTTTAATGAGCTGCGCTGTAATGGCTCTCTGTGCTCACAAGATGGTAATTGGATGCCGGGATTCCTCCCTATCTCTTGCCAGTCATTCAGCTTCTGAGTGTTTATTAACAGTAGTCCAATCTCGGTGATTTCTCATAGACTCCACACCTTGTGTTAAGCCACAGCATAGAACATTTAGGACTGAAGGATGTGACAAATGGGGGAAAGGGCTGCTGTCTGTTCAGGCGGTCCATGTGAAGAATGTTCTGTTTTGCTCCTCATTCACCTAAGTGGAATTGTGTGTTTAATCAAAGAAATCCAGTAAATCCTTGAACTGGGCTATAAAAAGTTTTATCTGTAACCTGTAATAGCAAAATCCCAGCCCTCCATCCCTTCTGGTGTCTATATCACACACTGTAAATGAAAAAAACAGCAATACAATAACCATCTCACCCAGCCATCTGTTTGTTATATAACTTTATAAATCTAAATCTGTTTATCGGTGAAACAATGTAACACTGTATTTTTGTGGCAGGTGGTCTGTTTGGTTGTCTTTCTTTCATTTTATGGATATGCTCAAAGTGAACCAGAGCTCACAATATGCACATTTAAGTAATAATATTCTGAACCAGCAGTAAAATCACATTGAAAAAGTCTCCACTGACCTCTGTAGCTTTAGGTATTGTGGAGAAATTTGTCAAGAGAGTTAAAAACAGAGGCACTGAAATCCTATTTTCCCCAGTCGTCTTCTAGGACAGCCCTTGAGAAATGGAGTTCCTCCCATTACCACAGGAAACACATTGACACAGTTCAAAAGGCGGTGCCTGGTCAGTCATTTGTGTTTCCTCCGTCGGAGGAACATGTTGCTGAGGAACCAGGAGAGGGACTTTATCTCTCAGGGGCTGACTGAGGGGAGTGGAGACCACACAAGGGGACTGGGTCCTATCCGTCGGCTCCAGTGAAGTCTTACCCTTTTTTTGGGGCTCAGGTACCATCCAGCATAACTGGAGCAGACCTGTTATACCCCTGCTTCCAGTGCCAAGGTGTGCCAGTGGCAGGGTGATGCAGGTTCCTCCCAGGAGCTATGCAGATGGATTTGTCCATTTTCAGCTCCTTGCTGCAATCACGGTGGGGGCCGGTGACACCGTTTGCATAATATCCAGTGGAACTGCATCATTGCTGTGTGCCGAGACTTCAGGTTCTGGGTCACCAGGGCGCAAGGAGAAGGGGAAAAGCCCAGGCTGGGCCTACTAATCCCGATCAGCATCCAGCAATACCGGACTAGCGGCGGGATTCGGAGCAGTAAGGGGGGACCATGGAGGTGAATCCCCAGGACACGCCGGCGGATGCAGGCACCAGCCAAACCCAGGTAGGCTACTGGGAAAGCCCTGTGCTGTGGTTTTTACATGTTGGTAGTTGTAGGGCTGGGACTAGTATGCTCCATGGTGGTGGATTCCTTACTGTCCCGGGAATATGCAGTAGTGGTGGTTGCAGCACAGGTGCTTTTAGAGGGTAAAAGTTTGATGCTAATACCATCTATTTTTCATCCTCAGCCCCATGAGGGTCAACATAACTCCAACTTGGGACCTTTTGGTCATCCTCAAGGCCTTTTTGGGGACACCGTTTGAACCTATCGCAGAAGCCTCTCTAATGCTGTGTACACGCGATCGGAAATTCCGACAAGAAAACCGTGTATTTTTTTTCGTGTTGCATACACACGGTCACACAAAATTCCAACCGTCAAGAACGCAGTGACGTACAACACTACAAGAGCTGAGAAAAATGAAGTTCAATGATTCTGATCATGCGTCGAATTGATTCAGAGCATGCATGTTTTTTTGCGCGAACAGACGATCAGAATTTCCAAGAACTTTCCCAGTCGGAAAATTTGAAAACCAGCTTTCAAAATTTTGCTGTCGGAAGTTCCGACAGAAAAAGTCTGATGGGTCCTACACTGTGGCAATGTGTTTCCTGTGACGATAGGAGATACTCTATCTCTCAAGGGCTGACCTGGAAGTCTACTGGTAATGGAGTTACAGGTAAGTCTAACTCCGTTTTTTTTTTTTTTTTTATTTATATTGAAAAAGAAAGTGGGCAGCCTGCCAGCTGTATTAATGTAAACACAGGGCAGTTGTTCGGAACAAAATTTGACTCTATTTTTTGTTGTTATTCTTGAGAATTAAATACAGTAATACCTCAGATTAACACAGTTTACAAGCATTTCGCAATACAAGCTATTTATTTTTATTTTTTTATTTCTGAATGAATGAATGAATGAAAACTTGTATAGCGCGGCACATGCGAACTGAATCGCCTCTGGGCGCTTGTTGTTCCTGTCTCTTTTGATATCAAAAGAGATGAGTCTTGATCTTTCTCCTGAATGCTAAGTAGTTCTCCTCCAACCGAATACTGGTTGGCAAGGCGTTCCATAGTCTGGGACCTTGGACCGCAAATCTTCTATCTCCTTTGGATTTGTATCCGGCTTTCGGTATCTGCAGGAGATTTTGATTAGTGGATCGCAAGACGCGATTGGGGTTATGGGCTTTTATTTTTTCGCATAGATAATGGGGAGCATTCCCATGGATACATCTATGCGTTGGACAGAGTGCTTTAAAAGTAATTCTGTCTTTTACTGGTAACCAGTGAAGGACTCTCAGTGAAGGTGAGATGGACTTCCAAGGTTTTTTCCCAGTCACAAGTCTGGCGGCCGTATTTTGAACGACTTGTAGACGAGCGATTTGGTACCTTGGGAGTCCAAGGTAAAGGGCATTTGCATAGTCTAATCTTGAGTTTACAATTGTTCCCACCACGACCGCAATGTCATCTTTGGGAATAAAAGGAATAAGCCTACGTAGTAGACACAGCAGATGGTGAGATCCGCTGACTACTGACCCTATTTGTGCGTCCATTGTCATGTAGGAGTCGAAAAAGACCCCGAGGCTTTTGACTTTGGCGCTAGGGGTGATGATTTTGCCCAGAATGGGCGGGGGTGTCCAAGTTGTTGCAGGTTGATTCTTACGTTTGGCGTGAAACAGAAGGAGTTCTGTTTTCGCTCCGTTGAGTTTTAGATAACTCTTTGTCATCCAGTCCTCTATCAAAGAGAGACATGTCTCTAGATTGAGGTGGTGATCCTTTTTATTGCAAATGCGGAAATACAGTTGCGTGTCTTCTGCATATGAGTGATAGAGCAGTTTTTGACTGCTGATGATCTCAAATAGTGGACGAAGATAGATGTTAAACAACACCGGTGACAGAGGGGATCCTTGAGGGACTCCGCATGATACCATGCGTTTTTCAGAACTCGGTTTGCAAGCGTTTGCAAGCCAATGGGGTATGCAGTACCGCATTTTGCCAGAGGTGCGGGGGGGGGGGGGGGGGCGGTGACATGAATGGGGCCTGAGTTTTTTTAAAGTAGAATGAAAGGCACAACATTTTTATTTCATTTTGGCTAAAATAAGGAAGAGTTATAAACTTTTGGCCCTATAGCCAATATAAGAAGTGAGAAGAAATCCCTCCAAATTAAGAGCATTTCTGATTTTAATCAGGGTCATCCGAACTAGTACCTCCATCGAAAAATTTCCCCCCATTCCTGTTCTGGTGACAGCCCAAAATTTGGGATTTTTCTTTAATTTTTGTTCTCTGTAATAATGGTAAACAGGAAATTGTTCTAATCCCTCTCCACTCTTTAAAAAAAAAAATTGCCTTTAGTTCTCCTTTAATATCCAGAGTCTTGTCACAAGTTCACTTTCAACTGTGGTCTTCATAATTGTAATTTTTTGTTTTTGTTTTGTTTTTATCTCTCAGAAATATTCCAACTTGTCATTTTTTTTTCTATAGAATGTAATACATTTTTAATAAACCCTACAGTTTTTCTTTATGGTATGAAATCAATAGTGTGGATAGTTCTTATCCTGGTGACACCACAGGAAGTAAGGAAACCATCTCAACAGCTACAGAGTGAGTTTAAAAACCTAACAGAGGTTCTAGCCCTTTTTTTGGTATGTTTTCATATTGTAAGGCAATTCCAGCACCCGCAACTATCTGCAGTGAAAACGTGAGAAAATGTTTGGGGCTGAATGGCATCCCCCCCCCCCCCCCCTCCACACACACACACGCATGTAAAAACAGCAGTGGAAGAATCTGGATCCTAAAGCCAAAACATGGTGGGCAGAAAAACATCAGGGGTCACTACAGTGCTGGTGTTACCTTCATGATGACCATATAACTAGGGTGTAAGTGTGACACTCTAGGAGAAATATCTTTCCTAGTAAAAATAAAAAAAGATATTGGTGTCACTTGCCAATTTAGTCTTTAGTCTTAGTTGGATAGTGAGAATGAGAGAGGCCACACAAAGACAACTAACCAGGGTATGGAGGCTGTTTGAGACATTTTGTTTTTACTACAATTTTTCTTGTTAAAACTTTTAAATGTCAAAGAGCTTTCTGTTTCTCTAGCTCGCTGTTAATATCTCCAGCATTGAATAATTTCCCACAATTCATTGCAACTGTGTCTGTCAGTATGTAAGAGATGGCACATCTTGCTCCATTATCCAGCAAAACACAACCCGTCCCAGTCTGAGTAGCTGACTCATTTAAAATGCAGGCCATCAAGCTTTGGCAGTGACATTGTCACAGTGCACAGTTATGACAGATTGGAAAAGTGATTAAAAGTATAGATCAGTTACAAACTCATCTCCAGCCTTCCTGGAAGGGGCAAAGTCATTTCATATATTGGGCTTCCTATCTCGGGCCTCACTGGGCAGGCACACGTGCCAGATTGCTTAAGAAGGGTAAAGAACAAAAGCAGACACTACAGCTTGAACTCATAAATTTCGAACTTCTTCAAACTTTTTCTAAAGGCAAAACTTGTGCATATACCTCTGTTATTGGGTGATTGAAATGTGCAGCCTTGACTGGCAAAATTGTTGCTGGTCTAAGCCAAGAGAGAGCTTTCTGGCACTACCGCGAGACACGATCCATGTAATTAAGAGACCCGCTGTATATAATGAGATTTATTCATGAATACACCTTAAAATCTTGATAATGAACTTGGCAGACCTGATAGTGGTGTCACTACTTGAAGTGTGCTGTGATCCAAAAGTCAGGACAATGGGGTCATTGGATGAGTGTCTGCCCACCCCAGCACATTTTATTTCTTTATTTCCCGTTTCCTCCTTCACCTCAAAGCAATGTTTCTTTTTAACAGTCCAATAAAGTGTAAGGATAGCCACAGACCTAAAACAGATTTGCTTTGTAAAAATTATCTGTTATCATAATGAAAAATACTGTAGATATGAACAAACTGTCCGATGAAGCAGCCTAAAATTTTCATCTCTTTACATTTATTTATTTGGAAACATTTGTCTGCAAAACATCATAAGTGTACATTTTAGGCCCCTTTCACACAATAGATTAATCTATCTGTTTTTCAGGTGGATCTGAGCAGGCCACTCATTGACTTGTATGGGCAGGCGGATGTCAAGGGAGACGTGTCCGCTGACATCAGCCTGGCATGCGATCCGACAAGATCCACTGAAAACAGACGGATGGCGATACGTTCGCCACCCGTCCAGCGAATGGGATTGGAAGAAAACGGACATGCTGTCCATTTTCATTTGATCTCCCCATAGAGATCAGTGGGGTTTTGACAGGTCCATCTCTGCACAGTGAGCAGAGACGGACCTGTCATCCGCCGGCTCAGAGGAGATCAACAAATCGATCTCCCACTGAGCTAGCGGAGCCTGCTAAGTGGATCTATCTTGTGTGAAAGGGTCCTTACACTTTGCAATCTTTGATTTCAACTCAGACGCCTTCAGATCACTCATGTCTATCAGAAGATTAAGACCCCTTTTGCACTGAGGCAGTTTTTAGTTGTTTTAGCGCTAGAAATATTGCCTGTAAAGAACCTGAAAACTGCCTCCCATTCATTGTAATGGGTGCTTTAATACCCGGGTGGTGCGCTTGCGGGACATTAGAAAAAGTTCTGGAGCATCTTTGGGAGTGCTGTATACAGCGCTCCTAAAACGCCCTGCCCATTGCAATGAATGGGCAGCGCTTCCAAAGTGCCTGAAAGCACCGCAGCATGTACGTTTTTAACCCCTTTTTTAGGGCCCAAAAAGCTAAAACAAGTAGTGCTTTACCAGGAATGCACGGGCGGCCCCAGTGTGAGAGGGGGTCTAAAACATATATCCAGCTCTAGCTCATTGTTCCGCAGTCCCCTTACTCCATTTCATATCTCACCACCCCATTTATAGAAAATTCCCTAAATTTAAACCTTGACCACTTAAGCCCCGGACCATATTGTTGGTCAAAAACCGGGCCACTTTTTGCGATTCGGCACTGCGTCGCTTTAACTGACAATTGTGCGGTCATGCAACGTGGCTCCCAAACAAAATTGGCGTCCTTTTTTTTCCCACAAATAGTTTTTTTTTGGTGGTATTTGATTACCTCTGCAGTTTTTAGTTTTTGCTATTATAAATATCCCCCAAAAATATATAAAAAAAAGTTTAGTTTAGTTTAGGCTGATACGTATTCTTCTACATATTTTTTGTAAAAAAAATTGCAATAAGCGTTTATTGATTGGTTTGTGCACAAGTTATATAGTTTACAAAATAGGGGATAGTTTTATGTTATGCCATTTTTACTAATATTTAAATTTTTTTACTAGTAATGGCGGCGATCAGCGATTTTTATCGGTACTGCGACATTATGGCGGACACTTCGTACACTTTTTACACATTTTTGGGACCATTGGCATTTTTATAGCGATCAGTGCTATAAAAATGCATTGATTACTATAAAAATGGCACTGGCAGGGAAGGGGTTAACACTAGGGGGCGAGGAAGGGGTAACTTATGTTCCCTGGGTGTGTTCTAACTAAAGGGGGGGTGGGACTGACTAGGGGAAATGACTGATCGCTGTAGATACATTGTAACGAGCGATCGCGGGTGCCCGGCGGTGATCGCGACCGGGCATGCACGTCGGCGTCAGGGGCGAGCGGGGGGCGTGCGTGATCTCAACCAGCAGAGCCGACCTGCCGACGTATAACTGTTTTACAGCGGCTGGTTGGCAAGCAGTTAAAGGATTCGCAAAGGCAGAAGGTTTTTTATCTTAATGCATTCTGTGCATTAAGATAAAAAGCCTTCTGTGTGCAGCAGCCCCCCTAACAGTTACCCAAGGTCCATCTAGTTCCAGCCATGACCATGAATGTCTCAGTCGTCTGATATTCTCCTTCTTGATTGTCTGAGACACAGCAGCCAGGCCATTGGCTCCCGCTGCTGTCAATCAAAGTCAGCTAGCCAATTAGGGGAGAGAGGGGTCGGGTCAGGGCTCAGTGTCTGAATGGACACAGGGAGCTGTGACTCGGCTTGAGTGCCCCCATAGCAAGCTGCTTGCTGGTGGGGGCACTGAATAGGAGGAAGGGGCCAAGGTCACAAAAGAGGGACCCGAGAAGAGGAGGATCTGGGCTGCTCTATGTAAATCCACTGCGTAGAAAAGGTAAGTATATCATGTTTGTAAAGGCAATTTTTTTTCTATAAAACAACAATCTCTTTAATTCAAGCATTGTTTTGGTCGGTCTGGTGGTGTCATGAGTCATTCCTTCTCTCCAAGGCTGCATACATAATGGTGTGTGAGCTGTGTTCATTGCTGCAGTATTGTGTCCAGGCTGGCCTAATGACGCACTCCTAGGGGATGTGTCAGTGACAACCTGTGCTCACAGAAGAGATTTGCTTGATGCTGGCCATCATTCAACCTAGAAGTGGGCAAGGAGTGGTGTACAAAAAATAAAATAGATGGACCCCAACATGACCAATTTGACCAAAGGGAGAGTTCATCTGTGCTGGGATATGATGTGAAGCACCCAGTAATATATCCATGCTGTTTTTTTTTTTTTTTTCACAGGATATAGCTGCAGCTTAAGGCACAGAACCTTTAGGCTGGGTTCACACCTATGCGAATTGGTTGCGGTTTCAACCGCATCCAAAACGCAGAACATTTCTAAAGACATTGTTTTCAATGAGGCTGGTTCACATATGTGCGATGCATTCGCACTGCGCATTGCCGGAATGCGTTGTGGAGGCCTTGCGGTGCGGCTCAGGTGCGAATTCAGTCCCATTATCTTCTATGGGCACGCAGCTGATTCGCAGATGTGTTCAGTTCTCTTCAGGAATTTCTCTCATTCAGCTCAATACATTTCTCCCCCACTCTCCTCTCACTCAGAACTTCCCCCAGGTCTCCAAATTCGCAGCTAAAATGGAGCTTATCTGCTGAGCACTTCCCTTATCTTTGCAGAGACATTACAGAGCTGAAATTCACACCGCACAAGTGTGAACCCAGCCTTAAAGCGTAACTCCAAAACATAAGTGCATGGTTGCTACCAATATAACATTTGCAATCCAATTGGTTAATATGGACATCTTCAATTCCATACTGCCACTTCTATAGAGTATCCATTTTGGTGTACCAATTTATCATTGACTGCAGTACCCCACCCCCCACCATGCCCATGGTAACACATATCTTTATAGCGCTTTTACTTTACCTGGTTATAGCCGTACACTTTATCACTGGCAAAGGCATTTCTGCTTTTTTTATTACATTCTAAGCAGGTAATCCATTCAAAGGCCTAGAACAGTTTTCTGGGTTGCTTTAAATGAAAAAATAATTAAGTGACAATCTTTATAAAGATCTCACGCCATTAAATGCTGGGAGATGCAATTGCATTGTGATTTCTCTTCCATTGTGCAGTTTTATGGCATGGAAATGCATAGGTAGAGGGGGAGGGGGGCTGTGTGGGACCTTTTGTTGTAACCTTTTTGTACAATCCACTTAGAATGTATTATCGTTTGATTCTAATATTACTTATTTTATTACTCCTGTGACAATATTCTATAGAGGTACGTGCTTAACACAGTACTTGTCGCATTTGTTTAAGAGGTAATCTTCTTTAGGCTGGGTTTTTGAATACATTTCTAAGCGTATGTGGTGCAGTGAACAATATGAAGGTTTTATAGTCATGATAAATCATCATCTACTTTTTTTTTTTGTATATGTTTCTGCAGGCAATAAAGACACATTCCTTCAGTTTTTAGAAAATGGGCCCCTAATTCATTCCAGCAATAAGCCCATCTAGTTGTAAAGAATCATTATTTAACCTTAAAGTGATCTTTACTCTTTTAGTAAAAGCTTATCAACTGCTTATATAGGGTATGACTAGCTCATGGCAAGTTATCCCTACAGTGAAGTATTCTTGTTTACGGTCTAATATTGCTCCGGGATCTTGCCCCTTGCTGCCAGGGCAGTGTCATCATTCTTCAGGTTGGAACGAGCAATTGTAATACTCCTATAATATTATTATTAAAAAAAAAGATTTTTTTTTTTTTAACAAGAGCTACTTTTAACCTAACTTTGGCCACATTAAAAATAATAAAGCAGTTGGCTTATGAAGACACTATAGCTTGTTTTTACAAGTGGATGAGATAGAACCATGCTCTTTGGGCCCACGGGTTGGTGGGTATGCCTACCAGCAGTCACGTCCAATCCTGAAGACGTCGTTGGTTGTAATGCAGTGACTACAGTACAGTTACAATAATGTCAGCAAAAAGGGCAGTAACAGAACAGCCAGAGATCGGCATGAAGAGTGATTTCAGGTGACTGACTGTGACATTCGGAACTGGTAGGGAGGAAGAATGAAGGACCATGGGGAATAACCTTAATATTACTCTGGGCTAGCTCATTCCATTGAAAAAAAAATACATTACTTCTTCATTAGTCAGCTTTGATTATTTGTATTTTTTTATGACTGGAGTTAAGCCCCATACACACTCAGTTTTCCTGAAGGTTTTTCTCTTCAGGATTACCAAAACCATCTAATATGAGGTCAAACGTTAAGAGTTTCAATTTGTATGCAATCAGGCAAGCCCTTGGACTACATGGTTTTGGTAAACCTGAAGAGAAAATACTGCAGGAAAACTGATAGTGCGTATGGCGGCGTACACACGACCGAGGTTCTCGCTGGAAACCAGCGAGAACCTCGCTGGAAGCTGCATTCCAGCGAGAACCTCGGCCGTGTGTACGCTCTCGGCGAGCATCCCGTCGGGAATGCCGTCGAGCAGAAGTAGAGAGCATGTTCTCTATTTGCTCGATGGCCCGCCTGGATGAATGGCTGGTTGCCATTCCCGACGGGCGGGTCGCCGAATCTGACGGCCGGCAGAGAACCTCGACGGGCGGAACGATGTGTTCTGCCCGTCGAGGTTCTCTGCCATGTGTACGCGGCTTAAGGGGCTTAAGTATTTCAGTTTAATGGTTCCACTAAATGACATTTCTCAGCCCATTGTTCACTCCAATGAATTTAGCTGTCTTATCAGTTTTTGTTTCTTTAGTGCTTATGTTTACATTTGCAGTGCAAATTTTTGGGGGGGCGCAAACGAAAAAAAAAAATTGCAGCCACTGTGCCATCAAACGCAGCCACTGTGCCATGCCACCAAATGCAGCCACTGTGCCATCAATTGTCACCACTGTGCCATGCAACACAGCAACTGTGCCATCAATTGTCGCCACTGTGCCATGCCATCAAATGCAGTCACTGTGCCATCAATTGTCACCACTGTGCCATGCAGCACAGCAACTGTGCCATCAATTGTCACCACTGTGCCATGCCATCAACAGCAACTGTGCCATCAATTGTCACCACTGTGCCATGCCACCAAATGCAGTCACTGTGCCATCAATTGTCACCACTGTGCCATGCAACACAGCAACTGTGCCATCAATTGTCGCCACTGTGCCATGCCATCAAATGCAGTCACTGTGCCATCAATTGTCACCACTGTGCCATGCAGCACAGCAACTGTGCCATCAATTGTCACCACTGTGCCATGCCATCAAACGCAGCCACTGTGCCATCAAACGCAGCCACTGTGCCATCAATTGTCACCTCTGTGCCATGCTATAAAACGCAGTCACTGTGCCATCAATTGTCACCACTGTGCCATGCCATCAAATGCAGTCACTGTGCCATCAATTGTCACCACTGTGCCATGCCATCAAATGCAGTCACTGTGCCATCAATTGTCACCACTGTGTCATGCCATCAAACACAGCAACTGTGCCATCAATTGTCACCACTGTGCCATGCAACACAGCAACTGTGCCATCAATTCTCACCACTGTGCCATGCCATCAAATGCAGTCACTGTGCCATCAATTGTCACCACTGTGCCATGCAGCACAGCAACTGTGCCATCAATTGTCACCACTGTGCCATGCCATCAAACGCAGCCACTGTGCCATCAAACGCAGCCACTGTGCCATCAATTGTCACCTCTGTGCCATGCTATAAAACGCAGTCACTGTTCCATCAATTGTCACCACGGTGCCATGCCATCAAACGCAGCCACTGTGCCCCTCAGTTGTTGCCACTGTGCCAATTGTCACCACTGTGCCCATTGATGCCACTGTGCATGTCACTGTGCCCTTTAATTGTCACCACTGTGCCCCATGATGCCACTGTGCCCATTGTCATCACTGTGCTCCATGAGGCCACTGTACCCATTGTCACCACTGTGTCCCATGATGCCACTGTGCCAATTGTCGCCTCTGTGCCCTTTGTCACCACTGTGCCCCATGATGCCACTTTCCCTGTAAAAAGCACTTACCTAAAGCTTCCACGTCCTCCCTCGATGTCTTTTGCTGCCGTGGTGAAGCTTCAGCCAATCAGGTTCCTGATAACCAGAATTCGGGAACCTGATTGGCTGAAACGGCCGTCAGTCTTATGCAAGGAACACAGGTTGCCTGCGCCTGCGCTCCGAGTATAGACTTCCGAGAGCCGGAGGGCAGTACTGCATTGAATGTGTGTTATTTGCGAGAGGGGGTGGCGCTGCAGCGTCCTCTATAGACGGCCGCCAGAACTGCGGTTAAAATGTCAAAATAAAAGGGCACGTTTTTTTTTTTTTGTGACTTGTCTTAGTCACACGACAGCCAAGGTCCTTTATTATCAAATAGGATCTAAGGTAATAATGATCACAACCAGCCAAAGTGATCTCAAAAAGTTTTAAAATGTATGACTCTTCTCAGTCTCTACCCCCTCAAGTTTGGGGGGGGGGGGGCATTTTCAAATGTTTTCTCTTATTATAATAAAATCTGCTATATACAGTAATAATGTAATATTAACTTTATTTTCAGACACGGGTCTCTGACTTTCCATATGGAGCTGTTTGTAAGGCAGGGGAGAGATGCACACTATACAATTTTCTTTAGATTTTTCCCTTTAGATTTACCAAAACCATATGTAGCACCCCCTTGCTTTCAGAAAGGGTGTTACACTAAAATTAGTAGAGTGAGAGACTTGCTTGCTCTCATTCAGTTTGATTTGTTTAGAATTGGCGGCTGTCCGTTCTGAACTGGCCTATGGGTCATTTCTGCGCTCCGGAGATGTGGTCTCATCTCTGGGCGGCAGGTGGCGCCAGAGGGGTTCAGGCAGAGACACTTTTCCCCAGCAGCCAATTGGAGGAGCGTTTCCCTCGCGGGGCATGCTGGGGAGGGGTATATCTGTGGCAGACGCCATTTTTCGGGGGTTCTTCGCAGGTTCCAGGTGCGGCACCCACCTTTAGGGTGTGCACACATCACGGGCCCCACCACTATGGCCTGCCTGGCCGGGGCCTGCGCCACACGGAGCTCTCGACTCTGGGCCCTTATGGTTCAGGGACACTGAAGTGACTGGAGAACCTCAGTGACTGACTTGGGTTCTGCATCTCAAGAAGACAGAGTTGTGAGGATATGCTCTATTGCTCTTAAGTACCGGACCTGTGGCAGAGGACTCTACTGATCTTCTAGAGCCAAATCGGTGGCAGCGACTTGTTCCTTCTCAGCTTTCTCGGTGACACTCTGGCTGCCAGGTCTGTGTGAGAGGCCTGTCTGGGTGCACTGCACCCACTCCGACTGGAGTGGCGACGTGATTGATTTAACTACAGAAGGCAGGACTGCTTTCTTTATCCAAGCCTGACTCTGCGAAGTTATCCTATTTTCAACAACCTTTTTCCTATCTACCTCAAGTTGATGTGTTAAGCCAGAGAAATAAAGCATTCAGAAAACTTCAGCTACAGGTTGGACATTCGTTACTGCTTTGCTCACTACATCTACCCCTAGAAACCACACAGAGGTAACTTAATTCGCCGATCCCAATCTAACCAGCGGCTCCTGAATGGGGTAGCGCTACACATATAATATGAGGTAAAACCTTAAAGCGTTTTTTAACCCCCAAAAAATTAAACAAAGCTCCTGTTCCTTTAAAACAGTGCTTGTGCTGTGTAAATAGGCCCCCTGTATCAAATGTAATACCTGGCTGATCCTGACAGTTTATACCCTCCCCCTGTATGCTGACTCCGATATATCAGGGCTGCCAAGCTCTGACACTGGAGTCAGCATACATGCTCTCCCCCCTCCTCTCTCTACCTGACAGCTACGTGTCCGAGCTGCCCCCTCCCATCCTGCTACTCAATTTACTGTTTATTTTTCATAATCCTCTGTTTTTTACTGTAATGGCCCAGCTTCTCTCCTCTCTTGGCCCCAAAGATGCAGCGGGCAGGCCGCCTCTCTCCTCCTCCCCTCCTGACATCAGTGGGGGATCCTCGGCCCCATCCACTGCATCTGTCGGGCCAAGAGAAGACAGAAGCGGCGGGTCAATTAGCGCAGATCAGCGCTCTGTAAACAAGATATATACAGCATTCTTTTCATAAAGCACAGTCACAGGGGCCATTACAGTAAAAATCAGACAGCATTATGAAAAAATACATTGGTGGATTAACAACCAATTTACAGGCTTATTCACACTATAAGAAAATTGGGCGAACATTTTTGTCTAAAGAATTTTCGTTCGATTTTCCTTATACTGTGTACACAACTTTCGACAGCCGATTTTCGAATTTTCTTAGTAAAATACCCAAAGGAACAAACTCCAAATTTTTTCTTGAATGGGAATGGAACGAATGATTTTTGTTTAATGCCAATCAAAGGCCTACATGACCTTGACTCCAGGCTGGTTCATTCACTAATTGCTGACCACCGCAGGTGTACTGCGGCAGGTTGGCACGGCTGCATGAATTGCTGTCATTGTACGTCTGCTCTTTAAAAAAGCTGTAGCAGGTGCTCAAGCACCGTGTCCCTGGAGCCGATGCGGGCAGCCGCGATGTCCACCAGCTACCCGCGATCGCTCCTCACAGAGACAGAATGGGAATCTGTCAGTGTAAACTGAGAGATCCCCTTCTGTCAGGGAAGTAGAGAGAGATCTGCTGTTCCTAGTAACCAGGAACAGCTTTCTGTCTCTACTTTCTGTCAGTCCTCTTCCCCCACAGTTAGAAACACCTCCCTAGGAAATACTTAACGATGTTGATCGTGCCACCTAGTGTTAACCCCTTCCCTGCCAGTGATATTTACACAGTAATCAGTGGCTATTATTAGCTCTGATCAACTGTACAAATGTCAATGGCCCCAAAAAAAGTGTCTGATCTGTCCGCTGCAATGTCGCAGTCCCACTAAAAATCGCAGATCACCGCCAATGGTAGTAACATTTTTTAATAAAAATTACATAAATCTAGCCCCCATTTTGTAGACGCTATAACTTTTGCGCAAAACAAATCAATATACGCTTATTGCAATTTTTTATTATTTTATTACCAAATATATGTAGAAGAATACATATTGGCCTAAACTGATGTAGAAATTTGTTTTTAAAAAAAATGGGGGGGGGGGGCAGGGGGAGATATTTATTATAGCAAACAGTAAAGTAAAAAATATTGCTTTTTTTTTTCAAAATTTCAGTCTATTTTTTTGTTTATAACACAAAACATAAAAAAACACAGAGGTGATCAAATATCACCAAAAGAAAACTCTATTTGTCAGAAAAAAAAGTAAATGTTGTTTCTGTACAACGTCGTTACAGCGCCGCAGTGCAGTATTGCAAAAAAAATGGGCCGGTTATTAAGGGGGGCAAATCCTTTCGATCCTTAAGTGGTTAAGCCAGACACCCCTAGTATGTTCACCTGTCTAGTCAAACTAGATATCACTCTTGTTGTCCAGTACTTTGTTAGGCTGTAATTAACCCATGTGGTTCCAAAATAGTTTTTTTATGCTCTTCAGCAAGCTATACAGCTTTTTTTTTTTTGCCTCTGCAAATTCCTGTTTACGCTTGTACTGATTTGTCTACTTAATTATGGAGCCATCAGATTATTATTGCATGCTATATTATTAGCTCATTATCTCAAAGCATCCTATAATACACCGCAACCAACAGTCTCCAAGGAGTGCCTTATCCGTTTTCGTGATTCCACATCTCCACTAAAGAAACTCATAAGCCAGACTACACGTTCGGTTTTAAAGCCTTGATTTCAGCATCCCTTTAATTTCTTCTCTATAAAGTTTATAAAGAGCGATACATTTCATGGGAGGAGACCGTTTATCAGAAACTATTGTAAGTTTAAATCACATTTATGCGTTGGAAGGAGGGATAAATCTGCCCAGATTAGAGTGCCTCTGCCGAGTCCCTTTTTTACTAGCCAGATTTATGCAACGCAAACTCTAATTAATATGTTCCTATAAAACAGTTTATCAGCCCGCATGTGTACATAGAATATCTTTAATGCAGCGTGGACAGTGTTTAAATCTACATCGGTATTGGTGAGATTGGTGTGTGATAAGTGATTGCCATGATTCGTATCCTGTTATAGAACGATCTGTCACATCGCTTTTTTAAAGCCTTCATGATAAATGTTATAAATGTTTTCAGTGTGATTTAATGAAAAGAGATGAATACCAGCAGGGAGACTTTAATTTCCTGTATTTCTATCCTTAAGAGGAAGCCATTTATCAGCCTGTAAGTTACAAAAATACTACATCAGACTTATCAAAACTTGAACATTGAAGTTAAGAAATCTTTTTATTTTTATCTGCTACACTGTATTGGAATGGCTGAGAATTCTTTCTGTGTTAATTTAGGCAAATTTTATTTTATAACTGATGAAAACAACAAAAAAGTAACGTTACATTAAACTTGTTGTAAAGGCAGAGGCTTTTTTTTTTTTTAACCTTACTGCATTCATCCTTCTGCATGCAACTCCCCAAGCAATCCCCCTAAATTACCCTGAAAAGGTATTCACACCCCTTGAAATTTTCCACATTTTGTCATGTTACAATCAAAAAGATAAATGTATTTTATTGGGATTTTATTGATAGACCAACACGAAGTGGCATATAAATGTGAAGTGGAAGGAAAATGATAAATGGTTTTCAAAATATTTTACAAATAAATATGTGAAAAGTTTGGGGTACATTTGTATTCAGCCCCCTTGAGTCAATACTTTGTAGAACCTCCTTTCACTGCAATTACAACTGCAAGTCTTTTTGGAGATGTCTCTACCAGCTTTGCACATCTAGAAAGGGACATTTTTGCCCATTCTTCTTTGCAAAATATCTCAAGGTCTGTCAGATTGGATGGAGAGCGTCTATGATCAGAAATGTTCAAGTCTTGACACAGATTCTCAATTGGATTTAGGTCTGGACTTTGACTGGGCCATTCTAATGCCGCGTGTGGGCTACACATAATTTTTTAGGTTCTGAAAAACGTAAAAAAAAAAAAAATTCAAACATGCTGCATTTTTTAACGTTGTTTTAAATGATGACGTTTTTCGGGTTGTAAAAAATAATCGCGTGTGGGCTAAAACGACGTTTTAAACTCGCGCATGCTCAGAAGCAAGTTATGAAATGGGAGCGCTCGTTCTGGTAAAACTACCTACTTCATAATGGAGTAAGCACATTCATCACGCTGTAACAGACAGAAAAGCGTGAATTGTCTTTTTCTAACAAGGAATCGGCTAAAGCTGCCCAAAGGCGAATAGAACTTCCCCTTTAGAGTGCCGTCGTACGTATTGTACGTCACCGCGCTTTGTTCATCATTTTTTTTAAAAGATGGTGTGTGGGCAACGTCGTTTTTAATGATGAAGTTGGAAAAACTTTGTTTTTTGGACATGCTGAAAAATGATCGTGTGTACGCGGCATAACACATGAATATGCTTTGATCTAAACCAGGGGTGCCCAACCTTTTGAAGAGTGAGGGCCATTTAAGCGACTTGGTAAGTGATCACGGGCCACAATGAGCAGAGCGGGTGGATGGCATGTCTGTGTCTGCTCTGCATATGCAGAGCGAACACAGCCCACTATACTGTTTTTTTTTAGCGGATCAGATTGGAGGTAGGACACAAGTTGGTTTATGTCTGCCACTACTTAAAGTGAATGGAGGGTCCAACTGGTCGGACTGACCGTGTGAAAGGGGCCCAAGGTTGCTTTCACACTGATGCGCTGCACTTGGCTTTCCTGCACTTTGCAATAGACTTCTTTTACATTCTGCAGGTTTGGTGCACTTTTCAGAAATCTCACCAAACTCGCAGGTAATAACAGAAGACTATGGCTTAGTTCAGGTAACCCTGCAGGTAAACTGCTCTGCACCTGCGGATCAGTTTGAAAGCAGCCCAGTAACCACTGGAATTGATCCAGCTAGTCCCAGCAAGGGATCCCTGGTGAGACGGATCGTAGCGAGTGGAAATACACAGGACCTAAAGACCCAATTGAGATTTAAGTGTGTTTTTTGACCTTATGGTCATATCTTAACCACTTAAGACCCGGACCAATACGCTGGCAAATGACCCAAGGGGTTTTTGCGATTCGGCACTGCGTCGCTTTAACAGACAATTGCGCGGTCGTGCGACGTGGCTCCCAAACAAAATTCGCGTCCTTTTTTTCCCACAAATAGAGCTTTCTTTTGGTGGTATTTGATCGCCTCTGCGATTTTTATTTTTTGCGCTATATACAAAAATAGAGCGACATTTTTGAAAAAAAATCAATATTTTTTACTTTTTGTTATAATAAAAAACCAATAAACTAAATTTTAGTCAAACATTTAGGCCAAAATTTATTTAGCCACATGTCTTTAGTAAAAAAAAAATTGCATTAAAAAAAAATTAGCTACCTAGCGGGAACAGCGACACTAATACAGCGATCAGAAAAATGATCGCTTAGTGACGCTGGCAATAGGGAGTGAAAGGGTTAACTAGGGCAGTGATCAAGGGGTTAAAACTTTATTGGGGGGGGGTGGGGGGGGCTACCCTGACACTACTGACTGTCTGACTGTCACACTGTCTGTCACACTGACACTAAATACAGTAATCATACATGATTACTGCATTCAGTGACACTGTGACAGGGGGGAGGGGGGGGGGGCGATCGCGGGGGTTAAATGTGTGTGTCAGTGTGCTGTTTGGTGCAGGACTTACTTGTTCTGTAGTGATCTCTCATCAGCGGCGCTTGAAACAAACGCCGAGGGAGAGATCACGTCGCTTCCTCCTTCCTGTGTTTACACAGGAGGAGGAAGTGACAGGTCAGGCGGGCGCGCGCATTGGCTGGGAGCGATCCGGAGGGGGCGGATGAAAACGGATAGCCGCCCCCACTTGTCGGATCGCTCCTGCAGCCGCGCGGACCGCCGCATGTACGGGGGGGGGTCCGATCGGACCCCCGATCCCCCCCAAGGCACCAACGTATATATACGTTGATGTGCCTGTCGGTGCCATTCTGCCGACGTAAATGTACATGCGGCGGTCCTTAAGTGGTTAAAGTGAGCTGCCATTTCACTCACTGGTGGCTGGTGGTGGATATTCGTATTTTGGCACTAAGAGATGATAAGCATTTAATGAAAGTGTTTTTTCACTTATTGTGAGATCATTCAATAAGTGTTTTTGGATAATTTATTTTTTGAACTTAGTTTTATCATGTATCTCTGAATATTACACTGGATGTGGACATTATATATTTGTGCAATATAAGGCATGTTTTTTTGGGTTAATATATTATGTCATATATTTGTTTGCAAATTTGCTGTAGGGATTTACTGCATGTGGTTATCATGTTTAAGATAGGTGCACTACCTCTACAGGGAGTGCAGAATTATTAGGCAAATTAGTATTTTGACCACATCATCCTCTTTATGCATGTTGTCTTACTCCAAGCTGTATAGGCTTGAAAGCCTACTACCAATTAAGCATATTAGGTGATGTGCATCTCTGTAATGAGAAGGGGTGTGGTCTAATGACATCAACACCCTATATCAGGTGTGCATAATTATTAGGCAACTTCCTTTCCTTTGGCAAAATGGGTCAAAAGAAGGACTTGACAGGCTCAGAAAAGTCAAAAATAGTGAGATATCTTGCAGAGGGATGCAGCACTCTTAAAATTGCAAAGCTTCTGAAGCGTGATCATCGAACAATCAAGCATTTCATTCAAAATAGTCAACAGGGTCGCAAGAAGCGTGTGGAAAAACCAAGGCGCAAAATAACTGCCCATGAACTGAGAAAAGTCAAGCGTGCAGCTGCGAAGATGCCACTTGCCACCAGTTTGACCATATTTCAGAGCTGCAACATCACTGGAGTGCCCAAAAGCACAAGGTGTGCAATACTCAGAGACATGGCCAAGGTAAGAAAGGCTGAAAGACGACCACCACTGAACAAGACACACAAGCTGAAACGTCAAGACTGGGCCAAGAAATATCTCAAGACTGATTTTTCTAAGGTTTTATGGACTGATGAAATGAGAGTGAGTCTTGATGGGCCAGATGGATGGGCCCGTGGCTGGATTGGTAAAGGGCAGAGAGCTCCAGTCCGACTCAGACGCCAGCAAGGTGGAGGTGGAGTACTGGTTTGGGCTGGTATCATCAAAGATGAGCTTGTGGGGTCTTTTCGGGTTGAGGATGGAGTCAAGCTCAACTCCCAGTCCTACTGCCAGTTTCTGGAAGACACCTTCTTCAAGCAGTGGTACAGGAAGAAGTCTGCATCCTTCAAGAAAAACATGATTTTCATGCAGGACAATGCTCCATCACACGTGTCCAAGTACTCCACAGCGTGGCTGGCAAGAAAGGGTATAAAAGAAGAAAAACTAATGACATGGCCTCCTTGTTCACCTGATCTGAACCCCATTGAGAACCTGTGGTCCATCATCAAATGTGAGATTTACAAGGAGGGAAAACAGTACACCTCTCTGAACAGTGTCTGGGAGGCTGTGGTTGCTGCTGCACGCAATGTTGATGGTGAACAGATCAAAACACTGACAGAATCCATGGATGGCAGGCTGCATGAGTGTCCTTGCAAAGAAAGGTGGCTATATTGGTCACTGATTTGTTTTTGTTTTGTTTTTGAATGTCAGAAATGTATATTTGTGAATGTTGAGATGTTATATTGGTTTCACTGGTAAAAATAAATAATTGAAATGGGTATATTTTTGTTTTTTGTTAAGTTGCCTAATAATTATGCACAGTAATAGTCACCTGCACACACAGATATCCCCCTAAATAGCTAAAACTAAAAACTACTTCCAAAAGTATTCAGCTTTGATATTAATGAGTTTTTTGGGTTCATTGAGAACATGGTTGTTGTTCAATAAAAAAATTAATCCTCAAAAATACAACTTGCCTAATAATTCTGCACTCCCTGTATATATATATTTTTATATATACGGTACATTTTTTCATATTTTGGATAAAAATTAATTGTGGAACACACACACCATTTACTTATATATTTATCATTGGTTTGCCATGTTTGAGTTCACTCATTAATGGTTGTGGCTGTTCACTGGGAGAATAACGGCTACTGATTATATAGTAGCACATAAGTATTTTTATACATTATAACAGAAAACAGAAACTCCACTGCCAGTGGAACTACATATAGTTAGCATCTCTGTTTGCATGTATAGAAAATTAGTTTTCGTTCTTTATGTAAGCTTCCAGAGGTGCTCGGAATTCAAGGTTGCACTGCTGTGCAAATTCCTAAACTGAGAACCTGGACTTACCTTCTAACTAGGGATGTACTGATACCCTTTTTTATTGGCGAGCATGAGTACTATTACTTTCAGTCAAGTACTCACTGATACCAAGTACCTATACTTTGAGTGTGATTTGTGCCCATAAAAAATGAATGGGCGCAAATCACACTGCAAAGAATTGCATGCGATTTGCAGCAGGAATGTGGTGCGATTCCTGTCCGAATTGCATGACAATTCCCCATCACTCCAGTGTGAACCTAGGCTTGTCATAGTGATTACTAGTGATGAGGGAAATACGCCATATTCGATTTCGCGATATTTCACGAATATATAGAAGAATATTCGTGATATTTTATAAAAAAAAAAAAAAAAATTGCAAAATTTCGCTAATGCGAATGCGAAATTGATTGCGAAATTCTCGTCAACACACGAAAACGGAGATCATTTCCTGGATTACTAAACTAATATGCACTAAACACTAACTCTACTTACACAAACTTATATGACTAAACTAAAGCTAATTTTTTTTTTTTTTTATACACAAAACACAGAAGGGCAGAGAAAGTATTCGCGAATATTCGTAATACGAATATTCGCATTGCGAATATTCGGCAACATAAAAGGATCGCCTCAGCTACTCGGCCCAGGGTCTCTAATCATACCAGCAATGCTTTTAGACGTCGATGGAGATCACTAGGATGTGATCTGTTTTAAAAATAAATTAGAAAAAATACAAATATTCGCAATAGCGAATATTCACCGCGATATTCGATTTATTCGCGAATACTCGAATATGCAATATTCGTAACGCGAATATTCGTGAGCAACACTAGTGATTACAGCATGGGTACAGGAGCGCCTCATTCCTGTTCAAATCACATGTGATTCTTTGCAGTGTGATTTGCGCTAATTCATTTTGTTTAGACGCAAATTGCACCACAAAGTTTCCGTTTCAGTATCGGGAGCATTTTCATGAGTACAAGTACTTGTGAAAATACTCGGTATCGGCACTGATATTGGGATCGCTGCATCCCTACTTCTAACCACAATTTTGGTCTGTTATTGTGGCAGCCTTACTGGCCAGCAGTGAGACTTAAGGCCGGGTTCACACCTATGCGAACTGAGTGCGGTTTAAACCGCATCCAATTCGCAGAACATTTCTAAATACATTGTTTTCAATGAGGCTGGTTCACATATGTGCGATGCATTCACACTGCGCATTGCCGAAAAAACGTGCGCGTTTTCTAGGCATTACGGTGCGGCTCAGGTGCAAATTCAGGCCCATTATCTTCTATGGGCACGCATCTGATTCGCACATGTGTTCATTTCTCTTCAGGATTTGTTTCATTCACCTCAATACACTCCCCCCCCCCCCCCCCCTCTCCCAGGTCTCCAAATTCGCAGCTAAAACGGAGCTGATCTGCTGAACAGTTCTCTTATCTCTCTGCAGACATAAGAGACCTGAAATTCCCACCGCACAAGTGTGAATCCAGTCTAATAGTTAGGAGGGAGCTTAACAGTGTAAACCAGGATTCAAGAGCTGAAAAACAACCTGTTTCCATGTAGTGCCACTAATTAAAGCAGCTCATTACTGGTGATTAAATGGTAGCATTTTCTTGTGATTCTGAGGCCTCCTGATGATATCCCACCAGTAGGAGGGTCCTTGATGATTTGCCTGAGCTTACAGGAAATGGCCTGGATGTCAATTAAACCAGAAGAAGACTAGTGGCTGAAAAGACCGTGGGAACAGCTCCATAGATAGGGCGAGTATTGCAGTGAAAACTTTTTTTTTTTATATTTTTCATTTTAATAGGAACCAATTTTTTTTTCTTAAGCTGGAGTTCAAGCATTTTCACTATGGTAAGGGTACATGGAGGACTTTCTCTTTCTGTTACTTAAAATAGCAAGGAAAAGATCACAGACAGTATCTCGTAGCTTGTTAGAGTGATTCTCCGCTGTCTCTCATAATGCTTCTTGATTTGGGCTCATCATGCATCTCTCTCCATAATGATATCTTGATTGGCTGCTATCACCTGGATACGGCTGTGCAGAGCATACTTCCATACTCTGCAGCCTTCAATTAACTAAAGAAAACATTGAACATAAGTGGTTGATAATTCCTGTATTTGTAGAATATCTAGATTTGAAATCCTGGGGTGGTATAGTACTGGGAGTGGTGAGCATACTTGCATTAACTACCCACTTCCTAAGAACATTGGTTCTTAAGGTGTCCTTACACAATTTGCACAGTATTTGTACATGAAAGCATATTTCTTTATAAGGAATTGGGATGAAAGATGTTTTAGGGTCCTATCATCACACGTATGATACCAAGATCAAAGACAGTTGATATCTGGATATAACTCATATTTTTCAGATTTGGTTACCAACGAGGAGAGGTTGTTATAAAAATATTTAAAAAAATGTGGTTCATTCATACACTCATGGTGGCTCTATTTTAAACTGTAGTGTAGTGTAGTGGAGTTCCAGAGTGACCATGTTTGAATATCCTTAACCACTTCAATACAGGGCACTTTCCCCCCTTCCTGCCCAAGCCAATTGTCAGCTTTCAGTGCTGTCACTTTTTGAATGACAATTGCGCGGTCATGCTACACTGTACCTAAACAATTTTTTTTAGCATTTTGTTCTCACAAATAGAGCTTTCTTTTGGTGGTATTTGATCACCACTGCAGTTAATTTTTTTTGCTAAACAAATAAAAACAGACCAAAAATGTTTCTTTGTTTCTGTTATAAAAGTTTTGTAAATAAGTATGCTTTCTCCTTCACTGACGGGCGCTGTTGAGGCTGCACTGATGAGGTGGCACAGATGAGAACTGATAGGCAGCACTGATGGCATTGACACTGGCAGGCATTGCTGATGGGCACTGATAATCAGCTCAGACCTCCGTCAGGAGAGCTGCCGATCTTCTCTCCTCGCATCTGTCAGAAAAGCCGATACACAGCTTTTCCTGTTTACACTGTGATTGGACACGGCTTATCATGTTGTAAAAAGCCTCCATCAGAGGCTCTTTACCGAGATCAGTGTTTCTGTATGCCAGACTGACACGCCGCACCACTGATTGCAATGCTGCATGCCCCCACGGGCTCCTATCGGCTATTATCCTGAAAGACGTCATATGATGCCCAGTAAGGATAACGGAACCACCGCCCAGCCGTCATTTTGCTATAGGCTGAGCAGGAAGTGGTTGTAAACCCTTACATATACCCAGTGAAGTGACTTGCCTCAGGTGATACACCGAGAAGAAACAACTCCTCCTACATAAGTTTTACCTGTTTTATGTGGAGTCTTCTCTATATCTGTTCAAATTCCAGAATTTATAAAGCTTCTCTGAGTTCAGAAAAAAAGGGGCAGAAAGCTGAAGTTACACTCTGCAGAGCTCAATGAGGGCTCTGAGAGCTGATTGGAGGGAAGGGACCTATGCTCTTTCACACGGCACACTAGAACAGAGCTGAGGTTATCAATCACAGGCTAGGTGCTTGAACTTCCTCCCTTGGTACCTTTTTTCTCTTGGTGTCAGGTAAAACTTGTCAGAAGTGAATCATGCTGATAGGCCCCATACACACGATCGGATATATCCGATGAAAACGGTCCGCGGACCATTTCCATCGGATATGTCCGATCGGGAGTTTGATCCGATGGCGTGTACACACCATCGGATCAAATTCCCCGGCGCCGGACGGCGCGGTGACGTGACGATGACGCGGCGGTGACGTTGACGCCGCCGCGTCACCGCTACGTCACCGCACCAGGAAGTAAAACACTTCCGCGCATGCGCCGAATCCATTCGGCAGCGGCGCGGCGGCGGTGGGAGCCGACATGTCTGCTGGTAAATGTACTAACCAGCAGACATGTCGGGCGGACAGATTCCCACCGGATAGATTTCAAAGCTTGCTTTGAAATCTGTCGGGTGGACAAATCTGTCCGCTAGCCCATACACACGAGCGGAGATGTCTGCTGAAACGGTCCATCGGACCGTTTTCAGCGGACATATCCCCTCGTGTGTACGCGGCCATAGAGGAATGAAACAGCAGACAGAAGAGATACTTAGTGCTCTGGATTGAGACAAGTACACACTATGGAGAGAAATGCTTTTTTCATATTTTATGTCTGAGGTTTACAACCACTTTAACCTCTTGCTGACCAGCCGCCGTCATTATACGGTGGCAGGTCGACTCTCCTTCCCAAACCGCCGTAGGTGTACGCCAGTCTTTGCATAGGAGATAGCGAGCGTGCCTGCCGGTCTGGCGGACTCAATTTCCCCCAGCGACCCACGATCACGGTGTACAGAGGCAGAACGGGGAACTGCCTATGTAAACCTATGTAATGTAAACAAGGCGATTCCCTGTTCTGCCTGATGACATGTCAGAGATCTTCCGTTCCCAGTGATCGGGAATAGCAATCTCTGTTATGTCCCTGATAGCCCCGTCCCCCCTACAGTTAGAACACACCCAGGAAACACAGTTAACCCCTTGATCGCTCCCTTGTGTTAACCCCCTTCCCCGCCAGTGTCATTTTTACATTGAGCAGTGCCTTTGTATAGCAGTGACCAATGTAATAATGTCACTGGTCCCCAAAAAGTGTCATTTGGGGTCAGATTTGTCCGCCGCAACGTCGCAGTCCCGCTAAAAATTGCAGATCACCGCCTATACCAGTAAAAACAACAAAAGTCCCTAAATCTATAGTTTGTAGATGTGATAACTTTTGTGCACAAAAAATATGTAGAAGAATACAGTGCCTTGCGAAAGTATTCGGCCCCCTTGAACTTTGCGACCTTTTGCCACATTTCAGGCTTCAAACATAAAGATATAAAACTGTAATTTGTTGTGAAGCATCAACAACAAGTGGGACACAATCATGAAGTGGAACGAAATTTATTGGATATTTCAAACTTTTTTAACAAATAAAAAACTGAAAAATTGGGCGTGCAAAATTATTCAGCCCCCTTAAGTTAATACTTTCTAGCGCCACCTTTTGCTGCGATTACAGCTGTAAGTCGCTTGGGGTATGTCTCTATCAGTTTTGCACATCGAGAGACTGAAATTTTTGCCCATTACTCCTTGCAAAACAGCTCGAGCTCAGTGAGGTTGGATGATGAGCGTTTGTGAACAGCAGTTTTCAGTTCTTTCCGCAGATTCTCGATTGGATTCAGGTCTGGACTTTGACTTGGCCATTCTAACACCTGGATATGTTTATTTGTGAACCATTCCATTGTAGATTTTGCTTTATGTTTTGGATCATTGTCTTGTTGGAAGACAAATCTCCGTCCCAGTCTCAGGTCTTCTGCAGACTCCATCAGGTTTTCTTCCAGAATGGTCCTGTATTTGGCTCCATCCATCTTCCCATCAATTTTAACCATCTCCCCTGTCCCTTCTGAAGAAAAGCAGGCCCAAATCATGATGCTGCCACCACCATGTTTCACAGTGGGGATGGTGTGTTCAGGGTGATGAGCTTTGTTGCTTTTACGCCAAACATAAAGTTTTGCATTGTTGCCAAAAAGTTTGATTTTGGTTACATCTGACCAGAGCACCTTCTTCCACATGTTTGGTGTGTCTCCCAGGTGGCTTGTGGCAAACTTTAAACAACACTTTTTATGGATATCTTTAAGAAATGGCTTTCTTCTTGCCACTCTTCCATAAAGGCCAGATTTGTGCAGTATACGACTGATTGTTGTCCTATGGACAGAGTCTCCCACCTCAGCTGTAGATCTCTGCAGTTCATGCAGAGTGATCATGGGCCTCTTGGCTGCATCTCTGATCAGTCTTCTCCTTGTATGAGCTGCAAGTTTAGAGGGATGGCCAGGTCTTCGTAGATTTGCAGTGGTCTGATACATCTTCTATTTCAATATTATCCCGTGAACACGTCCCATTTGTGACGAAACGTAGGGAGGAGACGTGCTGACGTCACCGCGCATACGATCCATACCCGGAAGATACGGGCTGTGTTTGCTAGCCGGCCGGCTGCGTTTTTTTCATACATGCTTTTAAACGACATACCGTTTGTAAGTGCATTACTATTATTATTATATATTTATTAAATGAACGATTTACACTATGTGAGCCTTGTTGTCTCCTGTACATGTTCTATGGTCATTGGGTATACGAGGAAATTGCCTACATCCAGGTGACTGCAATTGAGAGCCTTTCCAGGATACACGTTTATATTTGAATGCTGTCTTTTTATCTTCATCTGGTAAGAGGCCATACATATACATGTGGTGGAGGTTTACCTGTAGCACCTTGTCCGGAGTGTCTGTTTTCATCGTCATCACCTGGGAGTCTTCCAATATCTGAACTTTTGAATTTATTGATGGATTTTACTTATGTGTGAAACCACTTTGAACATTATTTAATTTCCAGCTTGCACATACTTTTGTATATCATGCAGGACTTTCTCATATATATTTGTCTGTAGGTGTTTGACATACCACAATTTGTTTATTTACAGCCCTAGCGCGATTTTTCCTGTTTCATATATTTCAATATTATCGCTTGCACAGTGCTCCTTGGGATGTTTAAAGCTTGGGAAATCTTTTTGTATCCAAATCTGGCTTTAAACTTCTCCACAACAGACCTGCCTGGTGTGTTCCTTGTTCTTCATGATTCTCTCTGCACTTTAAATGGACCTCTGAGACTATCACAGTGCAGGTGCCTTTATACGGAGACTTGATTACACACAGGTGGATTCTATTTATCATCACTAGTCATTTAGGTCAACATTGGATCATTCAGAGATCCTCACTGAACTTCTGGAGAAGGTTTGCTGCACTGAAAGTAAAGGGGCTGAATAATTTTGCACGCCCAATTTTTAAGTTTGAAATATCCAATACATTTTGTTCCACTTCATGATTGTGTCCCACTTGTTGTTGATTCTTCACAAAAAATTACAGTTTTATATCTTTATGTTTGAAGCCTGAAATGTGGCAAAAGGTCGCAAAGTTCAAGGGGGCCGAATACTTTCGCAAGGCACTGTATATGTATTATAGCAGAAAGTAAAAATACATTTTTGTTTATAGCGCAAAAAATACAAACCGCAGAGGTGACCAAATACCACCAAAAAAAAGCTCTATTTGTGAGGAAAAAATGACATCAACTTTGTTTGGGTACAACATCGCACGACCACGCAATTGTCATTAAGGGGGCAAATCCTTCTGGGGCTGAAGTGGTTAAAGTAGGACTAATGGCAAAACCTTTTATTTTTTATTTTTATGATGGATAGAGTAGAGGAGGGTTATAACACCTGTGCATTACCAAAGATAAAATGTAACAGCAATAGTAATACTCCCAAACGTTACAAAAAGGCTTGTCATTACTTCAGCAAATGGAACCATGTCTCTAGACACCTGCAACCTGGACCGGGTGTTAGGGGGATCAGATGGCATCGCAAACAGCTTGCGCCTTATGAGCCAGAGCAGTAATAGACTCGTGTTGTGCAGTTTATATTTCCATCTGTGTCCCATTGGGGGCATTTACTTTCTGTCCTATAGCCACAACAGGAAGTACAAATAAATCCCAACAAAGTGACGGAAATCCTTTGTTGTCACCAGATCACCAGAACTAATGTCCCAGTTGGAAGATTTCCCTCCTATTCCTGTTCTGGTAACCACCCAAAATTTGGTATTTTGTTTAACTTTCATTAATATTGGTAAACAGGACAAATAGAGAGGGTGAAAAACGTTTTTTGCTCATTTATCATTTTGGCATTATGACTTGTCAGAAAAAAAAAAAATGCAGTGGGCGTGTCCAGGTTTTTTCTAACTGAACATCCCTCAAGTATACTTTTTTTTTTTTTTTCATTTTACTTGCTCCACAAAGCTGAGTACGATTACATCTTATCCAGTAAAA
This sequence comes from Rana kukunoris, assembly GCA_029574335.1. NCBI lineage: Eukaryota > Metazoa > Chordata > Amphibia > Anura > Ranidae > Rana > Rana kukunoris. Next base: position 129,335,811 of record CM056058.1, read on the forward strand.
TGTCAATTTTCATGCAAAGTCTGCTTGGAGTCGCAGCACATTTTCAGATATTGTATTATGTCACATTATTATATTTGTGCTGTCATGAACCAAGGATCACACCATCACAGTATCTTACCATCAGCTGTTTCATGCTGGAATGCTCTTCAGTTTCCCGCCCTGTCGTTGGCTCTTTATGAACAATCTCCACTCTGATGTCGTTTTTGGCAGATACCACGCCTTTTAAATCTGATGAGAAATTTACAGCTTCATTAAAGCAAATATGTTTGGCACAAACCTAACATTTATCATTCCTCATGAAAATGTCACTTATGCTTTGTTTTTTACTCTACGGGACACTAGATTGTAATCTAGCCCAAAGTATCCTTGGCTATTGTAGTAAGGCCTGTTCTATGTGGTAGACACAGGTGTGTCGAACACTAGTGTGCATGCGCTTTGGAGAATCTGTGCTTTGTTTTAATTGCTCTATACAAGTCAGAATCAATATATGGTAAACACATGGAAGATGCATTGTAAAATCATGGTAAATACATGTCAGATAGATCCAAACAGCCCATGTACACAAGAACTTTTTATTAGGCAGGTAAATCAAGTATAAAGTAGACTGTGACTTTCTGGTTATTTGAGTCCTACACCAGGTCCTATATACATGTGCATCTCATAAAATTTGAATATCATCAAAATGTTTGTTTATTTCAGTAATTCAATTCAAAATGTGAAACTCATATTTTATATAGGTGTGTTACATACAGAGTGATATTTCAAGCCTTTCTTTCTTTTAATTTTGATGATTATGGCTTACACCTAGTAAGATAAAAACAGATTAAAGTATCTCTGAAAATTTGAATATTACATAAGACCAAAAAAAGGATTTTTAATACAGAAATGTTGTCTTACTAAAAAGTATGTCCATGTACAGTATAGTATGCACTCAACACTTGGTCGGGGGGGGGGGGGGGTTCTTTTGCATGAATTACTGCATCAATGTGGCGTGGCATGAAGGCCATCAGTCTGTGGCACTGCTGAGATGTTATGGAAGCCCAGGTTTCTTTGATAGTGGTCTTCAGCATTGTTGAATCTGGTGTCTCTCATCTTCCTCTTAAAAATACCTCACAGATTCTCTGAGGTTTAGGTCAGGTTAGTTTATTTGCCAATCAAGCACAGTGATATTAAACCAGGTATTGGTACTTTTGACAGTGTGGTGCCAAGTCCTGCTGGAAAATTAAATCAGCAGCTTCATGAAGCTGGTCAGTAGAGGGAAACATGAAGTGCTCCAGAATTTCCTGGTAGAGGGCTGTGCTGGCTTTGGACTTGATAAAACAAAGTGGACCAACGCCAACAGATGACGTGATTTCACTGACTGTGGAAACTTCACACTGGACCTCATGCAACTTGGATTCTGTGCCTCTCCACTCTTCCTCCAGACTCTTGGACCTTGATTTCCTAATGAAATGCAAATTATTCCAGAGTCTGTGATGATTTGGGGAGCCATGTCATCTGATGGTGTTGGTCCACTGTGTTTTATCAATTATATCAAAATATTTCCTGCTTTTTCAAGTTTCCTTTAATTGTAGTTCTCCACAAATAATTTGAAAACTTGTTCACTAAAAATAAATGCATATACTGTACTTTATTTATATAACATGTACAAAAATATTTTCAGCGTGACCAATTTATTTTGTTCATACTGTGATTTAACAACATGCTGGTAAAACACACAATGATATGAGCATTCAATGTCGGCGTTTTTTAAGTAAATCAATGGTTCCCTTTAGAAATTGATTGCACTCAATGATCAGTCCTCCAATAAAGGATCATTTTCATTGAAAAAGGAATGCTGGTAAAAAATCGAATCAGAACTAACCAAATTGATTTTTCTTTTTCTTTTGCTGTTTAAGTGATTGTTTATGATCATTTAAAACCAATGATTAATTAATTGATGGCTTCTCATTTTGAGTATTGCCAGTACAGGCATTGAAAACTATACCATACATGTTGCAGCTGAACCTCATTTAGATATTAAAGTGATTGTAAAGGCTTGTGTAAAAAACAAACAAAAAAAAAAAAACAACAAACATGTTATATTTACCTCCGCTGTGCAGTTGGATTTCACTGGTCCCTCTTTGCTGCTCCTAGCCCCTCCCTCCTTTTAGTGCCCTTCAGCCAGCAGCTTGCTACAAGGGGCACCCAAGCTGAGTCAGAGCACCATGTATCTATTCAGACACGGAGCCCGACCTGATTCTGCCATCTCTCCCCTAATTGGCTGACTGACTTTGATTGACAGCCGCATGAGCCAATGGCACCGCTGCTCTGTCTCAGCCAATCACTAGGAGTGTCCTGGATGGCTGAGGGGATTGTGGACATCACTGGAGAGAGAAGGGGCTCAGGTAAATAATTAGAGGGGTGCTGGGGGGCTGCTACACACAGAAAGTTTTTTATCTCTATGCATAGAATGCATTAAGATAAAAAACCTTCTGCCTTTAAAACTCCTTTAAAACACTAATTTATCCACTTAGAATTAGAGTTAATATTTACTTAACCCCCACTCTCCTTTCTGAGTGAGGCACCCTCCGCAGCTATTTGAAAAGAATACACTTTGATCCGGACTTCTAGCCCATTTGACTTCACAGTTCTACCTCTTCCATTAACTGGTGGCGGTGGGTAGACATGTGCAGAACGAAAAAATTACTTTAGTTTATTTTCATTTCTACTTGTTATTTACATAAATTAGTTTAGTTTAAATTTGTTTCATTCATCAAATTCGTTTTCAGGATCTGTTATATTTATTCGTTTTCAAATCGATTCGAACAGTTTTCAATACAATTTTGAATAGTTTTCGAATTCGAAAAGGCTTCAAATCAATTTAGAAAAAAGCTTTCAAATTCAAATAGTTTTCAAATTTCCAAAAATAATAAAATAGAATAGAAAATAAAGGAATAGACTAGAAAAAAATATATTTTATTGTCTTTGGAAATTGGGAAAACTATTTGAATTTGAAATTTTTAAAAAAATGATTCAGATTCAAATTTGGTTTGAATTTAGTTCTTTAGGATATGTTTAAATTCAGAAGTATTTTAATTTGGGTACATCTGAATTTCAGAATAATGAAAATTTGGCCGAATTTTAATTCAGAATGAAACAAACCGCACATATCTAGCAGTGGGTGGTGGGCTGCTGCTGCACTTTAATGCAGTAATGGAATAAACCCAGACAGCTGTAATGATGGCAGGTCTGCGAAAGCCTGGATCCAGAGGAGGTTGGGTTAAATGATGTTGCCATCATTCAAGCTTGAAGACTGGTTACCTCTAGCAGGGGAAACAATTACTGTGGTGATAGCTCTGGATTCAAGGTAAGTTTTGCAGAAAAGGCAGCTTTTTTATTTTTACGTTGACGCTACATGTTTAAATTGTTTTGCCATTAAATGCAACAACTTTAAATACCTAGATCTTTGTATCATGTACTACCTCTCTGTGAGCCTTCCTCATAAATATTCCTCATCTATTTTGCATTATAAAATTACATTTGTGATTAGCTGACCTTCTTTGCTACAGAAAAGCTGCAGATTTATTTTCAGGGTAACAAGCAATTAAGAATGCATTATATTTGTTCATCTAGCTTTTACATATATCATAATCACTTTCACAACTGCCCCATAATAATTACACTAAGCACCGACATGTTACATTACGAATACACTTACTTCTCTGGTTGCGAGCGCAGCAGAATGCTACAATTGTTGCCATGAGAACAAGGAATGCCACACCGGCCCCGACAGCCACACCAATGATCACGGTAACTGGGACGGATTCTGCAGAAGAGAATGATAGATATGCATCACATTGCAACCATGAGGATTTCAACTTTCCTGCGTTACTTTTATATACTAAAGTTGAATTGGATTTTTCTTTGAATAACTGTACCACAATGAGGAGGTCAAGGAAGGCAACTCCCCTCCCCCCAAAAAAATATGGAAAGGTTACTACTACCCCCAATCTTTTTCAATCGGTTTCCTATTTTTCTTTACTTCCTATCTTGAAGACACAAAAGGAAATAAGGGGATATCTCTCTTATGTCTCGTACACATGACCGGTTTTCCCGTCTGGAAAACTACCATGACAGCCATGTGTATGCTCCATTGCAGTTTTTCCGACGAGAAAACTGCAGAAAAAAAAGATAACATATTCCCGGCAGACTTTTTACCGACGGCAAAACTGGCCATGTGTATGCTTTCCCGAGGGGAAAAAAAACATGCATGCTCAGAATAGAGTATGAGACGGGAGCGCTCATTCTGGTAAAACTAGCATTCGGAATAGAGATGGCACATTAGTCACGCTGTAACGGACTGAATAGCACGAAGACTAAAAAACGCAAATTGTCTCTCACCAAATTTTTCTAACACAAGGATCAGCAAAGCAGCCCAAAGGGTGGCACCTTTTAAATGGAACTTCCCATTTATAGTGCCGTTGTACGTGGTGTACGTCACCGTGCTTTGGACGGGCAGTATTTGGCCTGAACGTGTGTATGCAAGGCAGGCTTAAGAGGAATCCAGTCGGTAAAAACGTGTGTAAAATCATGTGTATGAGGCATAAGACCATGTTCACACTGGACTGCTGGAATGAAGCCATGCAAGTTCAGCTGAACTCGCACAATTTCACTCCCGCATTTCAGTCCCGATTTCGGACGCTAATACAGAGACACCTGTGCAGGTTTATGCAAAGATATCAATGTAATTTGTGGCCCATAATCGCAAAAGGTAGTACAGAAACTACTTTTTGAAATCGGTGCAGCGTCAAACTGATTAGGACGGTGCCATTATTGGCAAGTGACCGCTCAAAATTCTGGATTTTCAATCACCCCAATTCTCAGCAGACAATGGTCACCAGGAAAAATACAGTGCATCTCTCTCTGAGAACGAACACAGACAACAGTAAAAACCTGACTATAAAAAAAAAATTTGGCTTGAGCGGAGAGAGATAGAAACCCTGTCAGGATTTTTAATATTTGCTGTCTGTGCCTCCGTTGGGAAAATTGATCCTATTTATTTGTTCCGTTCTCTGCAAAACTAAATGTGAAAGAAAATCCTACATTTTGGGATGTCAACAGAAGAGGAATTAAGGGTAATCTTCCAATGAGGGACACTAGTTCTGGTAACAACCAGAGATTCCCTCAGTTTGGAGGGATTTTGGCTGTAGGACAGGAAGTAAACAAGACATACAGTAGATGCAAAAAAACAAAACAAAATTACAGTGTTATAAAAATCCCTTAGAGCCAGTTCACACTGGGGCGACTTGTCAGTCGACTCAGCCGCCTGACAAGTCGCCTCCCATTCTTTTCAATAGAACCGTTCTAATAGGAGCGACGCAAGTCGCTCCGACTTAGAAAAAGGTTCTTGTACGACTTTGGGGCGACTTGCATTGACTTCTATACAGAAGTAATTTTGCAAGTCGCCTCTGAAGTCATCTTCAGGACGCCTTGCCGAGTCGCCCCCAAAGTCGTGCCGCCCCAGTGTGAACCGGCTCTTACTCTATCCAAAGTGTTATATACATTTTGGATAGAGTAAGGGATTTTTATAACTATAAAGCACCTGGCAGTCTTATACATCTCTTGAGGACTAAAGTATATAGGTGAGATGTCTGCAGTGAGTTCCGAGGTCTATGCTGATCTCCAGGCCTGTACACCTGCTGTACCCATTATGAGGAATTCTCACTATCCCTTTACTGAGTTCCTGGACCTGCACGCCTTCTGTGCCAATTATGAGGCGTTCCCACTATCCCTGCGCTGAGTTCTTGGGCCTGCACACCTGCTATGCCTATTACGAGGAGTTCTCATCTAATGGATGTTTATTTATTTTATATTGAATAGGAAGAGCTGGAACAGAAAGGCAGGGGCCCCAAAACTCTCAGGGGTGAGATAACAGAATCTTAAAAATATGGCAGGCAGATCTTGCTGGTGGAGCATACAAGACCTCTGAAAAGTCAACAGCTGACTTTACCCATCAGTCCCCAACTGTGGTAACAAAATATTACTTTCGCTGGATTGACCATTAATGCTGACCTAAAATTTTGGAAGGCTGAAGAAGTTAGGTTGTGTAATAACCTGTTGAAAAAAGAAATATGTCAAAGAATTTCTCCCAGAGCTGTCAGTTTCCCCCATTATACATATAAATTTGAGAAATATTGGTCTAGAGTAGGTCTTAAAGCGACACTAAAGTCAGGACTTTTTTTTTAAAACAACAAACATGTTATACTTACCTCCACTGTGCAGTCTGTTTTGCACAGAGTGGCCCGGAAAGCTGTCTTCTGGGGTCCCTCGGCGGCTGTCTAGGCTCCTCCTCGCAAAAGCTTTCCATCTTCATGCGAGGGCGCTCACACGGTAGAAAGCTTTTGCGAGCGCGCTCCCGTGATACAGCGGCGGCCATACCGGCCGACTGTATCACTCGGTTCCGCCCCCCGGCACGCCGCGTCATCCGCTGTGATTGACAGCAGCGCCAGCCAATGGCTGCGCTGCTATCAATCCGCCCAGCCTAGCCAATCAACGGCCAGGCTGGGAACCCGAAGAGGATGACATGGACACGCCCGGGAGTTTCGAGCGGTCAGGTAAGTAAAACGGGGACTCGGGGGGGCCGTGCTGTGAGATGTTTTTTTGCCTTAATGCATAGGATGCATTGAGGTACAAAAACGTTTACCTTTACAACCCCTTTAAGACACTTCTACAATAGTGGATCAATCAATCAAAAACATAATTTACCTCCACTACCCTTCTCCTTCTCCACATCAATATGTGTATTTCTATGTGAAAGGTATACATCACATAATAAAGTCATTGCTTATCACATGCAAATTGACATATATAAAAATATTTTTTTTTTTCCAGTCAGTGGATTTTTTCTTGAAGAAATGAGTGCCAGGCATATGGACAGATTTCTGCATGTACCATTACAGTACAAAGCAAGATCTGGACCCTGTTGGTAAGGGGCCATGGTAATCATGACCATTTGACTCTTCTGTCCTCTTTTTTTTTTTTTTTAAACAGTTAGGTGTGAAATTGATCAAAAGGCAATGGCCAAAATTGTATTTCTGTCCTATTTACTATTATGACTTTGACCAAAATGAGAAGACATGGGTTAAAAGATTCCCACATGCCTAAGCCCTTAATTCAACCATTCACAGCTGTGCCTGAAGCACAGTCCTTTGTTTGATAAGGATTTTCATACCATGCTGTAAAGTTAAAAAAAATTATCTAAAGGGGTAAATGTTTTTAATCTTCGGAGGGCTTGGGGGAAGTGTTAAAACCCTACTGAGTTTCTCCCGGTGAAAAGATTGGACCCTTTATGTTTCCCTCTCTAGTCCCCATTGTCACTGGGACAGAAAGTGACTACTGTAAGTATGCAAAATTTTGCAGCTGTCACATGTGCAGGAAGTGGGGAAAAGCTTCCAAACCAGAAATGTTTTCTTGTGAAACTGTATAAAATAGGATTGCCTCTCACTTTAAAGAAGTTTCTTATTTACTTTTTATTTTCCAAGGCGGGAAGTGAAGGAAAATTTCCCGAATGACCAGCAAAACAAAGGAATATCTAAATTGAGCCGTAGGAAATTGAAAAGGTTTCAAGAAAGCTCCTTAAAACTTTTTAATGCTTTTTTAATATGTGCTGATGGGTGTATTTGAAAATAAATACCAAATAGTACAATTAATAGGTCTTTTGAAACGTGGCATTATAATGTCTTATATACGTTGTCAGTATACAAATCCCTTACAGCTTATTTACAGTTATGCATTGCGATAAACCTGGCAGCACCTCAACGTGGTATTACAGCATTGGGCCATGTACCTACACTGCAGCAAACCGCATATGTTATGTCGAATTTGTTTTCCTGTGCATTACAGGGGGATGTCAGCTGATTCGAAATTAATGGACCTTTTTAACATAGTGGGCCTTAAAGAGGTGTTCCAGCCTTTTTTTGTGTTTATTAAAAGTCAGCAGCTACAAAAAGTGTAGCTGCTGGCTTTTAATAAACATACACTTACCTTCTCCACGGTTCCAGCGACCCGCCGGCCGGGGCTCCGCACCTCTCACCCCTCTCCGGCCGGCGTCTTCATTCCAAGTGTGGGCACCCAGCTGTGACAGCTTTCGGCTTCACGGCCGGGCACCCACTGCGCATGCGCAAACCATTGGACAGGCGATCGCCTGGGACCTGTGACGTGTCCCAGGCGATCGCCTACAGGGAGTGGCTGCAGTAAGGTGATTAAGCTAATCGCCTTACCAGCCCCTCAGCGGAAGGAGGAAGTGGGACAGGAAGTCCCACTTCTCCTGAGGCCCCCACCCCCCCCCCCAAAAAAAAATTACATGCCAAATGTGGCATGTAAGGGGGGGAGGAGTGGGTTAAGCGGAAGTTCTATTTTTGGGTGGAACTCGGCTTTAACATACGGTAATGCACATGCTTTAATACACGTGTCAAACACAAGGCCCACGGGCCGAATTTGGCCCGCCAGGCCAATTTATGTGGCCCTTGCACCTCTCCTGCAGCTGTAACCCCCGTCCCAGTCATCTCCACCCCACCTTGTTTCAGCCGTTGGCAGTAGAGAGGGGGACAGAACTCCTCAGACAGATCCTGCAGCTGACTCTAGCTCTCCTCTGGTTCTCCTCCAGACCCTGCACGTTCTGCTTCCGAGCGCCTACCCACAGAGGGTGCACTGTAATGTAAGGGGATTGGGGTGCTCTGGACATCTATTCTTATAGATACAACCGCCCCTTTGAGGGCCACAATAATGATGTTGCCCGTGACGAGATTGAGTTTGACACCCCTGCTTTTAAAGCAAACACCAGAATGTGTAGAGCGTGCTTCTTTACCAAGGGTGTAGTTCTGCATTGGCTTGGGGGGTGACCAAATATCGCTCAGGATTTCACAACAGGAGTTAAGCAGTATGGATGTTATGTTAACATGTAGAGGGTCCTGTTCTTTTTTTTCAAAATTGGATAAAAAGCTATGTGGTAACCAGAAGAACCAGTCACTAATCAAGTTAAACTGCTGATTAGTTATAAAAGGTTTTATTTAGGTTGCTGTTATTGGCCTAATATGAAAAAACGGACCAGGGCCTGTCACCCTAAAAATTCTGTGTCTTCATTATATTATGCTAATTAACAGCACAGCTGATCTAGGTAGCTGGTAAAACACCAAGGGTACAAAGCTTTTTGCTCAGATAAGATATGCTAGTTATGTGTTCTGACTTTTTTTTTTGCTTCAGTTATGAGGAGGAGTGGTTATAAATCAGTTCTAATTTTTTGTGTGCGAGAGACACGACAAGGACATAAACTGCAAATGTTTCCTTGCAGATAAGAATGAAAAAACAAACGCTAATCTATGGCATACTCCTATTATATAACCTGAAGAAATAATGCACTGTACAAGCAGAGCTAGCAAAGATTATTATCTCTAATGAAGGATGAATTAAAACCAGGTTCTCCCCACCACCACCTTGTATTATTTAATTGAATTGGCAGGATATGCAGAAGAGAAAGGTAATTAGTTCATTCAGTGCTCTTTCGGTTATGGTTGCGTGTTTTGAGGTTAATTTCTACTTCAACAAAAGCGTGTTCCACTTGGATTGTCTCAATATGTAGTTGTGTTTGTTGCACTCAATGTAGCATTATTCTGTCATTATCAGTAGGCCTAATGGCCTTATGCAGTGAGTGTGGTTTTGTCTGCCTTTTTGTTTTTAGTAGTATTCCATTCCTGCAAGTCATTTAGATAGGGGGATGTGCAGAAGTGTGTGTGTGTGTGTGTTCAATAAAATATCACCATAAATAAAAAGCGGGGGTTATGTCAAAATGAGCAAATTCACACTTCAAGGTCTTTTTAATTGAAAATCAGAGTATATTTCCTATGCAGAATTGAAAAAGGAGACATCAGTGTACCAGAGGTGGTTAATGGAAATTGCTCTGTTGTTTTTCCTTAGTGCTCATGTGAAAGCTGGAGCAAAATTGCTATTGAAACCCATGCTGAATGATATACTTATATGGCCAAAAGGCCAGAACATTCCATCATCACACCTACAGCCATGGCCAAAAGTTTTGAGAATGACACAAATACTAATTTTCACAAAGTCTGCTGCCTCAGTTTTTGAGATGGGAAATTGCATACTCCAGAATGTTATGAAGAGTGATCAGACGAATTGCAATTAATTGCAAAGTTCCTCTTTTCCATGAAAATTAACTTAATCCCATAAAAAAAAATTCCACTGCATTTGTGAAGAAGGCTTCAGGGTGCCCAAAAAAGTCCAGCAAGCACCAGGACCGTCTCCTAAAGAGGATTCAGCTGCGGGATCGGAGTGCCACCAGTGCAGAGCTTGCTCAGGAATAGCAGCAGGCAGGTGTGAGCGCATCTGTACGCACAGTGAGGCGAAGACTTTTGGAAGATGGCCTGGTGTCAAGAAGGGCAGCAAAGAAGCCACTTCTCTCCAAAAAAAAACCATCGGGGACAGATTGATCTTCTGCAGAAAATATGGTGAATGGACTGCTGAGGACTGGGGAAAAGTCATATTCTCCGATGAAGCCTCTTTCCGATTGTTTGGGGCATCAGGAAAAAGGTTTGTCCGGAGAAGAAAAGGCGAGCGCTACCATCAGTCCTGTGTCATGCCAACAGTAAAGCATCCTAAGACCATTCATGTGTGGGGTTGCTTCTCATCCAAGGGAGTGGGCTCACTCACAATTTTGCCCAAAAACACAGCCATGAATAAAGAATGGTACCAAAACACCCTCCAACAGCAACTTCTTCTTCCAACAATCCAACACCAGTTTGGTGAAGAACAATGCATTTTCCAGCACGATGTAGCACCGTGCCATAAGGCAAAAGTGATAACTAAGAGGCTCGGGGACCAAAACGTTGACATTTTGGGTCCATGCCCTAGAAACTCCCCAGATCTTAATCCCATTGAGAACTTGTGGTCAATCCTCAAGAGGCAGGTGGACAAACAAAAACCCACCAATTCTGACAAACTCCAAGAAGTGATTATGAAAGAATGGGTCGCTATTAGTCAGGAATTGGCCCAGAAGTTGATTGAGAGCATGCCCAGTCAAATTGCAGAGGTCCTGAAAAAGAAGGGCCAACACTGCAAATACTGACTCTTTGTATAAATGTCATGTAATTGTCGATAAAAGCAATAGTCAAATAATCAGCCCAAGTGTCAAAACTCATGGACGTATCACATGATCAAAAATAGGACAAAGTTGTGGGTGTTTTATACACCCAAAAAGCTGTAATTGATTTGCAGCTTGTAAAGTACAAAAAAAGACTTGTGTATCAATTGTTTATGATATAAAAAAAAAAAAAAAATAGCATTACCCTTTAAGCATTTTGTTATCCACACAGTATTCTGGAGGTGGGACTCCCAAAACCAACTTTCAGAATGGTTTTGTATAAAAAAAAAGGCAAGATTTGTATTGATTGGTTGACTTTTTCTTTCTCTTTTCCAGACCCCTTCTCTCCCCTGGTGATCTGAGGGAGTACGCAGCTTGTCAGACTCTTAGCCCTCTCTGTTGTAGTGTTTGCCTTTGATGAGAGAGAGCAATTCATCACAGCAGTTTATACCCCATCAGTTATTTATGTTATAGATTTATTCACAAGGCGATTGTAGTGTGCTGTGAACTTTTTCACTGGACCTACATTGGCCTTGGTAAAATATAGATACAGTACCTTGCTTCTCTACAGTCAGTTTCAGGTGGTTTTATTCCTAACAAATCCCAACCATTATTTAAAAATACCATGTACCTCATTGCCCCTATGTCTTTCTATCCCACACCTTGTCATTGACTATGGCTTTATAAAAAGGGATTTGGTAGACACTAGAAAGAAGGATTGGACACATTTTTGGTACTTAAAATATACCTGAAGCTTAATTTTTAACAACATATTTAAGTAACATGTGCAACAAAAACAATGTTTGCCCCCCCCCCCCCCCCCCCCCCCAACCCTAGTTCCAACATGCCCCCACTGAGCCATAGCTAGAGCTTTTCAATCAAACTTTTCTGCATGAAGACTTCTGGCTCTGATTCAGCAAGGGGGCAATTGCTGCAGAGAGATCAATAGTTACAGATAGCAGCAGTCCTTTTTCGCAGCCTCCTACCCTTAAACATGGATTTCGACTGGCACATGAAATAATTTAGACCAGGCAATTAAAATAACACATGTCGTTAACACGGTTTCCCTGCAAACAGTTAGGCTGTATTCACACCTAGGCGTTTTGAATCAGGGGCAGAATTACCACGATTCTGCCAGCGATTTCAAAACACTCTGGTAAAATAAAAAATTGAACAACGCCAATTTCAGATGCCATTCACTTTAATGCCACCTGAAAACACGGTGCAGCTCTAGACCGCGTTTTTAAGTGCCATTAAAGTGAATGGCATCTGAAATTTGTCATTTGTCATTTTACCAAAGCATTTTTAAATCATGGGCAGAATCACGGCGATTCCAATCACCCAAGTGTGAATTGAGCCTTAAAGCTGAACTCCGGGATATGCAAATATTATCTAAAATACAAGAGTCATGTCTATTCTTACTTGGTGTGCTTTGTGTATTTCTTCCAGATCTGTGTAGTAATCCAGTGTGATATTTTCCCTCTGTGTAGGAGCTTCCTGTAACAAAGATGGCTCACTGCTGCTCCCTCTCCTTGTGTAGGGTGACTGGTCTTGAATTTGCCCCCTTCTGTAGTTTTCTGTTGGCAGCCTTTAGTGGGTGGGGCTTCTGAGTCATTGCTACATTTACACAGTAATATCTTGGTTTGTAAAGGCATTTGATGCACATAAAATGGATTTATATTCTTTTTGGCTATTGAAAAGTTCAGCTTTAAAAATGTAATGCTTCAATTGCACGGTGAGTATACTATCTAATCTCTGCTGTTAAGTTTTTATTTTTTTGTTTGTTTTTTTAGGCAAGAGGGCGTGCAAATGTAAACAGCAGACCTGTCCATTAGAGGGGTCGGGTGTCTCTAATGGACAGACCGCCACTGGTCAGTACACACATTCCAAGTGACTAATTAAAGTGATTGTAAAGGTTAGTTTTGTTTTTCTAAAATAACAAACATGTTATATGCTGTGTGCAATGGTTTTGCACAGAGCGGCCCCAATCCTCCTTTTCTTGGGGTATCCCCCAGCTCCTGCTCCTCATTGCGTGCCCCCATGAAGAGCCGCATATCATGGGGGCACCCATGCCCCCTAAGACATGCTTCCTAAGTCCTGCTGCTGTGTCCTTTGACACAGAAAGCAGGACTCGGCTCCTGCAGCACAGAAGGTTTTTCACCGTAATGCAAAGAATGTGTTAAGGTGAAAAGCCCTGAGGGTTTACAACCCCTTTAAGCTCAGTTCAGGTGTTCTAGTAGGATCTTTCTGACATTCACATCGGCGCGAATTGACAGGTCAAATTGCATGTCAAATCCGAGCCTATTGCCGGAAATAGAAGTGTCCCAATCGGTATAATGCGACTTTACGGTGTACTACTTTTGGTGACTTCGGAGGAGCAATTTCCGTAGACATCTGTCTTTCAAGTTGCTCCCGTAGTCGGACTGAAATGCGGCTTTGAAATTGTGGGAGTTCAGAAGAACTCGCAAGCTTTCAAAGCCATGTTTAGTGTGAACAAAGGCTAAGGCCGGTCATACATTTTACAGTTCTTTTGCACAATTTTCCTTTAGATTTACCAAAACCATATAATATGAGGCCAAACCTAAACACGTTCAATGTGTATGCAATCAGGCAGTGCCTTGCACTACATAGTTGAAGGGTAATCTTAAGGAAATTGTGCTGGTTCACACTGGAATCGCACAGGAATTCCCTCTGCATCTGGTGCGTTTCAGTGCAATGCAATTTTCAGCCAATTCATTTAAATGTGCTGAAATCGCACCAAAAACTGTGCATGCACTACTTTTAAGAACTGCAACCGGTACTGTGACACAATGCGATGCAGTGCAGGCAAAAGCACTGTGTTTGCGATCTGTGTCCAGCAGATATCACACGCAGTGTGTAAAACGCACACCCTGTGTTCTGACATGAACAGGCCCTACAGCAAAAGCCATGGTCTACAAAGACCTTACAAAGTATCAAAGGGATCTCATTATTGGAAGTCAGGAGAAGGGTAAAAAAAAAAATTCCAAAGCATAAGATATACCATGGAACACGGGGAAGACAACATACAAGTGGGGAAACTAGGGCACAACAGTGACATCATCAAGACTTGAACATTCCTCCAAAACTGATGATGAAACAAAAAGAAAACTGGTTGCAAGATGAGGATCTGGCAAGTAATTGTTGTATATTATATGTGACAACTATCTTCCATTTGTTTTCAATTGTTTGGGCAGTGGGTTAGGATGGCAAGAAGGAAGCCTTTTCTGACTAAGAAAAACATCCAAGACGTCTACATTTTGAAAAACCCTATATTATGTCTGCCAAAGCATGTGGATAAAAAAGGTGTTCTGGTCTGATGGGACCAAGATTGAAGTTTTTATTACAAAGTTTGGCCCAAGATCTTTTGGGTCTCTTTTTTGGAATGGCCCAGCCAGAGCCTGGACTTGAATCTAAATAAAAAATCTCTTGGGTGACCCGAAGAGGTCTGTGCATAGGAAATGCCCTCACACAGAGATCACATCACTTCCTCCTCCTGTGTTTACACAGGAGGAGGAAATGACACTGCAGGGGAGCGTGCGCATTGGCTGGGAGCGATCCGGAGGGGGCGGACAAAATAGAACCGCTGCCCCCTCAGCACGGATCACTCCTACAGCCACCGGGACCGTCGGATGTACCGGGGGGGTCCCGATCGGACCCCCGACCCACGTCAAGGCAGCCACGTACAGGTACGTTGATGTGCCTGTCTGTGCCATTCTGCCGACGTAAATGTACATGCAGCGGTCCTTAAGTGGTTAAAGAAAAAGGGGGCAGAGTCAATGGTTTTTTTCATCTGTCGTCACTTTTCTATGGTTATATGTGCATGTAAGACCTCTATTAGAAATCATGGGGCCTCGTACAGCCTAGCTGACAGCTAAAGCACGATTTCATGTAATGCAGTTTACATTCAGGGTTCACATTCATATCTCTGTCTGTGGTGGCTCCACTCTGCTAGCCCCAGTCACTCTTTGGCGCTCATGGAAACATTGTGAGAGGTAATGGCAGTGTTCCTAACCATTCAGAATGTGACTCCCTCCTCTGGCCATAGCATGACAACTAAAATATTAATTCTAGTGTCCAGCGACTGGATTCTGTTGTGATCCTATGAAAGTGAGGGAAGTACCAGAATTCTACACTCTTCATTGTGTGGGACTCATTCTGCTTCAAAGCCCAATCCAGGACCCTTTGCTAACCAGATGAGGCTCAGGCCCAGTAGAGGAGGGCTGGCTACACTCCCCTATCAGCAGCCCTGTGTGCATGTAGCTTCTACATGGCTGTTTGCAGTTTCTGCTATGTAACACGTACAGCTGGCACCTGTGTCAAATATCCGATTTAGGTTAACTTGGTCATCGCCATGGTTGGTTAAATCTTGGGATGCCATCACCTAAACAGTGTCTCTGGTTTGTCTTTGTATAAGTGGCTTTAGATTTCCTCTACATGCAAATAGCATACAAAATGTAAACATAATTCTTCCTAAGCGAAGAAACGTTGAGAAAAATAAAATAAACATTTTTTACTCCGTGCAGAAGACTATATGTAATTTAGCTATTGTAATTACATTTTACCTTAACGTGTTACTAAACCCACAACGGTGAAATCAGTCTGCATAAGCAGTAAAGCATGCTTGTTATACTCACTGTGGAACCTAAGGGGTTAATCCTCCGCATTATGTAAAACGGCTCTTTGATCCTGTCTTCTCTGATCCTCCCCTTCGTTTACTGTCCCCTAAAAATTCCTGATAACACAGAGTCTATGGAGTCAAGCTGCACATGCTCAGTTTGGTGTGTATTGCTAGAGAGTTTTTTTGGGGTTGAGTACATGTGAACAGCACAGGGCCAATCAGCACTATCCAGAAAGAGGGTCAGGGTCTTGCAGTCTCATTTGGACAGTTTAAAACTCCTCCTACATGCTTTAACCAGTGCTCGGCTGGACACTGAAAGAAGTCACAAGACTGCCAAGATTACTGCCGATTAGAAAAGGTATTTAGCAGTTTATATTTACTAAAATAATTGCATTTCCATGTTCTGTGTACTGTGAGAGACCAAACATGGTGAATGCAGAGTCCTGGGTTTAGTAACACTTTAAATATATTGCTACCTTTATGTCACTACTTAAAATCATAAATGTCCTTGAAGGACTCTAGTATAATGCCGGGATATTGTGAAAATGGTGGCAACATAGCCATATTTAACCTTAAAAAAGAAATCTGACAAATTTGATTTAGTTAGACACATAAGTGTGGTTCATTTGTAAATCATATATATTATTAGTTTTGTTCCATTAGGACTTCTAGAAGCCCCTAAAATATCTATCTTACTAGCCAGAAGTGAGTTAACATTTTATTGTAACCACAGAGATCTGTCTATAGCTTTGTACCGTTATTCTCTCTGAGGCACCGCATTCTTACTGTAACAAAATCATCAGTAAACAAAATCTGAATATTTTCTCAAACATACAAAGACGCCTCAAGAGTGTGTGCAGCCATAAAGATACTAGGCAGTGTATAAATACTACTCTAACTTTTCTGCTCTGCCATCAAATATGGGAAAAGCCAACAAGTTTTTTTAAAGGCAGCTAGCAAATTTCCAAATCTGGGGTTTCTAAGGTCATAGTGAGTTTATATTAAAATGCCAGTGATGCCTGTGCTTTGTACGGAGACGTCTTGCTGTCTTAAATTAAACCTCATGTGTGGAGGAAATACTTTCTTTAATCCTAAAATGTCCAAAAGAGAAGTAAAGGACAAAATCTGACAGGTTGCCATGGGCAAGAGTTCCTGTCTACCAGTTCTGATACATAAGGCATTAAAGAAACTCAAGTAGCATAGGTGTGCGAAGCCTATTGCATTAGGGTATGCACCCCAAAGCTCAAACACATACTACCGATAACTCACTGTGTTCATTCAGAAAGGGAACTGGTCAATAAATTACATATTTACTGGCTCCTTCCCCCCATTCATCCTAAAACATCCTGCAGCATCAGCCCCCGGTAGAGGAGGGAAGCCAGCAGCAGTGCGGGTGGAAGGGTTACTAGGGCAGTAATGGGAATCTATACTACACAGGGTGATTAGGGTGTGCCTGGGCACACCTGGCACACCCTGTGCGCACGCCTATGTCAAGCAGTAAGCTATTTCCACCACAGTTCCAGTTTCGCTCTACTGTCAAAAATTACATAGCCATTAATGGGCTTTACTTTCCCCAATTGGGTTGTTAAAGGTGTACAAGAAACAAATATTTGAGGAGAATGTATAAATTGAAGTCCCCAAGAGAAGGCTGCAGGTGATTCAACTGAGCTGTGAAAACCCCTGAATATTTTTTTTTGGGGGGCCTGGAATTTAACTCAAGCCCACAACAAACCCTCATAAGTTCCATGCAGGGACAATAATTCCTGACATGACCCACTATACCTGCATGGATGGACGTTTCTATAATACACAACATATAAACAGAGAATGACAAGTTTAGGAAGTTGGCTTGAGATTTTCAGTCTTCTGCCCGTGGCCTTAGACAGGAGGAGGCCTCGTCTCTTGGTAATTCAGCGGGGTGAGCGAACACAGACAGAACATGGGATTGTCACCCGGAGGTCATGCATCCATACCTGGCTCCATACTGGCTCCTGACTGCATGTTCCGACCTGTTTAAAGATAAAACAGGTGTCTTTGGGCTTGCAGGTTTGGCATGCTACTTATACAGATTTATTGAGGACTAAGCTACTATCAATGATAAATAGAAGGGCTTTTTCCCATAGACTGGCCTTAAATCAGCATCACTTTTAAACCACCCAAAGTGCCAGTAATATTTTTTATTTTTTTTTAATGATTAAAAGGTAGCCCAACACTTTCTTGCACTCCAGCCTTGAAAATATATAATATACTTCATAAAAAGTGACACTCAATCAAAACTATTTAGGTTGAACAGTCTGGATTGAAGAGATTTAGGGGTCCTCTGCTAAAGCTGACATTTTAATGGATTCATTCTCAAGGCAAAGAGTAAAAATCCATTCGGGACATCCATTTTTTCTTGGGCAGCAAGCCTACTGCTGGAAACTGC
Source organism: Rana kukunoris (assembly GCA_029574335.1). Lineage (NCBI taxonomy): Eukaryota > Metazoa > Chordata > Amphibia > Anura > Ranidae > Rana > Rana kukunoris. Next base: position 129,354,009 of record CM056058.1, read on the forward strand.
TGAATCTCCCATATAAATTATCAGAATTGACTCAATAATTATCTGCGGTAATTTAAAGGTTTTTTTTTCTTGACGTAAAACATCTTTATTTCCCGACCGTCCTCTCGACAGAGCAGAGATTCTTAATGCGAATCAGCGTAACTGCAAAACACAGAGGCTTGACAGGCCAGCCTAAGAATGGAGAAATAAATAAATATATTGTACAATTTGACTTAATCCTGTCACTTTGTCTGACAGGATCTTGATGTTTCTGACTATAGAATCAGTATCGGGCTCCAGCAGACGGGATAAGACACGTTTAATTTGTGTCATTTTTTTCAATTTCTGTCCTGTTTGACAGATGTCCTCTTATTTTTTTGCCTTTTGGGTCTAGATTAGAAGAGCAGCCGAATTCTTTATTAGTTTTAACAGTGGGAAGAGAAAACAGGAAGTGGCAGAGGGTTTACTTTACATGTCTTTCATTTTTCAAGGGCAATTCAAGAGTGTTATCAGTGAGTTCTATCAGTAGTCTCTCTTTTGCCTTTCAAATCCTTAACTATAGGTAATGTAACTTGTGTGTATGTGTTTTACCCCCTAAAAGGTGTCTTCTTTTATGAATAATACTCATGATTCATACTATATCCTAGGTGGTAGAACTGACATTAACCGTGGTAGAAATTGCCATTCATTTACATATCCATAAGTAATTGGCAACGCCCAATCTGATTTGGCCCCCCAACCATGCCTTATAGCCAATGGCTGGGGGGGGGGGGCAATCCATCAGTCAAAACCCCCATTGCCCCTCCCCCTCAAATCCTGCCCAAAAATAATCAGATATCATTATTTGCCAGAGCCACTCATCCCCTTCCCTTTGCATATGCACAATTGTAGGAAGACTTCATTTTGACTGCCAGCCTATGTCTACTGGGACCCTTTAAAAGGACCCTTTTGCTTAAAACAAAAAACATTTTGCGCAGGTGTAAAATGTAAGTACCTAGAAATGTATGGTGGTATCTGCAACCCACCACAGCTTTCATAGTCTCTACATGCCCTAATGCGAGGCTGTTGATGGGAGCTCTGACACTTCCTAGGTGGTGGTAGAGCTTGTCCTTTCCATTCCTGACTCATTTCAGTGAATGACGAGTAGGGTATAGCAATGAGCAAAAGGTAATGTCAAGGGGCTGTAGGGAGCAGGCAAACTAATAATACATTGAAGAAAATGAGCTTTACCTACTCAGCATGTTCCAGAACTAGGGCATAGTAGAGGGAGCAAGAAAAGCTGCTGCACTAAGGAGATTAGAGGTGTACATTGATGGCCTGCTCCATGCCCTAATACTAGACTGATCTGATTCTAGCAGCAAAAGGGTCTAATGAAAAGCAGGATGTTCCAAAACAAGTTTCCCAAAGCTGTAAAGAAGTGCCAACAACATATGTTTTACCCATTCTGACCTGTATTGTATTCTATCATGCTGACTGAGCATAGCGAGGAATATATGAAGCTTTTATTGCATGATGGAAGCAACATTTTTATTTGCATGATTTAGGTCTGCTGCAACATGCTAGGCAGACGGGGCAGGGACAAAAAGGATGCACTTAAGGACTAAGATTTTTTTTTTCTCAAAATGTTTCTGTTATGGCTGTTGTGCAAATTGTGCCTAATAGGGCAAGGTCTTTAACCTCCCTGGCGGTATGATTCTTTCAGATTTTAGGTGCTAAAAGCGGTACCATTATTTGCAAGGGAATTTGGCGTTTTATACTGTAGGCCTGTAATTCTTAGGAATAACTCACTTAAATCTATCCAAACAAGAGTCTAATAGGCATCCTGGGTATGATTTTTTTTTTTTTTTCTTATTAAAAATTATAATATAATAAATAATTATAAAAAATTATAACAAATAATAATATAATTATAGTAAAAATTATTCAATAATGTAATCAAATCAAAATCACTGAAATTTGCTCAGTTGCAGAATTTTTGATGTCATTATTTTTTTTTTTTTATGACGAATTTCCCCATAAATCGATATCGCTAAATTCTGCAAGTGATTCTGATTTATTATCGCTGTTTTTTAGCTGCTCTAAAACAATTTTTGCCATAAAGGGACACTTTTGGTTGCTATGGGCAATCTACAGTTTGCAGGGAGAAAGAACAGTTTTTATTATATAAAATGACATGTAGTGTACAGGGCAGACCACTAGGGACATGGGGGGTGTGTATTTTTTACATACAGTACTGTAATCTATAAGATTACAGTGTACTGTATGTATAGTGTTTGTTTACTTTTTTAAATTTGGCGCCGTTCCCCCCCCCTACGTCGCGACGCTCGCAGGGAAGGGAATCGGCGGAACACACAGCATCAGGCGGACATCCGCCCGCCGTGTACTGCGGGGATTCATCGCTGGATCGCAGAGAAAAGGTAAGTAAACTTTTTTCTGCATCCAGCGAGGCAAGTCCGTGTGTGGCACGGGGTTACCGATCGTAGCTTTAAAATCTCACCCCGTGCCACACACGGGAAGACCGCCAGGGAGGTTAAAGCAAAACTATAGTAGGTACCTATACCTTTTGACCTTTTTTTATAGAAATAAAAAATGCTAATTTCTTTGGTAGAAATATGTTTTAGTGGTTATAAACCCTTATTGTACATAAGCCCACTGAATAAATAAGCCTTGGGTGAAACACAGATGAAAACAATCATTCTATATAAGTTGTACCTGTTTGTAAGCACACATTTTACACAGATGTTCTGCACTACAGAAGGTAGGGGGGCAGTAATCTGATGTCACACACTGCCCAACATACAGCAGGGAGCTGGGTGTAATCTGGGACTTGAGTGGAGGGAATCGACACCCCCTCTACACAGTATCTCTGGTGTCCGCATAGGCTGTCAAAAGTGACTAGCAGAGGAATGACAGGGCAGACAAGTCGCACTATATAAAAGGAAATGCTTTGATAATTTTTCATTTTACAGGCTTTACACCATGTTAAAGTTCATTAACCACTTAAGACCCAGACCAAAATGCAGGTAAAGGACCAGACCCCTTTTTGCGATTCGGCACTGCGTCGCTTTAACTGACAATTGCGCGGTCGTGCGACATCGCTCCCAAACAAAATTTGCGTCCTTTTCTTCCCACAAATGGAGCTTTCTTTTGGTGGTATTTGATCGCCTCTGCGGTTTTCTTTTTGCACTATTTACAAAAATAGAGCGACATTTTTGAAAAAAAAAAATATTTTTTATTTTTTGTTATAAGAAAAATCAGATAAACTAAATTTTAGTCAAACATTTAGGCCAAAATTTATTTAGCCACATGTCTTTAGTAAAAAAAAAATCGCAATAAAAAAAAATAGCTACCTAGCGGGAACAGCGACACTAATACAGCGATCAGAAAAATGATCGCTTAGTGACGCTGGCAATAGGGAGTGAAAGGGTTAACTAGGGTGGTGATCAAGGGGTTAAAACTTTATTAGGGGGGTACGGGGGCTACCCTGAACCTAACACTAACTGACTGTCACACTGACACTAAATACAGTAATCATACATATATGATTACTGCATTCAGTGACACTGTGACGGGGGGGTGGGATGATCGCAAGGGGTTAATGTGCCTGCGTGTACTGGTGTCAGTGTAGTGTTGTGCAGACTTACTGTGTGATGTGATCTCTCCTCAGCGGCGGTTGAAAAAAACCGCCGAGAGCAGAGATCACATCACTTCCTCCTCCTGTGTTTACACAGGAGGAGGAAATGACACTGCAGGGGAGCGCGCGGATTGGCTGGGAGCGATACGGAGGGGGCGGACAAAAACGAACCGCCGCCTCCTTGGCACGGATCGCTCCTTCAGCAAACCGGACCGCCGCATGTACCGTGGGGACCCCCAACCCACGTCAAGGCAGCAACGTATATGTACGTTGATGTGCCTGTCTGTGCCATTCTGCCGACGTAAATGTACATGCGGCGTTCCTTAACTGGTTAAGGACCGCCGCATGTACATTTACATCGGCAGAATGGCACCGACAGGCACATCAACGTATATATACGTTGGTGCCTTGAGGGGGTTCGGGGGTCCGATCGGACCCCCCCCAGTACATACGGCGGTCCCTGTAGCTGGCCGGGCGATCCGGGATGAGGGGTCGGCTATTCGTTTTTTGTCCGCCCCCTCCGGATCGCTCTCAGCCAATCCGCGCGCCCCCCCGCCCTGTCACTTCCTCCTCCTGTGTAAACACAGGAAGGAGGAAGCGATGTGATCTCTCTTTCAGCGTTTTTTTCAACCACCGCTGAAGAGAGATCACATCGCACAGTAAGTCTGCACTGACACTACACTGACTACACTGACACACACTACACATAGTCACATTAACCCCTTGCGATCGCCCCCCCCCTCCCCCCGTCACAGTGTCACTGAATGCAGTAATCATACATGTATAATTACTGTATTTAGTGTCAGTCAGTTAGTGTTAGGTTCAGGGTAGCCCCCGTACCCCCCTAATAAAGTTTTAACCCCCTGATCACCACCCTAGTTAACCCTTTCACTCCCTATTGCCAGCGTCACTAAGCGATCATTATTCTGATCGCGGTATTAGTGTCGCTGTTCCCGCTAGGTAGCTAATTTATTTTTTATTGCGATTTTTTTTTTTTACTAAAGACATGTGGCTAAATAAATTTTGGCCTAAATGATTGACTAAAATTTAGTTTATTTGAATTTTCTTATAACAAAAAGTAAAAAATATTGATTTTTTTTCAAAAATGTTGCTCTATTTTTGTATATAGCGCAAAAAATTAAAATCGCAGAGGCGATCAAATACCACCAAAAGAAAGCTCTATTTGTGGGAAGAAAAGGACGCAAATTTTGTTTGCGAGCCATGTCGCACGACCGCGCAATTGTCAGTTAAAGCAACACATTACCGAAACGCAAAAAGGGGCAAGGTCATTTACCTGCATTTTGGTCCGGGTCTTAAGGGGTTAAGGGACACAGGATCAGATGTAAATCAGAAACACCTGGGTAATACTGATGACTTCAGTAGAAATTTGACAAATTGAGACACTGTCATACATAAAAGCTTTTGGCAAGCCTGATATAAACACTCCCACTTCCACAATGCTTCAGTTTTTTTTGTCCTTGTATGATGGAAATCCTTTCTCCTCGGAGAAAAGTTTATAAATTTTTTAAGACATTTACTACTAACGAGATATTTTAACTTCAAACAATTCATTGTCCTGCTACTGAGCTGAACTTTTAAAGTGTAAACCCTTAAAAAAAAAACCTGCAAGACAAAGGCATAATGAGCTAGTATGCATGGCATACTAGCTCATTATGTATTACTTACCTTAGATCGAAGCCCCCACAGCCGTCCTCAACCCCCCCCCTCCGGCCACAGACATCTCTCCCGGAGCTTACTTCCGGGTATCGCGGCTGTGGCGATGTGATTGGCCAGAGCCGCGATGACGTCACTTCCGCCGATAACGGCACATCTAACTCAAGCAACGGCACAACGTGCCATGGCTTCAGTGCGCATGTGCCGATCACTTCGGCACATGCAGACACAGGGGGATATCTCCTAAACCGTGCAGGTTTAGGAGATATCCAGGGTAGCTACAGGTAAGCCTTCATATAGGTTTACCTGTAGCATAAAGTTGTTAAAATGGGATTACAACCACTTTAAGCAGCTAACTGAATTGGCTAATCCTCAGCTCTGCCTTGGAGGCTATACCTGGACCCCACCACACTAAAGATTGTAGGACTTGCCTATGATGTGACCCTTGGACATTGGGTCCTGCTTGTAATCCCCCCCCAAGACATCTAGTGCACTTGTTTGTTATCCACAGAGTGCTTTACAAGTCCAGGGCAGTGGTAAAGCTAAGGTGTGCCCCTGTCCCTGATGATTCTTTTAGGGAGATAGAGTAAAATGTAAAGGTGGTGGTGTCTGTCTCTGTAAAAATGATCTAAAAGTGAGTGTGAAAGAGGACCTTGAGGATGGATGGTGCTGAAGGATTATGGGTGGAGCTGCATATAGATGTGCGTATAGTTAATTATTGGAACTTGTTACAGGCCACCCAGTGTTAATAAGGAGGTGGAGACATAGCGCCTTGCATAGATAGAATGGGTTGCAAGGGCTGGGACAATAATAACGGGGGATTTTACCTACCCTGAAATTAACTGGTGTAATGGCACTGCTGAAACAGTAAAAGGGTGGACATTTTTAAACCTATTACAAGACAATTCTATGATACAGTTCATAGAGGCCTCAACTAGAAATTATGCTTTACTAGGCCTGTTAATCTTAATGTGGAGATTATTACTAATGTTCGTATAATGGAACACCTGTATAGCAGTGACCATAATATGATTTCATTTAGTGTACACTGTAAACAACTAACACATACTGGAAACTTTCAGCGCTCTCACTCTGTGAATGACAATTGCATGGTCATAAAACACTGTACCCAAATGAATTTTATCTCCTCTGCAGTTTTAATTTTTTGTTCAAAAAAAATTATATTTTGTTAAATTTTTTTGCAAACAGATATTTTTTCTCTTTCATTGATGTACGCTGATAAGCCTACACTGATGGGCACCAATAAGGCGGCAAGGGTGGGCACTGATAGGCGGCACTGGTGGGCACTAAGAGGTGACACAGAGGTGGCACTGAAGGGCATTGATAGGTGGCACTGGTGGGCACTGAGAAGTGGCACTGATAGCTGAAAGTGATGGGCACTGATCATCACTGGTAGGTTACACTGATAGGCAGCACTTCTAGGTGGCACTGATTGGTACCACTTGTGGGCATTGATGGGTAGCACTGGTGGGCACTGGCAGGTGGCAATTGTGGACACAGGTGAGGCAGATATGCCTCCTTCCTCTTCAGGACCAACGTCCCTTGCACATAAGCCGGTGATCAGCTTTTTTTTCTCTTCATGCTGTTAGGCCTCGTACACACGAGGGGATATGTCCGCTGAAAACGGTCCGATGGACCGTTTCAGCAGACATCTCCGCTCGTGTGTATGGGCTAGCGGACAGATTTCTCCACCCGACAGATTTCAAAGCATGCTTTGAAATCCATCCGGTGGAATCTGTCCGCCCGACATGTCTGCTGGTTAGTACACTTACCAGCAGACATGTCGTCCCCCACCGCCGCCGCGCCGCCGCCGAATGGATTCGGCGCATGCGCGGAAGTGTTTAACTTCCTGGTGCGGTGACGTGGCGGCGTCAACGTCACCGCCGCGTCACTGCGCCGTCCGGCGGGGAATTTGATCCGATGGTGTGTACACGCCATCGGATCAAACTCCCGATCGGACATATCCGATGGAAATGGTCCGCGGACCGTTTTCATCGGATATGTCCGATCGTGTGTACGAGGCCTTAGTGTGAGGAGAAAAAAAAAGGTTACAGAGCTTTTGTTTACATAACGTGATCAGCCGTCATTGGCTGACAGCTTATCACGTGGTAAGGGTCGGGATCACAGCGCATGCCCTGCAGGGAGGCGTGTGCAAAAGGGGAGGAAGTATATTGACAACCCCCAGAAATTCAGGTCCGTGCTGTGTTTTGAATGCCAAGTTCTGCATAAAAAAATGACAGTAAATGGTATACAATATGTGGAAAATATGTAAAAGATACAAAAGAGCTGAATTTAGCAGAAGATGTGCAAAACAAACTGAAAAAATACACCACCTAGAGCAAAATTCCTTCTCTAGTGTCCTCCAAATAATGCATTACTCTTGCTTCAGAGTCGCAGAAAAAAAAAAAAGAACAAAATTATTTTAAATGAAAACTGATGATAATTTCTTCTTTCTTTGCAGTAAGGTGGGGAATTTGGCGTATAATAAAAAACTGGAAAGTGGAGACATTTTAAAACGTGCAAAATAAACATAACATTTTAGACTTTTGAGGCTAGCTTCAACTTGTGGGTTGTAGTAACCTTGGTAAAAATGTTTTATCTCACCACAATGAATATTACAATTGCCACTATACAGTATGACTTGACTGTGTCATTCATTTAGAATGGCAACCAACGTACATATGCAGTGTTTTACAATTAACCCTTTTGCTGCCCTGCCCCAAACCATATATTTTCCTAAAGCATGTGACCCGTAGAATAAAAGAACAATTAAGGTACACAAGTGGAGATCCATCCCCAAATTTTTTTTTTATTATTCTCATTAGACCAACAAAAATTAAAATGTTTTGCTCATCTGGAAATGCCTGTTGCTATGCGGTCCCACGAAATCTGCCTTTGGAATCACCTAGGATTCTGACATCATCTCCCTCTAATGCTCCTGGGAAATGTGTGTCATCATCTCCCAGGATGCAGTGCGCTACCCAATTATCACTCCCCATTAGGATTGTCCCGATACCGATACCAGTATCGGTATCGGGGCCGATTCCGAGTATTTGCGGGAGTACTTGTACTCCCGCAAATACCCCCGATAGCCAAATAGAATACTCCCCCCCCCCCCGCCGCCGTAGCCCCCCCCTGCCGCCGCCGTATGTGCAAAGCCGACCCCGCCGCCGTTAATACAAAGCCGCCGCCGCGAACATTACACGCACCTTTAGTTTGAATAGCTGTTTACCGCGCGCCCTGTGTACAGGACACTCCCCCTTGCTCGGGATTGGATAGATCTGTCCAATCCCGAGCAAGAGGGAGTGTCCTTACACAGGGCGCGCGGTAAACAGCTATTGAAAAACGAAAGGTGCGTGTAATGTTCGCAGCAGCGGCTTTGTATTAACGGCGGCATCATCACCATCAGGTAGGGGGACATGGCTGTATATGGAGGACATGGCTGTATGTGAGGGACATGGCTGTATATGGAAGACATGGCTGCAATATGTGGGGGACATGGCTGCAATATGTGGGGGACATGGCTGCAATATGTGGGGGACATGGCTGGAGGGACATGGCTACATATGTGGGGGACATGGCTGGAGGGACATGGCTGCATATGTGGGGGACATGGCTGCCATTAGGGACACATTTAAAAAAAGTATCGGTATCGGCGGCTACTTGAAAAAAAGTATCAGTACTTGTACTCGGTCCTAAAAAAGTGGTATCAGGACAACCCTACTCCCCATCCAAGACTTCCAGGAAGTAAGTGCTTGTGGGCTTCACAATACCCACAAGAAAAATGACAACGGTGTAGACATAGTTTTATAAACTATCTTTTTTGAATAACTATGCGGAACGGCGGCGGATTGTAAAATAGTAAGTGACCGGATTTATATTATAAAAATGCAAAGGACATACCATATTTATCGGGGTATACCGCGCACTTTTTTCCCCTTAAAATCAGGGAAAAATCGTGGGTGCGCGATATACGCCGCTTCCTGCGCTGTGTTTGAAAGCCGCTGCCGTCATATACCGAGCGCAGTACACTTGGGTACATTCGGTCTGGCTCGGCTCCCCTCGCGGGCACACCCTGTGCCACCTCCTAGCCTTTATGCGAGAGAAGCCGAGCGTAACCGAGTGTACTGCGCTCGGTATATGTCGTCGGCGGCGGCGTTCAAACACAGTGCGGGGATCGGCTCAGAGACAGCGTGGGAGAAGCAGGGAGGACACCACCAAGGCTGCAGATGGACACCGGACAAGGCCGCCGATGGACGCCGGGCAAGACACCGACGAGGGGCATTCAAACTAAGTATTTTTTTTTTTCAAAAAGTTTCCTTCTAGGTTGGGGGTGCACGCTATACGCCGGAGCGCACAATACCCCGATAAATACTGTACATTTAAAAAATGCTAATTGTGGTTGGAACCCCGCTTTAATTTCTCTAATTCTGGAGGTTTACAATTTTGTTTTATTTGCCTTTTCATAATCCAATAAAAATACAATTTAAAAAAAAAAAGCCTGGCGGTTTTCATTTTTAATTTACAGCTTTTAGAATTTTTAAAAAGACCCCATTATAAATTTTCTAATAACATGTGACTTATGAAAAAAATAAGGCGTTATTGATTTTTTTATGCCCCACAGTAGTTGTACAATGCAAATATTTGTCAAATCGCTAAAAAAACAAACAAAAACCCCCACTAAAATCCACATATAAACACATAAAATTCCTGCTAAATTAGTACCAAGACCTTGTTTAGATGTGATGTAGTAAAGCATATGCCCATGGAGGGCCAGGTTTATCCACACAGGAATACACAGGTTTTCTCTGTAGGCAGTCTCATTCATGTTGATTGGGACGCAGCAGCATCAAGGACAGATCTCACATCCATGTGGGGTGTAGGTGCATGGCCCCAAACACAGATAGCGTGAGTTCCAGCACATGCACCCACATGTATGTCAAGTTGGGAGCAGTGGCTGTGTCCATACAGCTGCTGCTTCCCAATTGACATCAATGAATTTGTGAATCCCCAATGCCTGCATGGGGATTCACAAAACAGCTGATACTCCTTTGTACCATATGCTGCATTTTTGGAGACAGTACATATATATGACATTTATACAACCAACACAGGCACATTCTGTGTTTTTCAGGGTGGGCTTATTGCCCTAAAGCTTGTATTATTTATAACAAATTATTACAGCATTTTTTCCAGCTATTTGTGCAGCTTTTTTTCTGTACTTAGTTTATATAGTCTCCATTCTCATGGGTGACCGGGGTAAGATACAGAAGATTATTGTCCATAGAGCTAAATGTTGCATGCAGAAATCCAAGTGGTTAGATGCAAATAGAGCCTCTGATGGACCCTGAATGCAGACAGTGTGGGGGAGATTTACTAAAACTGGAGCATTCATAAATTGCTGCAGCTGTGAATGGAAGCCAGTCGGCTTTTAAAGCAGAAGTAAACCCATCCATAAAACAGTTTAATTTCCAGCACGTGGCGTAAATGTAACACTTGTGCTCTCAACCAAACTGTCAAACCATCCAATGGCTAGTGTCACTGATCACATGCAGCATCATGGCAGTTGTAGATTAAACAGAGGCAACGATGGCAGCTTCCTTGGCTGAAAACGATAGGGGGGTTTACTTACACTTTAACTTCAGCTTGTTCAATTAGGCCGTGTACACACGGCAGAGAACCTCGACGGGCAGAACACATCGTTCCGCCCGTCGAGGTTCCCTGCTGGCCATCGAAATCGGCGACCCGCCCGTCGGGAATGGCAACCATCCATTCTTCCAGGCGGGCCGTCTAGCAAATAGAGAGCGTGCTCTCTATTTCTGCTCGACGGGCTTCCCGACGGGAAGCTCGCCGAGAGCGTACACACGGCCGAGGTCCTCGCTGGAATGCAGCTTCCAGCGAGGTTCTCGCTGGTTTCCAGCGAGAACCTCGGTCGTGTGTATGCCGCCTTAAGCTTTGATAATAAAAACTGGAAGCCAATTTGTTATTTTTGCAGAGCTGAACCAGATTTCTCATAGTCCAGTTTTAGTAAATCTCTTCCTGTGTGTCCAGGGATGGAGTTTCTGTGGAGCCTTTGGCCTCACACAAACTAGCCAAGCTAATCATCCAGTTTGTATGTGGCCATGGTAAAGAGCACACCTGTAATCAGAGGCAGCATTTAGCTAGGATCTGCACACAAAAAAATATCCTCCCTCAGCCACCATAGTAAGTTTTTTCTTCAGTAGCCGTTTTCTCCTCACATTCTGTAAATTAATAATTAAAGTGGAAGAAAAGCCTAACTATAACTTATTATTAAACATGTTCTCTCCCCTCTCCTCCTCCCTTTTCTACCTTCCCTACGGTGTACTATTCTGTTTTTGATTCGCTAGTCTAGTTTAGTCACATGATCTTGCAGCTGTGGTTCACCTAAGTAAGGGTCCTTACACACGGAGCGGTCCGTTTTTCGGTCCGCTCCGTGTGTCCGTCAGCTCAGCGGGGGGTCTCCGCTGAGCTGTTGGGCGGACGGGGCGGTCCCCGCACACTGTGCAGGGACCGCCCCGTCTCTCCTCCGCTCTCCCCTATGGGGAGTCGGATGGAAACGGACCGTCTGTCCGTTTGCATCCGATCCGTTTGGCCGGACGGAAGAAAAATAGGACATTCTTCCGTCCGCAAAAACGGATGCGGATCGAGCGGACGTTAGCGGATGCATCATCCGCTAACGGATCCGCTCCCATAGGGACCCATTACAAGTCCGTAAACGGACTTGTAATGAGCGGACCGTTCGTCCGCTAGTGTGAAAGGGCCCTAAGGGAGCACTTGATAACGACTGTGATTTCCCAGAGCTGTGATATCACCCATAGGTTTGACCCCACCCATGAGCAGAAGGATCACATGATCAGACTACAAATGTGAGATGATTAAAATTATGTAAGATTTTTTTTTACACCGAGTAGGTAGGACGATAGGTAGGAGGAGGGGGTGGAAATATTTTAAAGTCTTTGTTAAAGTGATTGTAAAGTCTTGTTTGTTTTTTTGTTAAAAATAGCAAATATGTAATACGTGCCTGCTCTGTGTAGTGGGTTTGCACAGAGCAGCACAGATCCTCCTTTTCTTGGGTCCCTTTTCTATGCTCCTGGCCCCTCCCTCCTGTTGAGTGCCCCCACAGCAGGAAGCTTGCTATGGGGGCACCTGAGCCGAGCTGTAGCTCCTTGTGTCAGTTCAGACACAGAGCTGTGGCTTGGCCCGCCCCCTTTCTCTCCTCATTGGCTGACTGACTTTTGAATAGCACCACGCTGTTATCTCAGCTAATGAGGAGGAGAGTCTTGGGCATCCGAGACACTCCTACAACATTGCTGGATGTAGCTGGGCTCAGATAAGTATTAGGTTGGCTGCCACACACAGAAGTTTTTTTTATCTTAATGCATCAAGATAAAAAACGTTCTGCCTTTATGATCACTTTAAAATTTTCTTCCACAAAAAAAAAGGAAAAAAAAGGCCTTTATTTGAAAACGTTAGTTTTTTGAACATCTACACCTCATTTTTTTAATTATTGACCTTGGACAAACTTTTAAAGGTATTCTGTACTATTTTTCACAGCATTTATTAAGGTCAGATGTAAACAAATAACACTTACAGACCTCAATAGCTCAGGCTAAAAGCTATGCACATGGCTCCTCCCTTATTGGAATAATAAAGTCCAAACTGTATGTAAAACTAAACACAACTCATAAACAGGCAGCATCTGTTGTCTCTTTACCTAAGTCAATGCCATATCTACAAAGTGCTGAAGTCAGAGAGTAAATAACAACCAGGCATATAGCAGAGATCGTTGATGGCAGAAGCAGAGGTCAGTGTTGTTAGCCTACAGCACAGATGTGTTTTTTAGTAACTGTTATTTTGTAAAGTGTAGAACCACTGACCACTTTTGAGCCTGAATGGGTTCTGTAATATTTCACATTTTCAAAATATTGAGCCTTTTCAAAGAAAAAAAAGTGTTAAAGGCTACACTTACAGTTCTGTATTGTAGATAACTCCAGGAATGTCACTTAACTAATAATTTCAGTTGAGCGGAATGCAATTGGGGAATTGTGCAATGAAAACTATAATGGTCTCTACAAGCTTTGCACATTTTCCCTGGCTGTGTGTGACAGCATAAATATTAGAAATGTAGGATTTCAATTAAATTAATATATATCACACGGCCATAAAAAGCATCTATATCCCAAAATGAAAAAATGCCAGCGTATTACAAAATATGCATCTGCGACTATTTATACCTATCAGCCAAAGCATCTTTGCCTTAGCTCATCCAGATTTAAATCCTCTGCAGTGTTACTGACACCCGTCTGACCACGTGGGCACTGGCTCTGCTTAGGTTGGAAGGTGCCCAAGGCTAATTCTCAGCAGTTCATTTAGTTCCGATTCAATCTACATGACAGTAACGTCTATAAATCTTGTTTTAATGAGAACTCTCCACCTGCCTGCCCCAGCATTTAATAAAATCTGAGCTGGTTTGGAAGCCCTCCAACAATTGCACATCTTTAACCCCTCGCTGTGACTGTCAGCTATGCCAGAGATGCTGCTGCCCACTTTGAAAACATTTGGGGAAATGTAAGATGGGCGTCTCCTAGGCTGACAAGTTATGGTTTGTAATTAATTGTGACTCTGTGTGTTTGTGCTGTGCTGACTAGTTATGAATGCAAAACACAGGAGACTTGAGCTGAGTTTACGGCCACATAATGCACTAGCAGATAAAACTGAGCTTATTTATAATCCATTGACTTCCACTAACCACAAAAATGAATGCAGCTCTGTCGTCATTCATTCATCCTTAAAAGAGAAGTGTGGCAATTGAAAATAAACAATCATACTCATCTATATGGCTGCCGCTCTGATCCCAACTGCAGCTTTCCTCTTACTGCCTGTAGAACGAGAACTGAGCAATCAAAGACCGCTGATCACTCATATATATGGCTGCAGCTCTGATCCCAACTGCAGCTTTCCCCTTACTGCCTGTAGAATGAGAACTGAGCAATCAAAGACCGTTGATCACTCAGTTCTCAGTCTATCAGTCACCGGCTCTCTAGTCTGACCCTCTAGCACTCTTTGGAGCACCAAGCTGTGGAGGGGGTAGGAACGGCTGTCTCAGGCTCTCAGGGGCTTGCTGAGAGACTAAGCCAGCTGCCAGTACAGTATTTCTCCCCCTTTATAACATGCTCCTTGTCAGTACATATTGTACCATGCCCCCCTCTGTCTGAGCTATGCGGAGGAACATAGCAGGTCAGATTCAGGTATTTTCACCACTTTTATTTACCCACTTACTTATTCACTGGGCACTTATACCCCCTTCCTGACCAGGCCAATTTTCATTCAGCTTTTTATCATAGGTCATCAAAGTAGAGCTTTCTTTTGGTGGTATTTTTTATTTATTTTTTACCAAAAATATATATATATTTTTTTTAAATGGGATATTTACTATAGCAAAAAGTAAAAGATATTGTGTTTGTTTTCAAAATTGTTGCTTTTTTTTTGTTTATGGCACAAAAAATAAAAAACTGCAGAGGTGGGTGATCAAATACCACCAAAAGAAAGCTCTATTTGTGGGAAATAAAGGACGTAAATTTTGTTTGGGTACAACGTTGCATGACTGCGCAATTGTCAGTTAAAGCAACGCAGTGCCGTATCGCAAAAAATGGCCTGGTCATTGAGTAGCCAAATCTTCTGGGGCTGAAGTACTGTTTTCAAATTTTTGCTAAAGAAGCACCAAAAATTTGGAAAAAAACAAAAATGGTCATATTTTGTTATAAAAATTTGCAAGCAGGTAATTTTTTCTCCTACACTGAAAGGCACTGATGAGGTGGAACTGATGTACACCGATGGGCACTAATGAGGCTGCACTGATGGCGCGGAGAGGTGGCACTGATGGGGACTGATAGACACTGGTAGGTGGCACTGATAGGCAGCACTGATCACTGGTGATGAGGCACTGCACTGATAGGAACACAGATTAGCAGTACTAATGGGCACTGATAGATGGCACTCATTAGCAACACTGGAGGGCACTGATTAGCAGACCTGGTGGGCACTAAGGGGACGGATGTACCTCTAGCAGAAGCTGGTTAATGGCTTTTTTCTTTTCCTTCACTCTGACAGCATGAGGGGGGAAAAAAGCCCACAATCGCCTTCTGTTTACTTCTGTGATCAGCTGTCACAGGCTGATAGCTGATCACTGGTAAAATGCCCCCTGTGATTGGCCCTTTACCTTGATCAGTAACTAAAGAATGATGCAGTCACCGCATCTAATGGTTGGAAAGCTGCAATATATTACATTTTGGGTTTAATAGCGCTTCTGTTTCCAGAATGGGTTGGGTGCTTCTGTAGGGGCCTTATCACACAGCTGTTCTGGTTCTGGTCGCAGATTTCTTTTAAACAGACCATGTGCAACCTTGTCTCTCTGCTAACTGAAAATGGCTGCTTGAGTTTTTCCTTCATCTCCAATTGTCAGCTGCAAAAGAGACTCTGTGCTGTCTGCAAACTCTTCCAATCTTCCAGGTCTTTGTCAGATTTCACCTTGAAGGCACCTTAGTCTTTCTACTACATTAGCCAGCCATAATAACCTTACAGACAATGTAATGAAGCCACAGTGATAAACTGTTGTAAATGTAATATGTTACAGCCCCCTCTGGCAGCGAAGCATTACACAAGTCAAACATCCAATACACTAAACTTCCTTAACAAATCGCCTTCATTTCCTTTCCTTGTGTATCAGCTGCAGTATTTGCAGGTGACAATGTTACAGTGAGTTTAAACACTCTGGGACGCCAGTGTCGGC
Source organism: Rana kukunoris (assembly GCA_029574335.1). Taxonomy (NCBI): domain Eukaryota; kingdom Metazoa; phylum Chordata; class Amphibia; order Anura; family Ranidae; genus Rana; species Rana kukunoris. The sequence continues at coordinate 129,370,127 of CM056058.1, forward strand.
TACTTGTGACTGGCAAGGTCACGCCTCTGCAGTCCTTCGGGCACCGTGAGCTAGCTGGGTATGGAGACGTGTTACAAAACTAGACAGCATTGCAATATATTAACACATACATTTTATGTGTCCAGTCCTAGAGAGGGTCCTAATAGGAATTATTCACTGTCATCCTTGTGACAGGCGATGGCTTTTTTTTTCTTTTGTCAGTGTTATGTCTTTAAAGGGCCACTGAGCAGAACTTGCAAATTGGTTTATGTAAAAGAGGTTTTCACTACATTCTCTGTTGTGTAAAAATTTCATATAATCAGAATCGTAAATATTTAAAGTGAAGATTTCATAGTGGGGTGAGGGGATATTTTCCAGTATGAAGCTGGCTTCCTGTCGAGTACTCCCATAAAAACAATTCTAGTGACTGACAGTTTGGTGCCTTGCTTTTGGCAGCTAGCATAGAACAACAAGCTGCACATCAAAGTTTATGTCAGATGCCCAAATTTCTGTGCAGATATGATAGGTTGGGAAAGTCATAAAAGGCTATTTTACAAAATGCTGATTTTTTATTTATTTTTTACATTTAGTGAGCTATAGCTGATTGATAAATCAGTAAAACGTATTAAGAAATGTATTTGTGTAATTCATAAACACATCTACAGAACGGTTCTCGCGTTATTGTTTCCAATTACAAGCAATTAGATTGTCGCTTGCATTCTTCCATATTGCAAATGGCAGAAGAATGGTTTAGTGTTCTGCTACTGTTCTGCTACTGTAGTACGAACTGTGACCTTGCACTGCTGGAAATCCAGAATGCTAAGATTACACAATGTTATCTCTTCAGGGCTGTGGCAGGTGTTTCGTCAGATTAGGCGACCCGTCAAATTTTGAAACTGAAGTGACGACAAATTTTTACCACTTATTTTTACCAATAAACTGAGTGAAATACAGTGAAGTATTTTGATGTCAAATTTTAAAAGCAGCGGCAAGCGTGCCGATCTCAGAGGTTTGCTGATCTGGCAGAACACCGCTACTTTTAAAATTCCACATCAAAACAGTCACACAGATTTCTAAACGCTGTATTTCACTATACAGGGAGTGCAGAATTATTAGGCAAATTAGTATTTTGACCACATCATCCTCTTTATGCATGTTGTCTTACTCCAAGTTGTATAGGCTCGAAAGCCTACTACCAATTAAGCATATTAGGTGATGTGCATCTCTGTAATGAGAAGGGGTGTGGTCTAATGACATCAACACCCTATATCAGGTGTGCATAATTATTAGGCAACTTCCTTTCCTTTGGCAAAATGGGTCAAAAGAAGCACTTGACAGGCTCAGAAAAGTCAAAAATAGTGAGATATCTTGCAGAGGGACGCAGCACTCTTAAAATTGCAAAGCTTCTGAAGCGTGATCATCGAACAATCAAGCGTTTCATTCAAAATAGTCAACAGGGTTGCAAGAAGCGTGTGGAAAAACCAAGGCGCAAAATAACTGCCCATGAACTGAGAAAAGTCAAGCGTGCAGCTGCCAAGATGCCACTTGCCACCAGTTTGGCCATATTTCAGAGCTGCAACATCACTGGAGTGCCCAAAAGCACAAGGTGTGCAATACTCAGAGACATGGCCAAGGTAAGAAAGGCTGAAAGACGACCACCACTGAACAAGACACACAAGCTGAAACGTCAAGAAATATCTCAAGACTGATTTTTCTAAGGTTTTATGGACTGATGAAATGAGAGTGAGTCTTGATGGGCCAGATGGATGGGCCGTTCCTGGATTGGTAAAGGGCAGAGAGCTCCAGTCCGACTCAGACGCCAGCAAGGTGGAGGTGGAGTACTGGTTTGGGCTGGTATCATCAAAGATGAGCTTGTGGGGCCTTTTCGGGTTGAGGATGGAGTCAAGCTCAACTCCTAGTCCTACTGCCAGTTTCTGGAAGACACCTTCTTCAAGCAGTGGTACAGGAAGAAGTCTGCATCCTTCAAGAAAAACATGATTTTCATGCAGGACAATGCTCCATCACACGCGTCCAAGTACTCCACAGCGTGGCTGGCAAGAAAGGGTAACAAAAGAAGAAAAACTAATGACATGGCCTCCTTGTTCACCTGATCTGAACCCCATTGAGAACCTGTGGTCCATCATCAAATGTGAGATTTACAAGGAGGGAAACCAGTACACCTCTCTGAACAGTGTCTGGGAGGCTGCGGTTGCTGCTGCACACAATGTTGATGGTGAACAGATCAAAACACTGACAGAATCCATGGATGGCAGGCTGCATGAGTGTCCTTGCAAAGAAAGGTGGCTATATTGGTCACTGATTTGTTTTTGTTTTGTTTTTGAATGTCAGAAATGTATATTTGTGAATGTTGAGATGTTATATTGGTTTCACTGGTAAAAATAAATAATTGAAATGGGTATATATTTGTTTTTTGTTAAGTTGCCTAATAATTATGCACAGTAATAGTCACCTGCACACACAGATATCCCCCTAAAATAGCTAAAACTAAAAACTACTTCCAAAAATATTCAGCTTTGATATTAAAGACAAACCCGCAGCAAAGGGGGAACCTTAGGCGCAGGGTCCCATGACTGGGGAACACTGTGGGAAGCGCACACATCAGGGGGGAAGTGATGCAGCGTTAGTCCGGCCCGGGGGGCGGGGTTTCACGCCACGAGGGAGGCCACATAAATAGGAGCAGGGGGCGGGGCTGGTCATTCGGGCGCCATCACAGGAACAGGCAGCAGGCTGTTTTTAATCAGCCATGAATCGCCTTGAGGAGCTAGTTGAGCGGCTCAGAGCGGCAGCCAGGGTCAACGGGGAGGAATGGTATGAGCAGCAGCTGGGACTCTTGTTAGCTGACCCGGGGGAGGGTACGTCCCGCGACCCCCCCCCCTCCCGCCCCCCCCCTCGCCGCGGCGGCCCAGGCGTTCTAGGCCCCCCACCAGGTACAGCCCTGAGGGACCTTCTGTGGGCTCTCAGAGGGGGATCAGCCCCCACTCGGCCCCTCCGGGGGGAAAAAAACGGCCATCATCCGGGGCTTCAGGGGAGGCGGGGAAAAAACCTAGGCAGCAGGGACGCGCAGGTCGGCGGGTGGCATCCCCGTCTCCTGCCAGATCAGACCGGGAGGCTTCTGGAGCGGTGGCGCGGGCGGGGGACCCCCCCCTGCGTGGCACTTCACGGCGGGGGAGATCGGTGGGTGCGGCTGGAAGCTCGGTGGCCAGAGCGGCTACAGCCAGCCGGGGGAGAAGCGGAGGTCCGGGACGAGGTGACGGCGTCGGTACGGGAGCGGCCACTGCGGGATCCCAGGGGGCTCTGCGGGGGAGATCGGTGGACCCGGTGCGGCCTGTTCAAGGGGCTTCTGGAGTGTCGTCGGGCATTGGTGCGGCCTTGTCGATGGGCTCTGCGTCCCTTGCTGGTCAAGGGGACCAACGTTCGGAAGGTGAAGTTTCGGACACGGACTCGGAGGGTCCAGAGGAAGTCGCAGGCCCGTCAGGGCGCCAGCTGGGATCTGGAGCATCGGCCGGTCGGACAGCTTCCGCTGGGCAACGGGGTAAGTCTTCTTCTCAAACTTTTTCTGTTATGTCGTCTCCTCCCCCCCCCCTCCTCCACCCCCTCCCCATGTCGCCCCTCTCGGGGGTCCTTTGCTGGGCGGGGTTTTTCCTTCTGGTCCTCTTCCGCTGGACGGGGTGTCCCAGCCCGCGCTGGGGGGGCCCATGACCCCGGGGCATTTCTGCTGCAGCAGTTGTTGTCATCTTTGTTGTCTGGTTGTCGGGCGTTGGCTGGCGGGGCACCTGCTGCCCCCCCTCCGGCTGCCGCGGTGCCTCCCACGGCTGCGTGGTTGGTTCCGCCTGCGCGGGGTTCGGCGGTGAGGGGGTCAGCAGCTGTTCCCACGTCCAGTTCAGTGGGGGTCCCCCTGGGTGGTCCTGGCGGGACAGGGGGGTTGCCCCCCCCTGACTGGCAGGCGGGCTCGGGAGTCATGGCCCAGTCGGCCGCGGCGCCCCCGCTTTCGCTTGCTCCCCCAACTTCTGACGGTGCTGCTGCGGGGGTGACCCCTCCCGGGGCGTCTCCAAGTGGGGCTGTTGTGGGCCCCACAGCGGGGGTGACGGCGGACGGGGTTAGGTTGTCTGACGCGGCCCGGTGCGAAGTGTACCTTTGCTTTGAAGCGCCGTTGGGGGCTCATTTGAGGGCGGAGGTGAAGGAGCGGATTTGGAAGGGGGAGTATGTGGAAATTTTTTCCCTGCTCCCTCTTGAGAAGTTCAATCTCGACAAGGTGAAGCCTGACGAGAGTAAGAAGGAGGAAGAGGAAAAACGGCGGTATCGCCTGATTCCTCGTACTTTTGCAAACTGGGCCCAGGCATTCTACATTCTGGCTAGCGTGATCGGAGAAAGGGAGCCGGACCAGTGCACTGGTTTGTTTTGTTACATTGATTCGATTAGCGAGGCGCAGAAGGTGTACGGTGAGGGGGCGTGGCTGCGCTACGATGAGCTGTTTCGTCAGAAAAAAGCGGTTCGGCCGGAGATTCGGTGGAACCAGAAGGATATCGCCCTGTGGATGAGGCTGATGACTCAGGCCAGGGTGGTGCCACAGCCCTTTCGGGAGGGGGCCGGAGGTGGGCGGGCCTCCTCACTGCCGGCCGAAAAACGTAAGGGTTTCTGTTGGCAGTACAACGAGGGCTCCTGTAAGTTTGGGGGCTCCTGTTGTTTCCGGCATGAGTGCTCTGGTTGCGGGGGAACCCATCCCTTGTCAAAGTGTTTTAAGAAGGGGAGGAAGCCCGGGGACAATGGAAAAAGGGAGGACGCCGGTACGGGTGGAAAAGATGGCGCCGTACCTAAGTAGGTACCCGAACAGGGTAGCCGCTCGGGCGCTGTGGTTGGGCTTTAAGGATGGTTTCCCGATTCCTAGTGATTTGGGTACGGTTCCTCCTTTGGCGGCCAACCTTAAGTCAGCACTTGCCCATCCGGAGGTGGTGACTGAAAAGCTCCGGAAGGAGGTGGGTTTGGGCAGGATGGCGGGGCCATTTGAGGCCCCGCCCATGGGGGATTTGGTGGTGTCACCGCTGGGGGTGGTTCCTAAGCGGGAACCGAAACAGTTTCGCCTCATCCACCACTTGTCGTACCCGAAAGGTGGGTCAGTGAACGATGCCATTGATCCGGCGTTGTGTACCGTGTGCTATGCGTCATTTGACGAGGCGGTGCGTTGGGTCCAACGGTTCGGGAAGGGGGCTTTGATGGCCAAGACCGATATTGAATCGGCCTTTCGGCTATTGCCGGTGCATCCGGCTAGTGTGCGGTTGCTGGGTTCTTGTTGGGAGGGTCAGTATTTTGTGGACCTGTGTTTGCCCATGGGCTGCGCCATCTCGTGTTCGTACTTCGAGATGTTCAGTTCATTTTTGGAATGGGTGGGGTCGGGACCTGTCGGGTTTGGCATCGGTTTTGCACTATCTGGACGATTTCTTGGTGGTAGGACCGCCGGGTGATCGGGCTTGTCTGATTTTGCTCACCACCATTCAGCATGTGTTCAGGGTGTTTGGGGTCCCTCTGGCCCAGGAGAAGACTGAGGGTCCGGTGACGGAGCTCAAATTCCTGGGCATTGTCATTGATTCGGTCAGGATGGAATGCCGGCTGCCGGAAGATAAGCTGGCGGATTTGCGAGAGTCGGTTTCTGCGGCGGCACGCAGTGGGCGGATCACACTTCGAGATCTGCAGTCATTGTTGGGCAAGCTTAACTTTGCCTGCAGGATAATGCCGATGGGCAGAGTGTTTTGTCGGCGACTGGCGGCTGCCACGGCCGGCGTTAAGGCGCCTCATCATTTCGTGCGATTGAGCGGTGAGCACAGGGAGGACCTGAAGGTGTGGAGTTCCTTTCTGGAGCTCTACAATGGGCGATCCATGTGGCTGGCTCCGGTGGTCTCGGCAGGCGAATTGACCTTGTTCACGGATGCGGCTGGGTCGGTAGGCTTCTCGGCTTATTTCCAAGGTAGATGGTGTGCTGGGAGGTGGCCAGAGCGTCTCCGGGAGTCCCCGCTGATCAGGAACTTGATGCTGGTGCAGGCTATTTCTTCATTGACGGCATCGTCTATGCCAGTGGTTCACTTGTTGCGAGCCCTGGTCTTAAAATGCTTGGCTCTAAATATTGTGGTGAGTGCTGTACACATTCCCGGGGTCAATAATGAGGTGGCTGATGCGCTCTCTCGTTTGCAGTGGGACAGGTTCCGTCGGCTGGCTCCGGAGGCGGATCAGGCGGGGGTTCCGTGCCCCAGTGGCTTGTGGGACCTCGTATGGGATCGGTGATGGAGTTGGTCCGGAGGTCAGTGGCTGATTCCACCTGGAGATCGTACGAGCGGGTGTGGCGAGAATGGCGCAGTTTGGTGAATGAGCTGGGGGTGGGACCTTCTGACGAGGATCGTTTGCACGCATTATTGTACTTTTTGGGCAGGTGTAGTGAAGAGGGGGTTTCAGTGGCTTCTTTGAACGCAAAAATGTCAGGGTTGGCGTTTCTGTTTCAGTTGACTGGGGTGGAAGACGTTACCAAGGCATTCGTGGTTCGCAAGGCTTTGCGGGGTTACAGAAGGGGTCGAGTCCGTCCGGACTCCAGGAGGCCGGTTTCGCTTCACATGTTGGAGGTGTTGGTAGGGGGATTGGGTTCGGTGTGTTCGTCACCTTTTGAGGCCAGTTTGTTTAGGGCGGCTTTTGTCTTGGCCTTTTTCGGGGCGTTGAGGGTTGGGGAACTGGTCAGCCCCTCTAAGAATAGTCCAGGTGGTTTGCTCGTGTCCGACGTGGAGGTTCTTCCTGAGTCGGTTACGTTGATTGTTCGCAGGTCAAAAACCGACCAGGTGGGCAAGGGTGCCAAGGTGATCCTGGGTAGGGTCCCGGGACTAAGGGTTTGTCCGGTAGAGGTTGTTCGGGAATGGTTGGGCTTGCGTCCGCTGGGGGTGGGCCCGCTTCTTGTTCATGCGGATGGGCTACCTTTGACCAGGTACCAATTTGGGGCGGTCTTTAAGCGTAGTTTGGTGGCGGGTGGTTTTGGTGCGGCGGAGTATTCTTCCCATTCCTTTCGGATTGGGGCAGCGACTGAGGCCTCGCGGTGGGGCTTGAGCGATGAGGTCCTGCAGCAGATCGGCCGCTGGGAGTCCCGCCGGTTCAGACTGTATGTGAGACCGCAGCTTTTGTGAGGGGTGGGAGTTCAACGTCCTTTCTTTTCCTGTTTGTCAGTGTCCTCTTGTCTCGGGGTTCAGTCTTTGGGGGTTGTTTGTCGGCTCTGGGTTAATGTTTGTTCTGGTGTGCACCGTTCTTTTCAGGCGCGGTCTGCTTGATCTGGATCCTGGGGCACTCCTATGTGCATTGGGGGGCGAAGAGGGCCTTGGTCAGGAGGGACGGCAGGCAGATGGGTTTCTCTCGGGATGAGGCTGTTGTACGTTGGATTGGCATCCCTGGCATGCTTTGGTCCAGGGTGGTCCCGGAGGTTCAGCATTATGCTGGGCTGGACAGGGCCCCGGACATGCTACTGCTGCATGTCGGGGGCAACGACCTGTGTGTCAGGGCCTCCCGAGACCTTATTCGGGACGTCAAATGGGATTTTATGCGCTTACGTAGCGCATTCCCAGACACCCTGGTCGTTTGGTCGGAGATGGTAGGGAGGGTGGCCTGGAGGGGCGCTCGGTCGGTGGATAGGGTTAATTGGGCTAGGATCAAGGCTAATAAAGCCATTTCAAAGTTTGTCGCCCGTAAAGGGGGGTTGGTGGTTCGCCATCGGGAGTTGGAGAGGGAGTTCCCCCTTTTTCTTAGGGGGGATGGGGTGCATTTGACACCGGTGGGTACGGACATGTGGGTCCTGGGGCTCCAGGAAGAGTTACAACGGGCCTTAGGGCTGTGGCGGGCCGCACACGTGTGAGGTATCACCGTATGCGGCGGTGGCATTGGTGTTGGGGGTTCCTGAGTATTGGGGTAGGAGTTGGGGCCTGTCATGGGATGGGCACCTTCTCTATTCCGGTTAGGTGGGGGATACTGGCAATCGGGCTGAAGAGAAATGAAGGAGGAAGGGATGGCCTCTTGAGCTTGTGACGCGCGACTAGAGGCCCGGGCAATTGTTTACATGGAGGACAGCCCATTGCTTGCACTTGGTATTTCTCTTTAACTCAGGAACCTCAGTGTCTACAGTGTCTACAGTGTTTTAGTTTGGTTAATTTATTCGGTTAAATAATTTTTTGTAAATGTTGAAGGAAAAGTTTATGGGCCAGATTCAGGTAGATGAGAGCATCTTTGCTCCAGAGTAACGCTTCTCATTTACGTTACTCTGAAGACCCTTTCAGCGCAAGTCCTGTAATTCACATAGCAGTTGCGCGTAAACTTGCGCCAGAGTAACGATAATGCGCTGGCGTAACCCGACGCAAGTGGAAGTGGGTGTGATCATATGTAAATGATGGGCGGAGCCCAGCGCAGAGGCTTACGTTCAGCGCATCAACCACGGAGCATGCGCAGTGAGTGCGGCTCCACTCGCCCCCTTTGTGCGCATGCTCACAACTTCCGTCGGCACCACTTCACGGGAAACGTCAGCGCAATGCCTTCCGTTGGGCGTTTAAATGCGCCCGTAGAAGCGCCATTTCGGCACTAAAGTATATCCTGCTCCCCCTCCCCGCAGTGATGTTACTTTTGTTTTGAGATGGCTGCTCCCGTTCCCCGCAAACACACAGGAGAAAGCTGAACTTTAATGGCCAGGAGCTGTCAGCCGTCATCTCGGCTATGGAGACCTATGATGTCTTCCTCCATGGCTGTAAAATTTGACAGACAAGCATGGACAGAGGTGTTGTCCTGCAAGTGGGGGTGCTCAGCTAGCTCTTATCGTCGGTAACGCTGCTGTAGCTGCTCTCCTGCTGACCTGTGGCCATCTGGAGTAAAGATAAAGCAGCCTTTTGTAGAAATAACTTTGCGCCGGACGGACGAGATACGCGCGGCGCATGTAGCCAGCGTATGGTGCTAATCCGTTCGTGAATTGTGAAAAATCCCTCATTTGCATATTTGCAGGGGAAATCAATAGGCGCGACTGATGCGCCCAACGAAATTAAGCGCTGACGATACTCTGGCGTCGGAACGTTCCGCCAGTCGCAAATGACCCGTTATTGGGCGCATCTAGTTTGGTGGGTACGGGCACATAGAAACGACGGCGCATCATCACAGTTACGCGGCGCATATCGAAATACTCCAGCGCAAGTGTTCCTGAATCTGGCCCTATATGTTTATTTTTATAGTTAAATATTTGGTAAAGAAAATATGTTTTATACACCTTTTGGATTTAATAAATGGGGCCTTTGTTGGCCATTTAATCCAGCAGGTGTCAAGTTTTTATTTAGAGGGGGTTTTAGATGGGGGGTTGGTTTCCAGCGCACACTAGTAATACACCAGTCAAGACAAACCCGCAGCAAAGGGGGAACCTTAGGCGCAGGGTCCCATGACTGGGGAACACTGTGGGAAGCGCACACATCAGGGGGGAAGTGATGCAGCGTTAGTCCGGCCCGGGGGGCGGGGTTTCACGCCACGAGGGGGGCCACATAAATAGGAGCAGGGGGCGGGGCTGGTCATTCGGGCGCCATCACAGAAACAGGCAGCAGGCTGTTTTTCCCTCCCTCCCTCCCTGGGGAAGTGTCTGGTATGGGTGTGTGTTTTTTCATTTTCTTTTTGTTTTGCAGGTGGTTTGGCATTGGTGTTGGGGGTTCCTGAGTATTGGGGTAGGAGTTGGGGCCTGTCATGGGATGGGCACCTTCTCTATTCCGGTTAGGTGGGGGATACTGGCAATCGGGCTGAAGAGAAATGAAGGAGGAAGGGATGGCCTCTTGAGCTTGTGACGCGCGGCTAGAGGCCCGGACAATTGTTTACATGGAGGACAGCCCATTGCTTGCACTTGGTATTTCTCTTTAACTCAGGAACCTCAGTGTCTACAGTGTCTACAGTGTTTTAGTTTGGTTAATTTATTCGGGTAAATAATTTTTTGTAAATGTTGAAGGAAAAGTTTATATGTTTATTTTTATAGTTAAATGTTTGGTAAAGAAAATATGTTTTATACACCTTTTGGATTTAATAAATGGGGCCTTTGTTGGCCATTTAATCCAGCAGGTGTCGAGTTTTTATTTAGAGGGGGTTTTAGATGGGGGGTTGGTTTCCAGCGCACACTAGTAATACACCAGTCATGAGTTTTTTGGGTTCATTGAGAACATGGTTGTTGTTCAATAATAAAATGAATCCTCAAAAATACAACTTGCCTAAAAATTCTGCACTCCCTGTATAAGCTCAGTTTACTGGTAAAAAAAGTGTGAAATGCAAAACTCTGGTCGGTATAAAAAGATGTCTGCTTGTATCTTTACTGCAGCCGAGTATGGGGTGTACCAAGATTGCCGTGACGGAATGTCACTTCCGTTACACAATTTGACAGGTCGTCTAATCTGATGAAACACAGGCAAAGGACAGTTTAACAGACATCCTTGAACCTTCACCACCTGCTGGACATTATTCAGCACTGCAGCCCAGGTCTCTGCTGTGCACACATACCCTCATTAGTGATATTTAAAGGGACTCCATATCTTCATACCTATCCTTGATTAAAAGGTTTGTCTGTTTGCTCATGCCCTGGATAGAGGATTGTCTAGCTCTAACTGTTGTCTAAAGCCTAATTAATACACATTATGAGATTATCGGACAAAGGTTTTTTTTGATTTTTTGGATGCTAATCTCCATATTGAAAAATAATGGGTTACTAAAGTACAAAAATTCTCATATGACAGAATAACAATTCATAAGTGATGTTATGCGTTGTAGTGTGTCTGTATTTTATTTTTACTACTTTACTTTACTACTTTCCTCTAAATTAATTAATAAAGGGTACTGTATATACCTGTATGGCATTGGGAATGAATATACCTATATGGGGTATCTCTCTCTCCTTCTGTCTGTCTTAATATAAATACATGAAAGTGTCAATCTGATTGCAATAGACAAATGATAAACGGATAACAGAATCAGACACTTTATACAAGGGGACTATTTTGAGATAGGTGTGTTGGTGAATGATGATCTCTCAGATACTAGGTGTGTGTATAGTATAGCATTCTGTATCAGAGACTTGACAGGATGGATTTTAGACACTAATAGTAAAGTATAGGTGGTACTGAGACAGGGCCGATCCTAGGGTCATAGGTGCCTGGGTGCAAAAATATTTCTGGCGCCCCCACATGGGCGTTGTCATTTTACTAACTCCTCCCCTTTACATCTCATTATACATCACATCTGTAGATGGACTAGGCGCAGGAATGGGCAGGGGCTGTGTATCCTATCCAATCTATCATGACATAAAACATCTAGAGCAGGGGCAGCCCAGAGCATGTGTAAAGGGATGCTGGGGATGCCATCCCCCAGCACACTGAACACTTTGAATCACCTTGATTCTCTCTCTGTGCAGCCTGATATAGATATGGGAGTGGGAGGCATTCCAACAGTACGGGATCCAAGACTCCCAGTGTAAGGAATTCATTCCTGCACATCAGCACTCAGCAGCCACTGAAAACTAGAACCCTTGTGTCAGGAAGAAGAGTGGCCCCTCCCCTGAGCACTGCCAGGCTGGACGGGCTGCCCTATGCTCACACATCAGTTCTGGACGGACACATACCTATGCTCAGAACACTAGTTCTGGACGGACACAAACAAGGAGAGAAGGAGGAGGGGGAGAACTCTGGCACTTCGGTGCCCCCACCTCTGCAGGCGCCTGGGTGCAATGCACCCTGTGCACCCTGCCTAGGATCGGCCCTGTACTGAGACATGACTACGTTGTAATAGTAGTACATGATGACAAAAATAGCATAAAGCATTTTCAACTTTTCCTGTGTTTTGAGGACCCCTATCACAAGCTAGTCCTTTCTCTGTGGTCCACTTTATGGAGCTTTTCACTTACTAATGTGAACCTGTATTCAAGTGTCGGCCTAATGATTGTTTACACATGGATTTATAACACTAACCTAAACTTTGACCCCAACATTTTAACATAGATCATCTAACCAAGGTTAGGCACCCAGGCTTATGGTTATGTGAGCACCACTACAGGGAACAAACAGTAAAATTAAGTGTCTTAGATAGGGTTACTGACATAGCTTTATGTTAATATTTGGGTACAGGTCCAAGCAGGGCCGTCTTTACCATAGGGCAAACCGGGGCAGCTGCCCAGGGCCCTGTCACTGTTGGGGGCCCAAAGCAACCCCATTTGAAAATATTTTTTTTTTAGGGGTCCGGAGGTCCCCATGGGCCCAGAGGCCCCCAGGACCCCAGATGGCAACCCCCCTTTTTTTTATTTATTTTTAAATAAAAAAAATATTTTTTTTAATATATTTTTATTTTTTATTAAAGAGCCATTTATTTTATATATTTTTATTTTATTTTTTATTAAAGGGACAATTTTTTTTTAGAGGTCTGGAGGTCCCCAGGGGCCCGTAGTTCCCCAGGGCCCTGGATGACAACCCCCCTTTTTTTTATAAAAAAAAAAACTTTTTTATATACTTCTTTTAATATATATATATATATATATATATATATTCTTTTTTTTTCTTTTTATTTATTTATATATATATATATATATATATATATATATATATAATTAAAGGGCTCAGAGGTCCCCAGGGCCCCATGTGGCAAACACCCTTTTTTATATTTTTTATAAATGTTTATTTTTCTTATTTTTGTTTATATATTTTTTTTATTTTTTTATTAAAGGGCCCAGAGGTCCCCAGGGCCCTGGATGGCAACCCCCCCTTTTTTTTTTGTAATTTATTTTTATAAAAAAAAATATTAAAGAGCCCAAAGGTCCCCAGATGGCAACCCCCTTTTTAAAAAAAAAATAATATATTTTTTATATATATATATATTTTATTTATTTTTTTCTTTTTATTAAAGGGCCCAGAGGTCCCCAGGGCCCCGGATGGCTACACCCCTTTTTTTATATATATATTTTCAATTTCAGGCGGCAGCACCCCCCACCGGTTCTCTGCTCCAGGGGGCCCATGCCTGAAGTTGTGTAAGGGGCCCCATAATTCCTGATGGCGGCCCTGCCGCCCGTTAAGCTCCTGTGCTGCCCACAAATCAGGCTGAAAATCATCAGCGGCACGCAGCCAGTGACAGTACTGCTTCCCTTCCCAGTGTTTTAAAATGTATAGCACCCCTGGCTTCCCTTTAGATGTGCACTTCTCCCTTCCTGCCACTGGGTGCTGCTTGTATATAAAAGTGAATTAGAATGTGATTTTATAACATCCCCAGTTTGCTCTTCCCAGGGCTGACTTCTTCATGTCCTGCTCCTCAAGGTATGTCACTGTTTGCTAATCTATATTGTAAATATAAGTTTTCTGTATAGTGTGCCCAAAGTCTTTATAATATTTGATGATTCACTGCAGGTCTGGTCAGTGTTTTAAAAAGTTCCTGTATTTTACACATGGCATGGGGTCACAGCAATTTTGCTTTAGCACCATGGGACCCCAGGCCATGCCATGTGTAAAATAGAGGAACTCTTTAAATCACAGACCAGACCTGCAGTCCAGGCTGAGTAAGGCCTCAGAGCACATGGCATTACTGTCTGTCTTTACCTGCTTGATGGGCTTATTTTGGGCCTGGCTGGTTCACATGTATGTGTTTTGGCGGCCCACATTTGCTCAGGCACAGAAGCCCATTCATTTGAATGGGCCACCATGCCTGCGTTTCCTGCAAAGAAAAGCGCATGCCTCATGTAATAGGCTGCGCACACCGCACACCTATGCCCATCAAGCACTAAAATACAGCACTGTCTGTCCATTCTGCTGTCTTCTGTGACTTATCTGCAGTTCCCGCACTGTCAAACTTGCTGCATTTTTAGACGTTTAGGTCACGCTTTTAAAAACACAGTGCGTTTGTGTGTGCAAGAACTGCAGGTAAGTAGCACGGTGCAAAAGCAGAATGGATTTCAAGGCAACTGTATTTTTAAAATGCTGAATGCACCTTTTTTCTGCAGGAAACGAAGGCATGGCAGCCCATTCAAATTAATGCTGTGCCTGCACAAATGAGGGCCGCCAAAACACATACATGTGAACCAGCCAGGCCCAAAATAATCTGGAGGGGGGGCCCAAAAAAAATGTTTGCCCAGGGCCCAAACCATATTAAAGATGGCCCTGGGTCCAAGTAAGAACTGGCTGACTTTATCTTATTTTATTTTTTTGTAGCCTCTTTATTTATTTTCTGCAGTAAAATCTTTACAGAAGATGAACAGCTAAGGATTTTACAGATTCGACCCAAGCATAAAAACACCATTATTCCAATTGTTGAGCTCTATTTGGCTATCGGCTTGGTTAGCTCCTCCCTCTAGCACGAGTCGCATAAGAATGTGCTTGCACATTCCGTTGCAGTTTTCATTATATTTTTTGACAGCAACTTGGGAATAAAGCACATAAATTGGGAATTTGAAGGAATAAACCAAACTAGTTGGAACTGCAGTATGTCAAAAAGCTGGCATGGCTGAAGTAAGACTGTACATGCATTATATGGCCAAAACTTTGTGGACAGCCCTCTGAATTATTGAGCTCAAGTCTTTCCAGTGTCAATTTTAAACAATTGTATGTTTAAAACATTGTGGTAACTGTTTGAGGAATGCCAGTTTCTGTTCCAGCATGACTGTGACCTTAAGCACACAGTCAGCCCCATAAAGACATGGTTTGACCAGTTTGGTGTAGACTAGAGCAGTGTTTCCCAACTCCAGTCCTCAAGGCACACCAACAGGTCATGTTTTCAGGATTTTCCTCAATTGAAACAGCTGTGGTAATTACTAAGGCAGTGAAACTGATCGAATCACCTGTGCAAAATAATGGAAATCCTCAAAACATGACCTGTTGGTGTGCCTTGAGGACTGGAGTTGGGAAACACTGGACTAGAGGTACTCAAATGACCTGCACAAAGCCCTGATCTCAACATTACTGAACACCTTTGGAAGAACTTATAACACCAAATGCAAGCCAGGTCTTCAAGTACAACATCATAACCTGACCTCACAAATTTTACCTCTACAATCCAAAATCTTGTGGAAAGTCATCTCAGAAGAATGGGGGCAGTTATGACTTTAAAAGAGACCAACTCCATATTAGTGCTCATAGTTTGGAATGGGATGTCCAACAAGCTCATATAGGAGTGATGGTCAGGTGTACACAGGCACCAATGGGGACACTAGTTCTGTTGACATTCAAGGATATCTTCACTTTGGAGGGATTTACTCCCACTTCCTGTTTTGGCTATGGGATAGGACTCTGCAGCGATCGTGGGTGACGTTCTGCGTGAACGTCACTCACGATCGCTGCAGAGTACAGAGAGACGGTCCTGTACACATGCTGTTACATGCTGTTATGCTGACACTCGGCTTACAGAGTGTCCTTACATGCGAGTGCAACTTTTTATTGCTTGATTAAAAGTCTTTTTCTACCGGAGAGGACTAGATTTTTCCCTTTCTTTTTCCATATGATGTTATGATCGGTTTAAGCCATTGGATCCGGATCTAAGGTGTCATTTCCATCCATTCGTTTCCTATGGGAGCTGGCAGCTGAACCTCTGATTACACAGATTAAGCTTTGAGATCCATACGGGTCAAAGTAATAAAGTGAGAGTCCATCTGTCACTGGTGGAGGATATCTTTTGGTGTCATCTTTTTCACTTCCATTCTGGAATCCTTTGTCTGCTGGGTCTTGCTGCGGATTGATTGATTTATGGACTTTTTTTTCACACATGGACCTTATTATCACGATTATTTATTTTCTATGCACTTTTTAGTTTATATACTGGTCACAGTATTTATATTTGTTTATATTTGCGCTGCACTTTTTCTATATATATTTGCTATTGGGATTTTTTATGAATTATCTCCAGTGCTGGCTTGCATAGTTTAGGTTCTAGTTTAATAATTTATTTTCCAGCGCTGAATATCTTTTTCACTTGGCCTGCACAGAGTGCTGACCTAAACCCGAAAGAACACCTCTAGGATGAATTGGATTGGAGACTGCGAGCCAGGCGTTCTCGTCCACATCAGTGCCTGACCTCACAGATGCGCTTCTGGAAGAATGGTCAAAAATTCCAATAGACACACTCCTAAACCTTGTGGACAGCCTTCCCAGAAGAATTTAAGCTGTTATAGCTGCAAAAGGTGGGCCAACTCAATATTGAATCCTACAGACTAAGACTGGGATGCCATTAAAGTGCATGTGCGGGGTAAAGGCAGGTGTCCCAGTACTTTTGGTAATATAGTGTGTGTGTATATATATCAATAACTATTCTGGAGAATGCAAACACAGTTGTAGATGAACACTTAATATAAAGCAGAAAACCTACAATATCTTTGCAGTTGGGCTGTCTCATTTCCCGGTTCCTCAGTTATCGTACTCTGTGTAATAGCTTACAAGTGTTCTATATTTCCTGTGCGTTAAATGCTGATCACTGCTCATGATGAGGTGGATTTGAAGAGTAAAAGGGGATTTATATCACATCAAATGATGCCCTTTACAATCAGAAAACGTCTATTTAAATCTTATCCCAAGTGACTGCGATCAAAAGCATCAGTCACCGTTTAACATGAGGTTAGTATTAAAACCCTTGAATTTCTTATCAGTGACTGACTTATACACCATAACATAAAGAGGAATTACAAAGGAAAAGGGAGAACTACTCAACAGGGAGATAGAGGAAAAAAATTGTTCCTGACAGATTCAGAATTTATTACTTTCAGAAAGTAGTTATCAAATTTGGCACAAAAAAATTAAGTTTGTTTATATATATATATATATATATATATATATATATATATATATATATATATATATATATATTGTGTGTGTATATACATATATATATACACACACACACACACACACACAAACTACGGTTTACCAAGCTTGTTAAAAACCGTCTTTGAATTTAGAGTTCATACTCTATCACATGCATAAGATGCCCCTCACCTTGTTCTTTGAGTCTAATGATCTCCGTGTCTGAGCCAAAGCTGTTCCAGGCTGTGCAGTTGTATATGGTTTGGAAGTCGGCTCGCACAATGTTGCTGATGGTCAGGGTGGAGATGACACCTTCGTCTGTGCTGACTGTTTCCACTGTGTATCGACCTGATGTTCCTGATTCCAGGACATTCTCCTTCCAGGACCAGGCCTAGATTAAGGGAAAATCACACATGACACATGGAACACTTCAGGAGAACTTAGGTCAATGTTTTGGCTTATTTTAACATATATGGGAGAATTTCAGTTCAGTTCAGCTCATACCTGTAGATTAGGCATGGATGTCTGCTTTTACCCACGTACACCACAATTGCTGTCAGAAACAGCCACGAGGGCCTGTAAAGTACATCCCTGAATTATCCATTGAACTCACACTTTGTCTTGCGTTGGAGTCAGTGTTGCCAACCGTCAGTATTTTTACTGGCAGACAGTAAATGCCAGTAAAGCCCCATACACACGGCCAAGGTTCTCGGCAGAAACCAGCGAGAACCTCGCTGGGAGCCGCATTCTGCCCAGAACCTCGGCCATATGTACGCTCTCGGCGAGCCCCGCCCGTCGGGAAACCCGTGGAGCAAATAGAGAACAGGTTCTCTATTTGCTCGACGGCCCGTCGGGATGAATGGCTGGTTGCCTTTCCCGACGGGCGGGTCGCCGAATCTGACGGCCGGCAGAGAACCTCGACGGGCGGAAAGATGTGTTCCGCCTGTCGAGTTTCTCTGCCGTGTGTACGCGGCATAAGAGGAAAAGGTTGTCAGTAAAAAATATGGCTGTGACACTTGGCTCGGAACTGTGCATGCACAGCTCGGGTCCTCCCCCTTTTCCTGGCCTGCTTGCTCAGATGAGGGTCTTCTATAAATTTTGGGGGGAAACCCACGTCATTTTTTTGGTGTAGGGTTCTCTTTAAAATGCATACCAGCCCAAAGGGCCTGGTATGGATTTTGGGTGGGGAACGCCACCCACTTTTTTTTTTAGGGAGGACACCCCTTAAATCCATATCAGACCCAAAGGGCCTGGTATGGATTGGGGGGAGGGGTACACTTTTTTTTTTCTTTTCAGTGCCAGCTCTTTTATTTACTTTCTGCTGTCAGTGGTAGAACTGATCTACAGTTAGCATGCAATAATCCCCCTCCCTGAACTACTGTAAATCTATGGCACAATGTGACCACCAGGACTATAAACACCCTAAGGTCTACAACTTTTTCTGTACATCATGTAATTACTTCTCATGTTATCGTTATCTGTATTAATCAGTTCAGAAGAGTTTGTACGTCTAGCGGCTCACAACACACACACACAATTCCCCTGGCTTCTTTGTGTGTAGGTGGGTGGAGGAGGCAGCAAAAAATAGCTTACACAAAGAGCTTTCTCCCCCTCAGCTATCTGCCAGCCTGCGGGCTCTGAAATTGATAGAAAGGAGATCAAAGATGTCCTGGTTTTATTTTTGGAATGTGTGCAAAACGCTGTGAAGATGCTGCAATACTTCATGGCAAGACAGGGACTGTGTGCTTTGTGTATACACAGAATGTTTAGGCTACCTTGCTGTGTTCCTGCAACTTTGTTGAAGGTTTTTCCTTATTTGCTTTTAGGTGAAACCTTTGGAACCGTATATGGAGGGAGATCTCTTCTCTGTAATGAAGCTCTAAATAGCAGTGAAAACCCAGAAGGGGCTCTTTTGGAACCCTTTAGATTATTTTCTCTGCCTTAACAAAGCCTTAACTTTTTTCTACCAGTAAATACCTTATACAGCCCACTTCCTGTTTCTTGTCTGGTAAAAAGCCTAGGATTAAGACATCATGCACAGCCCTCTCTCTCTCTCTCTCTCTCTCTCTCTCTCTCTCACTCACTCTCCTGAGAGTTTGCCAGGAAAGGAGGGGGGTGAGTCCTAAGAAGGGCCAATGAGAGCTGCAGAGCTGGAGGTGTGTGTCTGTGTAAATCCAGGAAGTGAACAGGCAACAGCTTCAGCTGCCAACAGTTAAAATGGTTGCAGCCAGACTCAGTGGAGGGAGATTTCTGCAGCATATTTGGCAAGTACGGAATGACAGTATATGTAAAATAAGATGCAAAGTGGTTCGAGGGAAGCTCCAGAATGGCAAAAATGTTTTATTACAAATTATGTGAGCAGACTGCAGTTCCTCTTTAAGTAGAACTAAAGGCAAAAACTTTTTTTTGGATAGAGTAAGAGAGAGTTATCGAATCTCTGTCATATTTGTTTTTGCCATCGGTTTGCCATTGGGGAGATTTCAAACAAAATCTTTCTAAAACTGAGCTTGTAACATTTTCCGCCCGCCTGCACCCTCCTCCCTAACTTTTCCATAAAGATCAATAATACAACTATCCTTACCTTAAAGTGGATGTAAACCCACTCTCATCCTTTCCAAACTACTGCCACTGATCTTTGAGAATATAGATGCCTCCTGCATGTATCCTTACCTGTCACATGTCTTCCCTCTTTCTGTTATAAGAACTGAAAAAATGAAGATTCTGTGGGTGGGTCTGTTGTCTGGAGCTCTGTAGGTGGAGTAGTGATGTCAGTAGACTCCCCGCCCACCTCTACACTCCCCTTGTCAACATTCATTTTTTTCTGTGTGTTACACTCAATTCTGCTATGATCACTAACAACCAGTCAAAATCCAGAAAAGTAACCACATGACTTCAGAAAAGAAGTGGGGGTGGGAATTAAAAAATAATGCCTGTCTCCAGGCTGGTGCATGAGATATGTAAATAACCTGTCATTCACAGCAAGGGGGAAGAACGGGCTAAGGTTTTTCTCTGCAAGTCCGTTTTATTTCACTGAACAATAAAAGATGATTGCTTAGAGCTGGATTACTCTGTGTGGCAAGACTGGGCACAGATGATAGGAAATCTTATACTGTACATTGTGACATAAAAAAAAAAATCCCCAAATCCAATCACTGAAATGAGCTTGTAGATTTCACCTCCATAACATCTCCAAAATGTGACCCTTTTTAACGAATGAAACCACCAAGCCACGCATTCACTAGTTATCTCTTGCCTTGACTATAACTCCCTTCTCTTAGGCCTTCCTCTCTGCAAGCTACCCCCCTTCAGTCTATTATAAATGCTGCCACCTCCTCTACCATACTTAACCGCTCGGTGTCCACCATTCTCTCCACTGGCTTGTGATTACCCAGGGAATTAAATCCAAAATACTAACATGAACATATAAAGCCATTCATAACTCAGAGCTACATCACCAATCTTTTCTTAAAATATCACTCAAACAGTGCTCTCTGCTCCTCCCAAAACCTCCTGCTCTAGCTCTGTCTCCTCCTCCCACACTCATCTCCAGGACTTTTCCAGAGCCTCTCCCATCCTCTGAAACTATCTACCTCAATCTTCCTGGTTATCTCTTACTCTGGCCACCTTTAGGCGATCCCTGAAAACCCTTCTCCTAAGAGAAGCCTATTCTGTCTCCACCTAACTATTTAACTTTGAACCATTCCTCACAGTTACTACCTTTTGTGCCACTTTCCACCACCCTATACGAATTGTAAACTTTTATGAACATAGCCTTCTTAACCATGTTATATTTTATTGTACTGTCCACTCTATCCAAAGCAAAAAGTTTGCCTTTAGGTATATTTTAATAAAAGCTCAAAGAAGGGATCTAAATATCTGGCATCTTTAATAAGACAATAAAATGTATCACTTAAAGTGGAGTTCCACCCTCAAAAAAAGTTTTTTTTTTTTTTTAAAAGTCAGCAGCTACAATGTAGCTGCTGACTTTTAATAAGAATACTAAACCTGTCCAGGGAGTCTGCGATGTCGGCCCTCCGAGGCCGATCCAGTCATCTGATTTGGGTTCAGGCACCGCCATTGGCCATAAGGCCCCTTTCAGACTGAGGCGCTACTAAACTGCCAGTAAAACACTGACCGCTTTTGAAGAGCGTTTTTTCACTGCCTTGCCATCGCACTGCCCCAGTGTGAAAGCATTCATTGATTTTAATGGAAATAGGTTTTTATGAGCTTTTCATGTGCTTTTTTTTATATATCAAAGCACCTCAGTTTGAAAGGGGTCTAAGGGAAACCGGCAGTGGAGCCTTCGGGCTTCACAACCAGTTTCCTACTATGCATTTCTGAATGGCTCCGTCGTCTTATGGGGACACACGCACAGGTCCCAGAAGGCAGTGGGGGGAAGGAGGAGGGCCAGAGCCAGAAGAGGAAATGACATACCTCCCTGCGGCGAGGCTGGTATAAAAGCTCACCTGTTTACTACTAAGATAAGAAAGTTGGGTGGAACTGCTAGTTTTCTGCATTAAACAAAGTGATACAACAGTAAACAGGTGATGTTTATTTAGAAATAAAAAAATCAGGAAAGCCAATGCAATCCAGGAGATTGTGCCACCTTCATCAGGGCTGGAATGATAGCTGTAATATAATGAGCAGTGACACTGGAATACAATGGAGTATACTGTCAATGCCGTTGGTAGTAAAAAAACTAAGTTGGGAAAATGTCCTCTAAGGCTTTGTCTGCAGATATGGAGTGACCACGCTGGAGTAGACTTCCTATGCTGTCAAAAACTGTCCAATCATCTAATTAGATATTTTCAAAGAATAAAATCTGAATTAATGACACATTGGCCTCTGGCTGTTTCATCATCTCACATTGTGGTGCTTCTTTTTCCCATAGGTCTTCAAACAGAAATGTGAGCAACAAGATGAATGGGTGTCGATGCCATCAGACTTTGCAGGCAATGTTTACCATGCCACAACAAAACAAGGAAGGTAAATGGTAGGAAAAAAAATGTATATGGCCATCATGTATGTTTGCCCTTGGCTCTGATTAAGAACAAGCTACAAATGTGAGCAGGTGATTGGTCTGATCGTTGCTTTCAGTTTACCACAGACATTTCAGTGCTAGTGGAGACCTCACAGTTTCTTTGTTCCTGCACAGTTACAGAATATGTATTTCTGCAGAAGGCAAATGGGTATTTTTCATACTTACTATCCTATCCGGAGGAGGAGTGCTGCGAATGAAACACTTGATTTGTCCCTTTTCACCATGCAGGGCATGCTGTGTCTGAGTGCTGGAGATGATAGGAGGACCTGCCAGACAGAACGGATCTGTTATTTCACACATCACCTAGACATGGTACACAATACCTGCTTTCACAGAATGCACAAACTATTATTGTCATTTACATGGTCTACATGGGCAGCAATCAACCGAATAATATTGTACTGATATATTTATGTTTACGTTTTTGTATCGCTGTATCGGATATTTTACACCAGCTCGGGAGCTTAAAATTTGAAACCTGAAGACATAGCTGCCTTTTTACTCCTTTTTTAGCCCTGGTTCATGTTGCAGCGAACTGTTACCAGCAATGGTACTGTTCCAATCGGTGCGACGCCGCACTGATTTTCTTTTGGCGACTTTGGGGTGTGATTTCAATAGACATCTGTGCAGAAACCCACACAGATGTCTCTAAAATCACCCTCGAAGTCGGGACTGACATGCGGGAATTAAATCGTGTGAGTTCAGCTGAACTCGCACATTTCATTCCCGCTGTCAGTGTGAACCCTGGCTAAAATTGTATGTAGGTAAATCCAAACAATTACCTCCTCTTTATGCTCACTTTTGTTCTGTCAAATATATGCCTTTGAAAGCCCTTGTCCTTTATCTGCTCGATAAGTGCAAATATTTTTGATCCAAACTCTTTTTATTAACCACTTCAGCTCTGTAAGATTTTACCCCCTTCATGACCAGGCCATGTTTTGCTATTAGGCACTGAGCTAATTTAACTGACAATTGCTCGAAAATGCAATGCTTTACCCAACTGAAATTTGAATAATTTTTTTTTTTCACACAGATGAAGCTTTTTCATTAGTGGTATTTGACCACCACTGGGCTTTTTTTTTTGTTTGTTTTGTGATATAAACAAAAAAGACCGAACATTTGGAAATATTATATATTTTTTTTAAATAACAGTTTTATTGTTTTTTATCAAATAAAAAAAAGTACATACAGTGCAGAAAATAAGTATTTGAACACCCTGCTATTTTGCAAGTTCTCCCACTTGGAAATCATGGAGGGGTCTGAAATTGTTATCGTAGGTGCATGTCCACTGTGAGAGACATAATAAAAAAAAAAATCCAGAAATCACAATGTATGATTTTTTTAACTATTTATTTGTATGATACAGCTGCAAAGAAGTATTTGAACACCTGTCAATCAGCTAGAATTCTGACCCTCAAAGACCTGTTAGTCTGCCTTTAAAATGTCCACCTCTACTCCATTTATTATCCTAAATTAGATGCACCTGTTTGAGGTCATTAGCTGCATAAAGACACCTGTCCACCCCATACAATCAGTAAGAATCCAACTACTAACATGGCCAAGACCAAAGAGCTGTCCAAAGACACTAGAGACAAAATTGTACACCTCCACAAGGCTGGAAAGGGCTACAGGGAAATTGCCAAGCAGCTTGGTGAAAAAAGGTCCACTGTTGGAGCAATCATTAGAAAATGGAAGAAGCTAAACATGACTGTCAATCTCCCTCGGACTGGGGCTCCATGCAAAATCTCACCTCGTGGGGTCTCAATGATCCTAAGAAAGGTGAGAAATCAGCCCAGGACTACACGGGAGGAGCTGGTCAATGACCTGAAAAGAGCTGGGACCACCGTTTCCAAGGTTACTGTTGGTAATACACTAAGACGTCATGGTTTGAAATCATGCATGGCACGGAAGGTTCCCCTGCTTAAACCAGCACATGTCAAGGCCCGTCTTAAGTTTGCCAATGACCATTTGGATGATCCAGAGGAGTCATGGGAGAAAGTCATGTGGTCAGATGAGACCAAAATAGAACTTTTTGGTCATAATTCCACTAACCGTGTTTGGAGGAAGAAGAATGATGAGTACCATCCCAAGAACACCATCCCTACTGTGAAGCATGGGGGTGGTAGCATCATGCTTTGGGGGTGTTTTTCTGCACATGGGACAGGGCGACTGCACTGTATTAAGGAGAGGATGACCGGGGCCATGTATTGCGAGATTTTGGGCAACAACCTCCTTCCCTCAGTTAGAGCTTTGAAGATGGGTCGAGGCTGGGTCTTCCAACATGACAATGACCCGAAGCACACAGCCAGGATAACCAAGGAGTGGCTCTGTAAGAAGCATATCAAGGTTCTGGCGTGGCCTAGCCAGTCTCCAGACCTAAACCCAATAGAGAATCTTTGGAGGGAGCTCAAACTCTGTGTTTCTCAGCGACAGTCCAGAAACCTGACTGATCTAGAGAAGATCTGTGTGGAGGAGTGGGCCAAAATCCCTCCTCCAGTGTGTGCAAACCTGGTGAAAAACTACAAGAAACGTTTGACCTCTGTAATTTCAAACAAAGGCTACTGTACCAAATATTAACATTGATTTTCTCAGGTGTTCAAATACTTATTTGCAGCTGTATCATACAAATAAATAGTTTAAAAAATCATACATTGTGATTTCTGGAATTTTTTTTTTGATTATGTCTCTCACAGTGGACATGCACCTACGATGACAATTTCAGACCCCTCCATGATTTCCAAGTGGGAGAACTTGCAAAATTGCAGGGTGTTCAAATACTTATTTTCTGCACTGTACATTCAGAGAAAGGAAAACATTTACATAATGCACAGTAACCATTTTATAGCCAACAATAGCACTGTGTGACATGCATAGAGATAGAACCAGTAAAAGTTCATGTGGAGAAATATCACTGCTCAAACATTATAATGCTAAGAAGCAATACATATCAGCTAATATGACATAATAAAAATCATTTAGAGTGAGAAAAGAAAGAGAATAAAGAAGCAATAGGTCATCATAACAACTCACCTACAAAACATTTTTTTTACTTTCTACTATAAAACATATCCAATAAAAAATATTAATTTCTTCATACCTTATGGCCAAAAAAAAATGCAGGGGCGGGCTTCACAGTGATTGATCAGGTGATCCGGAATCGGGAGTTCTGGGTCCCGATTGTTAGTATGGGGCCCGGAGCTCTTGATGAGACCCGGTCTATAGGCTCAGAGTGTGCTGTGCAGAGATACGCAAATATGCGGGCCCATGACAGTAAGCCCAGTGTTACGCCAGCATCAAGAGTTTAATACAGTTAGAATATTATACACTGTTACTGTACTAATGATACTGGCTGGGGAGGGGTTAACATCTAGAGCAATCTAGGGGTTAAATATGTACTAAATAATTATGTGTAATGTGTGTACAGTGTGCTTCTTTTACTAACTGATCTCTCCATAGGTGTGCACAGCCTATTGCATTAGGGTGTGCACCCCAAATGTATTAAAAACATGGACAGTGTCAGTAGGGCAGAGGTTAGGGTCGGTAGGGCAGTGGACAGTGTCAGTCGTGTTTGTTTTCTGCATGCCTATGGATCTCTTCAAAGCTGACTGTTTCTTTTCTACAGATCTCTGTGTTGTTTACCAACACAGGAGGTCTGGGCCGTGATTGTACACAGCCGATCAGCAGGTCCAAGTCATGAATTATTGTCCGGGACTTGCTGACAGGCTCCCGGTGTGTATGATCACAGCAGGGGGCGTGCGCGTGCATGATCTAAACCCAGAATTAGTCAGCGATGATGTATGGGTTTGTCACTTTGCTTACTGCTTGCTTGCCAGCAGCTCATTGAAGTCGGCAAGTAGGTAATGTCAAAGAGCAGAATTGACATTTTAGGCCCCATGCACACAAGATGCTGGTAAACTCAAGTTCAGAGGCATTTGGGCATTTTTTTCAACTGCCCCTGAACACATTTAACTGATTGGCGACCGCCCGCCGTCATATTACTGCGGGATGGTGGCACTGCTACGCGGGAGCACGTAGCTCTACGTCCTCCCTTTAGCAGCTTGTCCCGCGAGTCCCGCGCGCATGCCCGGCGGGTACGATCGCCGCCGGGCACCAGCGATTGCTCGTTACAGAGCGGGGAACGGGAGGTATGTGTATAAACACATACCTTTCGTTCCTGTCAGCGGGGGAAACACTGATCTTCTGTCCATACAATGTATGGACAGATCAGTGATTTTCCCTAGTGAGGCCACCCCCCCCCATACAGTTAGAACACACCAGGACCACACTTAACCCCTTTCCTGCCCCCTAGTGTTAACCCCTTCACTGCCAATGGCATTTTTATAGTAATACAATGCATTTTTATAGCATTGATCGCTATAAAAATGCCAATGGTCCCAAAAATGTGTCAAAAGTGTCCGATGTGTCCGCCATAATATCGCAGTACCGAAAAAAAAACGCTGATCACCGCCATTACTAGTAAAAATAAATAATAATAAAAATGCCATAAAACGACCCCCTTTCTTGTAAACGCTATAAATTTTGCGCAAACCAATTAATAAACGCTAATTGCGATTTTTTTTACGAAAAATATGTAGAAGAATACGTATCGGCCTAAACTGAGGAAAAAAAATGATTTTTTTATATCTTTTTGGGGATTTTTTATTTAGCAAAATGTAAAAAATATTGATTTTTTTTCAATATAGTCGCTCTATTTTTGTTTATAGCGCAAAAAATAAAAACCGCAGAGATGATCAAATACCACCAAAAGAAAGCTCTATTTGTGGGAAAAGAAGGACGCCAATTTTGTTTGGGAGCCACGTCGCACGACCACGCAATTGTCAGTTAAAGCGACACAGTGCCGAATCACAAAAAGTGCTCTGGTCTTTGGACAGCAATATGGTCCGGGGCTAAAGTGGTTAATGTTATCCTATGTGTCCATGCACACATTCACGTTTTTTTGAGGTTAGAGGCAGTTGGGTTTAGCCCAGGTTCACACTGGGTATGATTTGGTTCGATTTGAGATGCGATTTCACATGTGAAATCGCATCTCAAATCGGCGGCATTTGCCGTCAATTGTCGGCAATGACACCGTCCTAATCGGTGCGACGCCGCATCTGCGGCGCTGCACCGATTTCAAAAAGTAGTTCCTGTACTACTTTTTGCGATTTGGGGCCGCGATTTACATTGACATCTGTGCAGAAACCTGCACAGATGTCTCTTAAATCGCGGCCGAAAATCGGGACTGCCAGCGGGAGTGAAATCGTGCGAGTTCAGCTGAAATCGCACGATTTCACTCCCGCAGCCCAGTGTGAACCAGGGCTTAGGCTCCATTCACATCTAGGCGTACGCTGTAGCGGCGTATTGCGGCGACAAATCAATAGGCGTTTTGTCCCCGCGATTTGCGGCGACAAAACGCCTATTGATTTTTTGCAGAAGAGGTGAATTAACATTGCCGGCTATGCCCGTACGCCTGATACGCCTGAAAAAAAGGGTCCGGGACTTGTTTGAGCTTCAGGCGTATGGGCGTTTGGGCGTTCGGCGTGGAGATGTGAACCATCTCCATAGCCGACAATGTTAATTCGCCCCTCCAGCGTATCTAGGGCTGCTTCAGCGTCGGGCGTAAGGCGACAAAACGCCTAGATGTGAATGGAGCCTTAGGCTCATTTTTTCAGACGCAAAAAAAATGGGTTCAGAAGCTTTTGGCGTTTTCGCGTTTCAGACGCAAATCGTGGCAAAACGCCGCTATTTTCGGCAAAACGCGGTACCGGCGTTTTGCCGCGATTTCGTTTATAGGCGTTTTTAAAGGTGACCTATTTTTTTACATTAGAAATCTCAAAAATGATGGCAAATGATGAAAAAACATAAAAAAAACTAAACTGTAATTGCTTGCATTGCATTGTGGACAATCCACAACTTGTGGCAGGTGACGTGGCCAGGTGATGTGGCAAGTGGACAATCAAATTTCGAATTTTTGTATTTTTCAAATTTCGATTTTCTCAAATATCGAATTCTGAAATTTTCTAAATGTCAAATTTTTAAATTCTCGAAATTTAGAATTTTCGAAATTTTTAAATTCAAATTTTTCAAATTTCGAATTTTTCCATTTTCGAATTTTTCAATTTTCGAATTTTTCAATTTTCGAATTTTTCAATTTTCGAATTTTTCAATTTTCGAATTTTTCAATTTTCGAATTTTTCAATTTTCGAATTTTTCAATTTTCGAATTTTTCAATTTTCGAATTTTGAAATTTTCGAATTTTGAAATTTTCGAATTTTGAAATTTTCGAATTTTGAAATTTTCGAATTTTGAAATTTTTGAAATTTTGAAATTTGAATTTTTCTAAATTTCGTATTTTCAAATTTCGAATTTTTAAAATTCTGAAATACGAAAATTGAAAAATTTTTGAAATTCGAAAAATGTCGAATTTTCGGAATTTCGATTTTCGAATTTTTCAGTTTTCGAAATTACGAAATTCGCATTTTTCGAAATTTCATTCGAAAATTGAAAAATTCGAAAATTCTAAATTTGAAAATTCGAAATGTGAAAATTCGAAATGTGAAAATTTGAAAATTCTAGATTTGAAAATTCAAAATTTGAAAATTCAAAATTTGAAAATTCAAAATGAAAATTGAAATTTCGAAAAATGTGAAATTTCGAAAAATGTGAAATTTCGAAAAATTTGAAATTTCGAAAAATTTAAAATTTTTCAATTTTTGAATTACAAATTTTCGTGCTTCACAATTTTAAAAATTTCTCTGGATAAGTACACAGCTGGACATACATATTGGTAAAATAGCCAACTGAAAATCTCTGTGCCATCAACGGATGGGTCCAATAGTGATGAGCTCTGCCAACGGATCTCTCCCGTAGTTTGTGACGGCGTTGAAGCCTCAGCAAGAGCAACGTATGGACAATTTCTTGGCATATATTCAATATGGGATCCATTTCAAAAAAGAAGAATCAAATGAAAGTATGCAAGTCTGCATATGAAAGTCTGCTGCTGCTGCTCTCTCTGTTGAAAATGGCAGAAATAGTTAAAAATATATAGCTTTCAGAGCTTTGGGAGGGTCTACAATGTCTGTGCTATAAACGCTGATAGCTGCAAACGCGGTAAAACGTGTTTTAAACGTCGGTTTTTGCTTTTGAAAACGTGAGTTTAGATGTGTTTGCATTTGCTTCTCGTGTGCATGGGGCCTAAATTTATCAAAAATACAAACAAATGAAAAATAAAACTGAAGTGTCATATAGCATTCACCATAGTAAATATTAAGCACAAATAGTACAGAATGGAAGAACATATCTTTACAAAAAGTCAAGTATTATCCTTTGAATACCAGTGTTATCCAAACCTACAAACATCAGGTGGGTTTATCTGGTGGCAGTAGGAATCAGCTAGGTATGAGGTTGTGTAGTAGATCTTGTAGCCAGTGCAAAATAGAAAACATATGAAGAAATATACTCAGAGAAAACCCTATAACCATTACATTTGAAGGAGCCCATCCATAAATAATTGTGGTGGGGCAAAGCCCGGTATATCTAACCAGCCCTGCCAAACTAAGGCAGGCCATATACGGTGCAAATTACTTTCCTGCAACCACATTTGTACGATTCCCCCATTAACACGGGCAGTGCTGACAGGGGAATCGGCAAAAGTCTTCTCCTGGCAGGGGCGGACACTATAGAAGCCGCTAGCAATAATCGGAAGAGAATGCGGCAGGCTGGTGGTAACCAAGCTGATCGATCAATCAACTTGGTACATTCAGCCTGCCCATTAACGCTTCAAATCTCGGGATTCAAACCGTGTATGGCTGTCCTAACTCAAACTTACAAAGTGCATTGTGGTGATAAGTGAGTTGTTCCCTCAGTAGAAAGGCGTTAACATAATCTAGCCATTGTTTACGTGTCGGAGATGAAGATGACATCCAATACCCGGTTATAAGTTTCCCA
Source organism: Rana kukunoris (assembly GCA_029574335.1). Lineage (NCBI taxonomy): Eukaryota > Metazoa > Chordata > Amphibia > Anura > Ranidae > Rana > Rana kukunoris. The sequence goes on from CM056058.1 coordinate 129,399,893, forward strand.
GTCGAACGACCAAAATATAAACCCCTGGTTGATACAGCTCAGCATCAAGCGCTCCCAGCAAAAGTATGAAAGGATCTGAAGGTACAGTAGTTTGGACAGCTAATACATTTTGCAAAACCTCTGTCAAATATCTGTTTTGGGCAGCACCATATCATGGAATGAAGTCCCCCCGATAAGTGCACATATTACCAGCTGATTCTACCAGAAATATTGATTTCCTATGCCATCTGCCAAATGTTATTAGTTACACTGTTCCCAGCTACCTCTGAAGACTATGAAACGCTTCCCCTCTGTGATAGAGAGGAGCTGAGAGGGGTGTTCTGTAGTCCTGTTCTGTAGGTGACAACACTGTTCTCCAAAGATAAATTTACTAAAACTGGAAAGTGCAAAATCTGGTGCAGCTCTGCATAGAAACCAGTGTGTTAAAATAAATGGGTGATATTTTTTACTGCCAACATCTCTCACTTTACTAAAAAAATATCACACATGATTTCTATGTAACTTTTAAGGCAGATAAGACAATTGTGTATATTTCAATGAAAGGCTGGTATGCCAGATTACAAAAGATCCACAGAGTATAGTTACATAACATACAAAGAGATCAGTGTTATTACATAAACATGGCTGAAAAAGAAATTGCTTTCTAGACATGGTATATCCCTGCTCTACCCCTAAAGAAGGAGTTTTTCAAAACGCGTTGGGTTTGGTCCTGATGTCTTTAATAAAATTCACCACGATAGGCATACTATAACAATTGTTTATATATACTGTGGACACATGAGGTTTTAAATACTTTTTTAAAAACATACACAATTGTCTTATGTGCCCTAAAAGTCCAATGTATTTTTCAAGCTAGGAAGCATGTTAATGGCAGGATCACAAGACAAAAAAAAAATATTTTAAATGACGACGGCCACCACATCGAAGGGCTGCATTTCCGCATTAATCTATTTCTGGGTTTAATTATATGTTAATGATATATTTTTTGAAGATGGAGAATTGTCAAAAAGTCTGATCTTACAGAACCAAGCATGGCAGAGCTCAGGCATTAACCAGCTCATGGTTCTCCAATTCAAGGACTTCTGGCCAAAGCAATTTCATCTCAAACTGCAGAGTGTGAAATGTGGCACCACCTGTCAGACTCGTCCATTTAGATTAATGGGGCTGGACTGCAACCCAATGCTTAGCTTGCACTTGTCTCGCATTGTAAAATTGCCATTTTGCAATTACAGAGACAAGTGAAAAACAGGTGTCGGGAGGTTGCAGTAGCACCTCCAGAATGCCTTCTAGCCATTGCTATGCTGCCCTCTGAAAAGCAACCAACAGTAGATCGCTTTTCAGAGGGTGATCATTATTACCGCCAGTGATGCATCTTTCTAGCACAAGCAAGGTTAAGGATCATCTCCAGGGAGTGCTGGTGGTAGATAGTAGCTACTAGCAATTAACAACACTAAATGGAAATCCATTTTTCCCAACTATCCTTGGAAGAGCTATTTAAAAGGTCTGTGAATGTTGAATGAGGTTGTCCTTAATTAAAAACCTACTGCTGTGGTTTGATTCCGCTCAGATTGTGTGAGTTTTGTCTTATTAATATTGGAGCGCCTTAAACTTAGATTATTCTAATATTTTATTCCAGCAAACATACAGCACAATCGCTGCATCTTTCATTTACAAATCCCCAGGGCAGAAGAAGCAGGGAAATAACAATAAAAATAATAAAAAAACACACACAAACACCAGCCAGCTGCATCTGTCTCTCATCAGCACTCAGAAAGCGTGGAAATTAAGTCGTAAAATCCCAGGAAACCTCAGTGATTTGGTACAAGCTCACAGAAAGAAAAATGGGACAGTGGGAGGCAGCGGGTAGCGGTTCAGACCACTACCCTGCTACAGACAGCAGGGGGAGCTGCGTCTCCAGGCTCTCTGATTCAGGTCCTGACTTGCATAAAGCTCTACCCAGAATATTCCTCATTGTTCTATGCCTGGCATTGCACAGCTCTCAAGGGCCCCTCTTTAGCGTCCTTATGCCATATGTAGATACAGGAGGCTCTTATTATACTGATGTAATACATCTTAATTCATTTTATTCCTTATGTCACTTCACAACTGAAGAGACCGTCTCCACGGGCTCTGGGTTTATCTTTTGTTTCTCCTGGATCCATCACCTGTTTCTTTAGGAGGCACTGCGTGACTTATATTCTGCTAGAGAAATTTTTTCACTGGGTGTTATAGATTGCATTATATTACCCCGTGTAATCATTACACCGTATATGAACCTCACTATTCACCACACAGGTTTGAAGGAACTGAACTGTATCTGTGCAACTCAAACTGAAAACGCTATTTATTTCATTTTTAGTATTCAAAGCAAACTCACCCATACACCCACGTTCCCATGCTCTATTCTGTTGAGAAATCCCTATGAACCCCCCCCCCCCCCCCAGCATTTCTAGCCCCAGACATCTTGAGTATGGGCACATAATTCATGTAGCATTTACTTCCTGGAATACAGGTGCATCTCATAAAATTAGAATATATTAGAATAATGACGTAGTGATGACTTCAGCAAACGATGTCTCACTATTTAAGGATATGTAACAAAATGTATTGATTTCCTGATATGTTCTTTAAATTGCACTGACTTTATTCAGAAAATAAACTTAAACTTGAATGAAAAAAAAAATAAAAAAATAGAATATCATCAAAAAGTTTATTTATTTCAGTAATTCCATTAAAAAATTAGTGATCTATTTCAAGAATTTCTTGAAATATATGGTTGCTGGTTTTCAAAAGAACACGCTCTGCAGAAGAATACATCAGTTGCAAACTATTTAAACCTGACAGGGGGTGCTTACAATGATCAGCTTTTATTATTATTATTTTTTTTTTTATGTAAAACCTTTAACCTAAAGGGTAAAAAAAATATTTGCTGTAATTGATTATAAAATGTGAGCTGGAGTTTGGCTGCAATTTGTTAGTGTATTCAAATCTGCTAGTATATCTAACACGCCCCGTCCCCCATGCTGTTGTCCAGGGTGCCCCTGAGCTCCTTATTTTTATTTATTGCAGGCATTTATATAGCTCATTTATACAGAGTGTGGGGGGCTCTAATACAGGTGGTGTGTTACTGGCCAGATCACCTGGTGAAAACAGAGGGAAAAAAGCCTAATCAAAGAAAACAAATACAGCCACCACATCTAATGATTGGTAAGCTGCAATATACACATCCCTATGAGATTGTGGGTGTCAGCGGATGAACATCGGCTGACACCCGATCTCGTCCGCCGCAAATAATCCGATTCTGCAGATGGAAGAAAACCCTATTTTTCCTTCCGTCTGCGGATCGGATGAATGCAAACATACGGTCTCACATACCATACGGTATTCTAGTACAGACAAGAAAAAACAAAAAGCGAACCAGCCTAGTGTATTATCGTTGTGGCAAGTTTTATTAAGATACTGAGTAAAATGTGAACTATGACTTGGTCCACTATAGCTGTGTTTATACTCTTTCCCTACCTCAGGATGGTCAGGACTACTTATAAAACATGTAGCAATACTGCTTCATGGTCCTGCTTGTCCAGGTTATTTTGTTTGCTCATTTCAGAAGTCAGTTTGCTATGTGTATTGTATGCTGACCCTCAGGGTTTTAATACTTTAATGCGAGGATTGCAGGGTGGAAGTGTCACAAGTACAGACCTTCCTTCAGTTAGGTCACACACACAGCTTCATTGTGCTGTTGTAATGTCCCCTCGGCATTGAGATGACAGGCTGGTGGCTCTGGGGTCAGCTGTACATTGTGGTGCAGATGATGTCTTTTGTGTGTTGTATAGATCACACCAGTGTTTACTGTAATGGCAGATAAAGGCTTTATGGATTTTTTCTCTCCTTGTTACAGTGTCACCTTGTTCGTTGACTGTCGCATCTCTTAGTAGTGTGGGTCTATTGCCATATAACCCTGCGCTGACTTGCTTACCTCTGTTCCCACTTCTGGGCCAGTGAGCAAATTCACAGTTCGTTTTATCGCAACGGTTATAAGTGCTCTTAGTATTTTATTAGCTAACAGGGAGCTGTTATGGTGAGTTCCCAGAATGCATTGCTTCTATTTACCATAGAGTCACTTTGTACCGCAGAAGCCGAAGTTATCATTACGTATTAAGCAGCCTGGGTTCACAGAATACATTCATCACAAAATCTTGTCTCAGAGGAGGACAAAGTACTTGTATATATTACTTCAGCAAATAAGGCCTGACCCGACTAAAGGCTGCCATACAAATTATATAGACAAGAAGGACATGCGCCAAACTAAGTGTAGTAAATTAGGGATTTAATGAGGTGAAAATAATAGTAAACAGTAGATTGGCTACTCACAAAACAATTGAGAGCAAGGGCACATCAGGGGTTAACAGCTGGTCGAGGGTCACAGCGATCGTTTACATCTGCAGGCAGGCTGACTTGGCCAAGTCATGGGAGTTATGGAGACCCATCCTGGGGAAGCCTGGAAGAAGCGACAGGGGATCCAGAAGCTGTATTTCCTGGATAGGACGCGCTATGCGTTCCAGCATGAAGCGCAGTCTATCGCCGTACGACCGGAAGTGACGTCGAACCTCGGGCCAGCCAATGGGATGACGCGTTTCTCAGCATCCGCTGGTTCATCAGATCCAAAAACTTTTTTTTGGATCTGATGAACCAGCGGATGCTGAGAAACGCGTCATCCCATTGGCTGGCCCGAGGTTCGACGTCACTTCCGGTCGTACGGCGATAGACTGCGCTTCATGCTGGAACGCATAGCGCGTCCTATCCAGGAAATACAGCTTCTGGATCCCCTGTCGCTTCTTCCAGGCTTCCCCAGGATGGGTCTCCATAACTCCCATGACTTGGCCAAGTCAGCCTGCCTGCAGATGTAAACGATCGCTGTGACCCTCGACCAGCTGTTAACCCCTGATGTGCCCTTGCTCTCAATTGTTTTGTGAGTAGCCAATCTACTGTTTACTATTATTTTCACCTCATTAAATCCCTAATTTACTACACTTAGTTTGGTGGCGCATGTCCTTCTTGTCTATATATATTTTTCAGAGTCTGCTTCTGCCTCAGGACTGTGCTGCCACTAGTGTTGCTGGACTAAACATTGAACTTTTGGGACTTTTTATTTTAACCATCTTTTGTATGGTCATTTATTTGGACTATCATTATATGGTCATTTATTATTTTATTTATTTATTATTTTTTTCCCTTTTGATATTGACATGGACCTTATGATCTACTAATTGTTAATTATACTATTAATTCTTTTGATTGCATTTTTTAAGTCGTGCGCCATCTACCTATATTTTTTACTGCCATACAAATTAGTTGTGATCCATGTGATCCAACCTCCCTCACCCATCTGAATTGGGCAATGGTGCTCTATATACAAACAGTTGCTGTGTGTGTGTGTGTGTGTATGTATGTGTGTACATATATATATATATACACACACACACACATTCACCTGAAATTTCTCTTGGTCTTCCTGTATGCAATGCCTCAATTATCCTGCATTCTAGCGGAGATTATTTGAGTGCAGAGACCAATAATGTGCAATAACCCTGAGCAGCCAGAGCCCGAATCATCTTGCAGCCGTTTCATATCATCAGTAATGACTGAAGTGGTTGCTATGGGTTACTGAACATCATTGCTTTTTGCACCAGGTTGTTAAATCTCTTAGTGTTATTGCTGTCCTTTAGGGCAGGCTTGTTCCATCTCTGTGGAAGGATGCAAGACAGCTCCTAAATCTATGGTTTTGCTATTGTGGTTAATATATACTGTAAATGTAAAAGGGACCCTTCCAGGATGAGGCTCTCATGGGAAAGTGGAAATGTTCTATAATGACCTTGCATCTACTGCCTCATCAGTAAGCTGCACATCCTTCAATATTACTCACAGTGCTGACTTTGCCAACCAGCTTCACATGTGCACTGCACCATCATTATGGGGTAAAGCTGGAGGCTGTTATTTAAAATGGGGAGGCAGGGGCTGGCTGTCATTTATTAGGAACAGAGGTATGAGGGGCTGCATGCATTGCGATATGAGGAAAGATACAGGAGGTGACCGCGATATTGTGTCAATCTCGCTGAGATTGACCACCTAGGAGCCCCATTGCGGAAGCCAGCGCCGAGCTGGCTTGCCGCGATGGAGACAAAGCCCTCATAGAAGCGACGGGGATCCGACTTGGATTCCCGCCAAATCTACACGCAGGGTTTGGTATGAATCATGAGGGGGAACTCCACGCCAAAAATTGAAATAAAAATCCGGCATGGGTTCCCCCCCAGGAGGCATACCAGGCCCTTAGGTCTGCTATGGATTGTAAGGAGAACCCCCCCCCCCCCTACGCTGAAAAAAATGCCCCCCCCCCACAATCCATACCAGACCCGTATATAAAGCACGCCGCCCGGCCGGTCAGGAAAGGAGTGGGGGCGAGCGAGTGCCCGCCCTCCTAAGCCGTACCAGGCAGCATGCCCTCAACATGGGGGGGTCAGGTGCTCTGGGGCAGGGGGGTGCACTGTGGCCCCCCCACCCCAGAGCACCATGTCCCCATGTTGATAAGGACAGGGCCTCTTCCCGGCAACCCTGGCCGTTGGTTGTCGGGGTCTGCGGGCGGGGGGCTTATCAGAATCTGGGAGCCCCTTTAATAAGGGGGCCCTCAGATACCAGCCCCCCACCCTAGGTGAATGAATATGGGGTACATCGTACCCCTACCCATTCACCTGGAGGCAAAGTGTAAAAATAAATAAAAAACACAGGGTTTTTAAAGTATTTTATTAGTCAGCTCCGGGGGCCCCCCCCTCTTCTTTAGCTCTTTTACCAGGGGGGCCTTCTTCTGCTCTCCGGGGGTCTTCTTCCGCTCTCCGGGGGTCTTCTTCCACTCTCCGGGGGTCCTCCATCTTCTCCGCTGTTGTTTCGACGCTCTCCGGTGCCTTCTTCTTCAGGACTGGCCGTGTTCATGTTAGCTCAATTACTAGCGGTGGCCAGTCTGCTCTTCTGTGCCGTTCTTCTGCCTTCTCTTCTTCCGATGTTGGCCCAACGTTTCTTTCCGCTGTTATGATAGGTGCGCGGCTCCCAGCGATTTATATAGGCCTCTCTTATGATGTCACAGTCCCATCATGCTCCCGTACCTACCCACGTGGGTAGGTACCACGTGGGTAGGTGGTTTTTTGAAAAAAACAAATGCGAGATATAGTTTAGTTTTTGCCGTGGCTCTGGGCGGCTGCATTTCATTCGTTAGGTGGACGGTTGGGGCGTTAAAACCAAGGCCCAACCAGCCTTCTGTGTGAATAACCCTCAAAGCAGAAAATGGACACAGATGGTCTGCATTTTCCAGTCTCAGATCTGCTTTCACACATTAATATTTTACATACTGGATTCAGAAACAAACTATATTATCTTATGAAGAACAGAGCAGATAAATCCTCCAGTTAGAGAAGTAATGTGTAAGAAAGGAAAAGTAAAGTTTTTCACGATCCAGTCTGTATCCAGATTTTCTGCTGCTCCAGTGACTCTGGCTCCTTGCAGGGAATTGTGGGGCTTCTCCTACGCACAGTTTTCCTATGCATTTTTAACATCGCAGCTGTTTCAGGTACTCGCCTGCCAGCCTCACAACTCAACAGCGTTTAGCCGGGGAGCTGCGGTAACATATGGTCATGGGTTGGTTCTTAGAATTATAATAGCATGGATGACGGCGCTGCATGTCCCCTAACTCATCCGTTTGATTTGGGGTGGAGGGGGATATCCAGGTCTGGCTCCCACCAGAGATGGAACTCTTTTCTGTCGGCTGAGCTTTCTTTTTGCATGAGAAATATGCTTCTTTTCCGCTGTGTGAGGGTTAAATTGGACTGATGGTAAAACAAAAAACCCCTCTACTGGCTTAAGATATGAATAATATTTAGATTCTGGTTCGCCTCAGTCTGTAATACATCAACAGAACTGAGTGCCTTTGAAATGAAAAAAAAAAATAAGTCAATGCATTGGAGAGAACTGCAGGTAGAAACATTTCTCTTTTGGCCCTAAAGGTTCTTTTACACTCGCGGCAATGCAGGCGTTCAAGAGGCGCTACTGCTGCCTCCTGACACCAATTTTACATTGAGGGAACACGCCGCAACTTACAATGTGGCCCCGCTGATCTCCATTGGTGAGTTTGACAGGCAGTGCCCATGTTAAAAATGTTGTAGCTACAAAGCAAATGCCTGTTGGGCTCAGCCACCTGTTTTTACTTCCACCAGCTGCCAATGTGAAAAAGACCTTTAGCTTTTGTTTGCCTTTAACCCCTTGTGTGCCACTTGTTTTTGCTGTTTCTCGTCTACAGTAGATGGCCAATAATCACATTTACATATAGTCATATAACAAATTATTTTATAATCACAGAAACTAGACCACATGATTCCCAACTCTTAATTGTTTGGTCAAAGTTCTTCTCCTATCCACAAACATCACCTCTTTTAGACCTGATTATTGTTGGTACTAAATATCTATTGGAGTCCTTCCTGTAAGTCACTGTGAAACCTAAAGTCGATTTAACCACTTGCTGACCGTGCTATAGCCCAAAGACCGCTACAATGTGGCAGGGGGCAGCTGGGGGTGTTTTTTTGGGGGGGCGGCAAACAACACCCCCCCCCCCGGGCTGCCGGTGGGGCAGCACTAGCACAACTGCCCCTACCCCCGCGGCACAGCACTAACACCCACAGCAAAATCCCCTCCCCCACATCACCCACTGTCCTTACCCTGGATGCGGGCGGTGACAGAGCTGATGCGGCCATCTTCCAGCCCTGTCCTTAAGTGTGGAGGTCTCGGGAAAAGCTGCTCCGGTGTCCTCTCCTGGAGCAGCTTGCGCAGTGCGTCTCCTCCCAGTGCTAGGCATCCAATAGGATCACCTGACATTTTGGCCAATTGGGAAACGGGTTTCATACCTACCTCCAGATTGGTTGTTGATCAGTGTTGCAACAGTGAATATTCATTCGCTGTTTGTTGCAACACATCTGGGTGGGCTCCGGTCGTATCCTCTGCGACCCCAGCCCACCCTATTTTGAAGCCTATCAGAGTCTCTGGCTCTAATCAGGTGCTTAAAAAAAAAACTGGCTACTGTAATTCATGTGCCCTGAAAGGGGCTGAACACATGCTAGGAATTGATCTGTCCACTGCATATATGGAGTGGCGAGCAGAGAGAGGGAGCCCCCAATGGACAGGCCGTCATTGCATTGTGGTTGTCCAGTTCTGGGTGGTCATCCACTATTGCAGTGTTTTTCAACTCCAGTCCTCAAGGCACACCAACAGGTACAAGTTTTCAGGATTTCCCTCAAATGAAATGGCTGTGGTGATTACTAAGGCAGTGAAACTGATCAAATCACTTGTGCAAAATAACGTTTTTTTTATCTGAAACTTTCAATAAAATATATCTGTAGATGCCGCCATGAAGGTCCTTGTTGGCTGCATTATCACCCTGTCACATTCACCCATAAAAGAGACTTGAAGTGGCCTTGCTGCCACACATTGCAGGTAGGGCAATCCAGAGCGATAATGTGCAGCTCACTCTTGATCATGTGTATGTAGACAGGGAAATTATTAAAATACTGCAGAAGATTAGCAGCACTGAGATACAAAAAAAGGGTAAAAAATAAGACAATTGTTTATAAAACACAATGTTTATGAAAATCAAACGGCATCTGGTTAGGTTTTATATTTGCTTTCAGACTGGCATTGGGGGCATTTAATGATGCGTCCTTGGCCAGCTTCTCCTTGAAACAAGTCTGCCTAGGAGTTCTCTTTTAGAACAATGTAATCTGCTGGATACCCGCTGAGTCCAGACACAAAAAGTAATTTAGTGGGCATATGGACACTTATTTTCAAAAACGTTTTTTAAAGAGGAACTGTAATCCCCGGAGTTGGCGACATAAAGTACAGGTGTTGCCAACATACTTGGACATCATGTCAGACTGGCCATGCCATTTACACTTTTCCAAAGCTGACAGGGCTGAGCTGTTGCTCAACACCCCATTCTCCGCCATCTTCTCTGCTGGTTCTTCCATTACTCCGGTTATTCTCTTAGGCCATTGGGCAGCCACTTATGATGTAACAGAACTTAAATGCACAGAAATTACATAATTGTCTGCAGCATCTTACTTAATTCAAAGCATCTTACAAATGCATGTGTCGCAATGCAGAGTACACTAGAAAAAAGTGCTAGGCGACATTTTCTTTAGTTACTCTTCTGATTTTAGGGCTTCTTTACAGTTGAATGTGTTTTTAAACTCCGTACAAACACATTCGCAAGAACAATGAATGTATTTTATTGAGACCAGTTTACCCTGTTGCAGTGTTTTCACCTGCGTTTAAGAAAGTACAGCATGCTGCATTTCTTCCCATTGGAATGCACAAAAAATGCATGGCAGAGACATGTAAATGTACATGCAGAACAGCACACTGAAAGGATTCAACAAGCTCTATGATTTTGCTCACATGATGCTACTATGATTTGCTTACAAGAGGCACCACTTGGCCCAAATATGTTATACACAGCTGTTCTTCATAATAAGCCTGTTATGTCTTGATGCATTGTGACTTCTTAGTATATTTTTTGATTTGCTATGTATCTAGAAGGCTACTGGTAGACATGTAAACAGGCAAAATGTGCTCCTCAACAATGTTGAAACGTGTGATTAGAGTGTGACTTCACGCCTAAAATGTTGGTGCTAACATGGACATCTTTCCAGACACCATCAAATCATTTCACATAATTAAAGCTGAACTTCAGGCAGACAGAAAAAACACCATGCAGTCCAGTTATGTATTCATTAACTGATTGCCGACCGCCCGCCGTCATATTACTGCGGGACGGTGGCACTGCTGCGCGGGAGCACGTAGCTCTACGTCCTCCCTTTAGCAGCTTGTCGGGCACGCGCGCGCGCCCGGCGGGTACGATCACCGCCGGGCACCCGCGATTGCTCGTTACAGACCGGGGAACGGGAGGTATGTGTGTAAACACATACCTCTTGTTCCTGTCAGCGGGGGAAACGCTGATCTTCTGTCCATACAATGTATGGACAGAAGATCAGTGATTTCCCCTAGTGAGGCCACCCCCCCATACAGTTAGAACACACCCAGGAACACACTTAACCCCTTCCCTGCCCCCTAGTGTTAACCCCTTCACTGCCAATGGCATTTTTATAGTAATACAATGCATTTTTATAGCACTGATCGCTATAAAAATGCCAATGGTCCCAAAAAATGTGTCAAAAGTGTCTGATGTGTCCGCAATAATGTCGCAGTACTGAAAAAAAACGCTGATCGCCGCCATTACTAGTAAAAAATAATAATAATAAAAATGCCATAAAACGACCCCCTTTTTTGTAAACGCTATAAATTTTGCGCAAACCAATCAATAAACGCTAATTGCGATTTTTTTTTTAACAAAAAATATGTAGAAGAATACGTATCGGCCTAAACTGAGGAAAAAAATTTTTTTTTAATATATTTTTTGTGATTTTTATTATAGCAAATGTAAAAAATATTGAATTTTTTTCAAAATAGTCGCTCTATTTTTGTTTATAGCGCAAAAAATAAAAACCACAGAGATGATCAAATACCACCAAAAGAAAGCTCTATTTGTGGGGAAAAAAGGACGCCAATTTTGTTTGGGAGCCACGTCGCACGACCGCGCAATTGTCAGTTAAAGCGACGCAGTGCCGAATCACAAAAAGTGCTCTGGTCTTTGGACAGCAATATGGTCCGGGGCTAAAGTGGTTAAAAAAAAATCTACATAGAGCTAGTGCAAGTACCTAAAGCTGTCGTTTTTGTTTGTTGTTTTTAAAGATATTTATTTAAATTTGTTTTCCATACATCAGAAGTTAAATGGGTTGTAAAGGTATAATTTTTTTCCTAAATAGCTTCCTTTACCTCAGTGCAGTCCTCTTTCACTTACCTCATCCTTCCATTTTGCTTTTAAATGTCCTTATTTCTTCTGAGAAATCCTCACTTCCTGTTCTTCTGTCTGTAACTTCACACAGTAATGCAAGGCTTTCTCCCTGGTGTCGAGTGTCTTGCACGCTCCCTCCCTTGGACTACAGGAGAGTCAGGACGCCCACTAAAACACAGCTCCTTTCTCTATCTGCAACGTAGAGAGCGTCCTGACTCTCCTGTAGTCCAAGGGAGGGGGCGAGCACGACATTCCACCCCAGGGAGAAAGCCTTGCATTACTGTGTGGAGTTACAGAAGCGCATTTGTGAGGTCAGGCACTGTTGTTGGACAAGAAGGCCTGGCTCGCTGTCTGCGCTCTAATTTATCCATCCGGTTGAGGTCAGTACTCTGTGCAGGGCAGTCAAGTTCCTCCACCCCAAACTTGCTCATCCATGTCTTTATGGACCTTACTTTATGCACTGGTCCAAATCATTTGGTGGAGGGGGGATTATGGTGTGGGGTTGTTTTTTAGGGGTTGGGCTTGGACCCTCCAGTTAAGGGAACTCTTAAGGTGTTAGCATACTTGGACATTTTGGACAAGTTCATGCTCCCAGCTTGTGGGAAATGTTTGGGGATTACCCTGCTTCTATATTCAGAAAATCAACATTTTGTTCCTCTGACCCCCTGTATTGGGATTAGGGCTCTATAAAAACCTATGGGGCAGGGGTGGATTGGCATTACCTGACCTCCATAATTATTATTTTGCAAGTCAAGTGTTTTTTGCATGTAGATGGAGGGTGATGCCATAGCTGCCACAGTTTCGGAGGCCCGTCATATAGGGTCCTATGATTGGTTTGATTTTCCAGGCTCCAGGCCCATCATGCTACTGGCTCAATGAAAACAACCATGAACACATAGTACATGAATTCTATAGCCACAGGGACTCAAGTTTCTCTATACTCCCCTCTGTGGTTGAACCCACAGCTTCCACATTTCATGACCCTGTGAGATCCAGCTATTTGGGCTATTAAGTGTATGAAAATAATTGGAGCTATTGGGGTAGATTTATTAAATGTGGAGAGTGAAAAATCTGGTGTAGCTCTCCATAGAAACAAATCAGCTTCCATTTTTTTTTTTTTTCCTTAAAGCATAACTGAACAAGCTGCAGTTAGAATCCGATTGGCTACAATGCACAGGTGCACCAGTTTTAGTAAATCAACCCTATTGACATTTTTGACATTCTCTGATTGGATGAGCTGAAGAGTGTGATGTCACTGCCCCTTGCCTCCCCACCTTATCCAATTAGAGGATGCTTTACTGGACCAATGTATCTAAAATTAAAGATTAATACATAAAATATCCATACCTGAAATTCTTCTTAAAGTGCCAAGAGAACATTTCTTATATACTTATTGCCTTTGTGTCTACTTTAAAAAATGACACCAGAGTAAGTTGTGTAAGCCATGTATTGCTCCAATTTTAGGGTACTGCAAATTCTCAGGTTAAAAAATAAATAAAAATAACTATCAAAAAGTTCTAATGAGCTGTTAAAGGGCATCTAGTTGAAAAGTTGATATGATAAACCAGTTCAAGAGTTTATCACTGACCCTTCTTGCCTCCTGTAATATTGGACTTTTACCTCTAACTGTCTTCAGCAGTCGCCTTTCCAATCCAAGTGAATGCATCATCCTTTAGCCCTGATTAAGGGGGAGTGCTAAGCCCCCAAAATGCATTGGCTGTTACAAAATAAAAAATATTTTAAAAAGTCTGTACAAGCTGGTGTGGCACTCCCATCCTTCAACCAACTCCTCTGGAGGTCCAGCAAGACCCCACAGTTGCTGTTGAGTAGCCTCTAAGACCACAAATCACCCATCGCATTAAAATGCATTCGCATAAGGGTCAGCATTCCTACATCGCAAAGATCAGGGGTCGCTCTGGGACTCCTTGTCATGTGTGGTATCTGTGGGGTGCATCTTTATGAAGCTTTGTGAAGACCCCAAATACTTGGGTATACTGGCATACTAAAACATGTTTCCGAGATGTCCCCTCAGATGACAAAGCCCTCGTTACACGACGCGTGATTTCCTTCTAAATTTTCTACAAGCCCCTCTGCCTGTCTCAGTTGTTTTCTTACTGCTGTTTTTGTTTTCTGCTAGCTATTTAATTGTAATTAAACTCCTGCTGTCGATAAGGGAGCGTGCGTTGAAGGAAAACAATATCACTTTGCAAGCGCGCAGCGAGATAAAGCCAAATGGTGCATTCCTCATCCTGGCTCAATGCGATGCCACTGGCATATCTCCCCACAGTTCCTGCATGCCTATTATTGCATTTGTGTGGTGTGTGTGTTATTTAGGGACAGGAGAATCAGTGTGCACTGGAAAATTGGGAGGAATATGTGTCCACGGCTGACTTTCAGAAGATTACTTTAATATTTGTGGTGACAGAGACCGTACTGCCTTATCAGACAGGTAGCGTAGCTCCACCCTTAGCATTCATCTCACCACGTTAAAGGAAAGATATCATAGAAAAAAATATACATTGGTGTTTACATGTGACATAACACTAGCTGGGACAGATAGAATAGAATGTGGCATTGAGATGATGTTATTAATGTAAGTGTGTGGTCTAATTTGAAGAAAAATTCCAAACATTTTTAGCTTACTATTGGGGCAGCCGAGCCACAGCTCCCTGTGTCAATTCAGACACAGAGCCCCGGACCCACCCCCTTTTCTCTCCTCATTGGCTCACAGACTTTGACAGCATCAGGAGCCAATGGCATTGTACTGCTGCCTCAGCCAATGAGGGGAGTCCCGGACAGCCAGGTCTAGATCAGGGGTGCCAAACCTTTTGAAGGCCGAGGGCCACTTAGACGATTCAGAGTGGGTAGATGGCAGGTACAGACACGGACACAGCCCAATATACTCTATAGGCCCTCTGATCCAATCAGATGGAAGAGAACGGATCCACTTCTGTTTTATTTAGCAGATTGGATTAGAGGTAGGCAGGTGTAAACAGACAAAAGTCTGTTTACATCTGCCGCTCCATAGAGGTGATTAGAGGTCTGATTTGGGTTAGACCGATCGTGTGAAAGGGGCCCAAGGCTGCTTTTACAATGATGGTTTGAGGTCTAGCCACACCGTGAGTGCATCGCAGTGTACCTGTGGTTCTCCCGCCAGTTAGCTGCACTTTTCCTCAGACGTCTATTATATCCTGCAGGTGTGGTGCACTTTCTAAAAAGCTGCTTGCTTCCTCTACCGCCAGCTTCATTCACAACACTGATGCTCTAGGATGGCAGGTCAGCAACCTGCAATATGGGCTTGTCAACCAGCCATTCCAGAGCAGGCTGTCGTGGGCCATAGAGGGCTCCACGGACCACATGTGGCCCCCGAGCCACTGGTTGGGCACCCCTGATCTGGATGGACCTCGGGTAAGCATAGGGGGAGCTGCACACAGAAGGCTTTTATTCTTCATGCATAGAATGCATTAAGATTAAAAAAAAACATTCTGCCTTTACAACCACTTTAACGTGTTAAAGCTTATGTGAGATTTTGGATTTAGACATGGGGCAATATAGCTGTAGCGCTTTCCAACAGGCGTTTTAGCGTGGGTTGCTGTGCTTCTCTGCGCAATGCAGACAGGGTGTTGGCCAGAGCAGTCAGGCTGGGGGGAAAACAGCTAAATGATGCTGGATGTCCTCCAGCCAGGGAATGAGTTGGGCTCTATCTGACTTGCTGCAGCTTCCAATGTACATTTTGAGAGACTCACAGCTTTAAGTCCCACAATGCACTAGCAACTATAAAGTCTATGTGCTCTGTGCCAGTTATGACACAAGCCGTGCTATACTTGTCAAGAAAAAGAGGGGTCATATGTGTGGTCATACAGTTCACTAACTATTGGTGGGAAGTATTTTATAAAAACCACAGACAGAACCTGAATGATAATGAGCTTTTATTCCTACAGCCAAACAGGTCAAGTTAAGCAATCTGTCAGAGACTGAAGAAAATGTATCAAAATAAAGAAGAAAGTTGTATAGGTTAAAACTGTAATATGAGTTCATCACCTAAAACTCACACCGTGCTGAAGTTATAATATAAAATAATTGTTTCCCCCAGCAGGATTTAGTTTCGTTAGAGCCGTTTCACACTGGGGCGACTCGTCAGGCGGCTCAGCCACCTGACGAGTCGCGTCCCATTGAAGGCAATGGAACCGTTCTAATAGGAGCGACACAAGTCGCTCCGACTTAAAAAGAGGTTCCTGTACGACTTCGGGGGCGGCTAGGGGTGACCTGAATTAACTTCTATACAGGAGTCGTTTTGCAGGTCACCTCTGAAGTCGTCCTCAGGACGACTTGCAGAGTCGCCCCCGGAAGTCGTGCCGCAGCTATGTGAATCGACTCTAAAGGAACAGCATTGTCATCTTGTTAAAGGATGTGAAAAAAAATGACCGCTATAATAGCAGGATCAACAGGTAATAAAACTACTACAGGGAGGGCTCAAAAAACCACAAAAACTAAAGCTTCTGTTTGAGGCCCGGTTCATACCGAATGTGGTGATTCGTCAAAACCATTTGAATGCAATGCGATAAAAAAAAAGGGCCTTGTGCAAGTTTACTGCGTTGCAAATTTAGTCTCCATAGACATAAATGTAAATCGTTCTGGAATCGCATTAATGGTTCACAATTCACATATATGCAAATTTCACCACACTACTCTCCACAAAATCCAGGAAGTACACAACTTTTTTTTTTTTTACATTATGATTTCATTGGCTAGAATATTAATCCAACTCCTGATATTCGCAGTAAAATCGCACCTCATAAAGGACAAAAAACAGAACAAATTCACAGCACAGCAGTGTGAACCGGGCCTTAATGATATGAACAGACTGCATCATATATTACATTTTTGATCACTTGAAAGTTTATCTCCTCAGTGTGGCCCCCGATGGTCCTCAGTATCTTATAATTTAACAGGTCCGAACAAGAGATAAAAAAGCACAGTTCCCATAATGCAATAGTGCCTTCTCCTTTTCCGCTCCACTTAAAGTGTTTGTAAACACTTTAAGCTGCAGCTGCAGGAGAGGTGCGAGGGCCACATGAAATGGCCTGGAGGGCCGGATTTGGCCCGCGGGCCTTGCGTTTGACACCTGTGCACTAGATTTTAGTTAGGGGTATCAGAGTAAAGGGGGCTGAATACAAATGCACGCCACACTTTTCAGATATTTATTTGTGAAAAATGTTGAAAACCATTTATAATTTTCCACTTCACAATTAGGTGCCACTTTGTGTTGGTCTATCACATAAAATCCCAATAAAATGCATTTGCATTTTGGTTGTAACAAGACAACATGTGGAAAATGTCAAGGGGTATGAATACTTTTTCAAGGCACTGTATATAGTGTGTGTGTATATGTATAATATATATATATTAGTGTTTTGCCTGGAACAATCTAGCAGCCTACTTTTTAGGAACAGACTTGAGAAATGCTTTAAGCTTTTGTGTCAGTCAGCTCGATGAAGCAGATGATCAGAGCTCAGATATGTAGGAGACATGCAGAAATCTCATGCAGGCTGCACACTGCGATTGCTGCACGTGACATTTTTGTGCTTTGCATATTTCTTTGAGGTCTTCTTTATTGCGCGGCTTTGCACAATTTCTTTTTTACTTTTCGAATAACAATACCAGAATTCTTCATCCAGAACAAGGTTTATAAATGTCTCCTATAATTTGTAAAGCTGCTAGTAGCTGGGTGTACGTATTCCTTTCCCTTCCTCTTGGAGGGTAATGCCGCGTACACACTATCACTTTTTGTGATGAAAAAAAACAACGTTTTAAAAAACGTAATTTAAAATGATCGTGTGTGGGCAAAACATAGTTTTATGTCTTCAAAAAAACGACCAAAAAAAAAATTCCAACATGCTTGAATTTTTTGTGTCGTTTTTCAAAATGTCGTTTTTTGTGTCATAAAAAGTGACCGTGTGTGGGCAAAACGTTGTTTAAAACAACGTTTTTAAACCCGCGCAATGGAACAGAGTGCCGTCGAAAGTGTCTTACGTAACCGCGCTTTGCAAGAGCATTGTGGAAAAACGATGGTGTGTATGCAATGTCGTTTTTGAAAATGAAGTTTGAAAAACTTTGTTTTGTTTCGTCAGATAAAATTACGTTTTTTTTCATCACAAAAAGTGATCGTGTGTACGCGGCATAAGAAGGGCAAAGTGTGGATGTGATGTGTGTTATCTGGTAGAAAACCACTTCTATACTTCATGTTCAGCTCTGGCTATTGATCTGTCCTAGACCAGGAATATGATTCTGTCAGGAAGGGAATTGACGAGAGAAAGTGTTTTTAGCAGAACGTGACAGACAGCGAGGAACTGCGATTTTAGCGCCATAGTTTCACCCTCCAGCGAGATTAGAAAACTGGAAAAATATGTGACAAACACTGGAGGCTTCATGAGCACAAATCTAACACCACGCCAACTGTAATTGCCTGAGAGCGAGCGCAGATCTATCCAGATGGCGAACAGGCCGACACTCTGCATCCACACATCACGCAGGACCCTGCACTGATCAATAACCTTTACTATCACAGCAGCAACCTGTCATACCTGTAAGTAGAGGAGAAGTAGGTTTCCGCACTGGCCATAACGACCAATCAGCGCTTTCACATTATTTCTGAGTGTAGAATAAAGCTAAACTCCAGGCAGACACAATAGACACAAATTAATTCAGGGTAAAGTAGACAAAAACTCTCCCAAGCTCTACCGCATGATTGTAGAATGATGAGCTGAATAACAGTACTCAGGCTTGTTGTGTCCCATAAACACCAAAATAGCAAGAAATGCAATTGCTTCTTCTAAATTTTTATTGAGCACTAAGCAGTGCGACATCTAAAGTGCTAACATGTTTAGCCCGGAGCCTTCCTCATCACAAATGAATTCAGTTATGTATCTGTTAATACATCATTACTTATACAGTAAAACCTTGGTTTGAGGGCATTTTGCACGACAAGCAAAATTTTGATATACAAGCGATGTCTTGATATACAAGTAACGCCATGTCACAACTGAGTATAAAAGAGAAGAGAGGCGCCTCTAAGTGTAGCAATATGGTTACATTTAATGAAAGTACAACATTTGGCAACTTACATGGTTGATGATTAAAACAAGCACATCTAAGTGTGCAGGGATCCGGGATAAAGCTGTCCACATAGACCAGGCATGTCCAAAGTCCGGCCCGGGGGCCAAATGCGGCCCCCCTGTTAATTTAATATGGCCCCCTGGGGATTTGGATATATATATATATATATATATATATATATATATTGTTTGTGGCCCCCAGCGCCACAAAAGATATATACTGTATTTATTGGAGCTGCCTTGGAGGGTACAGGATGAGCACCCTCAGAGTACGTGAAGAGAATCTCCTGTTTACTCAGCAGCATCTCTATTGGAAGTCCCGTGTCCTGGGATGCCATTGGACGACTGTTCTGTCTATCATAGGAGGCGGGACTTTGTATTAAAGAGGCCACAGGGTAAACAAGAGATTCCCCTGTTTGTAATCTGTCGGTCCTCCCCTCTGCCCTCCGAGGCTGCAGATGGGCATCATTCAGGCTGCACTGATGGCAATGGTAAGGCTGCATGCAAGCCTGTGCGTAATATACCCCAATAAATACGGTATATCCAAATAACACTCCCAAGCACATCCTTAGTCCTAAGATTCGTTGGGGCCACAAAAGAAATATATACAGTATATCCAAATAACACGCCCAAAGCTCATCTCTTCACCACACACAGCCACAAAGGCAAGATAATTCTTGTTGGGCGGTGTATTAGTGCTCAGACGAACACACTTATGCCGCATACACACGGTCGTTTTTTGCGATGAAAAAAACCGACGTTTTTTACAACGTCATTTAAATTGATCGTGTGTGGGCAAAACGTTGTTTGTTGTCTTCAAAAAAACGACCAAAAAAAAATTCCAACATGCTTGAATTTTTTGTGTCGTTTTTCAAAACGTCGTTTTTTGTTTCACAAAAAGTCACCGTGTGTAGCAAAAACGTTGTTTAAAACGAAGTTTTTCAACCCCCGCATGCCCAGAAGCAAGTTATGAAGCGAGCTTCAATGGAAAAGAGTGGTGAACGTAACCTCGTTTTTTGATTGTGTATGCAACATCGTCTTTGAAAAGTGACGTTTCAAAAACGTCGTTTTTTACTTCACAGAAAACGTCGTTTTTTTCATCACAAAAAATGATCGTGTGTACGCGGCATTAGACCGAATTTTAATGCTTCAAAGAATGTCAGGCAAAATAGTCGGCCCTCCCGCATGTTCACTTAATCAAATCTGGCCCTCTTTGAAAAAAGTTTGGACACCCCTGACTGTCCTCCACACTGCTTTACCCCAGATACCTGCATACTTAGATGTGCCTCTTTTAATCATTAACCACGTGCGTTGCTAAATGTTGTACCTTCATTAAATGTAACCATATTGCTACACTTATGCCTCGTACACACGATCGGAATTTCCAATGGAAAAAGTCCGACTGCCTTTTTCCATCGGAAATTCCGACCGTGTGTATGCCCATCTGAGTTTTTCCATCGAATATTCCGATGAATTCCATCGGAGTTTAGAATTCCGATGTGAGTTTGAATGAATGAAAACTTATATAGCGCGGCACATGCGAACTAAATGGCCCTCTGGGTCGGACAAAGGTCCGATCGTGTGTACGGGGCATTAGAGGCGCCTCTCTCTTCTCTTTTATACTCTGTAGTTCCTGCTGAATTTTACTTCTAATCCTCTTGGGGAGGCTGCCATTTGTGAATGGACATTTTATGGTTACACAATCCAACACATTGCTATAATCTTTTTATATGGACTATAAACTGAAGGACCTATGAATAAATGGTTGTGGAACGAATCATCCGAGTTTCTATCACTTCTTATGGGAAAATTCACTTTGATATACAAGTGTTTCGGACTGCTAGCATGTTTTTGGAACGAATTATGCTTGCAATCCAAGGTTTTACTGTATTTGTAGTGTAAATGCCTAACATGACTTGATATCATCTTTTTGCAACCCTTCGCAAAGCAGAGCTCAGACTGGGAGAGATGGTGAAGCAGCACAAGAAGAAAACAAGTGCTCCCATGCTAACAAGGAAGAGAGAAGAGAAACTAATTAGTCACTGCTTCTTCTTTCACAATCTAGTCACAGGGACGGGGAGGGACAAGACCTGGAAGTGTCCCTAAACTAAGGTGACCAGATTTTTTAACCACTTCAGACCCACGCTATTGACATAATACGTCAACAGCGCGGACCTGAGGCGCCAACTAGACGTCTATGGACGTGATTTTTGTGCATTACCCGCGCGCGCCACTGGGTGGCACGCGGCAGGTAAACACTGTCCCGCCGCATCGCTGGGGATCCGATGCATGTACCTGGCGGCCACGATGTCCGTCGGATACACGCGATCGGCGGGAAAACGAGCAGATGACAGCAGGGACGTGGAGCTCTGGGTGTAAACACAGAGCTCCACGTGCTGTCAGCGGAGAGGAGACCGATCTGTGTCCTTTGTACATAGGGACACAGCATCGAACACCTCCCCCAGTCACCCCCTCCCCCCACACAGTTAGAACACACCCAGGATACACATTTAACCCCTTCCTCACCCCCTAGTGTTAACCCCTTCCCTGCCAGTCACATTTATACAGTAATTAGTGCATTTTTATAGCACTGATCGCTGTATAAATGTGAATGGTCCCAAAATTGTGTCAAAAGTGTTCGATATGTCCGCCGCAATATTGCAGTCGCAATAAAAATCGCAGATCGCTGCCATTACTAGTAAAAAAAAATGTAAAAAAATCATAATTCTGTTCCCCATTTTGTAGGCTCTATAACTTTTGCGCAAACCAGTCGCTTATTGCGATTTTTTGCGATTCAGGCACAGGATATGTAGAATATTTCTTATCTGTCTGTTTTTAGGAAGTGGCATTAGTTATTTTGTTGTATGTAGTTATGAAGTACATTTCCTTTCCAATCAGACTGACTGCACCTCCATCTTTACACAAAATAAAGCCTTTCTTTAATGGTGGAAGCTGATTACTATCATGCACTGCGGAGCCCAGGAAAATGGTTTTCTGCCTATTTAATGGAATCCTAAACACATCTCTAATATTAAAAAGCCAGCTAAATCTGCCTCACTGTAAGAAATAAAAGTACAAAATGTCTTCTTTTTTCAGGGCATAGAACAGATTTACAGCATATTCAGCATATACAGACAATGATCTGCTTAGCTTTAAAAGATCAGACACATGTTTAGCACCTTCAGATGACTTTCCTGCATGTACAAGCTTACCCTTAACTTGTACTCAATGCAGTTTAAGGTTGGGTAATGCATCACCCAAATGATATTTCAGTCACAGGCAGTTGCGGTCCATCCTTTCGGCCGCCCCCAATCCATGTGCCCGGCCCCTAATCTACATGCAGGGTGCCAGACACATGGACTCTCTAATGGCGTCCTGTTTCTCCTCCCGGCCAATCAAGAAGTATGTCCTCAGACCTAATTGTCTGGGAGTCCTCAGACGCTATTGGCCGGTAGGAATAGACAATGAAGCTGCGACCTGGATGGGGGGGCCTGGCGGGCAACAGGCAATCGATCGAGCGATGGGGCGGGTGGGTTCAGCTGTTCTGCTGTCGGCAACACCAACCATTAATCTGTTGCAGATAAGAAGTAAAGTAGTCTTAAACCTCAGACATGAAAGATGAACAAAGCATCTCCCTCTATAGTATGTACTTGGAAAAGGCACACAGGGTACAAACCGTTCCGAAGCAACCCGCACAATCACTGGATCTAAGTGATCTCGGTCCACAGCGTTAATGGATGAAGGATGAAGATGGCGGCACTCCAAAGTAGAAAACACTTCTTTATTGAGCAAATTCACAGAAAAAGACAAAAAAACAAACAGTTCCAGGACAGCCAGTGAACATGTTTTACACATCGGTGCTTATTCAGTAGGCTGAGGAGCACTCAGTAATCAATAAGCACTGACGTGTGAAATGCATTTACTGGAACTGTTTGTTTTTCATCTTTTTATATGGATTTGCTCAATAAAGAAGTTTCTGTACTTTGAAGGGCTGATCTCTTTATTCTTCATATTCATGTTGAGTACTTGTCTCAATCCACAACACTAATTGTAATTTCTGTCTGCTGCCTCATTCTTCTGCTATCAGCATGAGTCACTTAGGAGTTTTCCTGACACCAGGAGAAAAATGGTGACAGGGAAGGGAGCCCCAACTGATTGACAGCCTCAGCTCTGTTCCTGCATGCTGTGTGGAGGAGGGGGAGGGTTCTCTTCCCTCCAATCAGCTCTCAGATGCCTCTTCACTGAAGTAACTTCTATTCTCCACCCCCTGCTTTTCAGAGCTGAGAGATCCTCTGTAAATTCTGCACTTTGAGTGGATGTAGGGGGAAAGATGGCTGTAGATATACAGGTAGAATTTATGTTGAAGGATTTGTTTTATCTCTGTATCACCTGAGGCCAGTCACTTCACTGGGTATATTTGAGGGTTTACAACCACTTTAACTGAAGAATCCTCAGAATTCAACACTTCTGGGATGCCTGGCGTAATATATGGTTCTATCTACCTACCCCTTTGTCACTACGGAACAAAGTAATGATGTAGGGGGTGGGTGAAATCTCAGCACACATTGGTGAATAAGGTATCTGATACATGGATGCAGATGTGATTTTATTACAGCCACTATAATAACTGTACCAGAGCCAAGATCTGTGACATAGGTGGTGGGACAGGTAAGGTTTTAACCCTTTCCTTTACAAGCTGGGCTATCAAAATAACAGAATCACTTCATCTCTTCCATAGGTGTGCACAGCCTATAGCATTAGGGTGTACACCCCAAATCAAAGTTCAAACACAAAAAAATGATATATATAAATATATATATATTGCCCAATGCCCATACATACACTTTAAGTAGATTTTTAAATGTAATTTTCAACTGTTCTCACATGTTAAATTAACGTTTTGATAACAAGCATTGCTCTTTTTGGGCCAAGCCAGGGTTCATATTGATTTGTTGCCTTTTTTCTTTCATTTACATTTTGGTCCATTTGCCTACTCAGTGCTCACCTCTATCTAGCTGCCGCCCTCCGAGAGATTCCGGAGGGCAGGCGGAGTGCAGCTGTATATCACTGCAGCCGGAACTATAGAAGTTGCATCGTCCCTGCAAAAATCACCTTCCACTCGCAGCGCAGCAGTTTGTGCGGGATGCCGGCCTGGATTCAACCCGAGTTGCAGCTGTCAGCAGTGAAAGCACAGACAGAGCATGGGTGTGTTTAGAGTGTGCCCGGGCACATCTGGCACACCCCGTGCACATGCTTATGATCTCTATTAATTACCAAAAACAAAAAGTAATTTCCACCACCTGTTCCATGACAGCTAAATTGTGAAAAAATTTCTTACCATTCACTGTCAGGGTGATCTCCCTCTCACCAGCGCCCACCCGAGGAACCACAGCACGGCACACATACTTCCCAGCATCCTCCTGGCGCACGTTTTTCAGAGTCAAGGAGTTTTCATTACTTAACACCTGTGATACAAAATAGTTATCTTTCAGATTTATTTTTCTAGAGTTCACATCTGCAGTAAATGACATTTGGTGACTCGAGAAATGTACTCTTTGCATTGTAATTGCGGTACTCTGTGCTGCTCTATTAAGTGACTCTGCGGAGTACAGCTCACATCTAAATTATTAGCATGACATAACCTGACTTAAAATTTTGGGAAAAACATTATATTTGTGTAAATAAAAGCTGTTTAAATTCCTCACACAGTCCAACACATTATTTATATTTAGAAATACTCCAACACTTAACATCTCGTTGTTATTACTGTTTGTGTCCCGACCAGGGGAAACTTCCATTACATCTTGGTTATAATAGTTATCATCAGAACAGTAACTGAAGATAATTTTTCTAAAAGGCAAATTATTAAATAAAACCCAAAAAA
This sequence comes from Rana kukunoris, assembly GCA_029574335.1. Taxonomy (NCBI): domain Eukaryota; kingdom Metazoa; phylum Chordata; class Amphibia; order Anura; family Ranidae; genus Rana; species Rana kukunoris. The sequence continues at coordinate 129,424,836 of CM056058.1, forward strand.
AGACCTAAGCTCTGTCCAATCTATCAAAAAATATAGCTGAAGCAGGACAGAGACACACAATTATGCCGCGTACACACGATCGGACATTCCCACAACAAATGTTTGAGAGCTGGTTCTCAAATTTTCCGACAACAAAAGTTCTTGTTGGAAAGTCTGACCGTGTGTACTCAATTCAACGCACAAAAATCCTACACATGCTCGGAATCATTGAACTTCATTTTTCTCGGCTTGCCGTAGTGTTGTACGTCACCGCGTTCTTGACGTTCGCAATTTTCGACAACATTTGTGTGTATGCAAGACAAGTTTAAGTGAACATGCTTTGGAAAAAAATCCATGGTTTTGATGTTGGAATGCCCGATCAGGTGTACGCGGTATTAGTCTGAGCTTCTGATATAAAAGGCCAGTTTACCCATGCATTGGTAGCTCTCCTAGGCCTCTATAGAATGTTTTTTACATTATAAAACAGTTTATTAATTAGGGCTGATTTTTTTTTTTCCATTTACTAAAGCAACATCTGTGGTAATCTATGCAGATAAACATCAATGCTATACAGTTTGTACATACCACTCCAGAGCCACGCTTCATCCAGACAATGGTCAGCGACGGATTGCCCATCCAAGCACAGTGAAAGGTGGCTTCAGATCCAAGGTCCACAGTGACGGATTCTGGTTCTGATGTCATCTTAGGTCCAACTGGAGTAATCAGCAACAGTGAGACACTTTAAGATATTTTGGTGTTGTAGTGTGTTGTTGGTGGAATGTATATTTTGTTATGTATTACAAATAGATACAATATAACACACTACAAAGATGAATCTCCAGCACTGGTATAAAATTGTCAGAAGCCTATTAATAAACAGGTGAAATTCACATTATTTTGTTGTTATTTTGAGGGACAATGTGTCCTATTTGGCAAAGCAGTAAAGATGGAAATGGTCGGTTCTTGTTGCTGAGATGACCTGACTCCCTTGCCCCCCTTCTCTCATGCTGCTGTAAGGAACCTACCTTTTTCCTGTTTATTAAGTTTGTCATCTGATGGTTCTTCATCATCTGGTCAACAGTGGGTTGGTCATTTGTTTGATAAGGTAGCTGACAGTTACTCCCCATCCTAGTCTGGTATTGGTGGGCCCCTAATGCTTTCCTGTGACCCAGATTGCCCATGTTGTAGCCTTTGTACAAGCTCACTAATAATGCCACATGAATTGTGTGCATCAGTGCATGGACATGCCCAACAACAGATGCTCATGACAATGCAAATATCAGCACACACAGTGAACAGGCATTCATCTTTCAGTGGAGTACCAGACTACATTGTCTGATTGGCTGCTCTACGGGGCACTTTGGCTAGGGAGCAACTTTGGTTGTGTTTCTGGTCTTATCTGACCTGGTTTAAAGGGAACTCCATGTGTCCTAACCTTTGCATTCAATGTGTTCCAGCTCTCCATTTTGGTGTAGACACTTGGCTAGTTGTGTACTTGGTTTTACCCTGGCTTGATGCCAAATAATCAACCGGTCATTTCATCATATGTTACTTGCAAACCCTCTATCTGCCCTCAACCTTTCTTTGCTTGAACCACATAGGGAACAAGTACACTAACCTTCTCCAGAAGTGGTCATCAAACATGAACAAAGGCCAATACTTTTATCCACTCTGGAGAATTTCAGTGAAAATCTCATTGCTTAACATAGGCAATAAGCAAAGTGTTTGCTTTGGGTATCCAATTTTATTCTACTCCTGCTCTAGGGGGCCCAGTCAATAAAATTTGGCAAAAGAAAATAATCCTCAATTTCATCTTGCAATAATTTGTCCAATCTCCTTGCAAAATCTGCATCTTCTAAAAAAGATCAGCAGAAAAAGTGGCAATGTTAAAACATCTGTTTTAACCGTTTATAATTAGGCCTTTTTGTCGTTGTACATTGTGTAAGGCATGTTTGCTTTATGGCACAGAAGATTATCCTGGGAATTACAATAAGAATATGTGAACAGGGACAAAGATCAGAGGTCAGACTCTTACAATATACGTCTACTGTTCTGCTGACATTGGTGCTGCCCAGGGCATTGGTGACCTCACACGATACCGGCTCCGTGAAGAATGAGTAATCCACCACTGTCTCGAAGGTCTCTTCTGTCACCTCCTTCAGGAGTTGTCCACCTTTTGCCCACCTAAAATCCACAAAGAGACATTGCTTTACTGCTTAATATCATTAAAGGCCAATTCCCTGATCACATGATATAGACAGAAGACCCCTGTAATACTTGAGCTGTCCCTGGTAGCTGATATTTCTTCCCCTTTCACCACCCCCCTATTGATCTGTATATTCACTCTTGGATGCTGACCTATATTTCAGGCAGAGTATCATCCATCAGCAACTATAACTATATAGACATTATTCAGGAATGCCTGCTGGGCCTACAAGTGTCACCGTGTATGTTTCAGAATATTTTTAAAACCATCACAAAAAGCAGGGCTACAAATGAAAGTTGAATAGGTAATTAAAATTCATTAACAATGTTTAACCAGCTTTATCTTCTTTTTAAATAATGTTTGCATTTCCATTATCTTCCTTTTCAGCCTTTTTCAAACACCATTTCATTGCTCATTGCACAAATCTAAATACGCTGATTAAAGCAAGCTGGTCATTTATATAATGTTCTTATACTGCAAAAGGAAGCTTTTATTTTTTTATGTAAATATGTTTGGCCTGCACATAATCTCACTAATGTGTGTGTTTGTTTTAGGCCGATTTCACACCTTTGCATTGTATTGATGTGCAGTATAACACATTTCATTGCAGGGTTACTGCAGCTTATAGCACTTTGTGCTTTGTGCTGTGTATTGCGCTACCATTTAGAACAGCACACCAATGTACAACTGCAGTAGGTGTGAACACATTTGCACTGCATTATAAAAGTTCAGATCCCTGTTCTGCCTCTGTACTAGTTGATGGCGGGTTGCTGGCGCATACCTGGTCCACCCGACCCACAGGCACGCTCCCCATTACAATGGATTGTTATTGAGTGAAAGTGCGTTCACAATACAGTAATGCCTAAATGCTTACATAATGTTGCCTGCATTCACAAAATGCACATAAAAGGCTTGTTCTGCTAGTTGTGCAGTTCATTATTAATGGCACCCCAAACACAGTAAGTAAGATGCATGGGTGTGTGTGCAAAGTGTGTGTAGGGCCCATGTGACAGTGCTGGTGCTTGAGCACACATGCCAAAAACCATGACCCAACTGTAGCATGCTGCAGGAAAAATTGAAAAGGTAATGAGTGATATTCAGGTGAGCAGACTACCAAACAATGTATATACAGCCCAATATAGAAGACATGCCACATCTAAAAGGTCCCTGTGTTGATTTTAGAAGTCCGATTCAAGGTTAGAATCATGACAGCAAAGACCCAACACATCTCTTTTTTACATTTTAGATATGAAAAAAATAAACTCTATGAGCAGTAGCAGTCAGTCCAAGTTGTGTGTTTATCCCAAGAGATTGACTTATCACTGCTGTACTTTTTTTCTGCACACCTGAGCGGACTTCATAAATGTTTCTATGACTAAGACAGATGTGTGATCAATGAATCCGAGTTTGAGAAGCGCTAATTGGCTTCATCTGAAGTTTAAGTGGTCAGAAAGTACATAACATTTGCATCATCAAAACATCAAATCAAATTTTTCACCTTATGTTTGTTTACTTGTTTTAATACTCAAAAATATAAATAAACATTCATAGTGAATTACATAAAAAAAAGTCTAAATGTGAAATAGGCAGGCTTTGTACTGCAGAAAAGACATACTATGGGGTTGATTTTCTAAAGAAAAATAGACAGTACAATTTTGCAAAGTACAGTTGCACTCTGCAAGAACAGTTGCTCTAGAGCTTAGTAAAGGAGGTAAAGCTTCACTTTCCAAAGAATACCCAATAATGTGCAAGGGAAATGAATAAAAACAGCATTTTTGGCTGCACATGATTGGATGACGGAAGTCAGCAGAGCTTCTGCTCTTTTACCGAGCTCTGTAGCAACTGCACTTTGCAAAGTGCCATTGCAGTCTATTTGCCTTTAGTAAATTAACCCCTATGTCTCTTCTACAATAAGGCTCCTTTCACACTAGACAGAGTCCGCCAGCTCAGCGGGAGATCTGTCCGCTGATCTCCGCTGAGCCGGTGGATGACAAGCCCCTCTCTGCTCATTGAGCGGGGAGGGGCTTGTGCAGCGTCACTGTCTCCTATGGAGCGATCTGTTAAAAACGGACAGCATGTCCGTTTTCATTAGATCTTACCCGATCCGCCATAGACGGATGAGGACGTATCACCATACGTCTGATTTTGGCAGGTCGGTTTGGGTCGAATGTCAGTGGACATGTCTCTGCTGACATCCGACACTCTATAGGACTGTATTGAGCGACAGGTGGACCTGAACAGTCCGATCGTGTGAAAGCGGCCTAAGAGTTTCTTACCTGTCCGTTCACAATCTTCTTTACATTGTACTCTGCACTGTGCATGCTGAAGAGAAGGGGTGGCGTGCTTGACTGTTAAATTGTATATAAGCCCTGACAATTAAGCCAGCCTTACACAGATTGAAATTTGGTGGGTTCAGCAGGGACTGGACAAATTTTGATTTGTGTATGGGCTAGCTAACGCTCAACTTGTGTACAACCAGCCTTTGGGTTTTTCACAAACAATCAGTGCTGCTGGCTATAGCCAGAAAAACAAATTACTATATTTTGCTGGTGGGAAAGCTCCCCGCTTGCAGAATACAATAGCACAGCAGGAGGATTCCCCCATGCATATCAAATGTGTGGATCGGAGGGGAATCAGCTTTTTTTTTCTTTTTTTTTTTATTCAACCCAGGTGGTTAAATGAAAAAAAATTTGGTATGAATCAGTTATGGACGGCTTTACTTTTCCCATGTTTGGCCTGCAAAATATACCATCAAATGTGCTTTGTTTTATTTGTTCAATACGTGCAAAAACCTTTGTCCAATGCTTACCTGTAAAGAAGAAAAAAAATTGCAATAACTAAACCCAAGACCAAAAATGTAACATATTTCAGCTTACCAGTCCTTAGATGTGGTGGCTGAAATAGTTTTCTACAGTTTTATCTACAGTACAGTCTGACTATTTCATGGACCATCTCTGCAGCAATCTAACATTACATTACAGTCATTCTAATGGTTGTATTATTTTTATTTAAATGTTATTGTTATTCTTACCTGCTCTGTGCGATGGTTTTGCACAGAACAGCCCCTATCCTCTTCTTTTTGGGTCCCCCGTTGGCGGTCCTGGCTCCTCTCCCATGCCGAGTGCTCCCAATAGCAAGCCTCTTTTATAGAGGCACTCAAGCAGGCTCATTTCAGAGAATGGACTTTGTCCATTCACACACAGAGCATGGCTCGGCCCTGCCCCCCCACTCTCTTCTGATTGGCTCACTGTAACTGACAGCAGCAGGAACCAGTGACCAGGTTCCACTGCTGCGTTAACCAATGAGGAGAGATAGACCTGGGAGAGCCACTGCTCTTATGCACATTGCTGGATTTAGGTGAGACTTAGGTAAGTACTTGGGGGGGGGGGGGGATTGAGCTGCACCCATGATGCATTAAGGTAAAAAAAACTTCTAACTTTAGAACCACTTTAACTGAATATTATGCGTGTCCCTTAGCTGCTAAGTCAGTGTAGCAAGAGCAGAGTACATGCTTTTGGAACCACAGGTGCCAGCAGACCTTCAGCAGCAAAAGGTTCTCTGATGAGTTCCCCTGGACCAAGCTGTTTGTGTCAGTTCAGCTGGAGGCTACTACCCATCTTCCAGTGCCATAAGAGCCTGCTACATGGACTACTGATGTTTCCACCAGAAGTTGTCTGAAACAAGGGACTTTGTTCGGGACTTGAACTAGGGTGCGCTTCTTTTATTGAATTACATGTGGAACCCGAATGCTTATGGTGGATAAATTAGGATATTCCAATTAGTGAAGGAGGAGAATCCTGCGCACAAGTCTACTACATATCCCAGGAGTTCTTAAGCTCCTAGGCAGATATCCAACCATCGTAACCAGGCAGAAAGGAGTCGTCGATTCCGGTTTGTTGGATACCAGGAATACAAGTACAATCCTTTACATGCCTCTTACCACTACAGGGGTTAGGCGCTCTGGTGAGTGTATTCATGAGAAGGGAGCACCGTAAAGTCACAATATATTATGGAATTCATTCAGACTGTCAGGAGGAAAACTTTTTTAGTTTGAACCTGTGACTTTTTAAAAGTTAGATTTTTTTTGGACACGCTTCACTTTATTATCTTTATGATGGACTTATATATATTTGTTGGACTTATTTGCACTTTTAAGTATAGTATATTTTTGCATATATGTATTATTTCACCTACTGTACATATTTTGTCATAGTTTGTTGCTGGATATTTCACATTTTAGGTTTTTATCTGCCCAGTTAGGGCGTTTATTACCTTCAATATGTACACATTTTTATTTTATCATTAGATTGGAGTCTCGTAGAACAGCGCCACTTTCCCTTGCTTTGAGTTTCAGTCCCTGCTGATGATGTCAGGAGTTGCATGTGAGGCCTCTACATATATTTAATTTACCACCACCAGTTTACTCACACTTTAATATACTGTATTAATATAAATGGCACTTATCTGACTAGCAGAAGTACATGAACGGGTGGCTGTTTATTCAAACTCAGTTTTTAATTAGACCAGAATTCTCTTTATATGAACGTGATCACTACAGAACCCTGCACTCTAATTTCTAGCATTGATGACATTTGAAGAGCTGTGAGATAAGGCAGAAACAATTTCTTTTGGGTCCCACTGTTCCTGTGAACAAAGCTTCCTATCTCCAGCTTACATTGTGCAAAGACTCATTACTGCCTGCTCTGGGTGGGGAAACTGGATCCCACAGGGGACCCCTTTACCATTCTCCGACATTCAGCAGTTGCATGCCGATAATGACAGTGAAGTGTTTAGAGTAGAAGCCACTGCAGTTACTGATCGAGGCCATTACATCTGTACATTTGGCGACGGAGCCTTCATTAGGTGCTCACGTTATTTCATAATAGCGCAGAACATCGAGTCTCTTTAATGCATGCACGTTAAAACACTCATTAGCCAATTGGTCACTAGGCAAGTGGTATCACTATGAAGGAATGTTTGTGCTCAGTTTTGGCTGAATGGTTTTACATCAGGCATGTACGATGCCTTCAACTCTCCCTGTTTCTCAGCAAAATTGTCTTTTCTCAAGACGTTTTCCTTCTTTTATATCTGAGGTATAGATTTTTATACTTAAGCAGATCTTGATTCTAAAAAGGGCAGGTTCCACTTCACCCCCCCCCCTTTTCTCTAACACTTTTGGAGATTTTTTTTTGGGGGGGGGGGGGGGGTGATTGGGTACCTAGTTTGGTAGGTACCCACTCCTACTTTTGGTTGGATCACCTAGGCTAGTGGTCTCCAAACTGCACCCCTGAGGCCAGATGCTTTTATCCTGCCCTTGTGGCACTATTTTCATCCACTGATTGCAACAATGTGACATGATTCCCCCCACTGACACCAATGAAGGAGCAGAATTCCTCCCAATGACACCAACAATGGGGTCCAATGATACCAATGATGTGGCACTATTTATCTCAATTAAACTAAAAATGCTTCACAATTCCTCCCGATGACACCAACAATGGGGCCCAATGACCCCAATGATAGGGCACAATTTCCCCTATGGACACTAAAGATGGGGCATTGTTTATTTCCTGTTCGGACCCTTAAACACCCACACCACCAACCCCGCCCCCTTCCTGGCCACAACCTCTTTAAACATGTTGCAGATCCCAGGAGACTGTGAGACCATTCACAGAGCACACCAGCTTCCCACACTAAACATGCCGGTGCCAGGAACCAGAAGACCAGCAAAGAACCAGCCCGGGTGAGGACAGGTAAGTGGATTTTTATTAACCACTTACTTACTGGGCACATATACCCCTTCCTGACCAGGTGAAATTTCAGCTTGTGGCACTGCATCACTACAATACAGCCGCCAGGCACGCGCATCGGCATGTCAGCGATGCGGCGGGCACGCGCGCCACCGACGGCGGTGCTCGCGCGCCCCCCCAGTGGCCTAGCAGAGTACAGGCCGTAAAAACACGGCCTGTTAAGAGATTCAGGACATCCCTTCGGCCGTACAAAGTCGTACGGCCGTTGGGAAGTGGTTAAAAGACAGCTTGAACTGTGTTAAATCCATAATAATAATAAAACAGGCCTTAAAGTATCAGGGTTGCAGGAAACATAGAAAAAAGGTCCCACAATTATAGTAACTCAATGAGAAGACAATTTAAACCTGTGCTCTTTACACTGCCACTATACCTTGTCATCAACTTAAAAACTAAAAAAAAAATGCATTTAAAAGCACAGAAAATAAAGTATTTTAACATATCTTACTGCCAACCTTGTATGTAGCATGTCAGTGGCAACGGTGTAAAAATCTGACAAGCCGGCTGTCAGATGGAAGTGATTGCCCTCCTCCCACCAAGGTGCTGCATGTCCATCTGCATAACTGGGACCAGCATGGCGGGTGCCACCAAGTAGAACGTTCACTTCTGGGCCCCACGCCACTGTCTGCATTGCATTACTTTCATTGGGGGCATTTTTTTTTTGACCCTTGAGCTGCTTTCACGTTGAAGTTGTCTGTCTGTGGCCGCTATTTTTAGCCGCTTTGCCGGCGCTGCCCATTGATTTCAATGAGCAGGGGCGCTTTAGGAGCGGTGTATACAGCGCTCCTACAGTGCTGCAAAGATACTATTTCAAGGTGCTTTGCAGGTTCTATTTTTAGCGCTATAGCGCCTGCAAAGCGCCTCAGTGTGAAAGCAGCCTAAAGAGAACCTGTCACCAAAAATGCATAACATTTGGGTATTTTTGTCCTCTATATGATATTACAAATGTTAAATTTAAAAAAAAACATGCAATTTTGCTGTACATCAATGAGTACTTTTATCCGTACTCTATTTTTATGTTGTTTGCTAAGCAACTCAATATAACATCATTAAAAAAAAAACGAAAACAGAATATTTGTTACCCTAAAAGACTCTGAATGCAGCCCTAAGAAATGAGCTAAGCTGGCGTAGAAGGATTGGTATGATCTGATATAGCCAGTGTAGCTTTCTAAAAATCCTCATGGTGGCAGAATTTAAGTATATGGACACACTGAGGTTATTATTACCACTAACAGCATTATTTTTACCATTATTATTTATTTATGAAGTGTGAATCTCTGCTGTGGGAATGTGTCCAGTGGGTCGTGCTTTAAAATGACATATATCTAGTCTGGTCCAAATTAGACTTTTGTGCCCAGGTCCCCTACAAGAGGACTGGTGGTCCCCCCTTATCCGCGGCCCTGTGCGTATTAATAATGCACCTTGTCTAAAATTGTGCTTCTGTCTACATACATAAAGTAGGGGTAGAAGGGTCCTAAAGAACTAATAAGGAGGTCTAGAGGTCTAGGAGGTGCATATAACCTATCCACATTGTGTTTAGACGGTCTGAATTGCACACGTTTGCGTCAGCTTTACTTTAAAATCACACCTGCACTGTGCATGATGATTGACACTCAGCTTGAATAAGTCTAGATAATCAGTAAATGTGCTTGGAAGTAGCAGTGATACATGCACATGTCAGGCATGTATAAATCTGCTTTTAATGAATCCTGGGCAAGATTTCTCTGCTTTTTGTTTGTTCTTTGTTTTGTTTTTTTGGCACATTATTCTTGCCTTCACTTCCTGTTCATTATGATCTTCTAATCTGTGCATAAACAGGAAATTCTCTGTACTAAGAGCCACTTATATCTCCAGTCACTCCTGGCAACGTGAGTGGGTGAATGATGTGCCAGCGCCGCACAGGTTAAACTTCCTATGACAGCCATCCAAGGCAGCGCATACTGCAGTGTAATTAGCACTCTTCTTGATGGCGATTAGCACTTAGCAGCTACTCTCATAATGTTTAATGAAGACATCTGTACGTTGAGATGTTTTACCGTAAGCACCTTTGAAGGTGTTGCAAAAGAAATTGTACAGGGCTAGGGTTATAAATGCTTCTACTTTATCCATAGGCCAATAAAAAATTATATTGGTGGCTCATGATTGGAGAAATACCAGGTCTGGCTGCCAGATGGACTCATTGCAAAGCCAACAGCTCAGAGAGTCATTAGTCAATGCCATCAAACTAGTCCAAAAAAGTGGTCAGGTCAAGCCAGAACACGATCTGGGAGCTGCAGGAGGAAGGAATTAGCAGTATTAGTTACAGTAATAAGTTTAAATGATAACATTTAAGATTTGTGTTGCTTTAGCAGGACCGCTGCTGAGGTGTTGGCTCAGTCACAGGTATATATTTTCAGGCTGTGCTTGGGGAGTCTCGAATGCTAAAAAAGCATCGGGCATTACACATTGTAATATGTGATTTGTTGAAGTGGACCCATCAGTCATATTACAGGAAAAATCCCTGAAGTCATAATATACTATAATGTTTTAAGAAAGCACCTTTTATCATTAAAAAAACATCCTTGTGCCCCAGTCAGAGACTTTGGCTAACCTGAGATGATGTTGTCATTGTATATTTCTCCTCTCATCCAGTGATCAGACTGCAACACTAAGGGCTCTTTCACACGGAGCATCCGTTCAGGTCCGCCTGCCAGTTTTTTTTGCGGACCTGAACGGGTGCTCCTCTATGGAGCCGCGGATGTCAGCGGTGACATGCCCGCTGACATCCGACCCGCTCCGATCAGCCAAAGTATGACGGAGGAAAAACCTACTTTTCGTTCCGTCTGGCGGATCGAATCGGATGAACACGGACAGACGGTCCATGTTCATCCGATCCCCCCATAGGGGAGAGCGGAAAAAAGACAGGGCGGTCCCTGCACAGTGTGCGGGGACCGCCCTGTCTTCCGCCGGCTCAGCGAGGATCATCGGAGCGATCCCCGCTGAGCAAACGGAGGTGCACGGGGCGGATCATTACTGATCCGTCCCGTGTGAAAGAGCCCTAACTGTGTGGCAGGTCACAAGGTGAGAGGCTGCACCAGGGGGCTGATCTGTGTCACATATTTGTGAACACAGCCAAGAACTGTACAGGTGTCCAATTTGCATGACAGGAGATTGTGATCAGCTCTCTATGCAGTTTCAGAGAGGCTTGGACATCAGTTTCAGGGCAGAATTCAGGCAAAAATTCAGCCCTGATTCATCCCTGAAACGGAGAACAGGGACGCACTAGACCCCTGCTGCAAGCCGCATTCGTCAGAGGTGTGAACCCAGCCTTAAAGTGGAATTACAGGTTATAACAAATGTTAAAAAATGCTCCCTCTTCTAACACCTATGCTGACTAACCTGTGTAAAAAAGATGTATATACTTGCCTATTTACAGGCCGCTCCAACAATAGATGGACCATAGAAGTTTATGGGTGACATCACAGCCCCCAGGCATTGCCAGTTGTTGAGCTCTCTCTCCTCACCCCTGCAGCCGCTGCTAGCAGACACAGGGGAAATCACATGACTGGACCAGAGCAGCCTGAAAATAGGTAAGGCCTCTTTCACACGGGACGGATCCGTGATGATCCGCCCCGTGAACCTCCACTTGCTCATACTGTGCAGGGACTGCCTTGTCAGATCTCCACTCTCCCCTATGGGGGGATCGGATGAACACGGACCGTCTGTCCGTGTTCATCCGATCCGATCTGCAGATGGATGGAAAAATAGGGTTTTCCGCCGTCTGCAGAATCGGAGGATTGTGGACCCGGATGAGATCGGGTGTCAGCGCAATCTCATTGGGATAAATGTATGTTCCTTTTTCATCCGTACACCGATGGATGAAAAAGCAGACATACGGTCCGCCCGTGTGAAAGAGTCCTTAGTGTATACAGTACATCTTTCTTACACAGGTTAGTCAGCATAGCTATTAGGAGGGTGGAGGGAGCAGTTTTAAGATTATATAGGTATAGCCATGAATACCACTTTAACTAGAATTTATTTTATCCAATGACAGGTCTACTTCAATGCTTTTTGTGCATTCCACATCATAATCCAATACTGGGTGTAAAATCTTCCTGCATACTTCACCTATTTCCCCTTCTCCTTTGTGCAGTTAAATTGCCATATCTTTAAAATGACCTAAAATATACAGTATATATACTGTGTATATACACTGATCAGCCGTCAGCTGCAGACTGGTCAAGGTGTCCATGCTGAACCGTATCAACAGCCAAAAGCACCTACAATGGTCACATGAGCATCAGAATTGGACCATTTTCTCCTAAGTCATGTGGATGGCCGGGTTCATGTGCGTTGCTTACCCGGGCAAAATATAGCACCAGGTGCAGTATGGGAAGAATGCCAGCCTGCAGAGGCAATGTGATGCTCTGGGCAATGTTCTGATAGGAAACATTGGGGTTGATTTACTAAAACTTGAGAGTGCAAAATCTGATTCAGCTATGAATGGTAGCCAATCAGATTCTAACTTTTACTTGTTCAATTAAAGTGGAGTTCCAGTTTTTTGTTTGTTTATTGAAAAGTCAGCAGCTACAAAAACTGGGTGGAACTCCGCTTTAGGATTTGACAAAAAACTGGAAGCTGATTGGTTTCTATGCACAGCTGTACCAGATTTTCTACTCTCCAGTTTTTGTAAATCAACCATGTGCCATTAAAATTTTAACTTAAATATAAACATAAAAACATGCATACATACATATACTGCTGAGCGGAGACTGACACAAGACAGTTGGCCTAGGAAGGGGGGCAAAAGTATAAATCTGGCCTTATCAGTAGGCAAACACAAACTCAGGCATCCTGATCTGAGCTGACCAGTATGATGTTTCGTATACATCTTGTGTCATAGTGGGCATGATAGCGCTAGATCTGTCCTATATGACTTGTATAAAGACTAGTGGAAAGGATCTCCTGTCCCCCAACTGATCGGGTGTTAGTGTTCAGCCCGATTATGAAGCATTTATAGAGCCCCTTGTGTCCCTTCTGATTGCGTCCTGCCAGGAGGTGCAGCAATGCTGATGGGCTGTCATATGCTCTGCCCTGCTTATCACTAATAATTAGCTGTACAGGGCCTCCTAAGTGCTAATTAGATTAAGATGCCTTGGCACATTAGGGATGGCAGTGGCTCCCTTGCACGGTGTTTCTGGTTGAAGGTTATGACATGCCTGCGGTCAGATATATTAACACGGCTCTGACAGCTGGATGACAGTGTGCCTTACCGCTATGACATATGTCGGTGATAACAAGGGGTGAGGGACACACAACCTCAACTTAAATGTTTTAAAGAGAATGTGTCCCAAAGCCTTTACCTGTGTGAGAAGCCTCAGAGGGAGTCTCTGGTCTACATATTAATCACAGAGGAGTAAAGATCCAGCTGTTTTACTTTGTGATATAATAACTTCATACCTACAGTATATGTGTGTGTGAGAGTTTTATTCTAAATACATACTGTATATGGTCTCCACTAGTATATTAAAAGGGGAGTGTACTGATGCAACCAATTATTTTGCGTTTTTTCACTTGAAATTAATTTGCAGAATCGGTTTTCACTTTGAAAAGCATCTATATTGATTAAAATATGTTGATTAAAATGTTACCCCAACATTCCTAACATGTGTCTGTTATACAATATATGTGCGTTAAAAAGTATCCTCTTTATATTTTTTCCTTTGTGTAAAATACCTGGTGATCCTGCAAGTCCCCCTGTTTTTCTTTTCATTTCAAACTGACCACACTAGGCATGAGAGCACATCCATCCCATTGTGGTCAGTTTTCTTACTGTGCTGGGAGAACAGCCTGCCTGTCCTCCAATGGTTGGACGTGTGTGTCAGCTGACACACACCCCTGCACAGCCATCCTTGGGAATATCAAAGGTATTTTATACTATTTTTCAATACAGTATATACACGCAAATGTTTTGCCTTTCATTTCTATTGTAAGCTAAAAGGGTTGTTTTGCAAGGTAAGGGTTTACTTATACTTTAAATCCACTACAGTTTTTTTTTATATTTCACTGGTGCCTCTTCTGCCATTCTTTATAGACAATACTCTGTCTTTCACATTTGTGATACTTGACTGACAGTTAGGGCCCTTTTACATGGGCGGATCCACCTGTCGGTCTCCTCTATGGAGCGGCTGGTGTAAATAGACAGCAGCCAACATCCAATCGATCCTATTGTCACGATAGAAGATCCAGCAATCCCACCAGTACTGGCAACGTCAGGAGAAACCAGTCCCGGCGCATGCGCGTGTGCGCGCGGCGGGAGCGCGCGCTGACATCATTTCGGCGCCAAGGAACGCTATTTAAGCTGTCTGTTCCCACTGCTTCTTGCTGACCAGTCAACAGCGTTTCCTGAGTTAATCTGAATCTGCTACCTGCCTGACTACTGTGTACCTGACCCGGCTTCCTGTGACCTACCTCTGCCTGCAGCCCGCCTCCGACCCCGGCTTGATCTGACCACCGATTCCGCTAAACCCCTTGCTCTGTTGTCTGCCTGCCTGACTTACCGACCCGGCCTGGACCTGATTAACCCTTCGGATCTGTTCCGGTTTCCTGATACCCTGCCTGATCCAGTGTTTGCCAATCCTTTGGCTCCGCTACAGCAAGCGCTACTGCACCGTGCCTGTGTTCATTGGTTCCCTGCCAGGACCTCGCCAGCACCTGTCTGCTTCCGCTTCCGGTCCGCCACCAGCTTAACATCAGGCGCTTGTGCCCCTTTAGACTCCGTACCCCCTGTCTGCTCTACCAGGGGCAACCGAGTCGGAGGCTCACGAGAGGCCACTCCCTGCACATTGGGCTCCATAACCAGGTACGTGACACCTATCCACTAAAAACAGATGGATGGCAATCCGTTCCCCATCCATCTGGTGGATCAGATGGCAATCGGGTAAAAACGGACAGGTAGTCCGTTTACATCTGACCACCCATAGCGGAGAGTGGGCTGTGTCTGTGCCAGCTCTGCATAAGCGAAACAGACACAGACCAGCCATCAGGGATGAAAGAGTTAAAGAAAAGATTAGAATTTCTTCCACTTTCCTCCCTCAGTTGTAAGAAGAAGGATCGGGGCTCATGGATGTAAACAATACAATGTTTACATCTGTGAGCCCTACGATTGGTCTCTCCATGACCAATCACAGGTATTTGGAACAGCTCTGTACACAGTGTCTATAAGCCAAGCTGCCCAAGGATGGCTCTATTAATAGGCATCAACAGGCGCACTGGTCGCTTCTCGGCCTTTTGGCTAAGATCAAGTGTAGTATCTGTTCTTATCAGTTGCCAATAGGTGGTGCTAAACCGACTGTCCCCAGTACTCGGCGAGGGGGAAAGGGATGGCAGTCGGTGGACGCTAAGCCTGTTGGCGTAGAGGCGAAAGCCTTCTGATCGGGGCAGAGAGGCATGAGGTCGAAGCTGAAGGGCCGGGACCCTGGCCTTTGGCCTGGATCCGGTGGTGTCTGCCCCAGTCAGTTGTTCGGCAAGGGAACCTTTGCTAATCCTTTCGGGGAGAGGCGGGTAGTACTTCCCGAATGTAATTAGGTGGGAGAGATGGGGGTTGTGGGTAGTAGTCGGCTGCGGCTGGCTCTCCCCAACCTCTTCTCCTACCTTCTTGGCTGGGAAGGGTGCTGCCGGTCCGGACCGGGGGTCAGGGTCCGTTGAAAAGCCTGTGGAGATAGTGCCCCTGGAGTGGCAGTCCAGGGGTGCCATACATTGCACTGAGTGTTGAGGGGCACTCAACGTGTGGCACCTTAGGTCACATATCTCCACATACACCTTTTTAACACCTGCCTCTAGGGCCGAGCCTTTTGGCTAGGACCAGAGGAATTTTTGTTAGTGGCCGGAGGGCCGGCCATCGTATTGCACGGTGGCCACTTTCCACTCACCATTCCCACCTTCCTTTTCCCCCACTTTCTTTTTTATTTTACCCCCTGTTTGTCTCGTTTTGTCACTTTTTCTGTTTGGTGCTGAGCACTTTATGTGTGGCGAGTAGGGTGCTGGTCCTCGGGCCTAACTCTGAAAGTCTTGGGAGTAGGTGGACATGGCCTTCTGGCTTAGTTCACCTGCTCTCATGGGGTCTCCCTTTGGGGGAGCCTCACCGAGGAGGGTTCTGTTTCGGCAGTCCCTCCGAGGATGTTAGGCCATGTGGTTTCGGCTGCATGGGCCTTAGTGGGGTCCTAGTGGTTTCGGCTGCTTGGACTCCTATACTCTTTTCCCTGCCAGGAGCCTAACGCCCCGGGGGATCAGAGCTGGGTCCTCTTCGGAGGACCATTGACGATGGCACCCGTCGCAGTTTTTTGTGTTTCACTCTTTATGTGTGTGCACATTTTTTCCTGCACCGGGTGAAGTTTTTGGGTTGTGTTTTGCACGCCACAGGCTTTTCAATAGAAAAAAAAAAAAAAAACTGGTCGCCCAACGTTTTTTTGCAGTGGTGTTTATAAACGGCATGGAGCAAATGAGGGTCCAGCCCCTTCATTGTGTAAAGATCTACGGTAGTATATAATATCCATACAAAACATATGGTCTCTGTGCAGACAGCATAGAAATCAAACTCAGAAAAGTGCTACAAGGCACTAGGCTACCATAATATATACAGTATATGAATGTGTGTATGTAATAACAAATAAAGACTTATATATATATATATATATATATATATATAGTATATGTGTGTGTGTATGGTTGTGCCACAATAATTTCTGTTTTAAAAATGTAGCACTAATGTGCATGTTATTAGTAATAGATATTGAAGCAGATGGTCAGCAGCCTAGGATGAGGAGCCTCTAATGTGTCTGGCTGGCTGTATAGACACCGAGAAAAGCTTCCACTGTCTCAGTGTTCCTCTTCCTATCCATCTAATGAACACATCCTGGGCAGCAAGAGGTATGCAGAATGTAAAGTTCTCTTATACACACACTTAGGTACCTATTTAAAAAAGATAAATATTTGCCATATTTGTCATGGGAAATAGCAACTGTGCCAGTTTCAGCTGCTCAGGATAATTGCTGAGAACATTTTCACCACTTTTGGAGTTGGGTGAAAGGTGGAATTTATACATTTACATTTCTCAAGCTTAGAGGCTTTTTGCTGTTTTTCCCCTTGATTCTGGAGTAATCCATTACTGTACTCATGTTATAGCAGACAGTCATTAAAAGGCACAGGTGTGTTTTTTTGCCTTCTTCTAAGTTTGGATTGTTTTTTTCACTTTTTTTTGTCTGTCTGTCTTCTTTTCACTATACTTTATGCTTCATTTCATCTTCACAATTTGTATCCCGAAAGGTAATATCTGGCGGCAGTAGGGTTGCCACCTTTCCTTCAAGTCAAACCCGAACACTAGAATGGCACACAGCACTTTTTTCATAAACTATACATATTTTGCAATTAAATAACTACGGCGCATATTTTGACCGGAGTAGCGGACCTCCTTTACGTTAGACCGGCGCAGTGTAGAGATGCAATCACCATATCCTCGTAGTATTTGCGCCGGTGCAATGTAATTCCCGAGGCGTAAGGCAGAGAAATTCAAATTGGGAAGGACGTGGGCGTGTTACAATGAAATGAGCCGTGACCCCATGCAAATGAAGGGCCGGCCGGATCGCGCATGCGCACATGAAGCAGACTATGGTCAGCACCTCTGTGCGCATGCTCACAACTCGGGAACGGCGCAATCAGTGAAATTGGAAGTGGCAATTAGTGAGCTACGCAGGGGGCTAATAGACAGACACAAACGCCCTTCCTTTGCAAAAGTACATCCCTTCCTATACAGCAAGGTGCTTTTGTTCTGTTGTTTGTTCACATTTGTTGCTTTGTGACTTGTCTTTGTGATATTTGTTGACTGTTTGGGCTAGTGTTTTGTTTAATATATTTGATAGTGTTTTTTGGTGACTGTTTTTGAGACTTTTTTGTTGATAGATTTTGTTTGTTAGTTTTGTTGCTTGATTTTTCCTGCTTGTTTTTGTGAGTGATTTTTGTTGATTGTTTGGGAGAGAGTTGTTGTATGAATATGAATGAAAGGAAGCGCAAGACCAATTTTACTTTGGGGGAGAAACAAATTATTGCCCGGGCCCTTACCCAATATGGGCGTTTCCTGCACGGCCCAGAGAGTGCCAACACCACCCCGGCCAGGAAGAAGGAGATATTGCAGAACATTACCGACCAGGTAAATTCATTGGGGGGGGGGGGGAGACCCGGACACGCGAGGGGATCGTCAAGAAGATCAATGATCTCCGGCATCTGGTCCGTGGGAAGCTGGCCAAAATTGCAGCCCATGCCAGGGGCACTGGAGGGGCCCACCATGCCCTGTTAGGCTGACAGCAGAGGAGCGTGTGGTGGCCCAGACCTTTAACAGGCAGCAAGTGGAGGGCCTGCTTGGCTATGACTCCATTGAGGAGGCCGTGATGACAGGTAATGGTTGGTAGTTGACTTGATTACTGCAATTCCCTGTATATGGGTGTGTCTAAGAACATCTTGCACAAGCTTTAGCTTGTGCAGAATGCCCCTGCCAGACTACTCACAGGCGTGGGCGGGTACGATCACGTCACTCCATCCCTACAGGCCTTGCACTGTCTGCCTGTGGTACAACGGGCTCCGTTCAAGACGGGGTGTCTTGTGCATAAGGCTATCCATGGTTTTGGACCGGACCATCTCAGAGAAAGATTTGTCAGACATGTGCCTACCAGATCGCTGCGGTCTGAGAATTTGGCTTTGTTGAACATCCCCAAATTTGCAAAAAAACTAATGCGGTGGGAGGACCCTGAAGTGCAAGGAGCTCAGTTTTGGAACTCCTTGCCCTTTCACATAAGACTTGAGAATAATCTCCTAAAGTTTAGGAGATTGTTAAAAACATGGCTATATATCCAGGCCTTCAGGGTGACTTAAATATTAAACATGCTAATAGCTCTAAATTTTATATTTTTAACTCTGTCTGTTTTATATTTTTTGTCTGCTGATTGTCATTGTTTTATTGTTACTTGTTTGGTCGATGTAGTTTTTGCCCCTTTTCTGTTCTGTCTTTATCCCGCCAGCGCATCGAGGCATGTGTGTAAGACTGCGCTGTTGTTTTATAAGCATTTTAATAAATAGATAAATAAACTCGCAGACTTTCCTTACACTGGAAGTGGGGACTCTGCAGACTCTGATGTAAGGGAGAGCTCTGGGAACCCTGATTTAAGGGGGAGAACTGCAACCTCTGCTTTAAAGGGAAACTCTTATGTAAGGTTTGCTTTGAGAACCCTGGTTTACCTTAGTGTACTTAGAGTACTCACTCAGAGGCAGGACAGAGAAGGGGGATGGTTAGCTCACTCACCCTTGGAAGTCAGCATCTCTCATACAGATATATCTGAGGCTGCTGGACTTCAAACTTCAAGTGTGGGCAGAAACAGAGGGGTAGGGGCAGGAAGAAAAGGAGCAGAACGAGGAGATCTACTCTTGTCTGTGTGTATATGTGTGTGAATTGTTAATGCTAGTTTTGGGCAGCATGAAAGAGAATATAACTCTCGGTTTGAACAACTGCAACCAGCAACCCTGCCCGGAAGCCATAGTCTGGTCTGAATAATGTGTCCGGTTTCAGGCAGTCTGAAACCTGGATGCACGATTCCAACCCTGAACCCCTAAGGTGGAACCCCTAAGGGGAAGTGCCATTTGGGCAATCTGTAGATCCCATAGTGGATAGGTCGGCCCTGTTCTACTTCATTATTGGCTTGGTCTTCCTTCTCTGCGTAGAATTTCCAGCGCTCTGCTATAGGCGATTATTAATTTGTACAACCAGGAAGCATTTTTCTTCCTCTACAAATACAATCTATAATAAATGAAAGAGATTCTTACCATTAATTACTTCTAAAAATATTGTTGTTCTGACCCCGAGCTGCCTTCAGTGCACAAATTTTAATGATTTCATCTTCATGTCAGCTTGAAAAATGCCTGGCAGTTCACGCAAAGCGAGTCCCCACGCTTCCTTGCAAAGAATCAGACCATTGCCAGTACAAATATGTGATAAAAAAGCGCCGTAATAATGCCTTATGTGAAATTAATTGCTGGGAAACAGAATGCCTGTCCTAATGACGCCCCGTTCTCATTTATAAAAGAGAGGCCTGCAGGTGCTACTGTGCACAGGTGCACCAGGCTCAGCTCACCCATAACCGGTAATGGGAAAGGGGGGCCCCTATCATTCTTCCTGTACAGAGGACAACCCCCCTCCTTCCTTCCATAAACATATAATATTCTCTTCAGGAAGCGTATACCGTGTATAGCCCAAAAAGATGTTTACTAATAAAAATACATACAATATAAAATGCATAGTATTTACAAAATATGATATTTTTAATTATGTATTATAACATTTACACAAAAGTCTTTTTCTGGTTATTTCAGCTCAAATCAGCTGCTGGTCCAAAATACCACATTTATTCTTTATCTGGTCCAGTCTGCCCATATTGTTTTTCACTTCAAGCCCCGATGAAAGTAGTGATTTCTGGCCCCCAAAACGCGTTGGCCTTATTTCATCTTACAATGGAATAAATCTCAGGTTTATGTAGGATCATTATGGCAGAGCTTTTCACAAGACCTGCTCCGGGTCCACACATCACACAATCACATCTAGAAGTGTGTCAGGGATTCCATTACACATGCAGCAAGTTGCATGTCATTTAACCTGCATCTCTGTATAGCTCAGTGACAGAAGGTATGTGCCAATTGCAGGTGTAGGAGATGACAGCTTGTAAATCATCTGTAACCAAACCACACTTCATCTGCCAGGTTCTTTAAATAAGCGTGTGCCTTTCATTGTGATACATATGACTGTAGACATGATGAACTAGAACATGGTGAATTAGCATTTTAAGACTAAACCCTTTGGAAATATTCCATCCTGCACACGTGATGTTTTTCCTCTTATTCTGCATCTGCACATTGTGTGAAAGAAACGCATTTAACCTTTACATTATTGATGGCTCACCTTCAGGGTGTTTTCGGCATTTTAGCAATGAAAATTTACTTTTCTACATCAGATCTATCACAGCCGAACACACCCTTTACTGTCTGGGGCGGCCTGTGCTCCATACCAATGTAGAAGAGGAGTGGGGAGGGTGTGTGGGGGGATTATTCTCTGTGTATGGTATGTATGTAGACATGTGTGGGTGGGTGGAGGTATAATTGCATTCTATTTATGCACTGCTGATAACTGACAAAGAACATCCAAAATTACATTTAGCACAGGGTTCCCCAACCCCCGGGCCACGGCCCACTGCTGGGCCGTGGCCTATTTGCAGCAGGGCCGTGAAGGCTGCACTGTGTGAGGTGTGGCGGCGGGGGAGCAGAGAGATGAGATCATCGTTCACCACCCACCCCGCATTACTGCTGTTCTCCCTCACTGGCATGTGCGGCCACCACAGCAGGTGACAAACCATGTCTGGTGGTAATCCACACCTGGTGGCAGGTGACATGGCAAGTGGCAATCCACACCTGGTGGCAATCCACACCTTGTGGCAGGTGACGTGGCAATCCACACCTGGTGACAGGTGAGGTGGCAATCCACACCTGGTAGCAGGTGATGTAGCAATCAACACCTAGTGGCAGTTGACGTGGCAATCAACATCTAGTGGCAGTTGACGTAGCAATCCACACCTGGTGGCAGGTGACGTGGCAAGTGACAATCCACACCTGGTGGCAGGTGACGTGGCAATCCAAACCTGGTGGCAGGTGACGTGGCACGTGGCAATCCGCACCTGGTGGCAGATGATGTGGCAATCCCCACCTGATGGCAGGTGACGTGGCAAGCAACAATCCACACCTGGTGGAAGGAGACTTGGCAAGTGACAATCCACATCTGGTTGTAGGTGACATGGCAAGTGACAAACCGCATTTGGTGGCAGGTTCTGCATTATGGCGAGTTGAACCATTTAATTTTATATTACAATGCAATGACAGAAATAATGTGCTTCAATGATCCCAACACCATATCAGCCATTGTTCTGTGGCCTTGGCACGATTCTATTCCACAAAGCCAGTCCTCAATTGATAGATACATTTAAACTAGTTGAATAAACAAATCAATTATAATCATCATTGCCCCCTTTATCATCAATGACAATGTGAAATACATAGTTACATTGTAGGTGATAAAGGGGGCAATACACAGTATTAAGAACTAAGAATGCAGATGACCAAAAATATGCAGACAAACTAGGATTCATGCAAGACCACCAGACTTTGCATGATTTGGAGACATTTTAACAAGCCGAATGGGCAGTTACATCACCTGCAAAAATTCAAGGCTATTTAGACAACTATTATAAAAAGTAAGGCCCGGAGACTGCAACCTCCCACCCTCCCTCCCCTTTTTGTGGTTAAGTTCTTGAGCGACTTTTGGGCCACTTTCCTTGGTGGCCTGCCATGGCAGCTGGCGGGGTACAAGGTCCTTTTATGAGCTTTATTTGATAAATGTACATTGATAGGGACCCGTCTCAGGTATGGCTTCCTGTAGTTTGTTTGGATTGTATCTGCTAGTATTGGTGAGTCTGTGTTTGGTTTGGGATAGTGGTGCCTACAAGGACTTTGGGGCTCGGAATTTTCACACTGTACTGACTGTTTGTATGTTTTTTTTATATGTAATTTATACAATTTGGTTTAATAAAAGGCTGCCATTAAACTACAGTTTACTGGGTTTTTTGTGTGTTACTTGGGTAAGGTAAGGGGGGAGTGCTGGTCAAGCAGTCACAGTGACAAAATCATCTTTCATACCCTAGTCATGTACATGGTCATTGATGCTAAAGGAGGCAATACACAGTATTAAAGCGAGTTCCACCCTAAAGCGAAACTACGGCTCATCCGATTCCTCCCCCCCCTCCCATACCACAATTGGCACCTTTGACAGGTATCCTTTCCCACTTCCGGGATCTTCAGCCGTGGATATTAACGTCACAGCTGAGGCTTCCCCGGCTGCCAGTAGGAGAGAGGAGTGGGCTACGCGCATGCGCAGCAGGGTTCCCGGAGTGAAGCCGAAAGGCTACACTGCCAGGTACCCTTACCCACAATGACGACGGCAGCACCCGACAGCTGATTGAAACATCAGCTGCGGGTGCCAACATCGCTGGACTCCAGGACAGGTAAGTTTCCTGTTATTAAAAGCCAGCAGCTACCGTATCTGTTATGACCTACACTTGAATATGAATCCCATAAGAATTATTATTATTTTTTTCTGCTCACTCATGTTTTCTGTACATTCTGTATATTACCAATTCTCCAAGGGTATGCACTCTGCAAGACCTTATGAATTCCCTGTGCATTTTTTCTGTGAACTCCTATAGTGAATTGTTGAGGATGCTATGCGGGACTGTTTAAGATCCCAGTTAGCCTATCAGGGATGAATGGGAGGAGGAGGTTATACTTGTAGACTTGCTTGATTTGACTTTCTATGATGAATACGGCGGTGAGGCCGGTTTAAGTTGCACACATGCTCTAATAAAAGCAAAGTTTCATACTTCATCATTTCAGGACTGTGGGAACAATGAGCGATGGCTTCTTATGGGCTGCTGTGTTTGCTGCAACTCCCTGATTCTTCACCTTTGTTAATCATCCCGGTAGTGTTAAATATTCATCAAAGGGTGTAATATTGTATTCTGCTCCAGGAAACAGAAAGTTTGTGCGTTTTTGAAATGGTAAAATGCTTGCATGGGGAAGTCAGAATCCAGGATACTAATGACACATCCAGCATTTCTTATTTGCACAATACTAGAAAATGCGCCGTGTCTGTCTAATGCAGTGTGATTTGTTTGTCAAGACAGCCTAACGCGCCAGCTGATCACTGTCACACAGACAGTAGGGAACAAACACAGGTATACTCTCTCATCTGCTCCGTGTATAAATTATGAATCCATTCTCAGCACCAAACACTCGGAGTTGAGACAAACGGGGTCATATCCCTTTCTAACAGAGCGTAGACTAGTACATGGGATACAGGGTATATGTGGTCCTGTGTACACACATGTATATCTAAAACATAAATACACATATCCTAAAGTGGAAAATTTAAAGTGTATTTTAAGCCTTTTTTTTTTTTTTTTTTTAAGCTTAAAATAAAATCTAGAAGGATTATAACCCACTATCGGGGTTTTATTGCCATTTGTGTCCCCACTGGGTTTTTGTTCACCTCTCTGTTTATCCTGGAGACCATGGTCCCCAATTAGGAAAGTGGTGGGAAATGAAATACACACTGGGGGTTATTTACAAAAGGCAAATCCACTTAGCACTACAAGTGCACTTGGAAGTGCAGTCGCTGTTGATCTGAGGGGTAGATCTGAAATGAGAAGAAGATCTGCTGATTTTATCATCCAATCATGTACAAGCTAAAATTATGTTTTTTATTTTCTTTACATGTCCCCCTCGGATCTACAGCGACTGCACATGAAAGTGCACTTGTAGTGCAAAGTGGATTTGCCTTTCATAAATAACCCCCAATGTTTCAGTTGTCACAGGAACATAAAGTGAAGGGATATCTTATAATGGATAAACCTATACTGGTGTCAAATGTCTAAGGCTGGCCATACATTTCTTGAATTTCAACTGATTCCTGCTGAATCAGACAACATTTAAGCTGTGGGTGGCCCTGTCGACACAGACTTCTTTTGAAAAACTGAAGGAGCTGTATAGAGAAATCATTGCCTGTGTATCCTATCACATCCTATCACATGTAGTCACTGTCACAGATGTGGTCTGAATACAACAGCCGGAAGGGGAGATTTCTCCATCTGTGATGGAGGAATTAAAGTATTACTAAACCCACAACAGTAAAATCAGCCTATATATGCAGTAAAGCATGCTTATTAAACTCACTGTGGAACCTAAGGGGTTAATCCTCTGCATTGTGTAAAAAGGCTGTTTGATCCTGTCTTCTCTGAGCCCACTCCCTTCTTCCGCAGTTCCCAATCCATCTGCTGATAGTACAGATCCTTGAAGGCACTCTACATGTTCAGTTTGATGTGTATTGCTAGAATATTTTTTTTTTTTGGGAGGGTGCAAGTAATCAGCACAGGGCCAATGAACACTGTCCAGACAGAGGGTCAGGGGTCATGTAGTCTCATAAGATAGTCGTCGAAGAATGAAAACTCCTCCTACAAGCTTTAACCAGTGCTTGGATAGGCACTGATTGAAGTCACAAGATTGCTATAGACTGCTGATGAGAAAGGGTAGTTAGCAGTTTATATTTATTAAAATAGTTGCATTTCCATGTTCTGTGTACTGTGGTATACCAGATATAGTGCATACAGGGTCCTCGGTTTAGTAACACTGTAAGTGATTTCTCATGCTCTGAGTGAATTAACATGTCTTAACATGTACTGTATAACCAGTCTAAGATGGGATGACCCCTCACTTTGAGGAGATCAACTTTTAGGCTTCATTTCCACTGGCGTTTTTACAGCCACTTTTCTGAGCGTTTTTTACAGCTTAAAAACGCCTGTCCATGTTTATTTTAGAAAACATTTTTTGAGCTGGAGCTTTAAAAACGCTGCAGCAGCGTTTTTAAGCATGTGTGCGCGTTTTTGAGCGTTTTTTAATGTCTGGCGTTTTTACAGCTCTATTCCTGAAGCTTCAGAACGCACTGGTCCCGCGTTTTTTTTTTGAAGCTTAGCCATCTACAGCTCAAAAACGTCATAGTGGGCATGAGGCCATAGACTAACATGGACAGGAGTTTTTAAACTGCAAAAAACGCTCAGAAAAGTGGCTGTAAAAATGCCAGTGGAAATGAGCCCTTAGGCTTCATTTCCATGGATGTTTTTACAGCCACTTTTCTGAGCGTTTTTTTGCAGCTTAAAAACCGCTCTCAATGTTAGTCTATGGCCTCATGCCCACCATGACGTTTTTGATCTGTAGATGGCTGAGCCGTTTTTAAGCTGCAAAAAAAAAACAGGACCAGTGCGTTCTGAAGCTCCAGCAATAGAGCTGTAAAAACGCCAGACATTAAAAAACGCTACCGCGGCATTTTTGAGCTCCAGCTCAATAAACATGGACAGGCGTTTTTAAGCTGTAAAAAAGTGCCTGTAAAAACGTCCATGGAAATGAAGCCTTAATGTCCTGCTCTGTCTCTGAGAGGGGAAGTGAAGGGAAGTCTTCTAAATGTTACAAGAAGCAAAAAAAAAACCTTACAGGGGTTTTAACCCTTATCTATCCAAAACTAAAAACAATTCTTGGTGTTGCATACAGTTTAAAGCAGAACTCAAGCCAAAAATAACAATGAATAGTCCATTAAAAAAATAAAATAATGAATATGTAATACAGTAAAACCTTGGTTTGAGTGTAACTTGGTTTAAAAGCATTTTACAAGATGGGCAAAATGTTTTAATAAATGTTGCCTTGATATACAAGCGATGTCTTGATATAAGAGTAGAGTCATGTCACAACTGAGTATAAAAGAGAGGAGCCTCTAAGGCTGCGTACACACGATCAGTCCAAACCGATGAAAACGGACTGAAGTTCATTTTCATCGGTTCACAGTCTGATGTGCGTACACACCATCAGTTCAAAAACCGATCGTGTCAGAACGCGGTGACGTAAAACACACTGATGTGCTGAAAAAAAAGGAAGTTTAATGCTTCCAAGCATGCGCGGGTTTTTGAACCAATGCTTTTGCGTACTAACCTTCGGTTTTGACCGATGGTCAGGTGTCCATCAGTCCGATTTTAACCACTTAAGACCCGCACCAATATGCTGCCAAATGATCCAAGGGGTTTTTGCGATTCGGCACTGCGTCGCTTTAACAGACAATTGCACGGTCGTGCGACGTGGCTCCCAAACAAAATTTGCGTCCTTTTCTTCCCACAAATAGAGCTTTCTTTTGGTGGTATTTGATTGCCTCTGCGATTTTTATTTTTTGCGCTATATACAAAAATAGAGCGTCATTTTTGAAAAAAAATCTATATTTTTTACTTGTTGTTATAAGAACAATCAATAAACGAAATTTTAGTCAAACATTTAGGCCAAAATTTATTTAGCCACATGTCTTTAGTGAAAAAAAAAATCGCAATAAAAAAAAATTAGCTACCTAGGGGGAACAGCGACACTAATACAGCGATCAGAAAAATGATCGCTTAGTGATGCTGGCAATAGGGAGTGAAAGGGTTAACTAGGGCGGTGATCAAGGGGTTAAAACTTTATTAGGGGGGGGGGGTACGGGGGCTACCCAGGACCTAACACTAACTGACTGTCACACTGCCTGTCACACTGACACTAAATACAGTAATCATACATGTATGATTACTGCATTCAGTGACACTGTGACACGGGGGAGGGGGGGCGATCGGGGGGGTTAAATGTGTAGTGTTGTGCAGACTTACTTGTGATGTGATCTCTCCTCAGCGGTGGTTGAAAAAAACGCAGAGGGAGAGATCACATCGCTTCCTCCTTCCTGTGTTTACACTGAAGGAGGAAGTGACAGGGCGGGCGGGCGCGCGCATTGTCTGGGAGCGATCGTGAGGGGGCGGCCAAAAACGAGGGCGTCTCCTCTTGTCGGATCGCTCCTACAGCCGCGTGGACCGCCACATGTACGGGGGGGGGGGGTCCGATCGGACCACGGAACCCCCCCAAGGCACCAACATATGATGTGCCTGTCGGTGCCATTCTGCCGACGTAAATGTACATGCGGCGGTCCTTAAGTGGTTAAAGCAAGTTTTAAAACTTTGGACTAAAGGACAACAGACTGATGAGCCATAGACACGGTCAGTTTGGACCGATGAAACTGGACTTCAGTACGATTTTCATCGGTTTGGACTGATCTTGTGTACGCGGCCTAAGTGTAGCAATATGGTTACATTTAATGAAGGTACAACATTTAAGCTCCATTCACACCTAGGCGTTGTTACGCCTGAAGCGCGATTCTACAATAACCCGGAGGGTCGAATTTACATTGTTCTCTATGGAGACTGTTCACATCTAACGCAGAACGCCGTACGTCGATAGAACGTCGAACGCCGAATTTCAAACAAGTCCCGGACCCTTTTTCGACGCGCGTATCGGGCGGCTTCGGCGTTTCCGAATAGCCGACAATACAATGTAAAAAAACTGCGGTTAAAAAAACGATGCGTTTTGTCACCGCAAATCGCGGGACAAAACACCTATTTGTACTTTTTGCGGTACATACGCCGCAAAACGCATACGCGAAGGTGTGAATGCAGCCTTAGCAACTAATTGCTACACTTAGAGGTGCTTCTCTTCTCTTTTATACCCTGGTAAAAAAAATGCTTTGATATAAAAGTGCTTTGGATTACAAGCATTTTTCTGGAACAAATTATGCTCGCACTCCAAGGTTTTACTCTATCTACCTTTAATTCAGAGATTTCCCTCTGCAGTACTTTTTTCTGCCAAAAGATCTCCTAATTCCAACAGCCAACATCATTCAACCCACCTCCACTGAGTCCAGGTTTTCCTGGATGCACCTTCAGCCTGTGACTGCACAGTGAAAGGAGAAGCAGCGCATTGATAGACTCTTCTCTCTGTCACTCTGCTTTCTTTCCTATCAGCATGCTTCTGGTCAGGACATGCACTGACTGGCTTCTTGCGCTCAATCTTTCCCTCATATTTCAGCCATGTTGGGACTGCAAAAAGCCAATAGGTCACATGCAGCTACTTACACTGCTTGCATAAAAAAAAAAATGCATTAAATTACATATTACATGTCTAGAGACTACCTAGCAACCAATCAGAATTCATTAGCAAACTGAACTCTGGGTGTTATGGGCTACTGGGCATACTTTTCTTTTTTGCTATGCTTTATTGAATACATTAGAGTTGTGATAGTCAATGATTACAGCCAATCATATTCATGTAGACATAAGATGTACAGAACTATGAACACCCTTTGCTAACTAGAAAATCAGTCATTTACTCTCAGCAGCCCTCAGCGTAATTAATTCTGATGTGCGCATATTTTCTCCAGGAAAGTGAAATGGCTTTTGTACAATCGTGCTCTCTCTCTTGCTAGAAATTGTTTGCTCCAGCATTTTTTTTTTACTCTCTGCCATATTTGTGAGTAATTATACATTGTAATTATAACAATTAGCAGGCCTGAGCTTGTGCTAGTGTAAGGTAAATTACCAAGGATTCAGTTGCCATGGCCAGCAGTATAACGTTGCACACTGGGGTCATTATTCCATCTGGTCCAGCCCCACGTAGGTTGCCACTCAGACAATTCAGCTGGCTGTACCTGAAGTCTTTTAGACACGCAGCAGAATCCAGGGTTCCTGCCAATGACCGCAATTCAGAGACAGCAGTGTATTAATGAGAATTACAAAATGCTTTTGAGATAATAGCCAATTGGTGTGCTAATTCACTGTACAAATATTATCCACAGGCTCCTTTCTGATTTCTATCTGTGAAAATTGTAGAATACTGCTGCATTCAGAAGACAGGGTTGGCCATCTGTGACCTTGGATCTCATGCACTACCTGTGGTAAGCTGTGGTCATTAGTATTACCCAACAGGGAGTGCGACTAGAGCTTTAGATTGTGAGAAGCGTAATCTAAGTAAAATTACCAGTATGTGTTTATGTTACAAAAACAATTATTTCTGTATGTCTGTGAAGGTTCTTCCTGATCCAGGACACATTATAGCATGTAATGGTTCGACCCATCCAACATGACTTGTTTTGTAATGTAGAAAATGTTTCATAGCTAATACAAGACACTTCTTTAGTTCTAATGAGTGATAGGAACATAATCCTGCTGGTCAAGGCTCAGCAGTTTTCCTTAAAGTTGATATACACCCAAAAATGGAACGTCCACTTTTGGAACCCCCCCCCCCTTTCGGTGTCACATTTGGCACCTTTCAGGGGGGGGGGGGCAGATACCTGTCTAATACAGGTATTTGCTCCCAATTCCTGGCATAGATCCCCTCAGTGATCCACACCACTTCCGGCGCCTACTCTGTACCCCGCTGTCTTGTGGGAGACACACAGCTCCCAGAAAACCGCGAGGACCAGTGAAGACGCACAGCGCGGCTTGAGTATGCGCAGTAGGGAACCAGGAAGTATGCATTACCACCAGTGTTGCTCATCTTACTTTAAAAAAGTAATTAGTTACAGTTACAAATTACTTCTCCGAAAAAGTAATTGCGTTAGTGACTCAGTTACTACATTGAAAAAGTAATTAGTTACTCAGCAAAGTAACTGAATTTTTTTTTAATACTCTACAATGCTTTGTTGAGAAGCAGATGACGGGCGCTTGCCAGGGAGCAGTGAGTTAATACTCCAAGACAAAAGAATTGCAGATCCTTGAGAGAAGAAAAACGGAAACAAATGGTGATCACCTGTATATCCCAGCCTAGGTGCATCCGTCCCACCATCAAAATGTATGTTTATAATATACATTCCCTTGAAGTTTACAGAGTCTGTAATTTAAAATCTTATATTAGGCTTTATTAGAATTTTCTATAGTTTATTGTTTATTATTTTATTTATCTTATATAAGCTTTATTATATGCAAGGGATCTGGAATGGGGATGTCAGATTTTGTCTGATGAAGAGATGAAATCACTGACCAAAAATAACCTGCTGATCATTGGTCTGTATAGGTGTCCTGCACTTACCATGTTGACCACTAGATGTCGCTGTGTACACTGTGTTGTATAGGGAACGTTTGTTCTGTGGAACATTTTGTTTCAGCCATGTGTTCCCCGGATCATTGATCAGGTTGCGCACACAGTGTGTGATCGATGTGAGTTGTTCCGCGGTGATAGGTCAGTGTGAGGCGGGTGGGGCTCATTGTATCCAGGGCTCCTTGCGATTGGGAGTTTTCAGACCGCTGTGACAGGCCATCACAGCGGTCACATGATTCTAAAGCGGAGTTCCACCCATATTTATGTTCACAGCGCCGGCAGAAGCAATTACTCTGCTACCATCTAGTGGCGGTAGATGTAATTGCGGTAATGCAGCCCAAGTAATGGTAACTGCGTTACTATGAGGGGAAGAGTAATCAGGTAGATTACTCGTTACCTTCAAAAGGGGCTGCGTTAGGTAACTGCGTTTATTGTAACTCCGTTACTTACAACACTGATTACCACATTTCATTCATGTGGAGGGGGCCTTTGAGGGGTCTGTTCTGTTACCAGTCTTGATAAACAGAGCTTCACAAGAAGTGAGAAGAAATCTCTTCAAAGTGAGGGAAATCCCATCTTAGACAGTGGTTTCCAGCAGTGGTGAAGCTAGCTCTGCCTTAACCTGGGGTAAAGAGTTCAGCACCCCCCCACACAAAAGAGAAGGTTTCCATCTAGGGGGCAATATACAGTAGCTAATTGGCTGGCCTCCACCCAGTATGGGTGAGTGAATGGAGGATGACATTTGACCTTAACATTGCATGCATCGAAATGCATGTAGCTTTAAGACCCCTTTCACACTGGGGCATTTTTCAGGCGCTTTGGCATTAATAAAAGTGCCTGAAAGAAGCCTCATCTGCAATCCCAATGTGAAAGCCTGAGTGCTTTCAGAGCCCTTACACACTGCCAGTGCCCGAAAAACACTGGTAAAGCTCCGCTGAGCCCCCTTTCAAACTGGGGTGTTTTTCAGGTGCTTTGGCGTTAAAAAAAAAGCCCCTCAATGGGAAGGGGACCTTTTAGGGGCGGTGTATTCAACGCTCCTTAAGTGCTGCAGAGAAGCTGCTTGCAGGACTTTTTCGCAGCGCCTCAGTGGGAAAGCACTCAGGCTTTCACATTGGGATTGCAGATGAAGCTTCTTTCAGGCGCTTTTTTTTAATGCTAAGACCCCTTTTGCACTGGACGTTTTTCAGGTGCTTTAGTGTGAAAGCACTCAGGCTTTCACATTGGGATTGCAGATGCAGCGTCTTTCAGGTGCTTTTTTTTAATGCTAAAACGCCTGAAAATGCCCCAGTGTGAAAGGGGTCTTAGGCCTACACAAACACTGCGTATGTAAGGTTTGAATGAGACCATTTAGAGCTTAATTTCCATAGCAGATTAGGAGAGGGGTGCTGCCAGCAATAAAGTGAGCCAAGAAGCAGGTCTTTAATAAGACCTGCTTTTGTGTGCTCTTCTTCCTTCCCAGCAGTACCCCTTCTAATCGGCAGTGCACTTGTAGTACAAAGTGGATTTGCCTTTAGTAAATAACCCCCAATGTGTTGCACAAGAGTGCTAAACATACTTTTTATAAACATACACCAGCCAAAGCATTGGTGTGATCTGAGGCCATAGGACATAGAGCTGTTTGCCCCGTCTTCCATTTAGACTGCGCTGGACAACAGGATAGCATGAATCGGCATCAGAGCACACTGAACAGACCTTACTCATCAATCACTGCTCTCATCGATCACTGATCTGCTCATATAATTTGTAGAAAAAACATCTTTGCCATTCTGAAGCTTTTCCCTCTAACCACTTTGCATATTATTTTATATCTGCTGTGATTCTGTGCTTGCCAAATATGCTGCAGAAATCTCCCTCCACTGAGTCTGGCTGCAACCATCTTAACTGTGGGCAGTTGAAGCTGCTGCCTGTTCCCTTCCTGAATGTAAACAAACACACAGAGGCACACCTCCAGCTCTGCAGCGTTTATTGGCCCTCTTTTGACTCATCCCCCCTCCCTTCCTGAAAACTCTCACATGATTGAGAGAGAGAGAGAGAGAGAGAGAGAGCTGTGCATGATGTCAAAAGCCTCGGCTAATGATCAGACAAGAAACAGGAAGTGGGCTGTATAAGGTATTTACTGTCAGAAAATAATAATTTACTATCCAAAGTTAAAACAAAAAGTGTAGAAGATATAATAGATGGAAAGGTGAAAAAATGACAGAAGAGCTGCTTTAAGCAGACAGCACCTACATTTGCCTCTGTTGAGCCCAGACAGTCGGGAGATCAGGACATCTGCGTAACGTATTTTATTTCTCTTTCTCTTTTCTTTTTCTGTCCTGGTATTTGACTTAATACATTGATTGCATTTCTATGTGCATTGTAACAATATTCTCTTTTTGTATTATTACATTGTAGATCATTGATAACAGCTCTGTTACAAAGCAAGAATTAGAAGTAATTGAACGCAGCATAGTTAGAAATGAACAGTCGCTTTTAGTGAATACATAGACAAACATTCTGTCTAAATGGAGGTTTATACATTTGCTTGGCAATCGTTAAAAGAATAGGAAATTATGTGCACATTTTGGTAAGTTGACAGTTACTCGGTTTGATGCTGCCACCGGTGGAACAGGGAGCCTTCATTATCCAACTGTTACTTAGAAAACGCAGCAGCAGATAGCAGAATGAGCCAATGGCTTTTAAGGTACCTAAAGAGCCAATCTGGAGCCAGATATACGCTCGTTAATTAAATTGCTGCTATCAGCTGGAATGGTGTCTGCGTGAGATTCCTGGAGCAGAAGTGTTTGTTGCGATCCGTGAATTCAGTCCAGAGAAGAGCGATCGCTGGCTGAAAACCCACTCTGGTTAGGGCTTTGCTGATCAGCGGCGTTGAACCATGAACGCTTCCGCGCCGCAAATGTAAAAAGATAGAATAAAAGGAAAAAATACCTTTTGGTTTTATAAGCACAATTTAATATGTCTGTAAACACAATTTAATAACAACCTCTATCCCATTAGATGGGAAGTTCCTGATGAAACAGCTCTCTAAGCGGCTTCATTCGAGGAAATATCCCAGCCGCTGTGTGTTTTATGCTCTGTGAGCTATGCAGATTAAGGAACTGTTATTACTGCGCCGAATGCTACTCAGACATTGTAAATAATGGAACATTTTCCTCTTGTGTAGATAGAAGCTGCTTTACTGCACTTTATAACTGCTTTCACTCCTGCCTGCTCTGCCCGTTCAAGTGTTATTTGTTAGAATTGGTGATAGCATCCGATAAAATGGCATCTTGTGTTCCCGGCAATAACGATCTGTCTCAAATAAAAGCCGTTACCCTGAATGCGGAGGTATGGCCATTTACTATCTACCCCTGACTTCTTTCTTCACATCTGTGATCATTCCATAAAAATAACTTTCACATTACAATTGGTGTGGTACAGTATACGTGAGTAATTATCTTAACGTTCACCGGAAAGTCACTTTTGAGCTAAGCAGACATGTTTTGCTGTTCCATATTTTCATAATATGCAGGTCTCTGCCTCTGGTGATTATCTTTGACTGGCCAAATGCCACGACCGCATGTTTAACTAAGGCTGCAGAATTTGACAGATGGTACCATGGGGGTTATTTAATAAAGGAGGGTGCAAAAACCTGGCGCAGCTCTGCATAGAAACCAACCAGCTTTCAGGTTTTATAGTCAAAGCTTGATTGAACAAGCTGAAATTAGAAGCCGATTGGCTACCATGCCCAGCTGCACTGGATTCTGAGTGCTCCAGTTTTGGTAAATCTCCCCCATCTGTCAAACTCGCCTATTGAGATCAATGCTTGGCTTGCAGTTATGGCGCAGTGCCACAATGTAAAATTTCTGTTCGGTAATTAAAAAAAAAAACAGGCGCCAGGGGTAGTAGCATCTCCTGAATGCCTGTCAGCCACTGAAAAATCGCTGGCTGAAAAGCATTCACAGCAGATCGGTTTTTAGAGGAAAGTAAGCATTACCGCCAGTATGAAAGTGGCCTTAATGTGGTGGCTGAATTTGTATTTTCTTTTTTATCGTTATTTTCATCCTGTGATTATGCCAGTAACAGACTTGCCGTCATAGGTTGACAATGTTCACTGTGTATGGAGAACTGCTGTCACTCTAGCACAGAAAGTCTTGGGTACTTTGTAGTGCACAAAGGTAAATAGAGAAGGGCTGTTAAAGGCCTGATTCACACCTGTGCAGTTTGCATATTCCAGGTGCATTTTCGCATTTTTCAATACACACTTTTGATCATTGAAGTCTGTGGAACCAAAAACTCCCTGGCCCTTTCCATAAAATGCACAGATGTGAACTGTGACCGTAGTGTGTTTCTGCAAAACTGAAAACGCACAAAAAAAATGCATAGGTTTGAACCAGGCCTAAATGCTTGGCATTTCAGTGCTCTAGAGACACTGGGGTTGATTTAGGCCTGATTCACACCTATGCATTTTTGGTGCTTTTTGCATTTTGCAGATTTGCACTACAGTCCATTTACCATGGTTTCCTATGGAACACATTCTGTAGTGCAAATCTGAAAAATGCAAAAAGCACCAAAAGTGCATAGGTGTGAATCAGGCCTTACTAAACCCAAATAGACTTTGCAGTCGCTTCAGGCCTCGTACACACGAGCAGACAGATTTGCTCAAATCTGTCCGTCCGACAGATTTGAACAAATCTGTCTGCTGGGATTTTGGTTTGCTCGCGTGTACACACGAGCAAACCAAAATCCCCGCCAGCAGAGAGCGCGCTAACGTGTCAGTGACGTGGCGGTGACGTTGACGCCGCCACGTCACCGCACCAGAAAGTAAAACGCTTCCGCGCATGCGCCGAATCCATTCGGCGGCGGTGCGGGACGACATGTCTGCTGGTAAGTGTACTAACCAGCAGACATGTCGGGCGGACGGATTCCCACCCGATAGATTTCAAAGCATGCTTTGAAATCTGTCGGGTGGCCAAATCTGTCGGCTCCGCCGTACACACGATCGAATCTGTCTGCTGAAACGGTCCAGCGGACCGTTTCCAGCGGACAGATTTGATCGTGTGTACGAGGCCTTAAAGCTTAGTAAACCAACAGCAGCTTTGCTGACTTCAATCATCTAATCGCGTGCAAGCAAAAGTTCAGGGTTTTTTTCTGCACGTGATTGGGTATTCTTTGCCAAGTGAAGTCTTATCTCATTTACTAAGTCAACTGCAGAGTGTGTAGTCTATTTGCCTTTATTAAATCAGCCCCACTGTGTGGTCAGCTCACTATCCAAGGTACAAGCTCACTGGATTTCTGGCAGGATCAACAGGTATTGGAACTTATTGAACAGATATAACAAAACACTATCAATGATATTTTCAACATACTAACAGGAAGCAAATAAGCGACCTTCATTGTTAGGATTAACAAATACTTTAACCTCCTATTTAGAGCCAAGTTTTCGTTTTGGATGGAGCGAGGATGAGTTTGATCACCAGAACAGAACATGAGAGGAAGTCTTCCAATAGGGAACCTCTTCCAGTGACAAAAAAAGAGGAGATTTTACCTTCCTTTGGAGAAATTTCCTTTAGCTTTTTGTGGTGTCTTTGGGACCGAAGGTAAAGAATCTCCCCAGCGGGTGAAGAAAGACCAAAAAATGCTCAAAGCTGTGTTTTAACCACTCTACTCTATCCAATATGCATAAAACAAAAACAAAAAAAAAAACACAAGAAAGTTTTCACCAAAAAATGCTGAAAAAAAAACGACGTTTTTTGTGAAGTAAAAAAGCGTTTTTGTCAAAGACGTTTTATCGTTTTTTTCACAAAAAACGAGGTTACGTTCACCACACTCTAGCTCGCTTCTCTAGCTTCTCCGTGGGTTGAAAAACGTCGTTTTACGTTTTTGCTACACATACTTTTTGTGAAACAAAAAAAACTTTTGAAAAAAAAAAAAACACAAGGGTTTTTTTTAAGACAAAAAAACGTTTTGCCCACACACGATCAATTTAAATGACGTTTTAAAAAACGACGGTTTTTTTTCATCGCAAAAAACACGTGTGTACGCGGCATAACTAGAAAGAGAGGACCAGCATTATTAAGTAGGAAATAAGTTTTATGTCTGCCTCCATGTACATACTTTCTGTAACTAAAACTAATAATAGAAATGTGATTTTTAAACATTAACGCAGTTTAGGATTATTTATGTTCAGGTGGTCAGCTGTGGATACATCTGAAAATAAACTTTAAGAACACTATAGATTGGTGTTAATGGATACCCCAGAAGTTATTGCATGCCTGGCCAGTTCAACACAGCTAATGAATCAATAATTACAGCCATTGGAACATAAACAGAGGTGTCTCAATTAACTCTCCTGTTTGTTTCATCTAGTAATAATTCCTATTAAATCATAGGCCAGCTTTTAAATACAGCTTAGACAGTGACAGATCCATTAAGCTTGGGCCTGTCTCTAGAGATGGCGCGAAGGTCGGTTTTCCTGTGGTCGTGCACATCATACAGATGAGGGCGGTAAAGCCAGTAGAAAAAAAAAAAAAACAGACGTACTTTCCTATTTTCAGGAAAAAATTCTGCCTAACCCCTTCATGGCCAGCGGTCAGTAACGCTTAGTCCAAATTTAGCAGCACCAGTATGTGGGTTAATTTGACTACAATACTATGACTAATTTGCCCACCTAAACAATTACATTGTTTTTTTTAATGACATCTTAAAAAAAAATAAAAAAAAAAAATGGCGGAAATCCGCTTTAAGTCAGCAGCTACAAATACTGCAGATTGATTGATTGATTTAAAATAAGGACAATTACCTGTCCAGGGCGCCTGCGATGCCATCCTAAACATCTTGTTGTATTATAACTGTACAGTCTTACTTTATATTGTAAAGCGCTATGCAAACAGTTGGCGTTCTATAGAGCCCGTATAACAATTATAATATATACCCTGTTTGGGTTTTCTCTATTATGGGATGACAAATGGAAAGGAAAAAAAAAATAAAAAAAAACTTTAAAAGGTAAAAAAGTTTATAAAGTGTCTAAAAATGGCAAAGTCTCAGTACACAGTACTAGATTTCACCAGAGCACCCCACAACCAGTGATATCATTTGGTGGGTGTACCAGGTCTCAGAACTCAAAGCGAGAAGTATGTCGCTAGCACACTCAGGACCCCTTCATCAGGCAAGCTTCCAAACTTTAAACAGGATATTCCACTGAAGGCAGTGTTAATATCACTAAACCTAATCAATTTGTTACTTTGAACAGGATACAAAAGATGTTCCAACAAGGAACAGGGATTTTTAGGGTACCAAAAACTAGAGTTACATATTTGAATTACAAATTCATAATTTTATTCAGCCAATTCATGTTAAAAAAAAGACAAATACGAACAAACAATAAAAAAGTAACATTTGAAAACATTGAACCATTTGATTCTCAGTAATTATACAGTTTGTATTATTGGAGGTTATATTTGTGGTATATTGATCCTGACATTTTCGCCAACTTGTAGATTTTTTCAGGAGATGTATATTACCACACCAGTCCAATATATCTAACAGATGAAAGGGGGGGGAATTACAACCGCACCTAGAACCTGTTGCAAATTAACCGCTACACTGATTCCGCACTGCTGCGACTAAAATACTAGTGCAATATAATTGACAGCTCATCCGTAAAAAAAAAAAAAAAAAAAAAAGGGGGAGAAACCTAAAACATCAAAAAAAAAGTTTTGGTTCCAGTCAAAATTCAGCAGGGAAAAAACAGGAGAGTTGCCTGCCAGGGGGTTGGATAATGTGTTAGCGGTGGCTGGCTGCAGAAGGAGCCTAATAGGACCATTCCTGTTTCTCTATCTGGGTACAATTCAAGAAATGGCTTCTTTTCGATTCTTCTCCTGGGTGATCGCAGGAGGAGACTAATAGGGTGTATGTTGGTTATAGAACCCTCAAAGACATGGGGTTAGACACTTGGTGTGTTATCCCAGAGTCACCCAGGAGAAGAATCCCTAAGATTCAGAGAAACAGGAACAGCCCTATTAGACTCCTCCATCACCCAACCCCCTGGGAGGCAACCCCCCCCCCCCATTTCGTCTTTCTTTTTTTTGATGTTTGATGTTTCTGCTTTTGTTTGGGGAACAGAATAACTGTCAGATATATTTGACTGATGTGGTAATATACATTTCCTGAAGAAGCCTGCAAGTTGGCAAAACATGTCGGGATCAATATATACCACAAATATAACCACCAATAATACCATCTGTATGATCACTAAGAATCAAATGGTTCAATGTTTTTAAATGTTGATTTTTATTGTATGTTTCTCTTTTTAACATGAATGGACTGAAAATATAAAATATGAATTTTTAATTCAAATATGTAGCTCTAGTTATTGGTACCTTAAAAATCCATGTTCCTTGTTTGAGCATCTTTTGTATCCCATTCTCTGTAACTGGGATGAAGTGCCGGTGAGACTCCCACTGATCTCCCTTCCTGTAGCCAAATGTTTTACTTTATTTAATTACTTTTCAATGGGAGGGTAACTAATGTACAGTGCATTGTGTCTGAGCCCTCATCATACTCACTGAAGAGAATGGGTGAAGCTCCAACATGGTATCCAGGTTTTTTTTTGTTTGTGTTTTTCATGTGGTGACCTACTCACCTACGCCATGCTGGAGAAGATTGGTCACACACTAAACTTTTAATTTATGCAAATTTACCTGGCACCTGGAGGACTGGAAATAAATCTGTTTTCCTGCTACAAGGAAGAAAATGTCTTAATAAACTGTACGTAACAATTTCAGCAGATGGGCACTGAAAACAAATCCTGCATTGTCATTGGCCCAGAGTTTATCTTTAAACTCAGCAGCATCCAGAAAACCATGCTGCAGCTGATGGCACAGCTTCTGCTTACACAACAACCCTAATGAGTAGTAAGTAAAATGAATAAAAAGCATTCACGGTTGTCCCTTCTCTCCACTGATGGATTCATTTAATTAGCAAGTTACATATTCAGCAGTTGGAGGCAACTAGCTCATTTAGAGGAAGTCCCAGTCTGTTAAGCTTTATACTGAATGAAGCGAAGAGAGACCTTAATCCCTGGAGTGACACATTTTTCAGACTCGCTTCAGGCTGCATTTTCTTTATTATCTGATATGGATTACTAGTATTAAAAAGAAACTTACGAGATTTTTAAATCGTACCTTCCTGCAAAAAACAGAAGGTCTGCTTCAATGCCCGCCCTACACCGCCCAAACAAAATGAGCAGTAATGAAAATGTAAATGTAATTCCAGGCATCAGCATGTTATACATAGTTACATTGGGCCAGCTAGGATCATGATATACTAACAAGAACCACTGGAAAATTACTGAAGTAGACGCCGCTTTTCCAGTGATATCCACTTCTGGGTCATGTGCTGAGTGGCTGGCCTAATGCCTTGTGAATACA
The DNA here is from genome assembly GCA_029574335.1 of Rana kukunoris. Lineage (NCBI taxonomy): Eukaryota > Metazoa > Chordata > Amphibia > Anura > Ranidae > Rana > Rana kukunoris. The sequence goes on from CM056058.1 coordinate 129,464,840, forward strand.
GGAGGTCGTCCACACAACTTGGGCAAATTTCAGAAAATGCTTTGCATTCCCTGAAAGAATGTAAATCATTCTCTTATTGGACAAGGTAGAGAACGTGACATCACCTCACCCATATAAATTACAGATAAGGCACCACATGAATTTAATCAGCACCCTAATTAGGCACAGAACATGTGTAATTCATACATGTTCAGTTTTAAAGGGATGAGGTGACAACCCTACCTGTGAGGAGTAGCTGACCCCCTATGTTTACAAAGCAGGAGAGCAGCGACTTAGAGTGGGACCTGGAAGCAAGTGGAGATCACTGAAATAGCAGTATCTACTATTTCCAGCGCCATCAGCTAGGTATGTCATATACAGCAACATGTATAACATGCTGATGCCTTTAATTATTCTGACAGGCAGGGAGGGGAGGAGGACACAGACACAAAAGAGCAGGGCTGCGGATGAGGGAGGCACGTAAACTGACGACGGTTTCAGGGCTCAGCAGCCATGATATACCATGGTCGGTTTACAGAGGGGAGGGTAGAAATTTGCAGGATTAGACAGGTATTTCAGGTGTCACAGGGGGCCAAATTACATAGCACAGGCACTGTGCTGTTATTCATGGTTTAAAGGGACAGGACCCATTTTTAGGTTAACAACTGCTTTAACAAAAGAAAGGTACAAAATACTGATCCCTGTGGCAAAAGTGATGTCACTATGCCGAACCTCCATCCTTCTGGGATAGCTGGGTACTCAAAATCCCAAAATAATGCATCCCACCCTATTGTAGGAATGTACTCTCATGGGATTTCCAGTGATCAAGAGGTAGCCAGAAGGTTCCCGGAAGCCACGACCATATGAGTAGTTTTGTTTTTATATTTTTTCTAGTGAAATATTTATTGCAATAATAAGACCTATTCTCATGGACGATCTGCTTTAACCTGCAACAATGCGTTTCAAATCAGTGGCCCTAAAATACCAAGGACACTGGATCAGTGTGAGTCAGGCAACTAGCATTGCAAGACTGTGTATTTCTCTCGTTACAGGTTACATTTAGTTATGGCTATGATGAATGCAATCAATTTCTGATCTTGGTCTGCATGTTTATTATTCATATATGAAAACACTAGGGTGGTGTGGATCATTGGAAATAATGTTCTTTAGTATAAAGGGTGACAGATGTGAATAGCCATAAATGAAAAAGCCAGGAAGAATAATACACAGGGCAAAGACCCTTATCAACTTTTCCATCAGCATATCAGGCCCGCCAAATGATTTGATTCTGCACATTAGTTCTTGGCTGAAGATATATGACAAAGAGTATGTAGACCCCCCCCTCCACAAGATTGTGTTCAGGGGTTTTCAGTGAAGGCCACAGAGAATTGTGCTCTTTCCATCTGCTAACTACAGTTTTGGGAAGACCCTTTAGTGTTCCAGCGTGACTATCCCCCTGTTCCGCTCCACAAAGACATGGTTTGACCTGTTTGGTGTGAAGGGGGCTCAAGTGTCCTTACCTCAACCCTACTACACACAATTTGGGATGATTTAGAATGCCAACATCATTACCTGACCTTACAATCCATCAAAAATTCCCATAGACACACCAACATTTTGCGGAAGTGGAGAACTGTTCTGTTTTTATGCATTGGTAGTGTTGGGGTGCACTTCTCATTCATTTTGTATGGGTCTTCAACATGCCTCTGCCTGCCCAATAGAATAGATCAGATTTTTTTGTAGAGAGCCACAAAGCAATGCATGCGTTTCTTATGTTAAATCATATATGTCATACATCCTGGATTCCGCAAGACCATCCCAAGATTTAAAGTAAGTCCCTGGGGTCCCGCAGACCTGTGTTGGTGTTCTTAAGCACAGTGCCAGAACAGGTTCCAGCACTGGGCTCCACTCGATGGGGGTATCCTCAATGGGCGCACTGTGTGTACTCACACAGTGTGCCCTGTTAGGATTTCTGTCACTGGAACATCTCAGCTTCCCTACCCCCATTATTCTTTGCACTTTTTTGTTGCTAGGACTGCCAGTGTCCTAACAACTGATGATATGCTGTGCATAATATAGGATTGAATCACCTCGGGGGGCAGAGCGGCTCCACCTTCCAGCTCTGCCCCCCAATTCCTGGCTCCAAGTTGCTCCTGTACAGTAAAGTAAGAGTGTGGCTGGAACAAGGGGTAGACAGGTGCCTCGGACACAGAGTTCACATGTGAGGAAGGGGGGTGCTACTATGCAGTCTAGAGCACATTGAGCTGTGCAAATGCCACAGTCTTTCAGTAAGCACAAGATCAGAAAAGTTCACCAAGTGAGTTGTGCTGAAGACATACCTCCCAACCATCCCAGAATAGGCAGGGGTTTTCAAGAGATTTCATATTTTAGACCCCTGATGTCTCATCTGCTTTCCATTGAGGTTAGGTTCACACTGATGCAAATTAGATGTGGGTTTCACCACATCCAATATGCATAACAGGAGACTATGACCTGCCGGACTGATGCTGAAGATGCTTTATGAGTATGTGGTGGCCAGCGCTCTCCTGTATGCAATGGCATGCTGGGGAACCAGGCTTTGGGTGTCCGGCACCAACAGACTCAACAAACTGATTCGTAAGGCCAGTGATGTTGTTGGATTGGAATTGGAGTCTTTTACAACAGTGTTGGATAGGAGAATGTTGTTCAAGTCCCACTCACCCACTTCACAATACGCTGGTCAATCTGCGAAGTACCATCAGTGACAGATTTTACACCCACAATGCACCACAGAGCAACACAGGAAATCATTTTTGCCTGTGGCGATCAAGATATATAATTATTTTCTGTGCTGGCTGGAGGTGAAAATATTATTCTGGTTCATGTGTAGGATTTTGTGTTGTTTTTATAGTATGTTGGTTATTATCTGGGATGGTGTTACAGAAAGCGGTGTATTATTTGTATTAGTAGTTCGCCTGTTATTTTAATCTGTGTTATTTATTATATTATTATTATTTAGGTACTTTTATAGCACTGTCAATTTACGCAGGGCTTTACATATACATTGTACATTCACATCAGACCCTACCCTCAAGGAGCTTACAATCTAAGCTCCCTAACTCACATTCATATACTAGGGTCAATTTTAGACAGAGGCCAAATGACATATCAGCATGTTTTTGGAGTGTGGGAGGAAACCCATGCAGGCACAGGGGGAACATGCAAAATCCAGGCAGGTAGTGTCGTGGTCGGGATTCAAAACCAGCGACCCTTTTTACTGCTAGGCGAGAGTGCTACCCACTACACCACTGTTCTATGTTGTATTGTAATTGTATGGATGTTTTATTATTATATATTGAACCCTACAGACTAAGACTGGGATGCCATTAAAGTTCATGTAATACTTTTTACGATATATAGATGGAAAGTTTATATTTTGCACAAATTGTTGATAATGTGCTGATAAAGACACCTTTTCTGGCATTTTCTTCCCATCTTGTGCTTATCCAGCATAAAAGCCTCCAGGCCATATATAACTCCTTTCCATGTGAATAGGAATGGCGTCAAGTTTAATCAGCAAATTAATGGCAGATAAAACAATATTGCATATGTACGATGTCACAGCATTGCTGTAATGCAAAAGGACTTTTTCATGAAGAAATATTCTGCTTGAATGGGGTGATCAAGAATCTGAACAAACACTTATTTGTATCAATTAACCTTTCCCGGAGGTGTGGGAGGCTGTAGTGCAGCTCCCGATTACAATATTCACCAAATGCTTCTTAATGAAGAGAGATGTTGGATTAAATCACAGGCATACCCGCTTTCAATCTGCACTTTTAAATACTTCTGCATGTCAGCATTAGATACAAGGGGCATCAATCACCAAAATTAAATCCTTTCTCTGCATCCACCCTGAGTTGGGCCAAAGCCTCCCCGCCTGTTTCTGGCCTTGCTCAGAACCGAGTGCTTTTTTTTCCACTTGTTAGATTGTAATGAAAACAGCTTGCGTTATGTTTTCGAAGATAGGTGTTACCTTGCACTTCTAAGCCTGGCTCTCGACTCTGCATCTGCAAACCTATTAAACTTATCTTAAATGACGAGGCTCCTGTTAATAACGGCCAAGGAGCTAGGTATTAAATGCTCCAATGCTTTCAATTTATTGCAACGTCAATATATGTTGTACGTGGGAGCGCACATTTAAATCACCACTAACACAACTTGCTGTGTGAATGAGCTGGCCTCCTATCATATCAAAAGAAGCAATTTCAGAAATAAAAAGCCAAGTCTACCTTCATGTAAAGCAGAACTCCAGCTAAAAATAACACCATAAAATCTAATCGAAAATGAGGAAAATTAAAAAATGTACAATTTTAAGAAAAAAATATTTTTTGTTTAATTGATGGCAGCAACACGTCTCAAAAAAGTTTGGGCAAGGCCATGTGTACCACAGTGTAGCATCCTATCTTATTTTAACAACACTCTATAATTGTCTGGTAACTAAGAAAAACATTTGTTCACCCTATTCAAGCACAATATTTTTTGGAATGTTGTTCCATTCTTACCTGATATTGGATTCTAACTGCTCAATGGTCCTTGGTCATATTTTTCATTTCAAGGTGTGCCAAAGGTCTGGACTGCAGGCAGGCCAGTTAAGTACCCATATAATTCTAATCTGGAGCCATGCTGTTATATATGCCTTGTCCTGCTGAAATATGCAAGACCTTCCCTGAAAAAAGCCGTTGTCTGTATTGGATGCATATGCTGCTCTTAACTCTGGATATATATTTCAGCATAGGTGATAGGTGGCACTGTTGGGCACTCTTGGAGGCCGCATAATCACGGGAGGACGTCTATGTACACCGTTCCGGCAAAGTAAGCCTGCGTTGTAGCCTTCTTTTGGCTATAGCGGAGGCAGACATTGGTTAAATGAGCTTTGGCTTTAGGGAAGACGGTGGCATTTCTGGATCACATTCAGATGTGGCTTCTTCTTTGCATGATAGAGCTGTACCTTGCATTTTTGTTTGGCGCAGTGAACTGTGTTCTGACAGTGAATTTCGGAAGTATTCCTGAGCCATGCAGTGATGTCCATCACAGAATCGTGCCTGTTTATAAGGCAGTGCCATCTAAGGAACTGAAGATCACAGGCATCCAATATTGCTTTTCAGTCTTGTCCCTCAAAAGACGTGTGGTTACAATATACCCTATATTGTAACCACACACGTCTTTTGAGCTCATCAGAGACTGTGTGTGAGTCTTAAGAATTTATTTTCTGCTTTTTAAATTGTATCCTAATATACTGTTTTTAGGTGTTCTTATTTGTGCATCAATTCTACTATTATGTCATATAAATAAATGTTGTACTTTTTTACATTACAATACTCTTTGAATATCTGGTTTACTTCCTATGCCCGTACAATCCCTGGGGCACTTCCCTTTGTATGTTCTAATGAATGTGAGTGTCTCACAACTAGGATTTAAGCAGGCAGTGAAAAGGCAATACAACACATCCTCACCACCTGTCATATGCTCTTAGAAGAGTGGTCTGAAGGTGAAGCACCACAAGTAAAAATGAGGCCTAACTCTACAAGAATTTGCCGAATATGATTTGTTTTAACAGGTTTTGCCCTAGTTTCTTTAAAACAGTGTCGCCCAATGTATGCAGCCTCGTTATTTCCAATTTAAGAAAACTGTATTAACTCTTTATGATTACATCATGTACTGACAAGGAATGTGTTCACATTTGATTGGCCCCACTACCTCCAGGTGCAGGGGGTTGCGATGGGGACATGTTGTTCCCCATCGTATGCCAACCTGTACCTGGGGGGGTGGAAACGTACATTATTTTCTGATGAATCCCTATCTATGTATCTATCCAGCATTGTATGCTGGTACAGATAAATAGATGAGATCTTCATGGTCTGGAATCGACCTGCTGGGTTTTATGGTGAAACTGGCCAAGAATGATTACAATCTCAAAACTGTAAGAAAACTATCATACAAACAGCTAAATTGAAGAACATGGCTGACACATTGGCAGACTGGAAGACCAATAGAAAACTGTTATTAACACATGTATAATGCATAGCCTCGCCTGAAAACAAGCAAACATTTATATGTTTAAAACTCTTTTGCCCATGCTTCTCTTGTGGCTCACAGAGACTCCAGTGACCCAGATTCATCTGACAGAGGGCAAAAGTCTGCTGTTGACTGATGACACAGAGCCAGTCCAGGCTCGGCAGGGATACAAACAATAAAATTGGGATCTGACCTATTTCGTCCATCCTCTATATAATAATAGTATAGTATAATGACCAAAAAATAAGATCTTACTCCAAGGAAATTACTAGGGGCAACATGGAGAGGAAAATGCTAAACACTGTATATATCTAAATGCAAATCTCCTGTCCTTTTGCATATAATACATTATTATTATCATTGTTGTTATTCTTCTTTTTTTATTTTATTTTTATGGACATACGACGAGCAGTGTGGTAGAAGTATGTGTGTCTTCTGCCTAACAATACCCGTTCCCATGGGAGTGAGTAAATTTATCTTTATCAGAATTTATTTTAAAACATTTGGCAGCTTGAAACCCTTAGCTCTTTTGTTGTGGTCTTCAAACAGATTGTCTACACTGTTTTGTGTCCCTGCAAAAATGTCAGCAAACCTATGGAACCTGCTTTTGTCGATTCTGCTAGATCTAAGACAATCCCCATTTGAACTTAGTCTTTTGAAGCCTGTATTAAGACTGCTCCACTTGGAGTCAGGTCTCTGGAGGCTTTTCATTTCCACATCCTGGATATAAAAATCCAAATCTTTGTATCACATGTATAAAGTCCAATCCTTCCTATACAGTGGCGTCCATTTTCTAAAGGAGCAGGGATTGTTCAATGAACAAACTGAATGGTCACTTAGTAAAGCTAGTAAAGTTATGTTCACTAAAAATACCAAATCACTTGCTAGAAAAAAAAAAAAAAAAACAGTATTTTTCCACTCATGTGAATGATTGTAGTGAACACAACTTCAAAGTACAGTAAAACCTTGGTTTAAGAGCATTTTGCAAGACAAGCTAAATATTTTAATACATTTTGACTTGATATACAAGCGATGTCTTGATATACAAGTAGCGTTATGTCATAACTCAGTATAAAAGAGAAGAGAGCCGCGATTAAGTGTAGCACTATGGTTACATTTAACAAAGGTACAACATTTACCAACTCACATGGTTGATTAAAACAGGCACATCCAAGTATGCAGGCATCCGAGGTAAAGTCGTCCACATAGACCATCCTCTGCACCGCCATCAACATCATCCCTTCCTTGCTGTACATGTCTAAACTCGCCTACACGTGAGAAAACTAGGCGCATATTTTATGTTGAATCTTCTGCTAGCTCTGTCAGTAAGAACCTGTGTTCCATGCAGAGAATACAAAAATTCCTGTGTAAATAAAACCCTAAATTAAGTTTCTTCATTTTGTTTGTGTGGGTGCTTTTGGCTTCACCTCATATTCCTGGAGCTTTTACTGTTTACACCCGTCTTACCTGGTCCTAGGCTAGTCATAGATGGGGGGAAAAAAAATCTTCCCTCCCATTTGCCCATCCTTCCACAAATCATCGGAATACCAGAGCCTTCCAAACTACTCATCCAATGGTAACTGACGCTAGGACCCCAGTGCTTTCACTGCTGGACTTCTGCAAAAAGCCTTCAGACAAGAGTATCTCCACTTCCTTTATCACAAGCTATTATAAATAAGGATCCAAGTTCCTTGTTCTTACTGACAGCGAGCACTTGTACATATTGTGCCTCCATTTAGTTGTATGTAACCTTCTGTCTCTCCAGTTTATAAAGTAGCAATGCTTTGATTCCTTTTATCTCTCTCTGCAGAGAGAAGCTTTTCTTTTCTGCTGCAATTTCACCATAATAATTAACCTTTACAAGAGGCTGTGTGTTGAGCTCGTACAGCTGGGCCCTTTCACTTTGATCATATGAGTAATATAAGTCATGATCCATGAGCTGCACACATCTGTTTCCCCACATTACTGTCACACACGTGTAAACAACCTTAAGCCATGTATATCTGAGAAGCCAATACTGCTCTCTGCTGAGATAAAATACTGCACTTTAATGACTACAGCTGCCTATCTTACGATGTCATATACTTATTTTTTCTGCATATAATGAGAGGGAAGCGCTGCAGAGAGTTATGTGGTTAGTTTAGAAATAAAGTGTATCTGTCACTCAAGCACCACTCTGTGCTTGTAACCACCAATTCAAAATCTGTTCTTTGGTTTTTAGAACTTCCCTCACTTCAACGTCCAATATAACTCTCCATTAGGAGGTAAATACTCTGTTCTTGACCTTATCTCCATCAAAGTCACCTCTACATAGGGTGGAAATACTTGACCTGCATAGGGTGGAAATACTTGACCTTCTCTCTACTTTTCTGATTACACCATCCAAGTGACCCCTGTGTTGAGTGTAGAATGCTCTTGGCATTCTCTCTACCTTTTTAAATACACAATCCAACATGACCTCTGCATAGAGTGCAAAATGCTCTGCCCCCTGCCTTTCTAAAGTAGACTCCAACTGTCCCAGATTTGCCCTGACAGTCTCACATCTATGCACTCTCTCTCTCAATGATGATGTATGCTGGGCTGCATCCCAGGATCACAGCATCTCCATTATTTAAGTTATTGAGCATGCTCGAGCATTGAGGGGATTGTAATTAAGAGTGGGCAGTTTCTGCATAATTACAGACAGGACCCCTCAGAAATTGGGCATAATTTGGGTGGAACCATCTATTGGTAGGACATGCTATGTGTGTGGCAAGATGACAATGTCCTAGGAAAGAGGATGGAGATGTTGGCAAATATGCAGTATGACCATAGTGTGGACAAGAATTAGAAATGTTTCCCATAGCAGGATGTGGTTTAGGGATTCTTGAAGATGCATAATGGCTAACAAATAAATATATGTATGGATCTGATCAAACCCCAAACATCTGAGTCATAGAAACATTCAGTATTTTGTAGAAAAATAAAAAAGATTTATTAATACATATAGAAAATGTGTATATTTGTACAAATGCTAAAAACCTTCATAGTTAAAGATGGAGTGTTATAAACGCAGTGAACTGCCAACCATCTTCTTTATTCCAATCGTGTTGGAGGTTCAGTGTGGACAATGCCCTGCTCCATTGCCATATCTCACATTTCTGATTACACCATCCAATATGCCCCTTCCGTGGGGTGGAAATACCTTGCTCCTGGCCTTCCCCCAACCTTTCTGATTACACTTTCCAATGTGGAAAATATTCTGCTACTGATTGTCTTTACCTTTCTGAATACAACAGTTAATGTGACACCCTTCATAGGGTGAAAATACTCTGCTCCTGAGCTTCCCTCTAACTTTTAGATTATACCATCCAAAATGGCACCCCATAGAGCAGGAAATAGGCTGCTCCTGACCTTCCTTCCTTAATCTCATCTGAGATTAGCTAAAACTATTGCAATTAATATGATGAAAGAATAGCTGTACTGTTCTTTACTCTTTGAATGATACTCACCTATGTTTGCTTGTGAAAGTTCCTTAGTATGCATGGCTGTCATGCGAAATCTCCGCATGTGCAGAAACATTCAGTTAATTTCTATAGAAAATGGCCACCACCACTGGAATGCATAATAGATGGCCTCTCCACTGAAGTGGATAGGACTTTTCTAAAAGTGAGCCAGTGGGGATGTTTTTGGATTCTGGGAAGGTAAATATGGGAATTTGGGGGGTGTCTAAGGATAACTAGATTAAGGTAAAATTACCTGTTCTTTACTGTGTCTCTTTACCCTGAATATGAGCACATTTACTATTTTTGATATCAGATTTTCTGACCCTACCTCAAAATCATCTTCCTGGCTTGCATTTAAGATCACAGTTTAGTCCCTTGTACATGCTTCCCCCTGCTGAGATACTGTAAAATAGGTTAATGTGTATAAAGCAGACCATATTGCTGAGTACTGTCATTATCCATACCTGCCACTATACCCACTAATGTGAGCCATCTATTTATAGAAGGGATTTAATGGCACAGATACATCATGGGCGCAGTGCGAGCAACCCAGAGCAGCATTGGCTCTTTAGGATGAAGTGGCTGCAATTTTAAGGACTTTTTGTATCTTGGAGATGAAAAACGAGCCACGCTCCTACATGAAAATAATTGTTCGATGTGTAAGCGCAGGAGCACACAGGTCTCCTCACAGGCATTCAGTTCATTCCTTCTGAATATTACTCTTTTTTTTACACACTGTTTCTCCTTGTGGGGGGGGGGGGGTGAAATACAGAAGCCTTGCATATTTCATATAGTACTTGCAGGCTCTGCTGGCTTAATTACAGCTTGTATTGTACTATTCAATGCAGAGCAGAGTATGGAACCGGCAAGAATTTCTGAAATTTTCCTTCAAAATTAGGCTTTATTTCTGCTGTTCTTTTGCCTTGGGGGCTTTAAAGGAAATCAACTGTGCAGCAATGGAGGAGTTTATTAAAATGCAACCATATCTTCAGATTTTCATCATTAATTTACAAATGTACAGCATTTCGGGTATGTATACATATGTTGGTGTATGCATGTATGTATGCTTGTGTGTCTGCGTGTGTATACTGATTGTGTATATATGTATATATATATATCACTCACGCAACACACACATTAAAAAATTGGATTGCAAGCATAATTCGTTCCAGAAACATGCTTGTAATCCAAAACTCTTGTGTGTGTATATGTGTATGTATATATATATGTGTATGTATATATATGTGTATGTATATATATATATATATATATATATATATATATATATATATACAGTGCAGAAAATAAGTATTTGAACACCCTGCTATTTTGCAAGTTCTCCCACTTGGAAATCATGGAGGGGTCTGAAAATGTTATCGTAGGTGCATGTCCACTGTGAGAGACATAATCCAATTTTTTTTTTCCAGAAATCACAATGTATGATTTGTTTAACTATTTATTTGTATGATACAGCTGCAAATAAGTATTTGAACACCTGAGAAAATCAATGTTAATATTTGGTACAGTAGCCTTTGTTTGCAATTACATAGGTCAAACGTTTCTTGTAGTTTTTCACCAGGTTTGCACACACTGGAGGAGGGATTTTGGCCCACTCCTCCACACAGATCTTCTCTAGATCAGTCAGGTTTCTGGGCTGTCGCTGAGAAACACGGAGTTTGAGCTCCCTCCAAAGATTCTCTATTGGGTTTAGGTCTGGAGACTAGCTAGGCCACGCCAGAACCTTGATATGCTTCTTACAGAGCCACTTCTTGGTTATCCTGGCTGTGTGCTTCGGGTCATTGTCATGTTGGAAGACCCAGCCTCGACCCATCTTCAAAGCTCTAACTGAGGGAAGGAGGTTGTTGCCCAAAATCTCGCAATACATGGCCCCGGTCATCCTCTCCTTAATACAGTGCAGTCGCCCTGTCCCATGTGCAGAAAAACACCCCCAAAGCATGATGCTACCACCCCCATGCTTCACAGTGGGGATGGTGTTCTTGGGATGGTAGTCATCATTCTTCTTCCTCCAAACACGGTTAGTGGAATTATGACCAAAAAGTTCTATTTTGGTCTCATCTGACCACATGACTTTCTCCCATGACTCCTCTGGATCATCCAAATGGTCTTTGGCAAACTTAAGACGGGCCTTGACATGTGCTGGTTTAAGCAGGGGAACCTTCCGTGCCATGCATGATTTCAAACCATGACGTCTTAGTGTATTACCAACAGTAACCTTGGAAACGGTGGTCCCAGCTCTTTTCAGGTCATTGACCAGCTCCTCCCGTGTAGTCCTGGGCTGATTTCTCACCTTTCTTAGGATCATTGAGACCCCACGAGGTGAGATTTTGCATGGAGCCCCAGTCCGAGGGAGATTGACAGTCATGTTTAGCTTCTTCCATTTTCTAATGATTGCTCCAACAGTGGACCTTTTTTCACAAAGCTGCTTGGCAATTTCCCCGTAGCCCTTTCCAGCCTTGTGGAGGTGTACAATTTTGTCTCTAGTGTCTTTGGACAGCTCTTTGGTCTTGGCCATGTTAGTAGTTGGATTCTTACTGATTGTATGGGGTGGACAGGTGTTTTTATGCAGTTAATGACCTTTAAACAGGTGCATCTAATTTAGGATAATAAATGGAGTGGAGGTGGACATTTTAAAGGCAGACTAACAGGTCTTTGAGGGTCAGAATTCTAGCTGATAGACAGGTTTTTAAATACTTCTTTGCAGCTGTATCATACAAATAAATAGTTAAAAATTCATAAATTGTGATTTCTGGATTTTTTTTTTTGATTATGTCTCTCACAGTGGACATGCACCTACGATGACAATTTCAGACCCCTCCATGATTTCCAAGTGGGAGAACTTGCAAAATAGCAGGGTGTTCAAATACTTATTTTCTGCACTGTATATATATATATATATATATATATATATATACTGATCAAAATTTTTGTGTTTGATTAATTGTTTTTTTAATTAATCGATTAATCTACTAATTTCGATTAATTATAATGCACATACAGATCCAACTACTTTTAGCTGATCTCCTTTCAGGCTGATTCCCAGTGCAGCTACCAACCACTGGAAAAATGGATAGCAGGATACAAAAAACACACAAAGGCAGCGCTCCATGGGAATAGCATTAAAACTTTTATAGTCTTCAAGTAGGTAACCAAATAAATATTGCACTAGAGATAAAATCGATGAAGCTACATAAACTGTAAAAATGGTGCGAGTAATACCAAACGGTACCAAAATCAGTCATAAAAACATGTAACAAGTATGATACTGCATGTAGATGTCCCGTGAAGGGAACTATCACAACTCCCAGTGGGTGGCTGTAGAATCCCAGGTTGATAGAGGGAAGTGTAACAGCCGTTGCGTGGGGCAGATAGTAAGGTCCCCGTAAGCATGCAGATATGAAGGCACAGCAAAGCTCCGCCTGTGTCCGTGAAGTTACCCGATCTCCGACGGAACTCCCTGAATGCCCAGAAGCCAGCGGAGAGGCGAGTACCAAGCAAAAGAATTTTAGTCAATTAAAAAGATTTTGATCGATCAAAAAAATTAAAGATTAATCGATCAATTAAAAGTTAATTTGCACAGCCCTAATATATATATATATGTGTGTGTGTGTATATATATATATATATATATATATATATATATATATATATATATATATATATATATATATCAAATCCCAATAAGAAATAATAATGGAAACTCAAACGATTCTTTCAGCACGATCATTTTTTAGCATGAAAAAAGTGTTGTTTTTCAAAAACGTCATTTAAAATGATCGTGTGTGGGCTACACATTATTTTTCAGCTTCTGAAAAACAACAAAAAAAATGTATTCGAACATGCTGCATTTTTAAACGTCGTTTTAAACTGTGTCATTTTTAGGGTTGTAAAAAATGATCGTGTGTGGGCTAAAATGACGTAAAAAAAACGCGCATGCTCAGAAGCAAGTTATGAGACGGGAGCGCTAGTTCTGGTAAAACTAGCATTTATAATGAAGTAAGCACATTCATCACGCTGTAACAGACAGAAAAACACGAATTGTCTTTTTTACTAACACTGAATCAGCTAAAGCAGCCCAAAGGCGAATGCAACTTCCCATTTATAGTGCCATCGTACGTGTTGTACGTCATCACGCTAGTGTACTAACCAGCAGACAGATCTGACGGACAGGTTTGTAGCGGACAAATTTCAAAGCATGCTTTGAAATTTGTCCGATGGACAAACCTGTCTGCTCGCCCGTACACACGATCGGATTTGTCTGCTGAAACGGTCCTTCGGACCGGTTTCAGCAGATTAATTTGATTGTGTGTACGCGGCCTAAGAGTAGCAATATGTTGCTAAATGTTGTACCTTCATTAAATGTAACCATAGTGCTACACTTAGAGGTGCCTCTCTTCTCTTTTATACCCAGTTGTGACATGACGCTACTTGTATATCAAGACATATATCAAGTCAAAATGTATAAAATAATGTTGCTTGTCTTGCAAAATGCTCTTAGACCAAGTTACTCTCAAACCAAGGTTTTACTGTGTGTATATAAATATATACTTTCTAGCTACTAAACAACCTGATTGTTGTGAGTAGTATGCCCACAGAGAGGTTGACAAAAGGTCTAAAGGTTGGTATGCAAAAAGTGGACTTTTTATGATACACTGTGCTTTAGACCAGTGTTTCTCAACTCCAGTCCTCAAGGCGCCCCAACAAGTCATGTTTTAAGGCTTTCCATTATTTTGCACAGATGATTTGATCAGTTTCACCACCTTAGTAATTACCACAGCCGTTTCATTTGAGGAAAATCCTGAAAACATGATCTGTTGGGGCTGTTGAGGACTTGAGTTAAGAAACACAGCTTTAGACAATAGATTTACTTGAAATAGTATTTAGATATTCTCCAACAAGCTTCCCGTGTGTGGGGCGGTGTTTATTTAGGCAGTGGTTACAGGCGTCATGGGTTGGATTACATTTTTTCCCTGAAAGGGATCCTAAAACATTAGATCTGTTCTGTCTGGTAATGCCATCATAATCTCTATATTTATCAGAGGAGGAGACTGCTCTTACCGGTATTGGGTAACTGCTGGGTTGGCCTTGGCTGCACAGTGAAACTTCACCACGTTATCCTCCAGGACTGGCTGCGGATCCACTGTCAGATTGACCAGCGGTGGATCTGAAAGTGTACAGAACATCAGTTTATACTGTAGGTTCAGGGTCCAAGATTTACAACAGTATCAATAAAAGTTCATTTTTACATATTTGTAAGTCTGACAAAAATGGATATTTCAGTTATAGGTGGAATCTAGCACACATTGGGGTTGATATTACTAAAGGCAAATAGACTGTGCAGTTTGCAAGTGCAGTTGCACTAATTTTCCCCAGAGCTTAGTAAATGTGGTGAGGCTTCACATTGTAAAGAACACTCAATAAGGTGGGAAACAAAAAATAAAAAAAAAGCATTTGCCTGCACATGACTGGCTGCTAGGCTAGTGAGAAAGGTCTATCTGGGTGCGCAATACCCACTCTGGCTAGAGTGGCAACCATAGTTGTGTTGTGCACCTGAACCCATTACCTGTTACCCTTCCACCTCTTTAACTACTTATTTTATTCTTTTACCAAGTTCAGCAAATAAATCCAAGAAAAAGAAGTCTAAGTTTGGACATTGAACTTTTTCTCAACTCTCATCTGATACCCTAGACCAGGGATCCTCAAACTATGGCCCTCCAGCTGTTGCGGAACTACAAGTCCCATGAGGCATTGTAAAACTCTGACATTCACAGACATGACTAGGGCATGATGGGAATTGTAGTTCCTGAACAGCTAGAGGGCCGTAGTTTGAGGACCCATGCCCTAGACAGTGAGGAAATAGAGGTAACATGCCGCCAAAAACAATCCAGCAGCTCCCCCGGGGGTAGTGCTGCATAAATAAAAACCCACAGGTAACCTCAAGAGAAATACAGGCTGCTCTGGAAAAAAAGGTGTGGTTGTATTTAAGGAGCACAATACAACAATACTTGAACAAAAATTATCTGCATGGTCTAGTTGCCAGAAAGAAGCTTTTACTGCGCCAATGCCAAGGTTGCTGTTCACAGTCAGTGGAGATTGTGCAAGCAGGTTCGCAGATGGGCAGATGTAATACCACCAGTTGTCAGTAAGACATCTCTGTTTGTGACACTGCTACTCCTAGGCCATGTACACACGATCGAACATGTCTGATGAGATGTTTGCAACTCTGATGCGTACACACCATCGGACCAAAATCCAATCAGACTAGAACGCGGTGACGTAGAACACAACGACGTGATGGAAAAAACGAAGTTCAATGCTTCCAAGCATGCGTCAACTTGATTCTGAGCATGCGCAGGTTTTTGGTCCGATGATTTTGTGTACTAACCATCGAACCTGTCGGATGGACAGGTTTCCATCGGACAGGTTTTAAAGCATGTTTTAAAACTTTGGTCCGCTGGAAAACGGTCCGATAGGCCGCACACACGTACGAACATGTCCGCTGAAACTGGTCTGTGGACCAGTTTCAGCGGACATGTTCGATCGTGTGTATGCGGCCTTAGCCTCTTACCTATTTTTTTACATTGCTGGAAGATATTTTCCTCTCATTATGAAGCCAGCTACTTGTGTCTCAGATATGGCTATATTTCTGATCTCACAGTGCAAGTTATTTAACACCAGACACAATCTTTATATGAGCAAAATCACTAAAAATCACATACATAGGAGCTCATTTAAGAAGACTGCAGTGTGAGGTCTGAGTATTTCCCAGGAGAAATGGAGTTAATTCTAATTATTTTCCAACGTGTGTTCTTCCGTTCCAGATGCAGTTTGCAGCCGTTAATAGCATTTTTAATTGCTTTTCTGTGCAAGCAATTCAGAGCAAGCAAGATCTTTATTCACAATCTCATTTCAAAGTCTTCTGATAGCTATTCCCTCTTTCATCCATCCAATTAGTATGTCCTGAAAAGTAGATGCTGCTTAATACCCAGCAATTCCTGTGCCTTCACTCATAAGTGAAACACGACTATTAATACTATTGTTCTGCAAAATTTAGACAATTATTTGGACTATTCAAAGGCAGCAGACTGGGATCCGACCTCTTCTTACAAAATAGAGGAATCCATTTTTCCAAACATCTAAAACACAGACTTTCTGTGCCAGTACATAGTTTCATTCTGTAACCAACTTTGACAACATGAAAGAGAGAGTCAAGTTCCTGTACAACCACAGTCACTTTGTTGTTCAGACACTTTGATAAATGAGGCCCCTTGTTCCTGTTTGTGACTTTCGGTACTCATAAACTGTATTTTTTTCCCTTCCAAGTTAAATAGAAGTGTCCTCCATTACTGTTCTCTTAGCTTAGTGAAATGTCAGACTTGTCACTGGTGGAAACTTGCTATCAACAGGATTGATAAATAGAACATGATAGAACATAACTGATAAAGGATGTCTCTTAAGACCCTTGAAATGTGTTGGCTTTTTTTATGTATACAGTATCTCACAAAAGTGAGTACACCCCTCATATTTTTGTAAATATTTTATTACGTTTTTTCATGTGACAACACTGAAGAAATTGCACTTTGCTACAATGTAAAGTAGTGAGTGTACAGCTTGTATAACAATGTAAATACACTGTCCCCTCAAAATAACTCAATGCACCCATTAATGTCTAAACTGCTGGCAACCCTAAGTAAAAAATTCCAAATTGGACCCAATTAGCCATTTTGCCTCCCCAGTGTTATGAGACGTTACAAGGTCTTAGGTGTGAATGGGGAGCAGGTGTGTTAAATTTGGTATTATCGCTCTTACTCTCTCATACTGGTCACTGGAAGTTCAACATAACACCTCATGGTAAAGAACTCTCTGTGGATCTACATAAAAATGGCCTAGGCCATAAGAAGATTACCAAGATCCTGAAACTGAGCTGAAGCCCGGTGGCCAAGACAAAAATCTTCTAAAGATGATGGATGCACAAGAAAGTTTTTACAATAACCGATTCTCTGCTTGCCTGGAAGATGGAGCTTCCCCACATGTCAGCAGGGGACTGTCCCCTGGTATCATTAAATCCAATGCTATTGATCTTTTATTGGTCTTGATGATGTTAGGACCTGAGACCACTGGAACATAGGGTAGAAGATGCTGTGGGGCTAGTCTAGCAACATTTGAGGATAAGGTAACTAAATATTATTTAAGAATTCTCTATACCTAAATGCTCAATTAACCCCTGCAGTGCGGGCACAGGCTCAATGCATGTGAATGTTTTCAGGTTTCCCCGAAGTTGGGCTTCAATCTCTCAGATTTAAAGTGTATGTCAGGCCACATTTTTTTCCCCCTTTTCGATAGATTTGGGAAGGGTTAAAATTCATAACAGGTTTTTACTTCTATTTGGGGCTCCATTCGAAAAAGATTTCCCTTCTCTTCCTGTCGCGTTGATGACGCTTTACCAGGCAGGAAGTAAGGGGAACTCTTCAACAGCAACAAGACAAATACAAATGTTACCTTAATCGTAAAGTACAGACAGCCTATTCATACACCATGGGTTATAGCTTTGTACCTTAAGTTCTTTATCTAAGTTTGGAAGCCAGATTTTCATTTATGTCTGTATCCCTGTTACAGATTTTTTTCATGACTTCCTTTGTCGCTGTGGCAGGAAGTGAGGATAAATCTCTCTAACAGAGCCTCAGATTTTATTAAAATCCAACAGGAGCTGTAATCCTCCCACATGATATCCAAAACTTAACTTAGTGGGCCAGATCCACAAAAGAAATACGCCGGTGTATCTATAGATACACCGGCGTAATTCGAATTTCCCGCCGGCGTGTTATTGTTTTCTATCCAGAAAACAAGATACGCCGGGCTTACGCTAAGATACGACTTGCGTAAGTTTCTTACACCGTCGTATCTTAGATGCATATTTATGCTGGACACTAGGGGCGCGTCCGCGTTAAATATGCAAATAAGGTAGATACGGCGATCCACGAACGTACGTACGCCTGGCGCAGTGTGTTTACGTCGTTTGCGTAAGCTTCTGTACGGCGTAAAGATAAAGCTGCTATAGTGAGGCGCAGCTAATGTTAAGTATGGACGTCGGGACCACGTCGTTCATTTTTATAGTCAAGCTTCTTATGTGGATGGTTCAGGGTTGGTATAATTGCCCATTTGTTTTTGTTTTTTCCTTTTACTAAATAGACAATATCTGGGTACCTCGTTACAAAATTTGTCAATTTAGTAATAGATTATTAAACAAAGAATATATAAAAAAATATACAGAGAAGTATGATGATCAATACTTTGGTCCTTCTAATGTTGAGATCAAAACACTGATTTGATACGTTATTCTGTTTAAGCTCTTGAATTATTGTTCTCTGAGGGAGCAGAATACTGCGTATCTCGCTCTCACCGCTATTCACTTGGACACAAAAATCAATTCTGTAAATAGTAACAATGAACATGAAGCTTAGATGGAATGACAGCCTGTTCATTGGGTAAAAATAATCGTGAGTGTTATTCACAACACTTTGATCCTCGTACATGTCAGGTATTTTCCGTATTTGAATCCAAGTAATTCTATTCTTTTTTCTGCAATGTTCCTTCATTTAGGTGATCTATCCAAACAATTGTATCACTTTCTTACTAAAAGTCTGTATATTATATCCATGCGAAGGATATGGCAGCCCTATTCAAGTTTATTGGGCTATAGCAGCTACACGGACACAGCCTCTGGTCCCAATTTAGGAGTTGTGTGGGTACGTGGTGCAGACATTGTATGCGTTTGGGACCATCGGCTGTGTCCGTGCAGCAGCTGCATCCCAACAGACACAAATAGGCTACCTGCACAGGTGCGTGCAACACCTATGCATCTCATGAAGGCAAACACTGCCCTTAGCTTGGATGTATGCCCATGTGAACGGGGGTCTAATTCCTTTGATTGTCAGCTGCTTCTGATGGCCCGAGATGTGGTATAGTTTTTCTGAAATACCTCAGTGAGAAAATATTCATTTTGGCCACTAGATGAAGCGGATGATTATAGGAATCAATCTATTACATAAATGATGTCCTAAATCCCTGAAACCTGCACAAATATGTGTGACATTTGTTCAACAGATGTTTTACAAATAGATCCCAAATGTCTTTATTAACAAAGTGGACAAAAGGGGCAGATAGGGGCAAATGGACAGTGGGACTTTGAATGAAACATGACACTTATTCACAAAGTATCAATGATTTGTTTTCTATATAAAATTATGAAAGGATGACTTTGCAAGAAACCTGTTTTAAGTATGTTGGTGTTAAAGCTGTTGCTTTCCTGAAGATTGTATGGAATGCCATAAAGTCACCTGCAGACAACTAATCATTTTTCTTGTCATGGCTAGATGTGCAGCTATAAAGCGCACAACAGAATCAGCTATGGGATCAATATTCACTGCGTTCTAACATGTGGATTGGGTTGGTTTTCTTGACATAGTGATAACCTGCAAAATGCCTGTCTACATTGTGTGTGGATCAGTCCCCCTCAAAAGGCTTGAATAGGCACGACTAAAATGTAACCTCCCTCTGGCCCTCTTTGTCATGTCCCAGGGTTCAGTTTTTTTTTTTATTCTAACCTGTTCCAGAAGCGTGAACATTTTTTAATTACTACCTGCGATGAAATCAGAAGACTTTTACAAAAATTTTTTTCAGGGGCAGCAGTTGGGAGCTAAGTTTGGGAAACTCATATTTGGGCATGTAGTTGACATCGTCCCTTATTGACTTAAAAAGTATAGAAAACCTCTGCAAAATGAAGGAAAAACGTTCTGGACAGCTGCACTCCAAAAATAAATTGCTTTTATTGTAAAATAAAAAAAAACACACAAAAAGCATGCCACAGCAGGCGAGGTAAAAAGCTGATGCGTTTCACACCAAACTTTAGTGCTTATTCATAGTTATGAATAAGCACTAAAGTTTGGTGTGAAACGCAAGCTTCTGCCGTCTGCTGTGGCACGCTTTTTGTGTGTTTTTTTTTATTTTACAATAAAAGCAATTTATTTTTTGGGTGCGGCTGTCCAGAAAGTTTTTTCCTTCATTTTGCATCATTCCATGCATTGCCAGCACCCTTGGCTTTGGATCAGATGAGGAGACCTTCTGATTAGTATCTTAGAGCATTGATTCCCCTTTTTCATTTTGGTCTCTGGACTTTATAGAAAACTTCTATTATGGGATTTTGAAGGCTCCTATTGATATACAATAGCTACACCAACCGACACTTATGGATCCAAGAACCTGTTCACTTCACACAATGTATGAGCAGGCTTTTTGGAGTCTTTAGAGTCAAAGCAGCAGCATGTTTGCTTGGAAATAAATCAATAAACGCATGGACAGAAGGACAGGGAAGGTTTTGGACATCACACAGAGCAGGGATTTTAGAACAGCAGAGAAACCACATTGTAATTTCAAACAGTAAGTTAGGATTTCTGGCAGAACAGGTATTTTTTGTGCACTTGAATCATTTTTGCAAGGATACAGCATGGGAAAATGTGCATTTATTGCAATGATGTACTGATTTGTATTTATTTTTTGTAAACTCATGTTATAGCCTCAGTCCTAGCAAAGTCACAAACTACCCTTCTCCCATGCCTGTTCCACATCAGGAGAAGGTGGTTTAGCTAAGATCATAGGGATGTTAGAAGGAAGACCAATGTTGAACACAGGTATCAAGGAAGAATGTTCTAAAATGACCACCAGAGTAAAGAAGTTTGTAGTAGCTGAAGCTGAAATGTAAAACACATCTAAAGTCCAAACCTTTTTCCCCCCTAGGGATTGGATGGAGTGTTAGGCCGCGTACACACGAGGAGAAATGTCCGCTGAAACTGGTCTGCAGACCAGTTTCCGCGGACATGTCCGATCGTGTGTACGGCCTAGTGGACAGGTTTCCAGCGCACAAAAGTTTCTAAGCATGCTTAGAAACTTGTCCGCTGGAAACCTGTCCGTCGGACATGTCCGCTGGTTAGTACGCCTAACCAGCGGACCAAAATCCCCGGCATGCGTCAAATTGATTCGACGCATGCGTGGAAGCATTGTACTTCCTTGTTTTACGTCACCGCGTTCTCTGTCTGCAGGGATTTTGGTCTGATGGTGTGTACACACATCAGACCAAAAGATCCCCAGAGACATGTCCGATGAAAACGGTCCGGGACGGTTTTCATCGGACATGTCTCCTCGTGTGTACAGGGCCTTAGCGGTTAGAACCTCTGTCAATTGGTAGTGTGGGTGGGTGTAGTCCTGCTTGGCCCCTCCACCAAACATACAATGTTGGACTGAGGTAAGACCCATTGGTTGCTTGGCCTCTTTTTGGAATATAACCGAACATGTTTTTCAATACAGGTCTCATCATAGTTGACCACTTTGGCACAGTTCCTGGTACTCATTGATGGACTTTTATGGATTCCTGTTTTAACTTCTCACCCTTTAAATATGCCATTGTTGATAAATTATTGTTTACTGTTTATAATGACATGGCCATTTTGCACTCTCTTGTATTACATTATAATTTGTATACTGTTATTTTGAAAACTGAATAAAAAGATTGAAACATATCCTCTGTCAATTTTTTTTTACTGGGGTCTCCACACTGGGAAGATTCACTCCTCTCTATTTGTACTGGTGCCCTAAAATGACGAGATTTGAGTTGTGATGAGAACAAGAATAGAAGGCCGATCTTCCAATGAGAACACTTGCTCCAGTGATAACTATCTATGTCAAGAATTACCTTTACTTTGAATAGGTGTGCTTTAACTTGCTTTTTAATTTGATTTTGCTTTTATTTACTGAAACAATTAGTGAACAGAGTTTTAACTTTTCCTGTCCTATCAAACACTAAGAAATGGCTTTTGCTTTAGATACATTTTAAAAATATGCATCAAGCTAACCATTGAGAAATTTAAATAATATCTCCTCTTGAAATTGTCAGATGTCACTTTGGAAGTGTATTCTCTGGATCAAAACAAGAGCAACCAATCAAGAATCAATAAAGATTTGGTAAGCCTCCATGAGTAATCACACATCATAATTCATGGCGCTATCACCATACAACCCCCTAACCCTTGAATGTTGTGATTTGGCTGTGGTTGTTCTCGTCAGCTGCTCAGTCCAGTTTTTTTCAGGGAATTTACGGAAAATGGCCAGTTTCTGCATGCTTCACTTATTACTGCTTGATGGCAGACTATTAAAGTACATATCTCGATTACCAGCCAGCCCAATCTCAGATTCTTTCCCAAGTTAATCTCTGCTTAATGGCCTTCCATGATAACAATTTTTAAATTCTTAATTAGGAATCTGTAAGGACTTGTAACAGATGAGACAAAAGGGTGATTTGCAGTGACAAGACTTCCAGGACAGCCATACTGTATGAGATACTACTGACCTCTGATGCCTATTTACAAAGGTCAGAATGGCTATGTCCTCCTTTTATGCATAGGGAATATGTCTGATGCTAATGTCTATATGGAAATGTCAACTAAGGTTAAAGTAATCCAAATCATTTAATTTTGCAGAAGACTTCACCAAATGTTGTCCTTGCAATGTACATTTTGCTGATAATGTTCTCCACCTTAATATTGGCACCATCCATATTTTCAATGGAAAAATAAACACTCCTAAAGGGTGAGTGATTTTAGAATTTTCACTTTTTTCTTTACTATTATGTCTGCATTTTACTTAAAGGGGTTGTAACCCTCCTGTTTTTTCACCTTAATGCATCCTATGCATTTAGGTGAAAAAACATCTTACAAGCTGGATGGATGGATGCTATGAAAGATGGATGGATGCTATGAAAGATGGATGGATGCTATGTATCACCTCACATGGACAGGTTTTCCAGGCCACTTTGGCAGTCTTGGTTTCGGACCAGATTTTGCAGTCCACTAGTGACCACCTGTTGGCCTGGAACTCAGGAAGCCAAACTCGAGAGAGCTACTGATGTGAAGTTTGCTTTGTGAGAGAAAGAAAGGGTTTGTATTATTTTTGTTTTAGAGGGGAGGCCCGTCACATGTGAGTTAGGAAACTGAAATGTTTAGCTAGTGCCTGGCTGGCTAGGATTTATTCTCTGTTTTGTTTGTTTGATTTTACATGCAACCTTTTACATAAAACGGGCTACACGTCAGATTTTAAGAAAACCTGCCTTCTGGATTACCTTTTTGTCAGGCAAAGTGATCCCCATTGAATTTATCCCTTACAATATATATATATATATATATATATATATATATATATATATATATACAGGGCTTTTTTTCTGGGGGAACTTGGGGGAACTCAGTTCCACCACCTTTGGCTCAGACCCTTTGGTGCCCGCTCACCACAATCACTTGTAAACACAGAAGTCTGGTTTCTGTGTTTACAAGTGACAGCTTTGTAACCCCCTGAACTCTGCACTCTGTATGTAATGCAATTCTGGTATTTAATGCCCCTTTAAGACCCTTCTACTGTTTGTGAAATCTGAACGGGTCGTGGTTGAGTTCCTGTACCTATTTTCTGAGAAAAAAAGCTCTGTATATATATATAGGGCTTTTTTTCAGGGGGAACTTGGGGGAACTCAGTTCCACGACCTCTGGCTCAGACCCTTTGGTGCCTGCTCACCAAAATCACTTGTAAACACAGAAGTCTAGTTTCTGTGTTTACAAGTGACAGCTCTGCACTCTGTGTGTAACCCCCTGAACTCTGAACTCTGTATGTAATGCAATCCTGGTATTTAATGCCCCTTTAAGACCCTTCTACTGTTTGTGAAATTTGAACGGGGTCATGGTTGAGTTCCTGCACCTATTTTCTGAGAAAAAAAGCTCTGTGCACTGCCAAAAAATGTTTTTTTTTTTGTTTATGTTATTTTTTATTTTTTTTCAGAAATTCAGGAAATTCAAAAAGTTATTCTTTTCCGTTTTTGTTTCATTTGTTTTTATTTTTTCGTAAATTCGGGAAAATCGAAAAAAGAATTGTTTCCGTTTTCTTCGTTTTTTTTTCTTTTTTCGTAATTCGGGAAATTCAGAATTTTGTGATTTACGAAAAAGCAAAAAACGAATAAAACGGAAAAAGGGAAATTTCCGAAAAAAAACAAATGAAACGAAAATGCAATTATTTTTTTCCGGAAATTCTAAAAATTCGAACATTTTCAATTTTCGAAATGTTAAATTTTTCAATTTTCGAATTTTCAATTTTTTTACTTTTCGAATTTTGAAAATTCTAAATTTTGAAAATTCTAAATTTTGAAAATTCTAAATTTTGAAAATTCTAAATTTTGAAAATTCTAAATTTTGAATTTTCAAATGTTAAAAATTTAGAATTTTCATATGTTAACATTTTTGAATTTTCGAAATTTTGAATTTTCAAATGTCAAAAATTTCGAAAATTGAAAAATTTGAAAAATTAAAAATTCGAAATTTCAAAATTAGAAATTTCGAAAATGAAACATTCTAAATTTCGAAAATTAGAAATTTCTAAAATTGAAAAATTCCAAAATTTCAAAAATTCAAAAATTTCAAAAATTCCAAAATTCCAAATTTGAAAATGAAAAATTAATTAATGTGCCTATGTGTACTGGTGTCAGTGTGCTGTTGGTGCGACTTACTTGTGATGTCTTCTCTCCTCTCGCCGGATTGAAAATACCGCCGAGAGGAGAGGTGACATCACTTCCTCTGCCAGTGTTTACATTACACAGGCAGAGGAAGTGCAGAGCAGAGGCTATGCGGATAGGCTGGGAGCGATCGCGAGGGGGCGGACAAAAACAAACAGCCGCCCCCTCATCTCGGATCGCTCCCAGAGGTAAAACGCCCGCCGCATGTAGCGGGGGGGGGGTCCCGATCGGACCCCCGAACCGCAAGAAGGCAGGAACGGACATGTACGCCCATCTGCTTGTATGTGCCATTCTGTGGACGTACATATACATGCCGCGGGCGTTAAGTGGTTAACTGTCAATTTCAGTTAACTGTTAATGTCAGTTAATGTCAGTTAACTGACAATTTCTGAGGTGTGGTTGGGCAGGCACTGTGGTGATCTCCATGGTGATCTCCATTTTTAAATGGAGTAAAAGTGAATTATTTTTTTTTACAAAATCAAGCCTCCCTCTCAGAGGGGGCCCTACTCTTGTAGCAGCCTGCCATGGGATTTGAACCCATGGATCTCGGCATCATAGCCCAGCCAAGCTAGGCAATTCGAAAATGAAAAATTCGAAATTGCGAAAACTGAAAAATTCGAAATTGCGAAAATTGAAAAATTCGAAATTGCGAGAATTGAAAAATTCGAAATTGCGAGAATTGAAAAATTCGAAGTTGCGAAAATTGAAAAATTTGAGTGAAAATTTCGAAATTTCGAAAATTAAAAAATTCCAAATTCGGAAATTAAAAATTTTTAAAATTAAAAAATTGGAAATTTCGAAAATTGAAAAATTCGAAATGTGAAAATTCGAAAAAGAAAAATTAAAAATTTCGAAAATTGAAAAATTCGAAAATTGAAAAATTCTAAAAATAAAAAAATTCGAAAATGAAAAATTGTTTAATTCGGAATTTTGAAAACTCTAAAATTTGAAAATTCAAACATTTGAAAATTAAAAACGAAAATTAAAAAAATCGAAAATTAAATATAAAATAAAATATTTCGTATTTCTGAAAATCATAATTTCTGAAATTCGGAAATTAAAAATTCGGAAACTACAAAATTCGGAAATTCGACATTTCGGAAGTCCGAAAATTCGGAAATTGAAAAATTCAGAAATTCGATTTTTCGGAAATCCGAAAATAAAAAAAATTGTTAATACGAAAATTCGGAATTAACGAATTTCCAAATTTTCATTAAAAAACGAATTAGAAACTAAATGAATTGCACATGTCTAATATATATTATATATTATATGTATATATATGTATTCACAAGGTTTGGTATAGTCTACTTGCCAACTACTGTACTGATTGGTGCGCTTACTACATACACTCTGCATTTGCAAGACAGGAATGATACAGGAGGAGGTATGACACATTTACACCTTTAAACACCCATGTGATGGCCCAAAAACACCCACAGTAACCCTAGAACCCACCCACATCAACTTCCAGAACTGGTACAAGTGACTCCCATAGCCTGCCCTAAAGCTACAGAGGCTCAAAAGCCCATTAGAGATGTAGTATCAGGACTGGAAAAGGAAGGAAACAGGAGGTCAGAGGACTTTGAAATTCAGTCAGGAAAAGTGACATCACAAATATAGGAACCCACAATATACAGCTAAAGGAGGTAAGTTACACACAAACTGATGCCGGGACTGTGATTCATTTATATGCACAATGCATCTCTTGTTTTGGGGAGGAAAAGCTGGAGGTCTTCTTGAATTAAATTGAATTGTATTATCAACAATATCTTCAATGGTTAACCTCCCTGGCGGTATGATTCTTTCTGATTTTAGGTGCTGAAAGCCGTACCATTATTAGGAATAACTCACTGCCATAAAGGGACACTTTTGGTTGCTATGGACAATCTACATTTTGTAGGCAGAAAGAACATTTTTTATTATATAAAAGTACATGTAGGACACTGGGCAGACCACTAGGGACAAGGGGTGTGTGTATTTTTTACATACAGTACTGTAATCTATAAGATTACAGTATACTGTATGTAATGTGTTTGTTTACATTTTTAATTTGGCGCCGTTCTCTGCCCCCGTGCGTCGTAATGTCACAGGGAACGGAGAATGACGGCACACGGGGACACTGTGTGAATCAAGCGAGCACCCACTCGCTCACACAGCGGAGATTGCATCGCTGGATCCACAGACAAGGTAAGCCAGCGTGCGCTGCAGGCTCTCTGCATAGCTACCCCGAGCGTGACTCGAGGATACCGATCCTAGCATAAAAAAAACAGCCCGAGTCACGCTCGGGAATACCACTAGGAGCGTTAAAGTAGCACCATAATTTACAGTGGTACCTTGATTTTGCATATGTTTGTAAATGTGTGAACCTTTTACTTAGATAAAACATATTTTAGTTAGGTTTGCTTTGCTTGCTAGAAGAGTTTTAGAGTACCGAAGATCAAAGAAAATCCAGAAACAAATCTTGAAATATTGAATGGTAATGTAAAAATAAATGTTGCGCTGTGGAACATTTATTTTTACATTACCGTTCAATGTTCGTCACATTGTAGTGTAGCTGCTTTAGTTTTACATTTTTCTCCTTTTTTTTTGTTCACTTTGGTAGCGCAATATTTTCCTTATATTTGAAATATTATTGGACTATTCTTGGAAATTAGGTACTGTCAGAAACTTGGTACTGCAATTAGTAAAAGTGGCCACAGCCACAAAGTCTCTGTGTAGTATCAATACTACACAGTGCATCAGAGCCATGTGTCTGTGTCTCTCATTGATTGTTGCTTTCATAATAATAATAATTGGCCAGGTGGCTTAGACAGGGGCCTCTTCTGTGTGCATTGAGGGCATCGCAACCTCCAGGCATTTTTTTTTAATAAGACTTACGTTGGATGTTTATGGTGACTGTTGTGTCTTTTCCTGCTGGAATTGCTTTATTGGTGGCACGACACGTGATGATCTGACCATTCTCGATGTCTGTGGGTGAGACAAAAAGCGTGCTTTTGATACTTTCCCTCTTTGCATCCTGTGGTTGTGTCTGTAAAACAGAGAAGATGCTTTTAAGAAAAGTTATAGAAAAACACCACTGATCTAAATTACTGTTCCCCAGTTATGGTAAGATCTATTCAAACGTGTTTCCAATTCTGCCTCATCATTGCCACAGGGTCCCATGCTCCCTGCTGCATTCTTTATAATGTAAATAAACAAAGAAGCGCAACACAAAAAGTAAAGAGGGCTGGTAATGGGAGCAGCAGATGGACAGACTTGGAAACTTGAGTACAGAGATCTTTCTTTAAGACAGAAATAAGCATCCAGTGATTGAAATATCAACTTTAGTTGTACTAAAATGTTAGTGTACTTGTTGTGACTTAAATTGTCAACAGGTTTAGCTCCCATATGTGTCGGTCTATACTTCATTATCTTCTAAAGCAGGGGTCTCCAAACTTTTCAAACAAAGGGCCAGTTTATTGTCCTTTAGACTTTTGGAGGGCCGAATTGTGGCCACCGTGGGCAGAAAATGTTCCAGGCCCAGCATCAATGAGAATAATTATGGCCTTGGAGTTGGTGGTCAGTAGGAGGAGGAGTAGTGCCCCTATCAGTAGGAGGAATAGTATCCCATCATTGGTATCAGTAGAAGAAATAGTGCCCCCTTGTTGGTGTCAGTGGGAGGAATTTTGCCTCATATCAGTGGGAGAAATAGTGCCTCAAAGGCCAGATAAAGGCTAGCAAAGGGCCATATCTGGTCCTTGGCCGCAATTATGGAGACCTGTTCTAATTCTCCCAGAAGCTCTGAAATCTGGGGAAGTCTATTTTGTAAATTCTGCTTTCTCCAATGAAGTGATTTGGTCCTTCGCTTCTGCCACTGGCCCATCACGATGTCCGTTTCCCTGACAGTTGTGGGGTGTGGTAGATGAGAGAGGTGTGCCAAAGTGCCAAGTCATTATTTGATTAACAAAGAACCTCCAACCCCCATGATAATATATAGGAAGACACAGTTGGTACACTTTAGAGCAGATTTATGCTTGAGTAACCATCATGTACCAACAATATTCAAAGCCTAACTCCTGGTGATTTTTTTTTAAACTTTTAAATAGAGGGAAGAGTTACAATTCTGTCAGTTCTTTCTTTCGAACTTTGACCCCATTATGGAGATTTTCCACCACTTTCAGTCATTTAGACACCCATACAAGAAATGGAGTGGTTGTCACCAGGGCAGGAAGCCACAGACAGCAATAAAAACATCATGGGCCCATTCACACAATAGTGGTGCAGTGACGTGTATGTACATGTGTTAATGTAATACATTGGAATTTGTTGGGAATGGCAACCCAACGCACTTAAATGATGGATTTGTGCTGCAACACACCAGGGGCTCATGCACACAGGACATTTTTACAGCTGCTGTCAGGGGCGCCTGACTTTTTTTTTTTTAACTGTCTCCATGTTAGCCTATGTGTACATGCACACATGAATGAATGAATGAATGAAAAACTTATAGAGCGCGGCACATGCGAACTGAATCGCCTCTGGGCGCTTGTTGTTCCTGTCTCCTTTGATATCAAAAGAGATGAGTCTTGATCTTTCTCCTGAAGGCTAAGTGATTCGCCTCCAACCGAATGCTGGCTGGTAAAGCGTTCCATAGTCTGGGACCTTGGACGGCGAATCTTCTTTCTCCTTTGGACTTGTAGTTGGCTTTTGGGATCTGTAGTAGGTTCTGATTGGTGGATCGCAAGATGTGATTGGGATTGTGAGCTTTTATTTTATCGCATAGATATTGGGGGGCATTCCCATGGACACATCTATGCGTTAGACAGAGAGCTTTAAAAGCAATCCTGTCTTTAACTGGTAGCCAGTGAAGGGATCTCAGTGAAGGTGAGATTGATTCCCAGGGTTTTTTTCCAGTCACAAGTCTGGCGGCCGTATTTTGAACGACTTGCAGACGAGCGATTTGGTACTTGGGGAGTCCGAGGTAAAGGGCATTTGCATAGTCCAATCTGGAGTTGACAATTGCTCCCACCACGACCGCTAAGTCTTCTTTGGGGATGAAGGGGGTAAGTCTGCGTAGTAGGCGCAACAGATGGTGAGATCCGCTGACTACTGATCCTATTTGTGCGTCCATTGTCATAAAGGAGTCAAAGATGACCCCGAGACTTTTGACTTTGGCGCTAGGGGTGATGATTTTGCCCAGAATGGGCGGGGGTGTCCAGGTTGTTGCAGGTTGATTCC
Organism: Rana kukunoris; assembly: GCA_029574335.1. NCBI lineage: Eukaryota > Metazoa > Chordata > Amphibia > Anura > Ranidae > Rana > Rana kukunoris. The sequence continues at coordinate 129,495,200 of CM056058.1, forward strand.
TTTGCTTGGCGTGAAACAGAAGAAGTTCTGTTTTCGCTCCATTGAGTTTAAGATAACTCTTTGTCATCCAGTCCTCTATCAAAGAGAGGCATGTCTCTAGATTGAGGTGGTGATCCTTTCTGTTGCAAATGCGGAAATAAAGTTGCGTGTCGTCTGCGTATGAGTGATACAGCAGGTTTTGGCTGTTGATAATCTCAAAAAGAGGACGAAGATAAATGTTAAACAGCACTGGTGACAGAGGCGATCCTTGAGGGACTCCGCATGTTACTGTGCGTTTCTCAGATGTGAAGGGTCCTAATTTCACTGTTTGCGATCGGTTTTCCAAAAAAGAGGAGAACCAAGATAAATCGCCTTCTGCGACTCTGGCTACTTCAGCAAGTCGCGTCAGTAACAGTTTGTGATCTACGGTGTCGAAAGCTGCACTAAGGTCCAACAGAACTAGAAGACAAGATTCTCCTTCGTCTGCGGCCTCGAGAACATCGTCCCATACTTTGAGCAGCGCGGTTTCAGTCCCGTGTCCGGGACGGAACCCTGATTGCAATGGGTCAAGTAGCTTGTGGGTATCCAGATGCTGTTGCAGCTGTTGTACCACTACTTTCTCCATTACCTTTGAGAGTACATTGAGGCTTGTTATGGACGGCGGTGGAGTGGGTCCTTGGGGTCCAGGGAGGGTTTCTTAAGGATGGGTTGGATTATACCCTCTTTCAACTGTGAGGGTACTATGCCCTCCAAGAAAGACTGGTTGATAAGCTGCGTGATGGGAGGAGCCAAGATGTAGGCGCATTCCTTTAGCAGTTTTGTGGGGATAATGTCATTTGGCGCTGTGCCGTTACGCAAAGTGTCAATAACATTCTTGGTGGCCTCGATGGAGATGGGTTCCAGGGTGAACTTACCTGATATAAGAGAATTACTATGGGTGTTATGTGAGAGGCTGCAGGGGGGGCTAAGGGGGGGATTGTTTTGCTGAATGCTTTCACGGATTGCCTCAATTTTATTAATGAAGCAATCCGATAGTTCATTGCAAAATTCTTGTGTGTCTGTATTGGGGGCTTCAATACATCCTGGTTTCATGGTCTGAGTGACCATCTTGAAGAGTTCGCGGGGGCGGTTTAAGGCGCTGTTGATAGCCTCTGAAAAATAATTTTTCTTGGCTTGGAAAATTCCTTTGTGGTATTTTCTTGTCGCCGCCTTGTAGATGGACAGGTTTAGCTCTGAGGCACTTCTTTTCCAGGCCGATTCGGCCCTTCTGCGTTCTTGCTTCAGTAACGACAGCTGGTTGTTAAACCAGCTGCGGTTGTTTTTCCGGATGCGGGTTTTGCGTTTCGGCGCTACCAAGTCGGCTGACTGTAGGATGGCCGAATTTATGGCCTCCAGCGTTTCAACGGCCGTTTGATGCGGTTGAATTGTTTCTATTTTTTCCCTTAAAGTGGTTTTGAAGAGTTCCGAGTGGAGCTTCTTCTGACATCTAGTCCAGTGTGTTGTCGCTGGATTTGATGTTTTTGTTGCGGGGGGGATTGTGGAAATAATGAATTTAATTGCATGGTGGTCTGTCCATGGCAACTTTTCATTTTCCAAAATTTTTATTTCCAGGGCTTGTCTGAAAATAAGATCGAGTGTGTGACCTGAAGCATGTGTGGGCCCACATACTAGTTGCTGTGACCCTAGATCCACCAGGTGGTTAATACAGGCATCGGCAATGGGGTCTTGTGCGGAATTGGCCCAGAGGTTGAAATCCCCAAGCAGCAGAAAATGTTTGCTGTTGAGGGTGTAAGTGGAAAAGAAATTCGTCCATGATGATAGCAGCTGCGATTTTGGGCCGGGCGGCCTATAGCAGAGCAGAATGTGGATGGTCTCCTTTGAATTTGTTTGCAGTTGTAGCGTAAGGGTTTCCATGAATGGAAGAGGATTTTGAAGGGCTGGTTTTGTGATTGCAAGCTGAGTTTTGCAAATTACCGCCAGGCCTCCTCCTCTCTGCCCTATTCTGTTTTCCGTTATAATACGGAAACTTTCATTTGGAGTCATAAGCCTTTAGGGGCAGCAGAAAAAAAAACGACAGCCTGTGTGTCCAAGAGCAGGACTGTGAAAGCGAAAAACGCCCAAAAAACACAGCTAAGCTTTGTAACAGGCGTTTCACTACGTTTGAAGGCGTTTTTACATTATAGGGAGTGTTTTTACTAAACAAATGCCAAAAAACACCCATAAACACTATTAAAAAATGCAGCCAACATTGCGTTTTTAACGCTGCTTTTTTAGACGTCCTGTGTGCATAAGGGGTAAGGCTGTGTGCATAAGGGGTAAGGCTCTATTCATATGGTCATAAAAGAAGTGTTTTTTTTATTGACGGATCTGAAAGGAGCAATTCACACAGTTTTGTAAACATGAGATATGTTCAGAGTCATAAAACAGTCCAAAAATCTGTTTATAAAAATGCACTTTATGCAGGTATATGCATTTGTAAGCGCGTAAAAGAAGTCTAAACAAAGTGGGAAAATTATTGAAATATAGAAAAATTATGTACGCATACATGACTTTATGCATTTAAATGCATCTACTTGCAAGTATTTTACAGATAATTACGCAGGAACTTTTCTCCTAGAAAACACGTGTAATACCATCAGTAACATTTTTTTATTTTTTTTTAAAGCTGTGTGATTGAGACTTAGCGTGTGGTGTGCTGTGCTGCCAGAAATGGAACATGCACCTTTTTTGGTGCATTGTGTGGAGATGAAAAGAAAACAGACAGAAGCTAACCTTTCACTACTTTATCTAAACCAAATGGAAATTTTAACATAAGAGAAATTGGCTCCACACCACCGTGAAGATGCTTAAATCATATATTCCATTAAAATCGCAAATGAAGATAGCATATGAAACAAAGAGTAAAGATATAGCTGTTAACGCGTTGCGTTTCACACAGATGTTAGAAAGGTTATAAATAAGCACCAACATATGTGTGAAACGTGTTAACAGCTAAAGCATTACTCTGTGTTTCATGTGCTGTCTTCAGCATCTCACAGTGGCGCGGAGCTGATTTTTCTTATCTTGGTATGTGCTGGTGGCAAGCCGGGGTGAGATTGAAGTATGTGTGGAGTGATCTCACTTGGAACTGTGTAATTTCTTTCTTGGAAATATGAACATTTTACTGAAGTTAATCCCAAAATTATTTAGAATGATTTTTTTTTTGTTGCATTCTTTATTTATAGTTTTATTGCATTACAAAAAAAAGGAGGAACAAGTTGGGAGAAAAAAAGAAGGTACATTTCCAATACTGAACTTCAGCAGTTTAGCATGTAACAAGGAAGTACTGGTACATCGATGTGCACTCATATAGAATGATGTAGATGAAAAAGAGCTTGGACACATGATAATACATTTCGAACAGGTGACATGAAAGTCCAATAGCCCCCATGGTGCACATCTCAACTTTCTGCATAATAACATGAACAGGCTGTATTAGAGGCATGTCATGACCTAATAATTAATGACAGAATGCCTCTCAAGGTTGATCGATAATAGTAAGATTGGCATAGGGGGTAAGGACCAAGGAATCCAGGTAGTTAATAAAAGTGACTTGTAATGGGAACTAATGGTTGGGCAAGGAGGGTGGAAGGGAAAAAAGAATGGGAGTGTAAGTAAGGAGCACTAGATAGGGAAGCCATACCCCTATTGTCACCCAGTTTGAATATTAAGCATAGTTTCCATAAGGCAAACGGACACGATCAAGAAGATTAAAAAAAATTGCAATGGGATGTTGCTAGTGAGCAATTTTTTAAACATGTCTGTACAGGAATATTCTATCCAATAAAACCATGTGGTTAGACATTTAGAGTACATGTTTTCCAAGGAGTTGGTAAGGCTCTCCATCTACCGATAGTCTTCCATCCATTTGAGCTACTGTTGAATTGTTGATGGTGTGGATGTTTTCCACAGTGCCAGTGTGCAGTATTTACCAGCGCAATACAGGTGTTTTAGAAATTGTTACCAGAATTGAAGTATGATGTAGGAAGAAAAACGCTGGTGACTTAGGAATTGTCCTTTCTGTCAATTTTTGGGAAATCTCATGTACTCATGTCCAGAAATGATCTAGAATTGGGTAAGACCAAAAAAACATGTAGCATATCTCAGTAAACATGTCTCAAGAATGCTGCTGGGAGGGTAGGATACATAGAATTTGGCACAGCAGGAGTATGGTACCAATGTGTACCCATCTTATATCCAGATTTGTGGTATTTGCTACTTATGGAAGAATAATAAGGACAAGATGAGTATTTTGGATTGTGCTTTTGCAGAAAAGGTAACGCCCAACTCCTTTTCCCAGTATTCTAGATAGTGTTAAGGGGTTCCAGATATTTCTCTTAGGAGCCATTAGAAAAATTATTATTTTAAACGCAGGAGCCTTAACCTGCAGCATGTTTCTATTGTTGCTCTAGCTTACTCTGTTTATTCTCTCACACTGTATCTCTCTTCCTCTATCTTTCTTCCATCTGGCATACTTTGAATACAAAAGCAGACAGAAAAAAAAGGAATACAGACAGAAATAAAGAGGTTTGATTATAATCATTATATGTGTACATTGGAATTTATATATATTTTTAATAGTATTTGTGTGCATTTTTAGTAATATTAAAGTGTCAGTATGGCACACTCTTCATTGTTGTTTACTCAGATCTGGAATGTATCCGCTTCCTCTGAGGAGTGCAATATTTCCAGCAAATTATCTTAAAACCTCTTCAGATCACCAAGCCCCTACTTCTCGGGAAGGAGGCAGTTTACCTCCATCAACTGTTACACTAAGGTCGCCATGGAGATGGGATATCAAAAGGCTATTGAGATGTTATTTCAGTGATTAAAAATAACAAATGAGAGAAGGAAGAATTTTATGTCCTAATAAAGAGTAATTCATGTGCCTTGTATTTAGTGTTTCTAGCATGAGATCCACAACGTGATACAAGCACACATTACATATAGATGGCATCTTGCTTCTTAATTAGAAACTGATATATTAAACCACGTATTGTTGTTGTAAACAATAAAAATACACCCAATTAAACGCGACACTGTCACCTTCTTATCTTTGTAATGCATACTCCAACCCCCGGGTCACACTAGAACGTGGTGCATAAAAACCCAAGATCCGTAGGCAATTCTTGCAATCTGTAGAGGGTGTCAGTGCAAAGTTAAAGACACCCTGAATGCAGTGCATTTTCCTGCGCCAAATTGCATGGTACAAAAGTATCATGTGATCTAGTTGCAGTGTGTGTCCAAAAGTAGTGCATACACTACTTTCATTCAATCCGATGTGATTTGACCCCATTCAGAATAACTGGGCTCAAATCGCACCACACTAAATTGCATGTCAATGCGGTGCGCATACCTGTGCGATTCATAGAGTTAAACCAAGCCTACAACATATACAATGTTTTTGTTGTCAGTACTTCATCTTCCAGTGAAAAATAACTTTGGATTTCCAACACATCTTTGTGTGAGTAGATGTTGTCACTCCTTATCTTTTTTGTTATTTTTACTTGTTATAGTTTTCATTGATTGTTGTGTTCGGATTATATTTTTCTCTTTTTTCTTTTTGTAATTTATAGCTCACACGTCTCTGCTTTTGCAGAAAATACTGCACCTGTCACAATGGTCCTATAAAGTACACTGTATGACCAAAGCTGTGTGGGCCCACTATTCCAAAATCATGGCTATTATTTTTTGTGTTCACGACCCCAAACACACACACACACCCTGTGGCTTAATTAACCTCCTCCTCCAGGAAGACTTTCCATAAGATTTTGGAGTTTGTGTGTGGGAATTTGTTCCCATTTGTGAGATCAGGTTCTGATGTTGGGTGGGAAGACCTGGCTCACCACTGACATTCCAATTCATCCCAGAGGTGTTCAGTAGGGTTGAGGTCAGGGCTTGTGCAGATCACTAAACTCCAAACTGGTCAAACCAAGTTTTTATAGACTTAGCCTATGCTAGAATAGTAAAGGGTCTTTCTCAAACTGTTATCACAAAGCTGGGAGTGAATAGTTGTCTAAAATTACTTTGTATGTTCTAGTATTTCCAGTAACCTTTGCTGGAAACATTTAAACTCAATTATGTGGAAGGGTGTCCACAAACTTTAGACCATACAGTGTAGCTCACACTCTAATGTCTCCAGCACAGTCTACATTATGGTCACACTGGCTAGTTGCCTGCCCGTCTAACTAGCATGCAGCCAAAAAAAGTGGCAACTCCTGATTTGTGTGCTTTGAGTCAGTAACTCTGAAAGTATTGAAGCCAGCCAACTCGCACATAACATGTCCTCAGTGTACCATTTCTCAAAGGGATGTGGCTGAAAATAATAATAGTGATTTGATTTACATAAATAAATGCATCTGCAGATTGTAAGTGTTCACATGCATGGATATATATTTTGGGCAGTGTTTTTTGGTACATTGAACAAACACGTTTTTTTGTGGTGCCAGCCTTTCAATTTTAACAGCAAACCATTCAAAGCATGCTCTGGGCATTGTTTTCCGAGTCTAATCACGTGTTGTCAAGCCAGAAAAGGTTGAAATCGGGAAGTTTTTGAAGTTTGCAAAATTGCAGAAAAAAATTCAAAGCCTCTCATCCTTAAAATGATCAAAGTCTACATGCATAAAGGAATTCAGTATTTCCACTTTGAACTAGCTTGTATTCATAAGTTCCCATGTCCATAGAAGGTCTACTGGCCCTAGTATAGATGGGAATATTCAGACATCACGATATTGCAATCGCGCTTACTGAAATCTTTTAGTGTGTGTCCTGTAATAACCAATCAGAATCTGCCTTTAGGTTAGAAAAGAAAAGAGAGATTTGGAACTTTCATTCATCCAGTGCATAGAAGGTTACAGGATAGATCATTCCCATACACTATGCTGCCTTTTCTATGGCTCTCCAGCTGATTGATGAGAGGCCTCTCTCCAGGATGCCAATTTTGGCTGATTGCACATTGAAAGTGCCCCATGGAGGTGTCTGCACCTGCAGCGTCTTTTGCCATGATTGCAGGCTCAGACCGCCTGGCAGTAGAGAGTGGCAGCTGCTGACTGAACAAGTTCCTGTGTATAGCAATCTGTATATGATTCTGACATCTAAGCACTGTCTATGGCTCTTGTGTAATAACAGCATCTCTCAGTACAGAATATGTGTAACGTAAAAAGCAGTTCCAGATGTCCATCGAGGGTACATGCGGTTATACCATTCCTCTTCTTTAAAGGAACACTGAATTTGATCCGAACTACTGTGCATTTAAATCGCAATAGAGAACATAGTCAGTCTTCCCACTGAGCCTCTTATTTTTAATGTAACATTCAAAAGACTTTCCCAATGGGGCAGCGATTTCTATGAATCAGTAAACGAATGCACCAATACTTTTTTCCTCCCTCCTTTATTCTTTTTTTCCCCTAATAATTCTTACTTTCTTATATATATAGCTTAAGTGAATAGTGTTGTGATGCGTCAATGGGTTCATCACTGATCCACTTACATGGATGCCTTAGATCAGGGGTAGGCATCCTCGGCCCGCCAGCTGTTTTGAAACTACAAAGCCATATAAGACATTGCAAGACCCTGACAATCAAAGGCATGACTCCTAAAGGCAGAGGCATGACGGGCTTTGTAGTTTCACCACAGCTGGAGGGGCAAGGTTGCCTACTCTGCCTTAGATTAAGAAGGCAAACTCAAATTCACAATGAGTCGGCCCTCAAAGTACCAGTTTCATCTGGGGTGCACTACGTATAGAGTGCAGGGTTCAGGGGTGCGCTACGTACAGAGTGCAGGGTTCAGAGGTGTGCTACGCAGGGCTCAAAATTTCAAGTCGTGAGCTACTAGCCAGTTACCCCACCCAACCCTTACCCTGCCCCCAATCACGCCATCATAAATTATCTCATGAAATGACACTTAAATTTTTTATGCAGAAATACGTTACAAAAATAAATATTAACAACTTTATCAGTTCCCCTCAGCACAGCCCCACCAGTGCCCATCATTGCAGCGTGACCTGTGCCCATCATTGCAGCGTGACCTATGCCCATCTTTGCAGCCTCACCGTGCCCACCATTGCAGCCTCATCGTGCCCCACCATTGCAGCCTCACCGTGCCCCACCATTGCAGCCTCACCATGCCCCTATTGATGCCTCACCATGCCCCACATTGCAGCCGCTCTGCTCACTCTCACACAGCCCCACCTGTGATAGACAGAATGTGGATCCAATGCTGAGATTCATTCTGTCTATCACAGGCGCGGGGTTAGGAGGAGGTGGGGCTGTGTGAGATCAGTGAGCAGAGCAAAGACAGTTTCAATGTAAGCTGTTAAGGCTTGTTTTACCACTCGGTGATCCCTTGGCTCTCCTCTAACTCCATGCACTCTTTTACTGGGAGAACTGCTCCCGATCAACCCCACCCACTGGCAGTGCTCACCCGGGCGCTTGTGTCCCCCCCCCCCGCCCCCCTGCTTCCCCTGGGACAGCGCGGCCGTCCTTCTAAGGATAAGCCACGGCTCTCCCCAACGGAGCAACAATTGCACTTTGGTTGTCTCCCGTTCTCCTCCAGAAAGCCATCAGCAATCGAGCCATCCCCCCGCCGCCTCTCCACCCCAGTCACACCCTCTCCAACCATCCGCGCCGACCTATGGTGTTTTGCGGCGGCCGAATCTAGGAAAGACCGCGGCTTCACCCGCGGCCTAGTGGCGCGCCGCACAAACACCCAGGAGATTCCCCTAAAGCCGCCCAGAAACCCCCCTCTTACTATAGGAGGACCTCCATCCTCTCCCTGATTGCCCACCAGCCTCCCCTAGGGACAAATCCACCAAGCTGACAGCCCCCAGCTTTTTCCTGAATTACTTCTCCCCCTATTCTGCCCCACCGCATATCCACCACCTCTGTGGCACTTGATCCAGGGTTTATTTGCTGATCGCCCTTGAGGGGTCAGGAAGGAATTTTTTTCCCTTGCCGCAGCACATCGAATAGCGCGACCAGGTTTTTTTTGCCTTCCTCTGGATCAACCTGGGAGCGAGGATTTAAAGAAATCTCCCCCCCCCCATCCCACTAAAACCGCACTGGCACCCCCGATGCTTGATGACAATGGCTAATCTGCGATACTCTGCAGACACCATTCGGAGTCTGAGGCGATTCGCCACAGTATTACCAGCCATCACCAAAAAGGCCTTAAGAACTGAGCAACTATTGAGAATCGATCGACGATCGACTGTCAAAAATTTCAGTCATCCATCCCAACCTGAGCACATATCTTGTGCTTTGATCAACACAAGATCGGCAGTAAAACACCGATTAGAAATCCATGATCTCATTCTTCAATACGATTTAGACTGCCTCTTTATTACAGAAAGCTGGCTCACAGCCGACTGTAACACCATTCTAGGAGAACTGGTGCCAGAAAACTACCGTATTATAACGGAAAACAGAATAGGGCAAAGAGGAGGAGGACTGGCGGTGATCCACAAGACTCATCTTGCGATCACTAAACCAGTCCTTCAAAACCCTCTTCCATTCATGGAAACCCTTACTCTACAGCTGCAAACTAATCCCCAGGAGACTGTCCAGATTCTACTCTGTTATAGGCCACCTGGGCCAAAATCGCAGCTTCTATCATCGCTGACGGAGTTTATCTCCACTTATACCCTAAACAGCAAACACCTTCTGCTGCTCGGGGACTTCAATCTCTGGGCCAACTCTTCACAGGATCCCGTTGCCGATGCCTGTATTGACCACCTGGAAAGTTTAGGGCTACAGCAACTAGTCTGTGGGCCCACACATGCTTCAGGCCACAAACTCGATCTTATTTTCAGACAAAATCTAAAAAAAAACCTTGGAAAATGAACCATTGCCATGGACAGATCACCATGCAATTAAATTCATAATTTCCAAAACTCCCCCATTGATAAAAACACCCAAGCCGGTGACAACACACTGGACTAGATCTCAGAAGAAGCTCCATCCGGAACTCTTCAAATCTACTTTGGAAAATAAAATTAAAACACTCCAAGCATTCCGAACAGCCTCAGAAACACTGGATGCCATTAATGCAGCCCTACTACAGTCAGCCGACTTAGTAGCGCCGAAACACAAAGCCCACATCCGGAAAAACAAGTCCGGCTGGTTTAACAACCAGCTGGTGCTACTGAAGCAAGAGCGCAGAAGGGCGGAAGCCGCCTGGAAGAGAAGCACTTCAGTAGAGAACCTCATCACCTACAAGGAAATAACAAAAAATACCATAAAGAAATCTTCAAAGCCAAGAAAAATTATTTTTCCGAGGCTATCAACAGCGCCCTAAACCGCCCCCGGGAACTCTTCAAGCTGGTCACTCAGACCATGAATCCAGACTGTCTTGAAGCCCCCAATTCAGATACCCAAAAATTTTGCAATGAACTATCGGATTTCTTCATCAAAAAAATTGAGGGAATCCGGGAAAGCATTCAGCAAAACAACACCCCCCTCAACCAGGCTCACAACACCCATAGAAACATTCTACATTTAACAAAGTTCACTCTGCAACCCATCACCATCGAGGCCACAAAAAATATCATCGGTACTTTGCGAAACAGCACAGCGCCCAACGATATTATTCCCACTAAACTGCTGAAGGAATGTGCCGACATCATGGCACCACCTATCATACAGCTTATAAATCAGTCATTTAAGGAAGGCATAGTGCCCTCCCTGCTGAAAGAGGGCACAATCAAGCCTATCTTGAAAAAGCCTACCCTGGATCCCAAGGACCCAACCCACCGCCGCCCCATAACAGGCCTCAACGTTCTCTCCAAGGTAATGGAAAAAGTAGTGGTACAACAGCTGCAACAGCATCTAGATACCCATAATCTACTTGATCCATACCAATCGGGTTTCCGTCCCGGACACGGGACAGAAACAGCATTACTCAAAATATGGGACGACGCTCTCGAGGCCGCAGACGAAGGAGAATCTTGTCTCCTGGTTCTGTTGGACCTAAGCGCAGCCTTTGATACGGTAGACCACAAACTATTACTGACTAGGCTAGCTGAAGTAGCCAGAGTCGCAGTAGGTGATTTACCATGGTTTTCCTCCTTTTTGGAAAACCGATCACAAACAGTGAAATTGGGACTTTTCACTTCTGAAAAACGCACGGTGTCATGTGGAGTCCCTCAAGGATCCCCCCTGTCACCGGTGCTCTTCAACATCTACCTTCGCCCACTCTTTGAAATCATTAGTAGTCAACAACTACTTTATCACTCATACGCAGATGACACGCAACTGTATTTTCGCATCTGCAACAAAAAGGATCACCATTTCAGTTTAGAGAATTGTCTCTCTTTGATAGAAAACTGGATGACCAAGAGTTATCTTAAACTCAACAGTTCCAAAACAGAACTTCTCCTGTTTCAGGCCAGTCGCAAGAGTCAACGGGCAACAACCTGGTCTCCCCCGCCCATTCTGGGCCAAATCATCACCCCTAGCTCCAAAGTCAAAAGTCTCGGAGTCATCTTTGACACCTACATGACTATGGACGCACAAATAGGGTCAGTAGTCAGCGGATCCCACCATCTGCTACGCCTACTACGCAGACTTATCCCCTTTATCCCCAAAGATGACGTAGCAGTCGTGGTAGGAACAATTGTGAACTCCAGACTGGACTATGCAAACGCCCTTTACCTTGGACTACCTAGGTACCAAATCGCTCGTCTGCAAGTCGTTCAGAATACGGCCGCCAGACTTGTGACTGGGAAAAAACCCTGGGAGTCAATCTCACCTTCATTGAGAGCCCTTCATTGGTTGCCAGTAAAAGACAGAATTTCTTTTAAAGCCCTCTGTCTGACACATAAGTGCATCCATGGGAAGGCCCCGCAATATCTATGCGAGAAGATAGAAGCCCACAACTCCAATCGTGTTCTGCGATCCACCGACCAAAATTTGGTCAAGGTACCCAAAGCCAGATACAAGTCCAAAGGAGAAAGAAGGTTTGCTTTCCAGGGTCCCAGACTATGGAACGCTTTACCAACCAGCATTCGGTTGGAGGAAAACCACCTGAGCTTCAGAGGCGATTCAGTTCGCATGTGTCGCGCTATATAAGTTTTTCATTCATTCATTCATTCACCCTCCTCGCCACTCCCAGGCAACCCAGCTCCTTGCCAGTCCTCATTTTCCACTTGAAAAATGCGAGTAGAAGGGAGCTGTGGTGGCTCAACGTGATTGGCACTGCGCTGACAAGCCATTCACCTCTGCAGCCAAGGGTTCAGATCCCGGTCTCGGCTACATGTGAATTGAGTTTGGTGGTCTCAGCCCGGGTCCCGGTGGGTGTGCTATGCAAGGTACGCCTGTGCTTAGTACACCCACCCCCCCCCCACAAAAACCACCACACTTGCACGCACACGAAATTGGTTTAAAACACATGCACTTTGGCCATGCGGTCTCCTAAAATAAAGAGAGGCGAAGGACCTATGGGGCTGGCTGGGTGGGCTAGGCCCCCTCACTCCCTCATAGGGGGAGTCCCTCTGCCCCATTGGGGTCCCGTTGGGCCCCAGTTGGGCTCCCAAGAGGAGCAGGTAGGGCGGGGTGAGTGGGAGGCCCCCCTTCACACCCGCCATTGCCACCAGGGGCATGGAGAAGGATGGCGATTGCCTCCGGGGGGAGGGTCTGCCTACTCCCAACTCCTGCAGTCCGGCTCCTCTCTCTCGAGTTCACGCACAAAAATACACTTTAAAGAAAAAAGAAAAAAAAAGAAGAAGAAAAAAAAAAAAAAAGAAAAATGCGAGTAGGCGAATGGAAAATTTGAGGGCTGAGCTACGTACAGACTGTAAGGTTCAGGGGTGCGCTACGCAGAGTGCAGGTTTCAGGGGTGGCTACGCACAAAGTGCAGGGTTCAGGGGGAATCAAGAGAGCGCTTAACAATAGCTGAGAAAGCCAGGAATGATGACAATACCGATAGGCTCTGTGATGCAGTCGTTGCAGGCTGAAAATAGGCAAGTATATGCATCTTTTTTTACACAGGTTAGTTAGTATAGGAAGGGGAGGGAATATTTTAAAGACTAGTTAGGGTTTAGCTGGAATTCTACTTTAACCATCCTCCACCCGCCCTAATTAAAATATACTGGCGGTGGGAATGTTATCTCTGATGTTCTACTAGTTGCGCACCTTATGTGCACCCTTGTGACCCACTGTGTCTGGTGGTGAACACAGATCGATGTACTGGGCCAGCCCTGGTACCATGTGATCGCTGTGACTAATCACAGCGATCACATATCAGTTGTACCTAATGGCTTATATGCATAGCCATTCATTGTGTACTAATGTGATCTCTCTGATTGGTCACAGTAATTACATGGTACAGAGATAATCACAGCAGACCTGTATCATGTGATAGCTGTGCACCAAGGCACATGGATGGATGCCATTCACAAAGTAAAAGTGATTGCTTTTACAGTGATCATTACTGTAAAAAGCAATTTATAGAGAGGAAAAAAAAAACCTGATCACCTTTCCAGAGCAGTACAGTGTCAATATGGTAAAAATATGTACGAAAAAGCTAAAAAAAAAAATGTTTTACACACTGTCACCAGTCAGTGTCCGTGACCTTGATGTGCGCAGCCTATTGCATTATGGTGTGCACCCCAGAGCAAAAACACACAAGCATGTATAATAGCAGAGCAGTGGACATGTGTCATTATGGCAGTGGACTGTGTCAATCTTTTTTGTTTTTATAATTTTTTTATATTTTTTTACAATTTTTTTTATTATTATTTTTTACAATATTATTTTTTTATTATTTGTTTACAATTTTTTTAGGCGCCCCTTGTGGGGAGCTATGGTAAAATGTCAGGGTTCTAAACAGGCACAAGAGTTTTCACTTTTGAGAAAGGGACTGAGGACAGAGCTTTCCCAGTCCCTTTCTCTGCAGCCTCAGCTGAACTGGAGAGTGAAGGAATGGGAAATGCTCTGTGCTATATGTTTCAGTTAAGACTAAACACAGGAGCGATCACTCATTGTGCCCATTCAGAAAAGGCACCTTCCCTTGCTCCCCCTTGAACCATTCCCTGCAGCAGCCGGAGTGAAAGGAGAGGAGGGAAACTGGCAGCACTGCAGTGGGGAGATAGGGCGCCAGAAAGCAGGGGAAATCGGTACCGCACAGTGTGATTAGGGTGTGCCCAAGCACGTCATCTATTTTGGTATAATAGCAACTCACAAGAAGACAGTAGTAAAGTGCTCATCAAACATCTGCTGCTCCCAGGGCTTCAGGTCTCGTGCTTTCCACTGTGTTAAGATAGCAAGGGCAGTGAATACCCACAAGGCTACTAAACAAGAAAAAGCTGCGCAAATATAAACACTACAGTGTAGAACTCCAATAATAGTCCTGTGTAGAGTAAGTGAAAGTCCCGTTCACTTACTCTACACAGGACTATTATTGGAGTTCTACACTGTAGTGTTTATATTTGCGCAGCTTTTTCTTGTTTAGTAGTATTATTTTTGTGGGTATCTCACATTTTAAGTTGCTAGCATTTTTCTAGACCATTCACATAGACAGCGCAGTATTACCACTTTTTTTCTAATACCCACAAGGCAGCTGGATTAGCAAAGACTTTCGGGTGCAGCAGGAATACGAACGTGACACCACTCGTGATGCGGCATAGGCATGGCAATGTGTTTGTAGAGCATACCCGCTCCTTGCTCAGGCCAGATGTGTTGTGTATAGCTCTATCTGTCCCAAATGGTAATTGGCACTCAAAGTGTGACAGCACTGAAAGCTGAAAATTGGCCTGGGTACGAGGGGGGTACGCGCTTCAGCAGCAGCGATACCCAGTCGCATTTTACCCTTTCTTTCTTTTACCCTTTCTTTGACTGCTAGCGGGGGTTAAAAGCACCCCCCCCCCCACGTTAAAATGTTAAAACACCCCACTGTGCCCCCTGCATCTTTCAATATGTCTTTATCACTACTGTGTACCCCCTCTCCACAACTGCACCTCTGGACCCCTTTACATTACACAGCACCTCACAGCTCTGGACCCCTTTACATTACACAGCACCCCACAGCTCTGGACCCCTTTACATTACACAGCACCCCACAGCTCTAGACCTCTTTACATTACACAGCACCCTTCATCACTGGCCCCCTTGACATTACACAGCACCACTGGACCCCTTTACATTACACTGCACCCCTTTCCCTTGACTGAAACACTACACTATATTGACAGTGTATTTATTTCAGGTCTAAAAGAGAAA
The DNA here is from genome assembly GCA_029574335.1 of Rana kukunoris. NCBI lineage: Eukaryota > Metazoa > Chordata > Amphibia > Anura > Ranidae > Rana > Rana kukunoris. Next base: position 129,510,430 of record CM056058.1, read on the forward strand.
CCTTTTGGAATGAGGGACAAATGGATTTGATTCCGGAAGAGGGACAGGCACTCTAAATAAGGGACAACTAAAAACGATGCCGTAGGTTAAACTCTGTTGTGTTTGCTCTACGTTTCCAGACTTGCTAAAAATACATCAGAAAATAGTCTAGTGTTACCTGTGGCAACATATGTTGGCGCAAACAAAGCACAGGCCTGGTAAATGATCTAAAACTGCGCTGCCCTCCTTTGTCTTCTGGCGCACATATCGTGTGTCACGGAGCTGGGTCTCTGTGCAAGGTCCCGCCCACCCTACTTTGGCTCATGTAATAGGCAGAACACTAGAAGACTATCAGACGAGCCGAACTGGGGGGACCTTGCACACAGACCCAGCTCCATGACATACGATACGAGCCCTGGAGGACAAAAGGAGGGGAGTGCTGCAGTCGCCGCATTAAGCGGCCCCAGGGCCAGTTCGGCCCTGCTCCTGGCTCTTCCTGGTGATTCCAGGGTGGAGGGGGGGGGGGAAACGACCCCCATTGCCCTATGGAGCAGATGCCCATGCTAAGGGACTCAAATAACTTTGGGAAAAAAGCCCACGCTCTCATACTATGCAGATTCCGATTTTTCTTTGAATTTTTTAATAAGAAAGAAAATAGTGGCAGATCAAATTAAATACTGTATGTTGATACAGTATCTCAATGACCCCCCCTTCCCATTTCTCATACTGAATATTGACTACATACAAAAATGTTATATCATACCTAGCATATATAATGCCTATTCATTCTTCAACTGCAAGGCCAAGGAATCACACTGGATTCTTCACGCCGAAGCCTAATGCAGCCAGAAAAGTCGGCCGCCACCTAAATATAGCAATGGCTTAACAAGCAGTAACTATATGTAAATCGGTCTGGTGCAGATAATGCTAAATGCCCTTTCATGTGGCCACTTAGTGCTCTAATTGGAGGACACTGATACCTATTACTGAACCCGCTCTGAGCTGATTAGCCTGCATTAAACCAGGAGAGGGTATTAAAGGGAGAATGCATACAATATAAATGGAACAATCAGTGATAGGGTCACATTCTGTATTTACAGTATCATATAAAACAATGGCTACAAACAGCATGCTTATTCAAAAATGGCAGTGACTATGTGAAGCATGCCAAGCAATGCCAAAGATTCAAGCAATGATGACAGTCAGGGTTGCCCTTAGAAACCACTGGGCCCCATTCAGCCCACCTGACAGGGCCCCCCCTTCCTGGCCGAGAGTGACTGAGGACATTAATCAGTCCTTTTCTCTACAGCCTCAGCTGCACAGATGAATTAATACAGTAGGAAGAGCTCTAAATCTTACTGCTCATTCACAGAATGAAGTATAGTAAACACTGATTACTTTGCTTCAGCAAAGAATGGACACAGGAGTGATCGGTACCGATTTCTCACTTTTTCATTCAGGAAAGGAGGGGTCAGTAAATCACATCCCCCTTCATGCCCGTATCTGCCAGTGGGAGAGGAGGGAAGTCGCAAGCACTGCAGAGGAAAGGGTCACACAGGGGGGCAGACAGCAGATGGAAGGGGTGCATGTGCTAGGACCAATCCCCTTGCAGTGCAGCTGAAGGAGAAGCTGGCAGCACTGCAGGGGAGGCAGAAGAGGATTGGTGTCTGCAATAAGACAGTACAGCCGGCCCTCCTGCTCAGTAGGTGCCTGGGCCCCCCCTTTTGGGGCCCGGGCCCAGTACAGGGGGGCTAGCTGTACTGCCTTATCAGCAGCCCTAGTGACAGTACCTGTGGCCTTCTAGCGTGCATTCACCTCCTGCATAAATGTAAAACTTCTTTCTGCAGAGGTGATGTGAGATTCCAAGTCCTGTGCCTACTCCCTGAGGGAATCATCCGACGACTCTGAAAACACCAGCAGGAAATTATATGGTAGAATGAGACCTTTTGCCACTTCTGTGTGGACACATGCAGCCCTTTGATAAGTGTTGTGTGACCCTTGGACCCTAGTAGTCATTATTCGGAATGGATCACTGTCTTGTTTGAGGGATATACTGCCAGCAGTCTCAGGTAACGTGTTCCTAGTCTCTGGTTGTTTCCTGCAGCATGTCTCCAGTCTTCAACCGCTCTGGTAGCACATCCATTTTGTATATACTGAAAATCCCCATAGTGATGTCAGTGGCCATAACTGAGGCCTCCTATACCTTATGAACACCACTGATCTATAAACATTCTTTCTGTGGGTGGCGATTTCTCCTCTTTGCTAGTAGCCAGAATGTTAATATACAGTGCCTTGAAAAAGTATTCATACCCCTTGACATTTTCACACATTTTGTCACGTTACAACCAAAAACATAAATAAAAGACCAACACAAAGTGGCACATAATTGTGAAGTGGAAGGAAAATGATGAACGATTTCCCTTTTTTTATTTTTTTACAATTTAATATGTGAAAAGTGTGGTGTGCATTTGTATTCAGCCCCCTACTTTGTAGAATCACTTTTTACTGCAATTACAGCTGCAAGTCTTTTGGGGGGTTGTCTCTACCAGCTTTGCACATCAAGAGAGTGAAAGTTCTGCCCATTCTTTGCAAGTAGCTCAAGCTCTGTCAGATTGGATGGAGATCGTCTGTGAACAGCAATTTTCAAGTCTTGCCACAGATTCTCAATTGGATTTAGATCTGAGCCATTCTAACACATGAATATCAATAAACCATTCCATTGTAGCTCTGGCTGTATGTTTAGGGTCATTGTCCTGCTGGAAGATGAACCTCCACCCCAGTCTCAAGTCTTTTACAGACTCTAACAGGATTTCTTCTAAGATTGCCTGTATTTGGCTCCATCCATCTTCCCATCAACTCTGACAAGCTTCCCCTGTCCCTGCTGAGGAAAATAATCCCCACAACATGAAGCTGCCACCACCATGTTTCACGGTGGGAATGGTGTGTTCAGGGTCATGTGCAGTGTTTTTCGTCACAAATAGCATTTTGCTTTTAGGCTAAAAAGTTACATTTTGTTCTCATCTGACCAGAGCACCTTCTTCCACACGTTTGCTGTGTCCCACACATGGCTTCTCGCAAACTGCAAACAGGACTTATGGCTTTCTTTCAACAATGTCTTTCTTCTTGCCACTCTTCCATAAAGACCAGATTTGTGGAGTGCACGACTTAGGCTTCATTTCCACTGGCGTTTTTACAGCCACTTTTCTGAGCGTTTTTTACAGCTTAAAAACGCCTGTCCATGTTTATTTTTGCGCGTTTTTTAGCGTTTTTTAATGTCTGGCATTTTTACAGCTCTATTGCTGGAGCTTCAGAACGCACTGGTCCCACGTTTTTTTTGCACTTAAAAACGTCTCAGCCATCTACAGCTCAAAAACGTCATGGTGGGCATGAGGCCATAGACTAACATGGACAGGCGTTTTTAAGCTGCAAAAAACGCTCAGAAAAGTGGCTGTAAAAACGCCAGTGGAAATGAGCCCTAATAGTTGTCCTGTGGACAGATTCTCCCACCTGATCTGTGGATCTCGGCAGCTCCTCCAGAGTTACCATGGGTCTCTTGGCAATTGGTTTAACTAGATTTTTGATACTGGTATCAGAGTAAAGGGGGCTGAATACAAATGCACACCCCTTTTTTACATACCGTTTTTATCGGCGTATAACACGCGTCGGCGTATAACACGCGTCGGCGTATAACACGCGTCGGCGTATAACACGCGTCAGCGTATAACATGCACCCCAAGTTTAGGAGGGAATTTTAAGGAAAAAAACTTTTAGGAGGGAAGTTTAAGTATAAAAACTTACATTTAAATGCCCATCAATGCAGCCTTATCAGTAACCATCTGCAGCCTTGTCCATCGTTGCAGAATGATCAGTGTCCATCTGCAGCCTTGTCCATCGTTGCAGAATGATCAGTGTCCATCTGCAGCCCTGCCCGGTGTCCATGCAGCCTTGCCCGGTGTCCATGCAGCCTTGCCCGGTGTCCATGCAGCCTTGCCCGGTGTCCATGCAGCCTTGCCCGGTGTCCTTGCACCTTAAACATTTAAAATTACTACCGCCACGCAGAGATAGATAGAACCGGATGTCCTGTGTACTCCTTTGATGGACATAACACAGGTCCAGTGGTGGGACTGGGGGTGACTGCGAGCGGAGCCGAGCCTAGCTGAGTACACAGTACACTCAGCTATGTGTATATCGGTGGCGCTCTCTCCTCTTCCCCTCACAGACAGCGGGGATCGGCGTATAACAGTGCGTGTTATACACTGATAAATACAATATTTACTTGTAAAAAAAAAATGGAAAACCATTTATCATTTTCATTCCACTTCACAGTTAGGTGCCACTTTGTGTTGGTCTATCACATAACATTTCAATAAAATACATTTAGGTTTTTGGTTGTAACATGACACAATGTGAAAAATGGACTATGAATACTTTTTCAAGTAACTGTATGACCCAGAAAATAAATATAAACATAAATAAAGCATAACTTAACCAAATTATAAAACCTCAGATAAACTTTAACATGTTAATGTGATTTAAAAAAATTTTTTTTTAATATTTTTAAATCTGCAGATTTCAATAATCCCTAGTGATTCTGTCATATTTCAGACACGTCTTATCATAAGGTGTCTCTTTCCCTCTCTCCCTTTTGTGGTCCTGCATTTTCACCCTGTCACATAGGTTTCTCCAAATTCTGTTTTAACATACATTATATTATCAAAAGTATTGGGACACCTGTCTTTACGCTCACAGGAACTGAAAGAGGAAAATGGAGATAACATGTTTCTACTAAGCTTAAACATTGACCTCGGTTTTCCTTTAGTCAAAAGAACATCCCCTACAGTTAGAAAGCACACATAGGGAACACATTTAACCCTTAGATTGCCCCTTGTCATTTTTTGTTCATAGCGCAAAAAATAAAAAACCGCAGAGGTGATCAAATACCTCCAAAAGAAAGCCCTATTTGTGAGATTTTATTTGGGTACAATTGTCAGATAACGCAATGCAGTGCCGTATCATAAAATATGGCCTTGTCAGGAAGGGGGTGAAACCATCTGAAAGGAAATATTAGTTATTCTGGATGAACCATCCTTCTAAAGGCCCATACACACGGTAGGACATCCAACAAAATTTCCCTTGGATTTTTGTCCTAATTGATTTGTCCGGTCACACCCATAGCATACACACAGTCAGACTTTTCTGCAAACTTTTCTAAAACTTTCCCATCATCACGTGGTTTTTCTGCTCTTTTCTTCTCTTTACCGCCACCCTTTGGTTAACTTCTGCTATTGTTGGTTGATTTTAACATTGGTTCTGAGCATGCATATTTGCACTTTGCACAAAAGTTGGTTGGATTGCTGTACACACGGTCACACAAAGCACCATCAGACTTTTGTTGCTGAAAAGTTCCGTTCGCAGACCCAACTTTTTGTCAGATGAAACCTGAAAAAGTTGGTCCGATGGAGCATACACACGATCAGACAAATTTGAAAAGTTGCAGATTTTGAAGTTGGTTGGCCAAAAGTCTGACCGTGTGTATGGGGCTTTAGGCCTCGTACACACGAGGCAATCTATTTGTTCAAATCGGTCGGACCGAACGATTTGAACAAATCTGTTTGCTAGAATTTTGGTTTGCTCGCGTGTACACACGAGCAAACCAAAATCCCCGCCAGCAGACGGCGCGCTGACGTGTCGGTGACGTGGCGGTGACGTTGACGTCACCGCACCAGGAAGTAAAACACTTCCGCGCATGCGCCGAATCCATTCGGCGCCGGTGCGAGACGACATGTCTGCTGGTAAGTGTACTAACCAGCAGACATGTCGGGCGGACGGATTCCCACCCGATAGATTTCAAAGCATGCTTTGAAATCTGTCGGGTGGCCAAATCCGTCGGCTCGGCCGTACACACGATCGAATCTGTCTGCTGGGACGGTCTAACAGACCGTTTCCAGCAGACAGATTTGATTGTGTGTACGAGGCGCTCTTTCAGATCTGTAGAGACCTAAATAACGAGACACGAGAGGCATTAGTAAGGTGTCTGATTTTACTGAAAAAGTCATACAATATATATTGGCTACAGAACAAATGAAAGGGGGGGGCTGTTTTATGGTTACATGACAATGGAGGAAAACAGGTTTTGTTTATCACTTAACAGAAGATGGATACCCGGTCATAAAGCGTTGCCTGAGGTTATAAAACAGGATTCCAGGCTTGACCAATAACAAAATAATGGGGGGTGTGTTATACAAACATTCTTACATACCATACAGATACATATGGATAAAAATACAAGAGGGAATATACAGTTAAGCCAGGCAAAATAAATTTCAGATATATTATTACAATTATTTCACCTTCCAGAGCTGAAGGGGTTAAAAACTTTGTGTTTTTTTTTTACTAAAACTCGAGAGTGCAAAATCTTGTGCCGCTCTGCATAGAAACCAATTAGCTTCCAGGTGTTTTCATTAACCTTAAGGGTCCTTTCACACGGAGCGGACCGTTTTTCGGTCCGCTCCGTGTGCCCGTCAGCTCAGCGGGGGGGTCTCTGCTCAGCTGTCGGCGGACGGGGCGGTCCCCGTCTGTCCGTTTGCATCCGATCCGTTTGGCCGGACAGAAGAAAAATAGGACATTCTTCTGTCCACAAAAACGGATGCGGATCTAGCGGACGTTAGCGGATGCATCATCCGCTAATGGATCGGCTCCCATAGGGAAGCATTACAAGTCCGTAAACGGACTTGTAATGAGCGGACCGTTCGTCCGCTAGTTTGAAAGGGACCTAAAGAGGAACTGCAGTCTGCTCACATAATTTGTAATAAAAACATCTTTGCCATTCTGAAGCTTCCCCCCAACAACTTTGCATATTATTTTATATATACTGTGATTCTGTACTTGCCAAATATGCTGTAGAAATATATGCTGTATATGCTGTAGAAATATCCCTCCATTGAGACCCCTTTCACACTGGGGCAGTGTTGTTGTTAGCGGTTTTAGACATGCTGTTATAGTGACCCTTTCCAGGCGCTAGCGGGATGCTAACCCCCCACTGGCGGCCGTAAAAAATGTAAATAGCAACCGTGTTGTGGCATTGCCAAAGCCATTTGCAGGTGCCTCGGCAGCGCTGCTCGATCATTTCACTGGGCAGGGCATTTTGTGAGCAGTGTATACACCGCACCTCCCCAAAGTTGCTGCTTGCAGGACTTTTTTTCCTATCCTGCAAGTGGCTTGAGAGAAGCTTTTCAGGCGCTTTACAGGTGCTATTTTTAGGGGTCGTACACACGATTGGATTTTTCCGACAGGGAATTGTGTGATGGCAGGCTGTTGTAGGAAAATCCGACCATTTGTATGCTCCATCGGACAATTGCGGGATTTTCCACCAACAAATATTGGATAGCATGCTTTTAAAGTTTTCCGACAACAAATGCGTGTTGTCGGATTATCCTATCTTGTGTACAGAAGTCTGTCGGAAAAAAATCCAAAGTACAAACACGCATGCTCAGAAGCAAGGGTAACCATAACACAACATTAGCAGATGTTGTCCAAAGGTTAGCGCCAAAGAGCTGAAAAAACACTTTGTTTCGTGTTTGTTGGCCAGCAATTCTTAGCCGTTTGTATGTAATACAAGTTCCTGGTCAACACCATTCAGACAAAAGTCCTACTCTTTGTCTGCAGAGAATCCAATCGTGTGTACCTGGCTTTTGTCTGGCTGAATGAAAAGAAAAGGAATCCAGGTGTATGCCATACCTAGATTGGAATCAAGTAGGAGTACTAAGCCCGCCTCCGTAAAAACTTGAAGAAAGAAGAAATGGCTGCACATCCAAAGTTTCCAAAAAGTGCCTTTTATTGCGGACAGTCTGTGCTTAATCATTAACAATGATTAATAAATGATTAATCATTAATGATTAAGCACAGATCAGATGTGTGAAACACAACTACGTGAATAACACCTGGTGTCCCTGGTGTATTTTGACCGTCTGCCATAAAAGGCACTTTTTGGAAACATTTTATGTGCAGCCATTTCTTCTTTTTCTCCAAGTCTGGCTGCAGCCATTTTAACTGTAGGCAGCTGAAGCTGCTACCTGTTCATTTCCTGGATTTACACAGACACACACCTCCAGTTCTGCAGCTCACATTGGCCCTCTTATGACTCATTCATTCTCCCTCCCTTCCTTGCAGACTCTCATGAGATTGCGAGAGAGAGAGAGCTGTGCATGATGTCATATACCTAGGCTTTTTACCGGTCAAGAAACAGGAAGTGGGATGTATAAGGTATTTACTGGCAGAAAAAAATCCAAAAATTAAAACAACAAGGGCAGAAGATTTAACTTAGCGGAATTCCTGTGAAAAGAAATATTAAAAGCCAGCAGCTACAAATACTGCAGCTGCTGACTTTTAGTAAATGGACACTCACCTGTCCAGGGTCCCCGCGATGTCAGCAGCCGAAGTCGAGCAATCGCTCCTCTCTCTACTGCCCCTGTCGCCATGCTCGGTGAGGGAATCAGGAAGTGAAGCCTTGTGTATTCACTGCCTGGTTGTCTACTGCGCATGCACGAGTAGCGTGGCGCATTCCCAGTGGTCCCCGCTGTCTCCTGGGAGCAGTGCGTTTCCCAGAAGGCAGCGGGGGGGCAGGAAGTGGAGTGACTCCCGTGGGAGTCTCTCCCGGAAGTTGGTGCAAATACCTGTATTATACAGGTATCTCCACCCCCCCCCTGAAAGGTGGCAAATGTGACACCAGAGGGTGGAACTCTGCTTTAACTGAACAAGCTGAATTTGGAAGCTGATTGGCTACCATGCACAGATTTTGCATTCTGCAGTTTTAGTAAATCAACCCCACGTGTCTTAATACAGGAAAAGTATAGAATTACGCACAGACATCTGCATGCTTCTGATGGAATTTGGTCGGTTGGAACATCGGATAGAAAAGCAGCACAGGCATAGACTGCTCTTTCTTATGGGCAACATGTGAACATGACATGAAGGGCCACAGGCAGAAAAAGACATCTGAATGTTCACGTTGGAAATTCTGCGGCGACACCACCGCCAAAAGAATCCGCTAGTATCTTCCCTTTAAATTCTCATCCAACCAACAGATCAGGGAACCCCGGGGACTGGGGCAAAGAGGCTGCTTGCTAGATTCACACATTACCAAGCGTTTCAGACATTAGAGAAAATACAAGCTTCTCTTAAACAACAACGATTAATGAAAACAAGAGGAGAAAAACACAATAATTACTAGTGAACTTTTACCACACACTCGAGACAAGCACACTAATTAAAATCCTAAAGAAATTGACCTTGAGATGCCCTTGATGGAGGAATAATTAATTAAACTGAAGATGAAGGCAATTTAATCTTTTTAATCCCGACGTAAATAATGCTCTTTAGTTTAACCCCTTAGTGACTTTAGTTGCCTGTGATCATGAAGTTTGTTTAATCAGAGTGCGGTTTCCATGTAAGATCAGCTATGTATAGATCTGTGTACAGGCTAGATAGAAAAACCACAAACATCGCACATAAAGTGTACGCAAACCCGAACAATGAACTTCCCTTATTTGCTCTCTTTTGATCTATTAAACACATGAAAGTGTATTCATATATTGGTTCAATTAGTGTACAAAAAGATCTGTGGATTCTGAGAGAAATCTTGTGAACTGAAAACTTCCCCTGCTCTCTGCCTATGCTGAACATTTATCAGTTACATTCTTTGCAGCGGTCAGAACTACAGAACAACCCCTTCCCTCTCTTTCTATTTAATAAAGATTAAGCCTAGGTTCACATTGATGCGATGTGACGTGTCAGATCGCTTGCCAAATCAGAGGCAATTGCTAGCAGTGGCACCTTCCGAATCTGTGCCGCACCAATTCCCAAAAGTAGCTTCTCTACTACTTTTGGTGACTTCCGGGTGCGATTTGTATAGACATTGTGCAGGAACCCACACAGATGTCTCCGAAATCACCCCCAAGTCGGGACGGACATGCGGGAATGAAATTGAGGTCCGCTGAGGGAGCGTTCTGTAATCCTGTCCTAGAGCAGGGGTCTCCAAACTTTCTATACCAAGGGCCAGTTTACTGCCCTTCAGACTTTGGGGGGGGGGGGGGGGGGTGGACTGTTGGGAATAGAATATGTCCTTTCATCAGTAGGAGAAGTCAATGCTATCTTTGGTATTATTGAGATGAGTAGTGCCCCCATTGTTGGTGTCAGTAAAAAGAAGTAGTGCCTCATCAATTGGTGTCAGTGGGAGGAATGGTGCCTCATTGTTAGTGTCAGTGGGAGGAATAGTGTTACCTTATCAGTGTCGGTAACAGGAAAAGTTCCATATTGGTGTTAGTGGGAGGAATAGTGTTACCTTATCAGTAACAGGAAAAGTTCCATGTTGGTGTCAGTGGGAGGAATAGTGTTACCTTATCAGTGTCAGTAACAGGAACAGTTCCATGTTGGTGTCAGTGGGAGGAATAGTGTTACCTTATCAGTGTCAGTAACAGGAACAGTTCCATGTTGGTGTCAGTGGGAGGAATAGTGTTACCTTATCAGTGTCGGTAACAGGAAAAGTTCCATATTGGTGTTAGTGGGAGAATTAGTGTTACCTTATCAGTGTCGGTAACAGCAAAAGTTCCATGTTGGTGTCAGTGGGAGAATTAGTGTTACCTTATCAGTGTCAGTAACAGGAAGAGTTCCATATTGGTGTCAGTGGGAGGAATAGTGTTACCTTATCAGTGTCAGTAACAGGAAAAGTTCCATGTTGGTGTTAGTGGGAGGAATAGTGCCCTATTGTTTGTGTCGGTAAGAAAATAGTACCCCAAGGGCTTCAGTTTGGGTAACAATACTGCTGCTATATATATATACAAAGCAGTAATTGAGTGTTGTTACCCTAGGAGAGAAGTGTATTACTGGCAGGATCACTTGGGGAAAAATAAATGGTGAAAAGCCTGAAAAAAAGAGAACAAATATAACCACCATAGGTAAGAACTAGTAAACTACAATATATTACAGTTTTGTATTTGGGTTTAGATATGCTTTAATTCCATTACGCTTTTTATCTGTTGCTTGTCCACTTTTTATGAACACATTGTACCTCACTATTTTTTAGTGTCAGTCTTTTTGACAGATCAGCATTGATATTGGTCAGCTGGCTGAGCGCAGTAGCCTAGTAGCTGAAGCGTGTTCAAAATGCCTTCAATGACCAACATTATAGGAAATGTGTTTGTGCAACAGCAGTTTAGTTTCTATTACACGTACAAAGAAAACCCACCAAGAATCTGTCTAAAACGTGGTTGAAAAGCAGATGTCAGCACAGCCTCTCTCAGCTAAAAGACAGAAACCTACTAGCCCTACTTCGGGCGAATGGAATAGAGTCAAACACAGGAAAGTTGGGAAAAACCCAGCAACCTGACTTGGATCATTAATTCCAGTTGAACTTTCCCGGAGGAGACACCAATTGGGGATTTTTTTTATTTTTTCCCTCCACCAATGAGAGTATATGTGTATATATAAGAATATATATAGGGATATGCATATAATATGTGAAATTACAAAGAAATGTTTTTATTTATTTTTCCCCAATGAGATTATATGCGTTTATATGAGAATATATATAGGGGTATGCATATAATATTTGAAATTACAAAGAAAGGGGGGGCCCCCCCCCTTTTTTTTCCCCCAATGAGATTATATGTGTATATATGAGAATATATATAGGGGTATGCATATAATATGTGAAATTACAAAGAAATGTTTTTATTTATTTTTCCCCAATGAGATTGTATACGTTTATATGAGAATATATATAGGGGTATACATATAATATTTGAAATTACAAAGAAGGGGGTTTTTTTTTTTGTTGTTTTTTCTTCCCCCAATGAGATTAATATTTGAAACTACAGAGGGGGAGGGAAGGAGGGGGGAGGAGAACATTTCTCATTTTTTTTTTCTTTCTCTCTTCCCTCCCTCCCTTGTGAGCTTATATGTATATATAGGATAATATATATGGGTGTATGCATATTATGTGGGTTTCCCCCCCCCCCTTTTTCTCTTCCCTCTTCATCGCTCCTCCTCTGGGAAACCTCGTTACGGCACATGTCTTAATGCATAAACTGTACGAGATCAATTTCTTCCTAAAAACAAGTTGTATAGGATAACGTATAGACTGTTGGTAATGGGTGGTGGTGAGGCATTGAGCCTCTACTCACTTTCCAGACAGACTTTTTGTCGTCCTGGGAAGCGGGTGTTTGGTCCCTCAACACTGGACCACTTTGGAATTTCTTCTTTAAATGGGGGAAGGGAGATTAGTCCCTCCCCCCATTTCGGGTCATGGTTTGACCTTATGTTATGCCACATTTTGCTTTATTGTTTACTGTTTTATTCTTTCCTTTTGATTTCTCCCTGTCTTTCCACTCTGTATTCTCCTCTCTGTCGGCCTACCTGTCAGGATATGGGTTTTCTAGGTTACAGACTCATTACATGGTATACATTCTGGAGGATGTAAGGTTTAGGTTCCATGGCTGGACCAAATAGCTCTTCCACACCCCTTTGTGTTGTAACACACAACACTCAGGGGCTGAACTCTCCTATTAAGAGACGAAAGGCTTTTCAAGTCTATAAGTCTATGCATGTGGATGTTGTTTTACTACAAGAGACACACTTCCCAAGGCGGTACACCCCCTCTTTTTTACATGCTCACTTTCCAGTGTTCTATTTATCTAAGGCGGAAAATAAGACCAAAGGGGTGGCTATTTTATTTTCTAAATTTTGTAAATTCACTTTGATTAAGGAATACAGGGACTCGGAAGGAAGATTTGTTTTGGCTAAAGGAACCCTAGATGAAAAAATGTACACTTTTGTCTCATACTATGCACCAAATAGGGGACAACAGAATTTTTTTTCACAGATGCTAGATACTCTCCGACCTTTTATGGAGGGTATCATAGTTATGGGGGGGGACTCCAACTTGGCCTTTGATTCGGGTTTGGATAAATCTAAACCAAATAAGACTAAAATAATTAGGCCGACTAAAGCTAGTACTCAAGTGGCACGTATGCTACACCAATCTAGGTTGATTGATATTTGGAGAGAATTGAACCCAAACGCTAAAGACTATACACATTTCTCTAATCCCCACCTATCTTATTCACGAATAGACCACATATTGATTTCGAATCATCATGTCCCGGCAGCTGTTGAGTCAACTATTGCAGATGTTCCATGGTCGGACCATTCTATGGTACTGGTATCTCTAAGACGGGAGAATACAGCCCATAGAGTGTCTCATTGGACTCTTAATCAATCTATTTTAAAAAATCCAGCCCTTGTGACGGAAATTGAACAAGCTATAAAGGAATATTTTGAATTTAATGATACACAAGAAGTTTCCCCGGAAGGTAACAGTTAGAGGCAAAATAATACAAATTGCGTCCAGACTTAAAAAACAAAAGAGGGTGGAGGTGAGAGAGCTAGAAGAGAAATATCTAGACTTGCGCAGAAAACATAAGTCAGATCCTTCTGGATTTCCCACCTCTTCACTTGATGCCGCTAGATCGGCCCTGAACTTAGCACTAACAGCACGGGCAGGAGAAGATATGAAATGGACAGGTGCCAGATTTTACCAATTGAAGGATAAAATAGGGCCGATGTTAGCAAATAAATTGTCACCTAGATTTAAATCGAAGACGCTCCCCAAGATTAGACAAGCAGATGGATCCCTTACTTTAAATCCTCAGCGGATGATGGAAACCTTCCATAATTTCTATTCTAGACTTTACGCTTTTGACGATAAATCTACTTCAGATAAAATAGAGAAATTCTTGGATAAAATAAGTCTTCCTACTTTGAAAAAGAAACATATGGAGATATTGGAGGCTCCCATATCAACTGAGGAAGTTCTATCAGTAATTCAAAATCTAAAGACGGATAAGGCACCGGGACCCGATGGTTTTTCCTCCCCATATTATAAAACATTCTCAGTTATCCTTACGCCCTACTTAACTCGCTTTTATAATTCCCTGACAGATGGTATTTCTATTAATAAACAACTTAATATGGCTTATATCTCAGTGATCCCGAAACCTGATAAAGACCTTAGTCTAGTTGAAAATTACAGGCCAATATCTCTTATTAATAACGACCTCAAAATATTAACCAAAATTATGGCCAATAGAATGTCCCCTTTCATGAACCAATATATTAATGGGGATCAGGTAGGATTCATTTCAGGGAGGCAGGGACCGGACCAGATAAGAAGGGCAGTTGATCTGATTTCCATTCTACAATCTGGGTGGACTGGGGATCGTGGACAAGAAGGGATGCTCCTTTCCTAGATCTCCAGAAAGCCTTCGACTCAGTGTACTGGCCATATATGTTTAGGGTACTGAAGCGATGGGGTTTCGGCTCTAAATTCATGGGAATCTTATCTGCGCTCTATTCATGTCCGGAAGCTAAACTCCGTGTACAGGGCCTATTTTCAGAACCTATTAAGATCCGGAGGGGCACACGACAAGGATGCCCCTTGTCTCCTATGCTATTCGCAGTCATGATCGAATCTTTGGCTATAGCTATTCGTGATGACCCGGATATCAAGGGAATTAAATGCTCTCAAAAGGAACATAAATGTGCATTATTTGCAGATGATCTATTACTTTTCATAACCTCACCTCCATCCTCTCTTCCTGAAATTATTTACCTATTGACTGACTTCGCTAGAGTGTCGGGCCTCAAAGTAAATTGGGCTAAATCCAGAGCGCTTAATGTGTCACTCCCTGAACCCACAGTTTTAATGTTAAAAAACAAATATGAATTCAAATGGGAAATGTCATCTATCAAATATTTAGGAATTAACCCGACTTCGAAGTTTGAGAATCTCTATTCTGCCAACTATCCTCCTACGTTTAAAAAACTCGAGAAAGATTTAAATGAATGGGGTTCCCAGAAAATAGGATGGATTGGTAGGATTAATTTGGTTAAGATGACTCTGCTCCCCAGACTTTTATATCTCTTCCGCTCATTGCCCATCCCAATAATTAAAAGTCACCTAAAATCATTTCAGGGCAAAATCACCAGATTCGTTTGGAACAAGAAGGGTCCGCGTGTTCCTTCTCGAAGCCTCTTCAATCTAACTGAACAGGGGGGTTTAGGAGTCCCGAATTTGTGGTGGTACTACCAGTCTGCTAGGTTGGCCCAACTATCTGAAGTATATCTTAAAAAGGACCGTCCTGATTGGATTAATATAGAAGAACAAGCATCTTCTGCGTTTACTATAGAAAATTTGATGTGGTGTACCCCCAAACACAGACCCGCTATTATGTTCCCAACCCTTTCTCAAGCTTTAGTAATTTGGGATTCACTTAGGAAAAATCCTTCTCTGGTCTCGAAAGGTCAACCCTTAGCGGAGGTTTTCCTGGATCCGATCTTTGCATCTAGAGTCGACGTCGACTCCTTCAAATGGTGGCATGACAAGGGGGTGTACCGCATTGGACAGCTCTTCTCAAGATTGGGCCCTTTACCCGAACAATTTTTTGTTGATAATTTTGATCTCCCCTCCTCCGAGAGATTGAGATTCTCTCTATTACATGATTACGCCCAAAATCTTTGGTCTGATAATCTAATTTCTGGCTCCCTATCTCCATTTGAACATAGATGCGACCAAGCCTCGGCGAGACGGGGTAATATCTCAGTTATTTATAAATCTCTCGCGACAAATGATACAAAATTACCCCACATGCTCGCTTGGGAAAGAGAACTTGGAGATGAATGGGACTTAGAGGATTGGTATGGAAATTTTGCTAGATCTATCAAGGGTTTGCTAAGTGTATCTCTGGCGGAAGCCAATGCGAAAATCTTTACTAGATGGTACATGGTCCCTCTTAAATTGGCCTCGATGTATCCTTCATACTCACCCTTATGCTTTAGAGGTTGCCAGGGAATAGGGTCCATGTTTCACACTTGGTGGGAATGTCCAAAGATTCGGGGTTATTGGAATAAGGTGTTTCACATTGTCAGACGAGTAACAGGGTGTAATGTGCATCAGTCTCCAGCAATCGCTCTATTGAATGGTCTAATCCCACAAATCTCGAAGGTTACCAGAAAACTGATTCTATTTATCCTGACAGGCGCCAGAATTACTATTGCAGCCGCATGGAAGAAACAGTCGGTCTCTATTCTACACATGAAGAGAAAAGTCACATGGATCATGGAGCAGGAAAAGAGAATTAGTTTAATGTTAGATAAAACTATTTTGTTTACTGAAACTTGGGAACCGTGGCTTAAGTACATGGGAATCCCCTATACTCCGGGGATACAGTAGTGGCTGTTGCTCCGGACTGATGCATAATCTTGGCAGGTGGGCTTACTCTTTCCTCTGAACTCTTTACTCTTCTCATCTCTATCTCCCCCCCTTCTCTTCCTCCCCTTTTCCCCCTTTTTTTTTCTCTCCTTTTCTTTTCTTTTTTTCTCTTAATTTTAGATTCGAGAAGACTAAACATAGTACATTACTTCTCATAATGTGATATTCTCACTTTGGGGATAATGGGTTCGGAAATACTCATTATATATCGTGTTTTTCTATTATAGTTAACCCTGGGTAGGATGTTGTCTTGGTTCTTTAGACAAATGTTAGATCAAGTTGCTTTTGGGGAGGTTGGGTGGAGGGGACAGGTCCACCTCTAGGATACAGAATGATCCCAAGAGGGGTGTCGCAGAGGCAGAGATTGTCCTGGATACCCACCTTCTTGGGGTCTATGAAGGATTGGTCTACTACATCCCTCATTGCTTTAATATTCTGGATCAGACCATAGGATATATGAGATCTCGGGGGATTAGGGAGGTGATTTGGGACAAACTATATTACCTATGGGGTTCTGATTTATCTTAATAGTTCTCATTTCTCTTTGCAGTTCAATAAGTACTACCCTCTGGGGTTAAAAATGTTGGAAACGATAAACACTGAATGTACCTGTTTATTCTCAAATGTATGTTCAGCTGTAATATTTACTGTGTTATTTGGCGCATAGCTGTATATTTTATATTTTTTTGTTTTGAAAATAAACTTAAATTTGAATGATAAAAAAAGAAAAGCAGATGTCAGGGGACAAAAGGAGACCAAAATCCTTCAACTAAAATTATTTTTAAAACTGCCAAAAACAGAAATGATTAACAAAGTATCACTTCCATCACAAATTCAGTTTTTAGGATGTTGAGTAACCTACACAGACCTACACAACTCCTCTCTCTGCTCCTGTGGTCAACTGTGTGAACAGAACTGTCAGGCTCAGATCTGTCACAAAGTGATGGACCAGTTTATCCAACTTTCATACAGATTTTTCTGGCTTGTTAGTCCTGGTGAATTTACAGTATGGAAGCTGTGAACTCTTTTCAGTAGAGCTTAGGGAGCACAAGATAAACACTAAAATAAACCAGAGCCAGGCTTCGGACAGTCAAATATTTTCAAGTAGTATGAGCTTTAAAACAAATCCTTAATGATCTCTGTAGCTGTAGGCTCTGTTGGGCAATTCAGCCTGAAAGTTCAGATCAGAAATACTTATCTGTAAAGCTCATACACTTTATTGTAAAAAGTAGTGGCAAGGTCCATAACATTCTCATAGACACACTCTTAAACCTTTTGGACAGCCTTCCCAGAAGAGTTGAAGCTGTCATAGATCCAAAGGATGGGCCAACTCATTATTGAACCCTACAGCTAAGACTGGGATGTCATTAAAGTTCATGTGCATGTAAAGGCAGGTGTCCCAATACTTTTGACAATATAGTGTATTTGTAAAGCAGTATATCTGACATTTACTAAACGTTCACTGCAGGTGAATTTTCCTGGTGATTTTATACAGTGAATAAGTTACCACCAGAGAACGTCTGGTAAAAAAATTCACATTTCCTGCTTTATAAATATGCCCCATAACGGCTGGTTCACACCACAAAAACACACTCCAGATCCATTACAGATGTGTTTCTGCATGCACATTTGTATTGCATTTTTAGTGTGGTTTTTTTTTGCGCACCAGTGCATTCTGGTGCATTTTTTATGCGTTTTCTGTACAGTGCAGGAAAAATGCAGCACGTTCTTTTTCTGGAACTGTAACGGCCTGGAACCGACTGCATTGGTGTGAACTATCCCATTGAAAACCATATAATCTACTTTCCATGTGTAAACACACTGGACTGCATGTGGTGTGAGTTCCTACTATGTGTTTTATATTAAATAGTGGACAGCCGATGGCTAAGTTTCCGAGTCGCTGTCACTTTAACGTTTCAAGTTATAAAAGGCACTTCTTCAGTGCTTTTGCCAAGGGGATATAGGCAGCTAAATATACACATACACACACACTCTACACTATTCAAAACTAAGCAAAGTACTTTAACGTTTTTGTTGCAGATACTTTAACAGTGTTCCCCTTGCTATTAAAAAATGTTTTGGTTGCATTGGGAATCAACTGGGTCCTTTCACACTGAACAATAGCCCGACAGCAAATCAATTACTACTGAAAGCCTTCAGTGTTTCTTTTTTTTCCAGCCACGCACAGAAAATGGGTGAAACCTTTTTTTATGTTATCATTTTGGTCAGATAGTTAACCTTACTGTGGCCTCCATTTTCCTCTAATGCAAACATTAGAAGATCATTTTTGTCTAGGCATTTATATATTTTTTTCTTACAAAGCAAAATCTTCTCCCTGTGCAGCTGTGACATTAAGGTAATTTATCCGACTGTTTTTTTTTTTTTGTGAAATGAATACCAATTTCAGCATTTAGATGTTAAGCTATTTAAGACCATAGAGACACTAAGAAGATTCACTGTAAACAGTCTTAAATGATTATTTCTGGCGGCTACATCTTTAGCCCCGTCCTTTGCAATAGGCTTATCTTCTGCTGCTGACAAAGAAAAAGGGATAGTACAAGCCCATATGGTGCCACATAAGAAGCCAAATGCCAGCTGAGCAAAGAACATTCTATAGAATCACTCAGTCGTGGCATCTCTTGGAGACCCGGCCTGGCAGGGCCTTCAAAGCTTGGAAATGTTGTCCAAAAATACATGAAAGACCATGTGCCATCAGAGGCTTGGAAGATGCCTGGGAAGTTGGCGCAAAGGAGACATCATCTTAGACATGCTGTTGGTCCTGGCAGAGGAAATAGGAGCAAATTACATCCCTCAGCATGATTATGGCTCAGTTCAAGGAATGTTCTTTTCACATTCCAAAAAAACCTTTATCAGGGTTGTCCAACTGTCCTTGAGTTCTTTCACCCTACCTACTATTTCACTACCAAGAGATGGGTTATTTATCTTGCTGAACATGAGGTAGCAAGTCCAAAACAACTGCATTCAATATAAATATATTTATAAACCAGAAACTCTAGATATGAAGTTGGTCTTGGGGATATAAAGGATATTTTCAGGACTACATTCATCTTAAATCACCTCAATACCAGACACTTTCACCCTCTTCCTTCCCAGGCCAATTTTTAGCTTTCAGCGCTATCAAACGTTGAATGACAATTACTCAGCCATGCAACACTGTACCCAAAATATTTTATTTATTTATTGCGACAGAAAGAGCTTTCTTTTGTTGGTATTTAATCATCTCTGTTTTTTTTATTTTTCTGCTATACAGATTAAAAATACCAAACCTTTAAAAAAAAAAAAAAGTTTGTTATAAAATTTTGCAAATTAATAATCTTTCTTCATACATTTAGGCCAACATGTATTCCACTACATTTCTTTGGTAAAAATAACCTAAATCAGTGTATATTATTCAGTCTGTGTGAAAGTTAAAAAGTCTACAAACTATGGTATATACAGTATACATATAAGTAAAAATAACCCCTTTTTGGAAGTAAACATTGTATTTAGTAAGAGGCATGGTGAAAATTAGAAAGTTAAACAAAATAATTGTATTTTTCACAACATTTTAACAAATTAAAGCCTCACACAGTGTAGGCATACTTATAATTACACCACAAAACATTTTTGAGAACCAGCTCTCAATCTTTTGTTGGTGGAAATTCCGAGAGCAAAAGTCTGAGCATACACACGGTCGGAATTTACATTCAAAAGCTCACATCGGACTTTTGTTGTCAATTTCCGATCGTGTGTACAGGGGCATTAGAAGCATCGTGAGGCTAGTCACACATTTTGGGAAATGTGGAATGTATTATGTACTGGACAATGTATTGTATGTATCACACAAATCAACCAATTGTATCAAACCAATGTACTGTACTGGTTGCCTCTATATGAGTGGTCAGGGAATATAGTATAGTGTAGTGTCACCTTCTGCCTTCTAAACAATTTGAGTTGCCAACTTTGTGTTTTTATTGAGTCCCTATGCTACATTTAGTAGGTGCTTCCTTAGGAGTGTGTCTATGGAAATGTGTGACCATGCTCTCAGAGGCGTTCAACATACCAAGACATTTTGGACAATTTCATGCTCCCAAAAGAGTTGAAGCTGCAAAGGGTGGGCAGACTCAATATTGAACCCTACGGCCTAAAAATGGGATGCCAATAAAGTTCATGTGCGTGTAAAGGCAGGTGTCCCAATACTTTTGGTAATATAGTATAATATATATATATTTATATTACACACATACATTAGTTGCAGCTCTAAGAAAATTCATAAAAAGTTGATTATAATAGCCCAGACAGTTTTGAGATGTGCCTCCAAGTTTATCCAGTGATTGTATCCGTGCAAAAGCCTCCACCACAGACAATATTGGCCGCTCACCTCACTGTGTGGACCTCTGATTAAACAGACAGGTCAAACACACATTCCCATACAGGGTAATACCAATGATGCCTGAAAGAAATCTCCTGATGGCTGTATGGCAGAGTCAGCTGGAAGGATAAACTCATATGCCAACAACTGCTGTATATTGAAACGATCCAGAACACAAAACACAACGAACATGCCAAAAATATTAAAACAATATAGTGCTCTCTGCTGTAGAAAATGTAATCCAATAGAACAGACACACTTACAAATCTGGAACTTTGACCCAGTGCCGGGTGGATGAATGTTCAATACAAGTAAAATCAGTGAGGATGACCGCGGATGATGTGACGTAACTCCTTCCCGTACGCGTTACGTCCCAAAAAGAGGAGGGACTTTTTCAGTGGGTACGAAAGCAAGTACAACGCCCGTTTATTATATATCTCCCGAGTCCAGAGTGAGAATGAAAAAACACCTCTTCACGTCACCAGATGCCAGTGCCAGATTTGTAAGATTTGTATCTTTTTTATTGGAATAAATCTTCTACAGCAAGAGCACTATATTGTTTTACATTTTATGCATGTTCATTGTGTTTGGAGTTCTTGATCGTTTCAATATACAGCAGTTGTTGGCTCATGAGTTTGTCCTTCCAGCTGACTCTGGCATACAGCCATCAGGAGATCCTTTTCAGGTATCGTCGGTCATTATTATTACCCTGTATGGGAATGTGGGTTTGACCTATCTGTTTAATCAGGGGTCCACACAGTGAGGCGAGTGGGCAATATTGTCTGTGGTAGAGGCTTTTGCATGGATACAATCTCTGGATACATTTAGAGGCACTGTCTGGTATCTATATTGTCCTGCTTCCTATGAACTGTTATCGTTTTTATACATTTTCTTAGCATGGCACGAATGTGTGATGTGCTGAATCGTACACCACACCACCCCCTACCGCTGGCTCACTCCATCCGGAATGGACATCTGGCATACAGTAAACTGCTGTGGTTTACTGTGCGGCAGCTGTATGTGTATATGTTAACGGGCCCTAAGGGTCCACTCACAATGTGAATCGCACAGGAGCATGTAGCACATTTCTTTCACATTCATTCGCATTCAGTTCTGTGCATGTGCAGTTCTGCACAGTGCAATGTCAGCCCACTCATTTTGAATGGGCTGAATGTGCACCAAAAGTAGTGCATGGAGTACTTTTGGAATCGCGCTGCAACCCGATGGCATGGTACATTAGTAAAAAAAACACCAATAGTTGGTACAAGTAAAACATTTTTTTATTTCTCCGCAAGTCACAAAAAAATCATCATAATAGGTTAAAACGCTTTACTTGCACATATGATCATATGATTATTTTAGCAATGTGACCATCGTTGTCAAATCTGTTGAAAATGGAGCCTATTATGTATGGTGGAGTTGTTCATCTAGTTATTTGTCTGTGAAGATGTGAATTTGTTAATGCTAAAAAGGTAAAATTGGGGTTGTCCTGACCTATGTGCGACTTTTTAGGACAGGATTGGAATAGCCAGAAATGTATGCTGGGAAAATTACCCCTCCTGGTTAAATGTATAAACAGCATACATTTTACAGATGTAACGCCCCCTTGTTTTTTTGTAGGTGCATTACACTAAAGTTAGTGGGGAATGGGATGGCTTCCATTCACAATTAGTCAAATTTGGGCTGCTGCCATTTCCAGAACTGTCTAGAAGACCCGGCGCATCACGGATCACGGTAAATTGCCGCTAATAGCGGCCGTTTACCACGTGATTGCGCCGTCAAATGACGGCGCGATCACTTGTAAACAAACCGGCGTCATTTGATGACGCTGGTTCCTCCCTCTCCTCTCTGTACCGTTCGGTACAGTGTGAGAGGTGAGGGGGGGGGAGCGGGTGGCAGCAGCAGCGCTGTAGCTGAATCTGAGACAAATGCAGTCACAGATCCAGCCATCCATCCCAGCTCAGCCATCCCTGCCCCAGTACTCTGCAATACCCAAGTACCCTGCACAATACTCTGCAATGCCCCAGTACCCTGCACAATACTCTGCAATACCCCAGTACTCTGCAATACCCCAGTACCCTGCACAATACTCTGCAATACTGCAGTACTCTGCAATACCCCAGTACTCTGCACAGTACTCTGCAATACCCCAGTACTCTGCAATACCCCAGTACCCTGCACAGTACTCTGCAATACCCCAGTACTCTGCAATACCCCAGTACCCTGCACTGAAATAATACTCTGCAATACCCCAGTACCCTGCACAATACTCTGCAATACCCCAGTACCCTGCACAATACTCTGCAATACCCCAGTACCCTGCACAATACTCTGCAATACCCCAGTACCCTGCACAATACTCTGAAATACCCCAGTACTCTGCAATACCCCAGTACCCTGCACAATACTCTGAAATACCCCAGTACTCTGCAATACCCCAGAACCCTGCACAAAACTCTGCAATACCCCAGTACCCTGCACAATACTCTGCAATACCCCAGTACCCTGCACAATACTCTGCAATACCCCAGTACTCTGCAATACCCCAGTACCCTGTACAATACTCTGCAATACTGCAGTACTCTGCAATACCCCAGTACCATGCACAATACTCTGCAATACCCCAGTACTCTGCAATACCCCAGTACTCTGCAATACCCCAGTACTCTGCAATACCCCAGTACCCTGCACAATACTCTGCAATACCCCAGTACCCTGCACAATACTCTGAAATACCCCAGTACTCTGCAATACCCCAGTACCCTGCACAATACTCTGCAATACCCCAGTACTCTGCAATACCCCAGTACCCTGTACAATACTCTGCAATACTGCATACTCTGCAATACCCCAGTACCCTGCACAATACTCTGCAATACCCCAGTACTCTGCAATACAGTACTCTGCAATACCCCAGTACCCTGCACAATACTCTGCAATACCCCAGTACCCTGCACAATACTCTGAAATACCCCAGTACTCTGCAATACCCCAGAACCCTGCACAATACTCTGCAATACCCCAGTACCCTGCACAATACTCTGCAATACCCCAGTACCCTGCACAATACTCTGCAATACCCCAGTACCCTGCACAATACTCTGCAATACCCCAGTACCCTGCACAATACTCTGCAATACCCCAGTACTCTGCAATACCCCAGTACCCTGCACAATACTCTGCAATACCCCAATACCCTGCACAATACTCTGCAATACTGCAGTACTCTGCAATACCCCAGTACCCTGCACAATACTCTGCAATACCCCAGTACCCTGCACAATACTCTGCAATACCCCAGTACTCTGCAATACCCCAGTACTCTGCAATACCCCAGTACTCTGCAATACCCCAGTACTCTGCAATACCCCAGTACTCTGCAATACCCCAGTACCCTGCGCAATACTCTGCAATACCCCAATACTCTGCAATACCCCAATACCCTACGCAATACTCTGCAATACCCCAATACTCTGCAATACCCCAATACCCTGCGCAATACTCTGCAATACCCCAATACCCTGCGCAATACTCTGCAATACCCCAATACCCTGCGCAATACTCTGCAATACCCCAATACCCTGCGCAATACTCTGCAATACCCCAATACCCTGCGCAATACTCTGCAATACCCCAATACCCTGCGCAATACTCTGCAATACCCCAATACTCTGCAATACCCCAATACTCTGCAATACCCCAATACCCTGCGCGATACTCTGCAATACCCAAATACTCTGCAATACCCATTTTTTAAAGCACCCTTGTCCCCGTGTGCTCGCATGCAGAAGCGAACGCATACGTAAGTCCCGCCCACATATGACACATGTGAGGTATCTCTGCAAACGTTAGAGCGAGAGCAATCATTTTGGCCCTAGACCTCCTCCGTAACTAAAAACATGTAACCAATAAAAGTAATTAACCACTTCAGGCCCGCGCTACCGTCGGATGACGGCAACAGCGTGGGCCTGAATATCCAACATGCCGTCATTTGACGGCATGTCATTCAGGCGTTCCCAGCGCGCGCTGTAGAGCACGCTGCGGGGAAGCCCTGTGTTGTCCATGTCCCTTGGACACGGCCAATCACAGATCGCGGCGACCGGCCAATCAGAGTGGCCGTTTGCGATCTGTGGGCGAATGAGAGATGATCTCTCATAGATCATCTCTCATTGCCGTGTTACACAGAGACAGCGTCCTGTCTCTGGAGAGGAGGAGCCCGATCTGTGTTCTTTCCTACATAGGGACACAGATCGGTCACCCCCACAGTCACCCCCCCTCCCCCCACAGTTAGAACACACCTAGCATACACATTTAACCCCTTCCTCACCCCCTAGTGTTAACCCCTTCAATGTCAGTCACATTTATACTGTAATTAGTGCATATTTATAGCACTGATCGCAGTATAAATGTGAATGGTGCCAAAAATGTGTCAAAAGTGTCCGATGTGTCCGCCATAACGTCGCAGTACCAATAAAAATCGCAGATCGCCGCCATTGCTAGTAAAAAAAAAAATAATAAAAAATAATAATTCTCTCCCCTATTTTGTAAGCGCTATAACTTTTGCGCAAACCAGTCGCTTATTGCGATTTTTTTTTTTTTTTTACCAAAAATATGTAGAAGAATACGTATCGCCCTAAACTGAGAAAAAAAAAATGTTTTTTTTTTTTAATTGGGATATTTATTATAGCAACAAGTAAAAAATATTGTATTTTTCTTCAAAATTGTCGCTCTTTTTTGTTTATAGCGCAAAAAATAAAAATCGCACAGGCGATCAAATACCACCAAAAGAAAGCTCTACTTGTGGGGAAAAAAGGACGTAAATTTTGTTTGGGAGCCACGTCGCACGACCGCGCAATTGTCAGTTAAAGCGACGCAGTGCGGCAAGCTGAAATTTTACCTGGGCAGGAGGGGGGTGTAAGTGCCCAGTATGCAAGTGGTTAAAGCGTCGCCTATGGGGATTTTTAAGTAGCAAAGTTTGGCGCCATTCCATGAGTGTGCGCAATTTTGAAGTGTGACATGTTGGGTATCTATTTACTCGGCATAACTTCATCTTTCACATTATGAAAAAAAATTGGGCTAACTTTACTGTTTTGTTTGTTTTTTAGCACAAAACTGTTTTTTTTTTTTTTTAAAACACGCGTTCAAAAAATGTCTGCGAAAATACCATGCAAGATAAAAAGTTGTAACGGCCACCATTGTATTCTCTAGGGTCTTTGCTAAAAAAGCATATATAATGTTTTGGGGTTCTATGTAATTTTCTAGCAAATAAATGATGATTTTTCCATGTAGGAGAGAAATGTCAGAATTGGTCTGGGTGCTCCAGAACGCCTGATGGCATTCCCTGCATGTTGGGCCTCTGTATGTGGCCACGCTGTGTAAAAGTCTCACACATGGGGTATCGCCATACTCGGGAGGAATAGCAGAATGTGTTTTGGGGTGTAATTTGTGGTATGCATATGCTGTGTGTGAGAAATAACCCACTAATATGACAAAAACAAGATTTTTTTTTTTGTTTACAGGATTTTCAGTCGTTTTTCTTTTATAGCGCAAAAAATAAAAAACCCAGAGGTGATCAAATACCACCAAAAGAAAACTCTATTTGTGTGAAAAACAACAATTTCAAATGGGTATCAAATGTGATCAAATACCACCAAAAGAAAGCTCTATTTGTGTGAAGGACAACAATTTCAAATGGGTACAATGTTGTATGACTGAGTAATTGTATTTCAAATTGTGAGAGCATCGAAAGCTGAAAATTGGTCTGGTCAGGAAGGGGGTTTAATTGCCCAGTGGTCAAGTGGTTAATAAAACAAATGCAGTACAAAATTTCTTTAGACAAATAATTCTCAGTGTATCTCATCAAAAGCTAAACTCCCAGTGCAGTAAACTTAAAAATGCACTGGGAATGCTACACCTGCAGCATCAGGCTACCTTTACAGTGGATGTAAACCCTCCATACACCTAGTGAAGTGAACAACCTCAGTTGATACACAGGGATTAACCAAATCTCCCGACATAGGTTTTATATGTATATCTGCTGTCTTCACAGTTATATACTGTTTAGAAAGTTGAGATCGTGTTAGGAGATTTTCTCTTCCTGGTTAACACAGAGTGTGATGTCTGGGCATACAGCCAAGATAGCTAACATTGCTGATTGGAGGAAAGGCACACACCCCCTCTCTTCATAGGCAGAGACTCTCAGAGCTGTTTTGGAATAGGAGCTGCTCTCTGCTACTCTATTTTAGCAACCTCCTTTGACAAAAGATTCAGGCTACTTTTGTCTAAAAAGTCAAAAAATATGTCAGGATTTCTCAGGATGATAACAGAGAAACCGTTCAGAAGAGAGCTATAAGACTTAGCTCATTGACAAGAGATAACAAAGTACTGCAGATATATGTATGTGCCCAGCTCAAATTTCATGAATCGGGTTTACATCCACTTTAAGCTCTCTGTAGGGTAATGTCCCAGTTATAAGAGTAGTAGTGAGAATTCTGGAAAATCATTCTGTCTAGTGTCTACAGATTGAATACTGAGTAGGGTTGAGCGAACCCGAACTGTAAAGTTCAGGTTCGTACCGAACTTTTTTTTTTTTTTTGGACCCGAACAATTTGCTGAAAGTTGGGTTCAGAGTTTGGCAATGTAATAGAGCGCTGCACGGCAGCCAATCGCCATTTGTTTTACTCGTGTGACCTAGAAGCCATCACAGCCATGCCTACTAATGGCATGGCTGTGATTGGCCAGTGCAGCATGTGACCCAGCCTCTATATAAGCTAGAGGCACACAGCGCAGCTCGTCACTCTGCACTCTTTAGTTAGGTTAGGGAAAGGCTGCTGCTGCTCTCAGGGAGAGATTTAGATAGGAGTCAGACTGTCCTGCTTCGGAATCACCAGCACAGCATATGTTACTGTGAGATACTCTGCAAGGGGGTTAGGGGAAGCTTCCTGTTTGTGCTTGTAGGGAATAGAAATATATAGGAGTCTGTCCTGTTTCTAAAATCTAATTACACCAGCACTGCATCTGTTCCTGTAAGATACTCTGCACGATACTTTAGGGCAGGGGTCTCCAAACTTTTTAAACAAAGGCCCAGTTTACTGTCCTTCAGATTTTAGGGGGGCCGGACTGTGGTCAGTGGGAATAAAAAATAAATGAAAGTTATAGTCCCGGTAGTCAGTAGGTGGAATAGTGCCCCATTGTTGGTGTCATAGGGAGGAAAAATACACCATCATTGGTGTCAGTGGGAGGAATAGTGTCCCATCATTGGTATTAGTGGGAGGAATAGTGTCCCATCATTTGTGTCAGTGGGAGAAATAGTGTCCCATCATTTGTGTCAGTGGGAGAAATAGTGCCCCATCATTGGTATCAGTGGGAGGAATAGTGTCCCATCATTGGTGTCAGTGGGAGAAATAGTGCCCCATCATTGGTATCAGTGGGAGGAATAGTGTCCCATCATTTGTGTCAGTGGCAGAAATAGTGCCCCATCATTGGTATCAGTAGGAGGAATAGTGTTCCATCATTTGTGTCAGTGTGAGAAATAGTGTCCCATCATTTGTGTCAGTGTGAGAAATAGTGTCCCATCATTGGTATCAGTGTGAGAAATAGTGTCCCATCATTGGTATCAGTGGGAGGAATAGTGTCCCATCATTGGTATCAGTGGGAGGAATAGTGCCCCATCATTGGTATCAGTGGGAGGAATAGTGTCCCATCATTGGTATCAGTGGGAGGAATAGTGTCCCATCATTGGTATCAGTGGGAGGAAAAGTGCCTCATCGCCCGTATCATTGGGAGGAATAGCGCTTCAAATCTGTAGGAGGAATTCCCAAGGGCCGGATAAAGGCATGCAAAGGTCTGCATCCGGCCCTGGGGGTCGCAGTTTGGAGACCACTGCTTTAGGGGAAGGTTCCTGCTTTTCCAAATTATTATTTTTTGCCATGCTCTTATCGACATTTTGCTGCCATTTGCAGCCCTCTAGCCCTTTCCCTTTGTCTTTTACAGACATTTTAGTAGTCAAAAGTCCGGGTCCCCATTGACTTGAATGGGGTTCGAGTTCGGGTCAAGTTCGGGTCCCGAACCCAGACTTTTTTCCGAAGTTCGGCCGAACCTGAACATCCAGGTGTCTGTTCAACTCCAATAGTGAGACCATGCTTGCAAGGAAGAGACATTTACATTTTCTGTTAGTTATAGAAAACCCAAGCAGGCTGCAGATTAAAATAGAAATGTAATATTTATTAACACAATTTTATAGAATGGCCTTGCAAAGAAACTGTAATACATTATGTTTTTTGTCTAAAGTTTTCCTTTGCATCTTATGGTTCTCTTTTCTCCAAAATTCGGAGCTTCAAAAACCCTGAACTCTGACTAGAATATTAGACAGATATTTCCATATACATCAGTAATAATATCTCTGGGCCAGCTCCGAGGTGGTGCTTCCGCTCAGTGCTACTTTGTTCAGGAACATGCTCATTAGGCAGAAAGGCTGCACTGATGTCTGCGTTGTCAGTACTTTGATCAGTTAAGAAAATATCAGGGTTTTGTTGTTCCCCGGTCCCTTCTCCCGGCGGCTTAAAGTATCATTACGATAATAGATTCATCAATAATTCAGAGTGCAGTTAAAACTATTAAGATTACAAATCTATCTTTCTAGCATAGGATGTAATTTTTATTGCCAAAAAGCCCTTAACTGATTAACCATTTAACCAGTGAGTTACACTATATGACAAAGAATTTGTGCTCACCTCACCGCCACACTTATATAAGCATGTTGGACATCCCATTCCGAAGAAAAATGATGGAGTTCAGGTGAAGCGTGCTGTTAAAGCTGAACTTCAGGTATGATCTTTTGTGCATACTTATGCATATGTCAAGTAGCACATACCTCCACACATTTTGAGATGGGAATTAGGGACACCTAATAACAAACGTATGTAGGCATAGGACACGCCCCCTGCCACACACCCTTAAAGGAGAATTAACAAAAAAAGTTTAATTAAATCCACAAGGACTTTCTTTTTTTACCACTACTATTCCTTTATATTGGCTTTTAAAATGAACAAATGCAGCAATTTAGAATTAGAATGAAAGGTTTAGCACTGGGAAACACGTTTTGAAAGACAAAAAGTGCATTGTATATACAACTATATGGATCAGACCAAAATGAGGGACAAATGAGGGGGAAAGAGGGACAGAGGGACATTGCTCCAAATCAGGGGCAGTTTGGAGCTATGTGTAGCACACTTTACTTTTGTAGGTGCTAGAGCTAGGATTTTTGTGAGAGTAGGAAAATTTAAGCAGGCCTAGCTGGAAGGCCTGTTTGTTTTGATCTGTGTGGGCTGGGAGTGGCTCAGAGTAGGCTGGTGACTAGCATCACTTCTCGGATACTTTCCTTTGGCTTCTAGAGGATTCTAGAAGAGAGAAGGGAAAGAGAGTTAGAGCTACCTATGGTTTTCTAAGGAGCCCTGACCAATCCTCAACCTGGATTGGCAGGGGCCAGGCCTCCTTAAATACCTAGAGTTAGCCCAGCTGGGTTGTTGTCAGGTGGAAGAACTGAGGATTGAGTACTATGCTGTTGGCGCTCCCCATTCTGGGGGGGGGGGGGGGGGTGACCTGGGGCCTGGGACTCGGGTGCAGGAAGGATCTGGACAGGAGGCACAGAGAGGAGTCAGAGAGGATAACAGGAGCTAGTGCTGATGGGCAAGTTTTCAGGAGGGAACCACTGGTGTGTGTGTGTAGCCGGTAGGGCCGGTGAGTGATGTGCTATCAGGAGTACTTAAGAGGCATGCCAGAGAAGACTCAGAGGCAACAGTCAGAGCTGGGTGTGGAGCCAGTGAGGATTACAATGTCACAGGCAGTGGAGTCGGGCATCTGCCGCCAGAAGGGATAGCGGGGCCTGGAGAGGGATTGCTGGGTGCAGTAGTCCTTCATAGGACTGCTAGCACTAAAGACTCTCTATTCTATTTTGCTACACAAAAAAAGGCACCTGCCTACAAATGGCAATTCCTAAGACCTGACTGCGTCAGTGTTGGGCCTAACCGTGTGCAAGCTGTGCCTGGAGTTAAGTGTTGTGCAGTAGAGAGGGCTGGGCAGGGTGACAGGATGACCACAACTTTCAGCAGCCCTTACGGGAGTACCGCTACACTCATACCCAAATTATTAGGTGTTCTCTGATTGGATGAAGTGGAGATCATGACATCACGACCCCCCATCTTCACCTTGCCCAATCAGGGAACACCTTGTATTTACTGAAAGAATACAAGGCATCCTGTAAATGGCTACAGTACCAAGCAAGTAATCATCTTAGGCAACTTTCTTAGGCAGCATGGTGTCTGAAATCGGTAGAGCTAAAAGGCCTTGCTTGTTACACAACAATTTTTCCCAGGACATGGCGTGCTAGTTATTTACGTTTCTGTTTAGGGCCATATGGTCCATAAAGGCCAGGATGCCTGGGACAGTAGAAACAGTTAGAGCTTTCTTTTCATTCTTCCTTCTCCATTTGGGGAAAAAGAGGTGGAACTTGTATAGAAAAATGCCATCATTCTCATGGATCTATGGCAAGCAGTTTCTAAATACAGCTCTGAATCTATTCAATATAATTACACTGTAAATCTGTTCTATAATGTCCCCAGTATGGCCGTCTCTAGTGACAACACACTAATCTATCTCCAATATATTTTTTAATACAATACTTTTATAGGCAGATAGGAGAAATTATGTGTGTAATATTGTAGGGCAATAAGCATCCAACAATGGACACTCCATCATTAGCACCGGATATTAAGGACACTTCCAGCTACCATTACCACTGCTTATTATAAGAAAATATGGTGAACTATGAGCTTTTCCTCAATGGGTCACAAAAAAACATCATAAACTGGTTACTGTGAGAATTTTCTGTAACACTAAAAGATACAAACAGTACATGAGAACTAATAAAGATTAGAATAAGAGGCGGTATAACGAAGAATAAAGCCTTGTGCATATTGCAGATGTCAAACGCCCATTATGCAGATGTTTGATTTTTTTTTTCTGTCCTCTATGTTAGTCTATGCACACATAAGTTTCTAAGGCCGCGTACACACGAGCAGACAGATTTGTTCAAATCCGTCGGCTCGCCCATACACACGGTCGAATCTGTCTGCTGGGACGGTCGGGCCGACCGTTTCCAGCAGATAGATTTGATCGTGTGTACGCGGCCTTAGAGGGGTTTAGAGGCAGTGGAGTTTAGGACATCTGAACGCACCAAAATCATGTTCAGAGAAGACAATTTGGCACACTTAACCTCCCTGGCGATATGATTATGTCAGGTTTTTGATACTGAAAGCGTTACAATTGTTTTGCATGGAAATTTGGCGTTTTATATTGTAGGCCTGTAATTCTTAGAAATAACTCACTTAAATCTGTCCAAACAAGAGTCTAATAGACATCCCAGATATGATAAAGTTTGAAACACAAAAATCATTAATTATAATATAATAAATAACTATAAATAATTATAACAAAAAATAATATAATAAAAATGATTTAATAATGTAATCAAATCAAAAACACTGACATTTGCTCAGTTGCAGAAATGTCGCGGTCATTACTTTCAGTCTATTAAGACGAATTGGTCAAATTTATTATCGCTAAAACCACTTTTGACATAAAGGGACACTTTTTGGGTGCTATGGACAATCTACAGTTTCCAGGCAGAAAGAACAGTATTTATAATATAAAAGTGCATGCAGGGCACTGGACAGTCCACTAGGGACAAATGGGGTGTGTAATTATTTTTTACAGTACTGTAATCTGTAAGATGTGTACTGTGTTTTAATTTTTTTGAATTTGGCACCAACACAGGGAAAGGAGCTTGGCGGTACTCGGGCACTGTGTGAATCGAGCGAGGAGACAGTGGGGAAACATCGCAGGATCCAGGGGACAAGGTAAGTAACTCCCTGCCTGGATACTGCAATGCGATCCTGAGTCTGGCTCGGGGTTACCGCTATTGGTACTGAAATTTCCCCCCGAGCCAGACTCGAGATTACCGCCAGGGATGTTATTTTTTTTTAAATGGGATGTTAAACGCGTGTAAACGCACCTGCTTGCGTCTAAATGCTAGACACGTTTAGCGCTTGAGCATTTATTATTTTAATGGCCAGAATAAATTAGCATTCTGCCCAATTAAATAAATGAACACCCAAGCACTTTTTCAATTTATAAGAAATACAATTTAACATATGTTAAGCATACATGAACCAAACAGAGAGGTATCATGGCGATCAAAACAAAGCAAAGATAAGAATATCAAAGTACAGATAAATTAGGAAGTACTATGACTTGCAAAGTCTAAATGACTATGAATGGGGACACTTGTCCCAGGAATAATCGTCTACTAAGACATATGTAGGTATAAATAGTACTAAAAAGAAAGGAGGTGAAAGGGGGGGAGGGGGTAGAGGTAGAGAGAAGAAGCAGGGAGGAAGACGGAGGGGAGAGGGAAGAAGAAAATTACAAGAACACTGTGCCACCGACCCAGAAACCACAAAATGACCAGGGAGCTAGCAAGACAAAATGTTACAAACACTAAAGTCTTTTTTGACGTATTTTTAACACTGCTTTTCGCCTGTTGGGAGAAGAGCATTCAGAAGAGCCTAGTGTGCATGAGACCTAAAAAAGAAAAAGGTTTCCCTTGCACCCAATGGGGTATTCTTTTCAAAGTGAAGCTTCACCGCATTACTAAGTTCTGGGGAGTAGAACTGCACTTGCAGAGTGGGAGAGTCATTCTGACATAAAAAGATCCTTCCCAAAACCGTTAAAAGTTTGGAAGTGAACAATTGTCTAAATCAAGGGTCAGTTTACTATCCTTCAGGCTCTAGAGGGGCCACACTGTGGCTATGGGAAGTAGCATCAGTGCCCCATTGTTGGTATCATTTGGAGGAATAGTGCCCCATCATTGGTTTTAATAAGAGGAATAATGCCCCATTTCTAATATCAATGAGAAAAATAATGCCTCATCATTGGTGTTAGTAAAGGGAATGGTGCTCCATCAGTTGGAATAGTGCCCTAAAGGGCCAGATAAAGGCAAGCAATGGGCCACATCCGGCCCCCGGGCTGCAGTTTGGGGACCACTTGGCTAAAGCATCTTTGTATGCTATCACATTAATAGTATTATCACTGGAAACACTGAATGCAATCATTGGACGGTGACCCACATGCTTTTTATCATATTGTAGGTGTGATGATCAGATGTCTAAAAACCTTTGGCTTAAAAACCCTCTCACATATGATGAGTAGTAGTTTCATTCAGCTGAACTTATTCTGTGAAGATGATTTTTCTCTGTTTATCCAAGTAGTTTCCTCAGTTCAAATGAGTTTTGGGACTTACCCCAGTATTTATGTGCACACAGAAAAAACTCCTACACCTAATCCAATGACCTTGCCATTGAGTCAAGGCCGATGTTAATAGTGACAGGAGCTGTGGCAATCTGTGAACACCTCCTGTTCTAATTTAAACAGTTTTTCACAATCTTGCACGCCTTCCAACAAGTTTTTTTAAAAACTTCTATCTTGACAGATTATATGACACTATGGACACTCAGACACATTTTAACTGAGGAAGCCGCTTAGAAGAGCAGTATAACAAACGTCTTCAACATTATGAAATAAGTCTAGCTGAATGTGACCAATCATTACTTGGTATACCATGCCCTGGATAAATGAAAACACCTTTACACATAGCATATACTGTATGTTTTCATTATTTTGGAATACAGAGAGTCTTTATCCTTTTCCTAACAGGTCAATAATGCTTGTATTTTAGACTACGATACTCAACCCAGCTATTTTTTATATCCATTCAATATTTGTGTTTTAAAGAATGCATTCCTGGATTAAATGTTGATCTTTTAGATTTGCCTAGTGTTTGAGGCTGGAGTTTCCACTTCAAACTCTTATAAATCAGAGAAAAAATTAGCAGCAAAATACAATAAAGTGGGGTCAATATCAGAAGCAATTACTTTGATGGGATATGTAATTAGGCCCCACAGTCTTCATAGGAGTTCTAAAATATAAAAGAAGTTACATACAGAGCCAATCGTGTCTTCCTTCCTGACTATAACATAAGAGACCGCGTATGTTTCATTAAAAGTTGGAACTAAGACATGAAAGCGAATGCAATCTGGGCACCCTAGCATCTTGCACATAGTACAGAGATTTACAAAGAAGCTTCTAATTTTCCTCGACACCTGCATGTTTAAAGAACAGTCCAGTGACTAAAGGAGAAGATGGAGAATGTCGGTAAGGAACCCCGCTGTGTGGATTGTGTTCTCAGAAGACCTCTCACCCTGTCACAGCTCCGGTAATCTGATCACCAAAACCACTTCACTCTTCACCTTGAGGTGACATTGTTTCTGCTGACTTGTCCCATGTGTTCTTTATAACCTGTAACCGTGTCTATGTTATACTTGTAGCCCTCTGCAACCCTGCAGCTTCCTAATCCCCTGCATCATCGCTGTCATGTTCTCCTCTAAATTATACCATGCTATTGTGGCGTGCCTACACAGACAACCATGAAAGGGCTGAATATTTAAATCTGGGTTATTGAAATATTCCTATGAATGTTACTTTTTCCTCTCCAGAGGAACTGAATTCATTTCTTTTCTCCTATTGTGGCATTTTTTCAGGCACAATAGATATGTGAGAAACGTAATGATATGCTAAATGCATGCAAAAGCTTTCAATTTCCTCCCGTTCTCTTGGTTCAATGGCGCCACCATAGAACGCAGTGAGCCACAGAGCGTTCCAGGAAGGAACAGGCAAAGCTTTGGCCTGCATTTTAAGCAGGGATTTTTAATTACCTGTTTGCTCTGGCCGCAGGGATTATGGAATCAGCTTGCTGGGAGCAAATACGCAGAAGGAAATATTACTGCAAAATCGCCAGCCGCTTGAGTGACAAAATAGAGGTTGGAAAAGCCAGAAAGATGGAGCAGCTGTAAAACTAGGCATTTAGGGTTTGTTTTCCCCACCAAGATTACTGTTTGATTGCTGGAAAAGAGCATGTGAGAAAAAGGACCTCTATGACTGGAAAGTACAAAAATATTCTGCAGTGAAGAGCAGTTTGCCATAGGCATTCAGCTTAAACTGACTGTGCTAAAAACAATATGCCAGTAGGCAGTGACTGTGACTTTAAACTACTGTGCTATAAACTTTAGCCAACCATTCTTATTGTAATTCGTAATACCAGTCTTACTCTAGCCAAGGTTTACTCTAGATTTCATAACTAGCAGATGTCTGAACTATTTAAGCAACATCTGAGATTTAAAGAATTCTTGGATTTCGATGATCCACCTCTCCCCATGGTCCAAGGACTGTAGTGTTTAAAGCTGTCTGTTTTAGCCCTATGCACTCCACTCTGCAGCCAGCAAATAAGCACTTGCAGAGCTGACAAAGTTCTAAGGGCACATTTTTATGTATTTTTTACCTTTAATGCATTCCCTGCATTAAGGCTGTAATAAAGACCAGTCACTGCCGCTCCCTCTTTTTTGTACAGGGTGACTGGTCTTGACTCCACCCCCTCCTGTCCAGGAGCGGTGCATCCATAGGGAGGCCGGAGCACCACCCCCTCTCGCTCTCTCACAGCCACCAAAATATACAGATTCATGCATTGTATGAATCTGTATATTTTCACCGCTGCCGCCCACTATTCAACTGGCCGGATGTTGAGCGCCGGTCAGCTGAATAGCGGCAGCTGGCTGGCTGTGTGGAAGTGCCTATCAGAGCCAGCGGGCTGTAGTCAGCTTCCTTAAGCTTATCCTTGGGACGTACCGGCGGTGCGTTCCTTGGATAAGACTGACAGGCGTCTCAGCCAATCAATAACCTGATTGGCTGAGCGTCATCGAGGGCGGGAGCGTCATCGAGGGCGGGACGAGGGACATCAAGGGACGATAGAAGCCAGAAAGGTAAGTGCCAGCGGCGACAATTGCGGGGCACAGTGGCGACAATTGCGGGGGACAGTGGCGACAATTGCGGGGCACAGTGGTGACAATTAATGGCATTGCATAGTGGTGACAATTGATGGCAAAGTGGTGACAATTGATGGCACAGTGGCTATTTGATGGCATGGCACAGTGACTGCGTTTGATGGCATGGCATAGTGGTGACAATTGATGGCACAGTGGCTGTGTTTGATGGCATGGCACAGTGACTGCATTTGATGGCATGGCACAGTGGTTGCGTTTTGATGGCATGGAACAGTGGCTGCGTTTTGATGGAATGGAACAGTGGCTGCGTTTTGATGGCATGGCACAGTGGCTGCTTTTGATGGCATGGCACAGTGGCTGCGTTTTGATGGCATGGTATCACTGCTACTTTTACAAGGTAGTATCTATCCTTTGGCGCACAAAAAGTACATTTATATTCATTGTGGTTACTGAGCATTAAATAAAAGTGTTTGTACCTGGAGTTCATCTTTATTGACTTGAAGACTAACACAGGTTCTTTCTGGGAACACAAGTTGTTAGTGTAGACAATGGGGTTGATTTACTAAAGGCAAATCCACTCTGCACTGCAAGTCTGAGGGGAAGATCTGAAATTAGGGGAAGCTCTGCTGCTTTTATCATCTAATTATGTACAAGCAAAAATGCTGTTTTTTATTTTTCTTGCATTGGATACAATGACTGCACTTCCAAGTGCACTTGTAGTGCAAAGTGGATTTTCCTTTAATAAATAAACCCCAATGTTTAGGACCTGACAGGTCCATATTAAATAGAAACTCGGTACGAGATTGTTTTTATTATAGTTTAGAACAGAATAAGGGAGGTATAGAACATCTATCAATTTCTTATTGCTTTCTGTATCACTGATGAGTTGTTAGAAAGAGAGACATAAAAGGGCAGAAAGTGAGAAGAAATTCAACTGCTGACAGCTGTCACAAGAACAGCAGGTGAGGAAAAATCTCCCAGCGGGGACATCTGTCCTAGTGATGTATGTCAAAGCCACAATTTAGCAGCACTTTAGCTTATGTTCCTGCTGTGTCACTGGAACAGGAAGTTAAGTTAAATTCAGACAGCAAAGAAAAGGTAAAGCGAATGCCAGAGAAATAATTTCTTTGCAGATCAAATTATTTGTTGTTTGCATTAAATAATAAAAAAAA
Source organism: Rana kukunoris (assembly GCA_029574335.1). NCBI lineage: Eukaryota > Metazoa > Chordata > Amphibia > Anura > Ranidae > Rana > Rana kukunoris. The sequence goes on from CM056058.1 coordinate 129,548,227, forward strand.
AAAGGATAAATGCATTCTAGGAGATTGAAAAGACCCCCTTCTTTAGGACTTATAATGTAGCTACAATCTGGATGTGTGATGGATGTGATTAACAGAAAAATTGCAGTGTAAATTCAAAAGTGTGCTTCCAGTCACTGGCTTGACTTTGAAGTAGCACAAAATGTTTCCGTTGAAAAAAACATCCATCCCCATCCAGATCGTAACTCTGCAAAAAGTCCTGATAATGGGGTCTTTTGTAACACCTGAAACATGGTAGTTCATAACTGACTACAGAGAGCAAATAAAATTAGAAATCATTTTGTTATCTCTTCCCTATAACCCTACTGTAATAACCTTGATTTGGTTCTTGTATAACAGAAAACAGTCTGTGGAAACAACTACAAGAACGATACAGTGGTGCCAACAGTAGGTATACCCCTCTCTAGAAAAGAAACATTTGGGTTGTAGTCGTCCCCTTCAAAGCAGTGCAGTTTCTGCATTTAGTACGCTATGTCAATTTATGTGTTATCTTTTACTCATTTGATGTTACGTTTGGCCCAGATACAGCTTTTTTTCCTTTATTATATGTAGGTATGTGCATTTGTTTTTATGTGGTATGAAAAATACAACAGAAACAAATAAAAAGGTTACTAAAATAATCAACCCTGTCTTAGGACACTGCACCCAGAGGATGGATGCAGGCCTTTGCTAGCCTTTATCCAGCCCTGGGGGCACTATTCCTCACACAGACACTAACACTGGGGCCCCCGTTTCTTCCACCGACACCAGAAGTGGGGCATAATTCCTGCCACAGACACTAATGATAGGGCATTATTCCTCCCACAATTATTGATGGGGAACTATTCCTCCTACTGAGACCAATGATGAGGCACTGTTTCTTCCACTGATACCAGTGATGGGGTTATTTCCTTACACAGTGTAACAATAATCAACCTGTGCAATCCAATAATGTGTGAACCACAACAAAGATCTGTGCAAAAAATGCTGCTAGAAAAGTTGCTGGCCAACAACCGTAAGTGATTCTAAACTTACTATACTAAATAAAGAACACAAGATTATGTAGCACAACTCTTGTATATTCCTTACACTAATACCAATGATAGGGTACTACTCCTCCTCCTACTAACCACCAAGCCTGTGGCCATGTTTATTTTTACTGATGCTGGGCCCAGGACTATTTGTACCCCCACTGGCCACAATCCCCCCCTAAAGTCTGAAGGACCATGAACTGGCCCTTTGTTTAAAACGTTTGGGGACCTTTGTCTTAGGGCAACAAACCCATGTGCCTGGCAGGGCAAAGAAAGCTCTGTCACATGCAATGTGGTTGTCTCTCTCTCTCTCTCTCTCTGTATGTTACTTTGATTCCCACCTTGTACTGTGAGATGCTGGCAGCAATGCTGATGGGGGGTACAGACAGTATTCCTGTACCAGGCCTGGCTAAGCCAGGTTTGGCTTGGAAGCAGGAGGAGTCTGGGAGTGGCAGTTCTAATTCCACCCTATTAATGGCAGGTAATTAGCTGCTGGATCAGGAGCACCAAGGGCTGAGAGCTGAGTGAGCAAAGAGCTTGAAACAGTGGTGGTGCGTCCATAGAGGACGCCGGAGCGCCACTTCCTCTGGCTCCTGCACACGCCACTGATACAATACATAGATTCATGCATTGCATATATCCGCCGCTGCCTCCGACTATTCAGATGGCCGGCCCTCTGGCGAGCGCCGGCCATCTGAATGATGGCAGCTGGTTGGCTGTGGAAGTGCGTATTAGAGCCAGCGGCTTTGATAGTCTTTACGATCAGAATCACTGGTTACCGGTAACCTGATTTGCTGAAGCGTCATCGAGGGCGGGAGAAGACATCGAGGGACCCGTGGAAGGAGGGTGGCCGACCCCAGAAAGGTAAGTGCCAGGTGGGGGGGCATTTTACAAAGCATGATGGCGTAAATTGATGGGCACAGTGGTGACAATTGCTGGACACAGTGGTGAAAATTGCTGGGCATTTGATGACATGGCACAGTGGCTGCATTTGATGGCACAGTGGCTGCGTTTGGCATGGCACAGTGGTGACAATTGATGGCACAGTGGTGACAATGGGCACAGTGGCAACAATTGATGGCACAGTGGCTGTGTTTGATGGCATGGCACAGTGGTGACAATTGATGGGCACAGTGGCGATAAATGATGGCACAGTGGCTGCGTTTGATGGCATGGCACAGTGGCTGCGTTTAATGGCATGGCACAGTGGCGACAATTGATGACACAGTAGCTGCATTTGATGGGCACAGTGGCAGCCTTTGATGGGCACAGTGGTTGCAATTGATGGGCACAGTAGCTGCGTTTGATGGGCACAGTGAGGCTGCAATTGTTTTTTTTTTTTATTTGTTTGGGCGCCCCCAAAAATTTGGAGCACCAGCCGCCACTGGCTTGAAATGTGATGAAGCATTTATATCCCAACATATCTTTTCTCTGTATGGAATGTTCCTGACAAGTCTTCCTGCTGTGTTGAGTGCAGAAAGGTAAATTCAATCAATAGTTCAACAGATCAACACTTTCACTCTTAGCTGATCCCTGTGACCATATAGCTATGGGGGGTGTGCTTGTCTCGTAGACTGTACTGGGCCCTGTCAGGTAGCCCCATGATTTGTAATGGCACCCCTCAATGAGGCATTTAGGGTAATGTGAGTTTTGGTTTTGAGCGTTTTTTTTGCTAAGGGGTATATTGAAGCACAATTTTGACATGTGTCTACCGGCACATTATACCAACTGATGTTAATGTTAGGTTATACTCTAGAGACAGGTTCAGTTTAATCCAAAAAAAAACAAGTTCTAAATCCGTTCACAGTCTGACAGAACAAAATGTTCAGATATACTTTGCCTGATCATATAAAGCTGCCTTGAATTGCAGAGCTTTACCCCTGAGAAAATCACTTCCCCTAAATACTTGGATAATGAAGATATAACAGAGATGAGGACAATGAGTGCAGCGGCAGCTCCCCCTACCCCTGCGCTGATGTGCTGCCCAGAGCGCCCCTCTCAGCAGCAGCAAAACTTTAGCACACAGCTTGTGAAAATGCTGACCTTGGTGTATGTGGCCCCGTTCAGCACATCGCTATCCTTCATCCAGATTATGGTCGCTGCTGGTTTTGCGTTGTCCGCATGACAGCTTAAATTCAGTGGGTCTCCGGCACGTAGGCTTATTATCGGACCACCAATAATTACCGGATCATCAGGGGGAACTGTTGGGAAAACAAAAAGGAGACGTGTCATGTCAATATTGAAGTCCCTGTTTTATTATTAAGGTTAAAAAAGAAATTCTGCAGTTGCCTGGTAAAGATATTTCATAAGCCTGTATGGTGTTTGTTCCTAATGATGTAACTGTATGTCTTGTGACTTTTGGGCCTAAAGCCTGGTACACTTTTTTTTCCCCCTTAACCCAGGTGGACAGCACCCCTCCCTCGCCAGAACATTCTGAGGAGTGCTCTCTGCCATTGGTTGAGAACACTAATTGGGAGTCAGTTGGCTGCTGGTTTTCCAGCATGGTTATCTGACAGAAGCATATGTCCCAACTTTCTGGATGGGAATAAGGGATACCTATTAGCAAAAGGATCTAGGCATAGGACACACCCCCTTAAAATGAGAATTCTGCAAAAAAAAAAAAATTGGTTAACCCACAGTTTAATTTTTTTTTTTACCACTACCATTCCTTTATATTGGCTTTCGGAATTTACAAATGCAGAAATGTAGACATTGGGTGAAAGGTTTAGCACTGGGAAACAGTTTTTGATAGAGAAGTATTCCATTTTATATACGACTATATAGATCGGACCCAAATGAGGAGGAAAGAGGGACAAAGGGACTTTGTCCCAAATGAGGGACAGTCCCTCAAAATAAGAGACAATTGGAAGCTATGTGTGTGGGGCTTAAGTAACCGCTGGAACTGAGTCCACATATAAGTGGCTAATGTGGGTCTCGCAGATCATAGGAAAAAAAAAAAAAAAACTATGGTCACAGCATACAGTGTCATTTTATAAACAGTAGCGTTGTATTGTATTAGTAATACAAACAATAGATTTGACAATCCAATAAAAGCTTAGTTGAAAAATCTCCTTTCATGTTGTGAATGCTGCCTGTCTGCTGGCTGTCCCTTCCCACAACTTCTTGTATTCCCTGCATGCTTTGCAGCTTCTCCTCTGCCATTTACTTTCCATTTCTAAGGACTACATATCCCATGGTACCTTGATGCCTGCAAGCTGTGATTCCTGTACTGACACTGCCTCCTTAGCACCTCTGTAGTCCAGAAGGTGGGCTCTGTAAATTCTGTGACACAGCAGTGCCCATTAAGCGGGCATAAGGAAAATATGTCACAATATTCAAGGTAAATGTGTAGTGATCTTTACAAAGTAACGATTATAAACTTTAAGAGCATTCAGACTAATAGGAGTAGACTGTAAACAATTGAAACACAATATGAATAAGAATGCTGTATATGATTTTTTTTTTTCCAACAGGAGAGGCAGGAAGAAGAAGACAGGAGAAAGAAAAAGATTGAAGAAAGAAGACTGGAGGAAGAAGGTTAGGAAGGAGACGACCAGAGGAAGAAGTGGGGGAAGAAGAAGACAAAGGAAGAATTGGGGGGAAAATAAGACAAAGGAAGAAGTGGGGGAAGAAGTAATTTTTTTGAAGTGTGGGAAGAAGACATTTTTAAGGACTTGTCAAAAACTGTCTCATGTCATTTGTCACACTACACAACTTTTTTTGGTGAATGGGTAGGGATACCGTGTACCCCATACTCATTCACATAGGCAGGGGCCAGGATCTGGGGGCCCCCTTGTTAAAAGGGCTTCCGGATTCTGATAAACCCCCCGTTTGAAGACGCCCACAACACCCAGAGGGTCTGGTATGGTTTTGGGGGGCCCTACGTAATTTTTTTTCTCAGGATTTTTTTGCCGCCTGCACATCTTTTTTAATTTATATTTAGATGTCAGGATACGGGTCAATTGAAGTCTATTACATGCAAAAGGCTGCATGCTGCAGAATAAAAATCCCTGACCCTTTTTTTTTAAAATGCAGAGGCACAAACATGCATTGATATGAACGTGGTCCATGGGAACCCATCTTAAAAATAATGTGCTGTGTTACTACAAAAAGCATAAAGAAAATGCATTAGTATGAATGGAGCCTAAGAGTGTGCTTCGAGGAATAGAATGTAAGCCAGAAAGTAGCAATGCCTTTAGTTACTTGCATGAAGAAAGTAATGCCGCATACACACGATCATTTTTCGGCAAGAAAAAAAACAATGTTTTTGAAAACGTCATTTAAAATGATCGTGTGTGGGCTTCACATCGTTTTTCATCTTCTGAAAAACGACATTTTTTTTCGAGCATGCTGCATTTTTTAACGTTGTTTAAAAAAAATGGCGTTTTTGGGTTGTAAAAAATGATTGTGTGTGGGCTAAAACGACATTAAAAATGACGTTTTAAACCCACGCATGCTCAGAAGCAAGTTATGAGACAGGAGCTTGAATGGCGAAAAATGATCGTGTGTACGCGGCATTAGACACTAAAGTGCTTTAGTCACCATTTGTTGCAGATGACTAAAAGCTGCTTTATTAAGAACTTTGTGAACCTAGGGCCAGATTCAGGTAGATCAGAGCATCTTTGCTCCAGAGTAACGCTTCTCATTTACGTTACTCTGACGACCCTTTCAGCGCAAGTACTGTTATTCACATAGCAGTTGCGCGTAAACTTGCGCCAGAGTAACGATAATGCGCTGGCGTAACCCGACGCAAGGGGAAGTGGGTGTGATCATATGTAAATGATGGGCGGAGCCCAGCGCAGAGGCTTACGTTCAGCGCATCAACCACGGAGCATGCGCAGTGAGTGAGGCTCCACTCGCCCCCTTTGTGCGCATGCTCACAACTTCCGTCTGCACCACTTCACGGGAAACGTCAGCGCAATGCCTTCCGTTGGGCGTTTAAATGCGCCCGTAGAAGCGCCATTCCGGCACTAAAGTATATCCTGCTCCCCCTCCCCACAGTGATGTTACTTTTGTTCTGAGATGGCTGCTCCCGTTCCCCGCAAACACACAGGAGAAAGCTGAACTCTAAAGGCCAGGAGCTGTCAGCCGTCATCTCGGCTATGGAGACCTATGATGTCTTCCTCCATGGCTGTAAAATTTGACAGACAAGCATGGACAGAGGTGTTGTCCTGCAAGTGGGGGTGCTCAGCTAGCTCCTATCGTCGGTAACACTGCTGTAGCTGCTCTCCTGCTGACCTCTGACAGTCTGGAGTAAAGATAAAGCAGCCTTTTGTAGAAATAACTTTGCGCCGGACGGACGAGATACGCGCGGCGCATGTAGCCAGCGTATGGTGCTAATCCGTTCGTGAATTGGGAAAAATCCCTCATTTGCATATTTGCAGGGGAAATCAATAGGCGCGACTGATGCGCCCAGCGAAATTAAGCGCCGACGATACTCTGGCGTCGGAACGTTCCGCCGGTCGCAAATGACCCGTTATTGGGCGCATCTAGTTTGGTGGGTACGGGCACATAGAAACGACGGCGCATCATCACAGTTACGCGGCGCATATCGAAATACTCCAGCGCAAGTGTTGCTGAATCTGGCCCCTAGTGTATATTGTTCATTCCTTTGATAGTTCATCTATTCATCAAGCCCTAATTAATGGGGCCACCATGGAACCCCAAAACATGCTGGCAATGTACAAGGACTCTGCTTGAACTTTTTATTGAAATACATTTATTTTGGACTTTGGCAACAGTTTTCATGGGAAGCTACAGTCTAAGCTAAGTTGGCAGAACCTGTCTTTTTACCCTACAAAAATATCTCTGCAAAGCTAGGATAGTTTTTACACTAAACAACTGCCATCTGAATGGTTGCTAGAGGCAACACAAACACTTCCAATTTTTTCCAGAGGCTTTGCAGTAAATTGCCCCTAGAGAAGGTAAGACATCTGGTACCAGCAGCTAACTATAACAATTCCCCTCGTATGTAAGGGAAAACAGCCAATTTATTCAGCAAGCCTTTCAATTAATGGGAATATTATGACAGCTATAATAACAGATTAGAAATTTGAATTTCAAGGCTTTGACGTAAAACAATTCAAGCTATAGAATTGCTAATGTTAAAAATTTTCAATCAAATTTTATTTGACCATAAAATGTTGCAACACATATTTTATTGTGGTTTCAGATCTAAACAATCCAGATTCATTACTAATTGTATTTAATAATGTAATATACTTCGGCACTAACATATTATTAGTGTAAAAAATGTTTTAGCGCTGTTGGCTTCTCGATTCCGAAGTCCGCCACTCCTGAATTGAATAATACACTTAGATGTAATCTTTTCAGAAACATTTAGTGCTTTGTAGTTTCATGATTGAGTTTTTGATGAAAAGAATTTATGGTTTATACAATGTACGAGTAAACTTCGATCGTTATGTTTTCATGACAAAATAGAAAAGGTCAAAAGACGTATTTAAGTCCATTCACCTTTTGCACATTACACAGACACAAATACATTTTTTTATACACAGATGAGGGTTTGGTGAAAACCTTTGCTTTATACAATATATAGACTAAGAACAGACCATCAAGTTAATCCTTTCATGAATTCCAGTAGTATCGCCCCTGAAAGGTGAAATAAATAAAGCAGTGGATGGTGTCTGTAGTTTTTATTTTTGTTAGTTTTGTCATTTCATTTTTTTAAATCTTATTTTATACAATATTTTTCACAATATTTTTTAGGGGGCTTTGGTGAAATATCAGGGGTTTAACCACTTCAGATCCGCCCCATCGTCAAAATACGTCATTTTTTTAAAGATGAATATCTCAGTAACTGCAGCAGCTGCTGCCACATCCGAGATATCCATCTCTTCATAGGGCGGATCTCTACACGATAATGGCGGTCTCCGCGGCAGATTCGCCGCAAGATCGCCGTTATCGGTGGCGGGAGAGGGTGCCCCCCCTCCCGCCGCTCTCCCGCGCCCTCCGCCGCTTACCGTTGCCATCGGTAGCGGCGGAGGCGATCGGGTCTGCTCGTCGTCTGTCCGGGGATGCGACTGAGGGAAAAATGTCCCTCAGCCGTCCCCATACCTCTGCTGGGCGGAAGTGACGTCAAAACGTCAGTCCCGCACATCGTCTTAAAGAGACATATTTTTTATTTACTTTTTTTCTTTTTTTTTTTGTTTCTTTTGCATTTAAGTATAAATATGAGATCTGAGGTCTTTTTGACCCCAGATCTCATACAGTATTTAAGAGGACCTGTCATGCTTTTTTCTATTACAAGGGATGTTTACATTCCTTGTAATAGGAATAAAAGTGATCAATTTTTTTTTTTTTATTTCAGTGTAAAAAAATTAAAAACAAATTAAAACAAATAAGAAAACAAAAAAAAAAAAATTTTTTTAAAACGCCCCGTCCCGACGAACTTGCGCGCAGAAGCGAACGCATATGCGAGTATCGCTCGCATATGAAAACGGTGTTCAATCCGCACAAGTGAGGTATCGCCGCGATCGTTAGAGCGAGAGCAATAATTCTAGCCCTAGACCTCCTCTGTATCTAAAAAAATGCAACCTGTAGAATTTTTTAAACATCGCCTATCGAGATTTTTAAGGGTAAAAGTTTGACGCCAAGCCACGAGTGGGCGCAATTTTTAAGCGTGACATGTTGGGTATCATTTTACTCAGCGTAACATTATCTTTTACAATATATAAAAAAATTGGGCCAAATTTATTGTTGTCTTATTTTTTAATTCAAGAAAGTGATTTTTTTCCAAAAAAAGTGTGCTTGTAAGACCGCTGCGCAAATACGGTGTGAAAAAAAGTATTGCAATGACTGCCATTTTATTCTCTAGGGTGTTAGAAAAAAAATGTATAATGTTTGGGGGTTTTAAGTAATTTTCTAGCAAAAAAAACTGTTTTAGTCTCGTAAACACCGAATCTGAAAAACAGGCTCGGGTCTCAAGTGGTTAAACAGGGGTCATCTGCACCACACAGGGTGATTAGGATGTGTCTAGGCACACCTGGCACACCCTGTGCGCACACCTATGCTAATTACACAGATCCAAAGGTGCAAATTAGAAAGCACTTTCCTTTCTGGTACCAAGCGTAACAGACCGTTTATACAGTTGTATATTTTGCATTTAAACATCTATATAGTACTGATGTATTGTGCAGTGCTGTACAAAGAATACTGAGCTTTTCACATCGGTCTCTGCATAGAGAAGCTTACTTTCTAATGTCCCACCACAGTCACACACTATTATTATGCAATAATATAGCTCTGACATATTCCACAGTGCTGTACAATGAATACTGAACCATTTACTTTAGTCATTGAACTAGGGGCGCTTACGATCTTATGTCCTCACCACAGTTACGCACAATTCGTATACATTTACTGCATATAGCTGACATATTCCACAGAAAAAACCGAAGCATGTACATTAGTCTCTGTACATGAGAATGTCCCCACCACAGTCACATGACTGGTGTATGCCTAGTGCTTGGGAGAAAACAAAAACCCACCCCTAAAACCTTAAACCCACCCATAGAAATCACGCAACACCTTCTGGATTAAATGGCCACCAAAGGCCCCTTTTATTTAAAATCCAAAAGGTAAAATTAAATAACTTTATAAAAATAACCAACTTTTAAATATAAAACTTCTTTTTAACATTAAATATATATTTTTAACCATTACGCAATAAATTAACCTAACAAAAAACAATTAACCCCAAACAGTTGTAGACACGAGGTTCCTGAGAAAGGGAAAGAAAAAGTGCCCGGTAATCGGCTGTACCCCATAGAAAGTCTTCGGACCTCTAGCCGCGCTCCCATCAGCTCACAAGGCCATGACTTCCTCCTTCGTTTGATTCTTCAGCACGATATACCACTATCCACCTAACTAGATAGGGAAGGTGCCCATCCCATGACGGGTCCCAACTCCTACCAACAACTAAGGTACACCCATCTAATATGTATGTACCAAACCCCACCCAATTCTCAGGAACCCTGAACAAACGCCAACGTCCACCTGAAAAACAAAGAGCGTTACAAAACAGACACCCATACCAGACACTTCCCCAGGGAGGGAGGGAGAGAAAAACTGCCTGTGTGATGCCTCACTGTAGATGGCACCCGAATGGATGGCTCCGCCCCCCAGACCTTTTAAGGGAGCTTGCCTCGAGGCATAAGCCCCGCCCCCTGTGCAGCCGCGATTTGCGGCCCCTTCCTTATCCTGTCCCCCTGCTCAGGGTCCCCCCAGTCATGCGCACCTGCGCTAAGGTTCCACCTTGCTGCGGAGCTTCCTCTTTGTTATTATACTTCTATATATCTCTGACTGTATTCTGCAAAACTGTACAAAGAAGACTGAACCATTCACATAGTATTTGCACCAGAGGAGCTTACACTCTAATGTCCCCACCTCAGTCACACACTGTTATGTTTATATAGCTCTGAGATATGTTGCAGTGCTGTACAGAGAACACAGAGCCAGTCACATCAGTCTGAGCACCAGAAGAGCTTACACTTTAATTTACTATCACAGTTATTGTTGTATATTTATAGAGCCCTAATGGTTGCCTTGGTGTGTTGCAGTGGCTGCAGGATACCCAAAAACATACAATCCTTTCTTGATACGATCTCCCCATGTCAACAAGTATTTCATAGCAAATCAGGTTTTAATTTACTGGACTCGGTTGCAGTGGGTTCTACAGCCCTTTACTCCTTCTCAAGGAATAACTTTACTTGTTTTGTAAATGCACACATCCCCAGTCTCCCAAGGCCCCCAGCACCGCCACAAGATACAAGGTTTATTAAATAATCCTCATTAGCAGGAAAATTGGGTTACAATGATTAATGCTGCAGTGGTTCTTTTGAGTGACAAAACTAGGTAATCCATTAATTAGACAAATTCTGGAAGAGAGAAAACACGTGTTCATCTGGATGGAAAAAGGTTTCAAGCCTTTCCTGTGATATGTGACCACTATGGATTTAGAAAATTAGGACGCAACTCATTAAAGCTCACCAAATCTTGTTTGTTGATTAGCATTTATGTGCTCTGATAAATAATCCCCTCTAAATATAGCGTGGGTCTTGGAGAATTAGACACGGCGTCATCAAAAATGTGACTAATCTAAAAGTCATAAACATAAAGAAAAACATGTTGGCAAGTGAAAGTTCAGAGAAATATCGAAAAGGGGCTATTTAACCACTTCCCTACCGAGTCATAGTAAAATGACGTCGGCAGGGACCTTTCGTCCTTCAGACTGAAAGTCATAATGTCCTTGCTTTCCCAGCCGCTAGGGGGCGCACGCCCCGGCCGCATTGCACAGTCCTGTCAGCGGTGAGGAGACTAATGTGTGTTCCCAGAACAGAGGAACACACATCGATCTCCTCCCCTTGTGAGTCCCCCCTCCCCCTACAGTTAGAACACACTTTAGGGAACATATTTAACCCCTTCAGCGCCCCCTAGTTTTAACCCCTTCCCTGCCAGTCACATTTACACAGTAATCAGTGCAGTTTTATAGCACTAATTGCTGTGTACATGTGAATAGTCCCAAAAATGTGTCAAAAGTGTCCGATATGTCCGCCGCAAAGTCACAGTCACAATAAAAAAAAAAATCGCAGATCGCTGCTATTTCTAGTAAAAAAATAAAAATGCCATAATTCTATTCCCTATTTTGTAGATGCTAGAACTTTTGTGCAAACTGATCAAGTACGCTTATTGCATACTTGATCGGTTTATTTACCAAAAATATACCAAAAACATGTAGAAGAATATGTATCGGTCTAAACTGAGGAAAAAATAAGTAAAAAAATAAATAATTATGATATTTATTAAAATATCGATTTTTATCTTCACTGACTGCCTAATACTGACTAAAATCTAATTAGAATGCAGGGGGAGGAAAATCTATTTGCAGAGAGAGAAAAGTCCAGGAGGTGGAAGTAAAAATAGAGACAATAGTACTTTAGTTCTAATTGGGTGACTTTATTCTCCAACTACCAGTAGTGGGTGCATTGATTTGTAAGGGTTTGTAATGGAAGTCATCTCTAGCAGTCTCATAACGTATCCCCAGTCTCCAACACTCTTCTGCAGCATATTTCCAACCTTCAACTATACCTGTAACATGGTACCAGCCTCTAACCATCTCCAGAAGTGTATCAGTGGTCTCTGAAAATCCTCTGTAGTACTACATATAGGAAACAATATGTGGGCCCACCCTGGGGACATCTGGGGCTGCAGTTGAGGCCTTCTATATCTTTTAAGGGGACCATGTCTCAAAACAGTCACATATAAAGCATATTCAGTATGATTTTCGATTGTGAGAGGAAACTTGTAGACCCAGGAGCAAGTCCACACAGACTCAGAGGGATGATACATGCCCCATGTAAGGACTTGGTGGGGTGTAAACCAGGATCTCAGCACTAAAAGGTGTGCTAATAATTTAACCTTCATGCAGGGCTGGGACAAGGGGTGGACAGCTGCCCTGGGCACTGTGGTATCATGAGAGGTGGGAGGGCGCCACAAGAAGACTGGGGGGAGAAGACTTGTGCTGGAAGGGGGAGATTTGGGGGCGGCAGGGGGTAAGTATTGTTCTAGGAGGGAAAATTTGTGAGGGGGAATGCCAAGGTAGGGGGGGGGGGGTGGGAATTTGTATTGGGAGGAGGGATGGTAGGGGGAGAAGTTTTGTGCTAGGAGAGGGGATTTGAGGGGAATTTGTACTTGGAGGGGTGGTTGAAGTGTGTGAGGGATGTGTACGAAGAGGGAACATTTAAAGAACTTTTTCTTCTGGTGAGGTGGAGGGGGGACAAAGATTTGTGCTGAGAAGGGGGATCTCAGCAGGGGTGGATTTGTACTGGGATGGGGGATTTATGCTTAGGGGGGCAAGAATAAGGATTAGTGCTTAGTGTTTTTGTTTTTTTGGGGAGGGGGGGGGGGTTTTGCTGACACATAATGCTAACATACATTTTGGGGGTGGGGGTGCTGTTTGAGATGTTCGCCCTGAACTCTTGAGCACTGAACACTAGGTGGGACTGAGTTACACCTGATGCTCCTGTCTTTATCTGGTGTCAGAGTTCTAGCACACTTCTTCTGCTGAGCGAAATCTAGACATTATTCTACTGGAAATGAGCGCTGCAAGACAATTCCAGGCAGAAGTCAAATGTCAGTCTTGTTCTGCCTTTACTCCAATCACACAGACGGCCTTTGTGTTGCTATGAGAAACACTTTGCCCCTTCGGCCATGTACTTAGAAGTAAACAAAACAACTTCTGCAGCTTGTACTCTGACCCCTGTGCAGACTTCGGGGGGCGCTAGTGGGTTACAGAAGCAGGGGGATACAGATTCTGCAATAACTGTCTACAGGCTACTTGTTCACATGGTTGAAAAGAAGCAAACTGAATATTTGTGGCTGTTTTAGAAATTCATATCTGACACAGAAAGGCAGTTTTTTCAGTAACAGGAGCTTGCAAGTTGCTTGTATAGCAGTTATATATGTGACTCCAATTAATAACGCAGCTAGAGATTTCCTTGACACGTGAAGCCGACCATCTGCTTCCCAGAAACTATGCTGAATGTCATAAAACTCCAATTTTGTATGTAAATAGATTTCACCTTGCCGGTACATTATTTATGTTTAATAATTGTATTCTGATTTATACAAACAAACATTACAGCGGCCACATTAGCCCCGCTGTGCTGCTGCCTCAGATCTGGAGGATACGCGGCTCTGTTTACAATCGGATTGCCGTAGCACAGTTTTTTTATATTCATTTCTTATATTCATTTATTAATATTTTTCATTATATAGGCGATCATACAAAATAGTCATAACCAGGATCCTCTAGTCTAGACTGAAAACAGAAATATTTAGCTCCTACCCACAATCCTATTTTGGGAGATTAGAGGCCGTTTAACAATTTCAGTCCCCCCCCCCTCCCTCCAGGAAGATTTACCCTTCCTGACCAAGCCATTTTTTGCGATGCAGCACTGCGTCGTTTTAACTGACAATTGCACGGTCATACGTTGCTGTCAGGGGCGGACTGACCATTCGGGCACTACCCGAGGGTCCCATGCCACTAGGGCGGCCCATCAGGGTTGCCAGGCTCAGTAAAACCAGGGACAGTATGTAAAAATCTGTGTTTTTACATCTGTCCCTGATATGTCCGATACCGACATGCTTTTGAGGTAAACATCCTGAGATTTTAGCTGCCCTGCCTCTGCACTGCCTCCTGGCGTGGTGGTCATCTGTAAGCCCGGGGGCCCCATAATCTTCTATTGCCCAGGGGCCCCGTGAGTTGTCAGTCCGCCCCTGGTTGCTGTACCCAATAAAAATGTATGTTCTTTTTCCCCCCACAAATAGAGCTTTCTTTTGGTGGTATTTGATCACCTCTGCCTTTTTTTTGCGCTATAAACAAAAAAAGAGCGACAAAAAACAAACTTTTTTACTTTCTGCTATAAAACATTTAAACAAAATGTATTCATCTGTTTAGGCCGATATGTACTCTGCTACATATTTTTGGTAAAAAAAAAAAAAAAAAAAAAAAAATCACAATAAGCGTATATTGATTGGTTTGCGCAAAAGTTATCATGTTATCGCATCTACAAATTAGGGGATAGATTTATGGCATTTTTTTTTTTTTACTACTACTACTTCTACTATTATGAGACATGCAAGAGCCCTTTCACACTGATAGCACTGGGACGTCGGCGGTAAAGTGCCGCTAATCGCTTTGCCTTAGTTTTTTAGGCGCTTTTCGGCCTCTAGCGGGGCACTTTTGACACCCGCTAGTGGGCGAATAAAGGGTTAAAAGCACCCGCAAAGCACCACTGTCGAAGCGCTTTTGATGCCGTTGCTCATTGATTTCAATGGACAGGAGCACTTTAGGAGTGGTGTATACACTGCTCCTAAAGCGCCTCAAAGAAGCTGCTTGCAGGACTTTTTTTTTATGTCCTGCCAGCACAGCGACCCAGTGTGAAAGCACTCAGGCTTTTACACTGGGATTGCAGATGAGGCATTTTTCAGGTGCTTTAAATGCGACAATTTTAGCGCTAAAGCGCCTGAAAAACTTTTCCATTGTGAAAGGGGTGACATTTGTTACACTTTTTTGGGAACCAGTGACATTATTACAGTAATAAGTGCTAAAATATGCACTGTTATTGTACTAATGACACTGGCAGGGAAGGGGTTAACATCAAGGGCGATTAAGGGGTTAAACGTGTTCCCTGCAGGTTTTTTCTAACAAAATGGAGGACTGTGTGACTGGGGAAACACACAGATTCGTCTTCCTGCATAGCAGAAAGACAGGATATGTGTGATCTCCCCTGTCGGAACAGAGATCTGCCTTATATACACAGGCATATTCCCGTTCTGTTACTGCGGGGAACAATAGCAGACGGACGGCGGCCATCAAGTCCGCTGGACCTGCTGATTTCTTCCCCACTGGCCAATGGGAGTGCGTGTGCGTCCACAAAAGCGAGTTCCCACGTATAGCTACGGTGATTTCTGGGAACGAGCCGCCTTGCCGCAGTATAATGGCAGCCGGTTGGGAAGCGGTTAATGAAATATGTCCAGAATGACAGAAATAAACAGCATCTTACATTTATAAAGACACGGAATGCATATTCTCTCCAAAGCACAGGGATTAAAAGGGAGACCCAGCCATGGCTGCATACACCCTACTGGCATCTCTTTTCTTTGTGCATGTTGTGCCTCTCCCAGCTGCCATCTACAGGCCTAAATATAGAATGCAGCACAGGCACAAATATACTGGATATCTGCTATTTTACTGGAAGGCAAAAATATAAATTCTACTCCTGAACAGAGCCCGAGCGAAAAGATTCTTCCCGGCCCTTTGTGGCAATTTGGGCCTCAATTTGTAGTTCCTGCTTTTATGTTAGAGATTATTTTTAAAGCACTGACAAATACACAAAAGTAAAAAGACTGCAGGGTAATACTTGTAAAGGCTTTTGCCAACCGAGAACTTGGCAGCTTATGTGCTTTACTGAAAAAGAACACTTTTTTGTGAATTACTTTCTGTATTAATAAAAAAAATGCAATTATGACTCATAAATAACATTCAGTTTGGGGGGGGGGGGGGGGGATATACTGTGTGTTCAGTATGTGCTTGTTTTATTAGAGCTGAACTATAGATAAAGCGCTAAATACAAAGATTAACCCCTTAAGGTAGTTAGGTCAAATTCTCCCTGCCCCAAATCTGCATACCTCACAACTTTTTGAGATGGGAATGAGGGACACTATGGGGCTGATTCACCAAGCCTGTGCGCCATGACTCATGGTGCACAAGCAGGAGTAAAAGTGTTTTTGACATTTAACAAAGAGATACGCTGCCAGTGCAGTGTATTTCCTCGTTAACTAAAATGCCTAATGCGCCCAGGAGAGGGCGCATGTCACGCCAGTATAGAGCTGGCGTACGGCACCCCTGGTGTTCCCTGCCATTTTCCACCGGCCCCCACGGATGTAAAAGAGCTTAATTTGGAGTGGGGGCCCGGCCGAACATGGCGGAGAGCATCGGCGGGTGTCGCCCCCCCGGCGGTAGACGGCCAGAAGCCCGGTGCGTCAGAGGGGGGCGTGGTCACATGTCAGACGGCGGGGAATTCAATTGGAAGCGGCGACCCCGGCAAAGAAGAAGCCGCGCACAAGCTTCCAATTAAATTCCCCACCGTCTGACATGTGACCACGCCCCCCTCTGACGCACAGGCACCACACAGAGACTTTCCTAAGAGCTTGCCCGTGGCGTCAGAGGGGGGCGTGGTCCGGCACACGGCAGGCATTTCGATTGGAAGCGGCGCCTCCGGCGAAAAAGAAGAAGATGCGGACGAGAAGGACAGCGGAAGGAGAAGAAGATGGAAGAAGACACTGGTCAAGATGCGGCACTACAAGACACAAGAAAGAAGCAGAGAAAGAAGAAGATGCGGAGAGAACGCCAGCGGAAAGAGGAGAAGATGGAAGAAGACGCCCGTCAAGATGCGGCACTACAAGACCCAAGAAAGAAGCAGAAGAAGAAGAAAGAAGCTAATAAAGGACTTGTCAAAAACCGGCTCTTGTCTTTTTTAACACTTGACACTTTTTTTTTGTGAAATGGTAGAGGTACAATGTACCCCATTACCATTTCACACAGGGGGGGGGACTGGGATCTGGGGGGCCCCTTTGTTAAAGGGGTCTTCCATATTTCGATAAGCCTCCTGCCCGCAGACCCCCACAACCAACGGGCAAGGGTTGTGGGGATGAGGCCCTTGTCCTCATCAACATGGGGACAAGGTGCTTTGGAGGGTACTCCCAATGTTGAGGGCATGTGGCCTGGTGTGGTTCAGGAGAGGGGGGGCGCACTCTGTCCCCCCCTCTTTTCTGCGGCCAGCCAGGTCAACGTGCTCGGATAAGGGTCTGGTGTGGATTTTAGGGGGAACTCCACGCCATTTTTTTTTAAATTTGGGGTGGAGTTCCCCTTAAAATCCACACCAGACCTGAAGGGTCTGGTTATGGATATTTGGGGGGAACCCCACATCATTTTTTTTTAAATGACGGCGGGGTTCCCCTTAATATCTATACCAGACCTAAAGGGCCTTCTAATGGAATTTGAGGGGAACCCCACGCTTTTTTTTTTTTGTGTTTTTAATTAATGAATTCTCCTGCAATTGCCGGGAGCCGACAATTCATTATAGCCGCGAGTAATTTTTAAACGGCTTTTTTTCTTCAGACTGTCAGTTTGTGCAGGGACAGTTCTAACCACGGGAAAAGTGCGCTTTTTCACATGCTGACATTACACCCCCCCCATGGTACGAAATGTAAAGGAATATTTCATTTTTATTGTTGCACTTTAAGCATCATTAAAATCACTGCTCCCGAAAAAAACGGCCGTTTAAAAAAAACATTGGTATGTACATGTCACCTGGGGCAGCACTGAGGTCCCCAAACACTTTTTAGGACAAAACTTGCAGATTAGCCTTTAAAATGATCACTTAAGATTTCCCCCATAGACTTTAACAGGGAGTTCGGTGGCGCCTTTACTTATCAATTGCATTGCTGCTGCTGCGGCCGGTTTATGCGCCTAATTAAGGCTTCATCCAGCGCACTAATTAAGGCATGAACCGGCGCAGCGCAGTGCCAATAGTAAATCAGCCCCTATATATACAACTATATAGATCAGACCAAAATAAGGGACAAATGAGGAGGATAGAGGGACAATTAGGAGCTATGAATCTGTGAATGGACAGTAATATGGGAAGCAGTTTGATGTAGTGGCAACAGTTCCTGCTATAGTTGTAGACAGGACATGATTTAAATAACAGTAACAGCTGCTGTGTGTAGACTTACACACATCATTTACAGGATGGGCTATAGACATGTAATAGAGAATCTGTTATATTATGCAGGGGTTTTAAATCTAAAGTGTGGCAATAGAAGTATACATTTTCAAAATATACCTCTGGACCCGATTTTGATGTAAATACTATAAACTCCCATTAGAACGCGCTAACATTCCTTTAAACAAAATTGCTTACACCTTAGAAACATGATGCTGGTACTGTTGATTTTGGTGACATTATAGGTCATGGTAAGGACTGGTAAGAAATGCCAGGGACTGTGGTTCTACCAGGAAGTGTTGGTGCAATTATGACTGTGGTCAGCTTCCTACACTCTTTTAGTGCTCTCAAACCTGGAAACCCAAGTCACAAGAACTATAAGATTGTGTATTTTGGGTATACTTTTACATCACAGGTGTCAAACACAAGCCCTCCAGGCTATTTCATATGGCCCTCACACCTCTCCTGCAGCTGCAGGAGAGCTCCAGTCCTCCTCCAGACCCTGTACTTTCTGCTTTTAAGCAATGCATCCAGCTTCTTCCCAGCAGCAGCATAAGGAAAGGAGTGAACTGTGATGTAAGGGAGAGTGGGGGACTCAACTTCTGATTGTGGGGTGGCTCTTGCCATATAACAAAGGGGAGGGGATGTGCTGGTCATCTAATCTTACAGATACAAATGGCCCTTTTGAGGGCAATCATAATGCTGATGCAGTCCACGGTGAAATAGAGTTTGACACCCCTGCCTTACATGTCACAGACATTGTATACTGAAGCTTCTCCTTCCAGCTGATGGGTTTTAGAATTATGAAATGGCAAAAGACTGAATGTGATGCGTTTTATTGCATTTTCTGAGTGTTCGCTTTCTGAGGGCTGATTTACTTTGAAACTGGAATTCCACTTTAACAATCACATGTGACAGAAGTCAGGCTGGCATTACAATGCAGAGCTCTGGCCAACATACAAATGTAAATTTTGGGGATCAGCTAAAATGTAAATAGATAATTTGGCAAAAAATGTACCATGTGATCCAAAGGCTGTGGTTCACTGATACTCCAATACAAATAACACCAGACCAGTGGGTTCCATTTCTACTGTTGCTTTTTGAAAATGTTTTGTACACATTTTCCTAGTGGCATGCATGTACTTTGCTTTTGTTCTGTAAGCATTTTGCATGCTAGAATATTGAAAGTGATGAAGTATGTTCTTCTGGAAACAAAAAGCTGCAAGCTGCATTTTTGTTAATGAGTCACCTACAGATAGAAACATCGCAGTACTACAGACTTTTCTCCATGGCCGTGTCATGTTTCTGAAAGGAACACACAGACAAACTGGAATAGTGAAAATGGACCTCAACTCAGCCTGTCCATACATTTCTAGACAGGCGGGACAGTGAATGATGTGATTGGGCTGAAGCCAATTTGATGTTGCTGCCATCTGATAACCTGCCACTTGGTGGCGTAAGTATTATTGGATTACAGCCTTTTGTTTCAATGTATTAACTCTGTTGAGCAGAGAGAATAGGGCAGGGAATCCTCCAACATTACAAACAATTAATACCTTTTCCCTCTCAGCTCGAATAGCTCTTTTATCTTCACAACGTCAAAAACAGATGTCTTGCTGCATTTTCTCATTTGTTTGTGAATTGATGAATATTGCGGTTACATTATCTTGTTATCTCAAAATGCTAAAACATTGCGAGATTGAGGTGCCAAAGCAAAGTGATTTTTTAATCAGTTTTTGCTCATTTTATGTGTGCAGCTATTAAGAGGAAGAAGATCTATTCTTTGCCTCTCTCCCTGAGATTTGTTATGTACAAAATGCAGTCAAATTTTTCACCTCTGTTTGCATAATTGTCGATTGTCATTACAGTGGAGGAAAGATGCAAAACCATCAGTCTCAGGCTTTCCTTAAACAAAAACAATCAAGGCCCTGCCTACCCAATTCACTGAGATAAAATAAACAACGTGAATGATAGTCCTAAAATGTTCTCATGGGTGAATCAATGAAAAATAATAATAATGGCAGCCAATACAGAGAACAGTTGCTTTCAACTGTGCTCAGTTGAAAGCAAATGCTATTGGACATAACAAAACTATGGTCTAAGCCCCCCCCCCCCCCTCTGCCCTCAGATCTATTCATGAGTTGTGAGGATAAGACAATACTAGATTGATTGTTTGAAGTCCAAGTAAATTTATTTGATGAAAAAAATATTCACAAATAATGCCAACATGTTTCTGTTTAGAAGTACCCACTTCATCAGGGCAATACTATTTTGATTTGAAGAAAGGCGTTTACAATGGTTGTAAAGCCCCAAGGTTTTTCATCTTAATGCATTCTATGAAAAACCTTCTGTGCTGCAGCCCCCCCCAGACCCCTGCCTTTTCCTTACCTGAGCCTGATCCAATCCAGCAATGTGCATTAGCACAGTGGCTCCAGCCACTGTCTCTCTCCCCATTGGACAGTTTGATAGCAGCGTGAGCCAACTGCTCCCTCTGCTATCAATAAAATCTGGTGACGCGAGATGGGGGTGCAGCCGAGGGTGCGCGTTGACTCTTGGGGGCCTGGAGCACTGGGGGGGGGAGGGGACCACTAAAGGAAAGGACAGGGCTACTCTGTGCAAAACAATTGCACAGAGAAAGTAAGTATAGGCATGTTTGTTATTTTTTATTAAAAAAAAAATAAGGCCTTATAACTACTTCATACTAATATCATTCTAGTAATGAGGATAAGTCTTATGTTCCCAAATTGCTCCAGCAGCTGGTGCCAGAGACTAAAACTTAATACTACAGCAAACAAGACATTTCACACAAATGCTTGCTGGCAAATCTGTGGTAAGTTTGATCAATGCCCTGTACACACGATCGGTCAATCCGATGACAACGGTCTGATGGATTTTTCCATCAGTTAACCGATGAAGCTGACTGATGGTCAGTCGTGCCTACACACTATCAGTTAAAAAAATGATTGTGTCAGAACGCGGTGACGTAAAACACAACGACGTGCTGGAAAAAATGAAGTTCAATGCTTCCAAGCATGCGTGCCTACAAACGATCTTTTTTTCTATTGGTTAGGTATCCATCGGTTAATTTTAAAACAAGTTTAACATTTTTTAACCAATGGATAAATAACCGATGGGGCCAAAACGCGATCGGTTTGGTCTGATGAAAACGTTCCATCAGACCGTTCTCATCGGATTGACCGATCGTGTGTACAGAGCTTAAGGCCCCTTTTTCTTACAGCATGACTGGGCTCCTGCGCACAAAGCCAGCTCCATAAAGACTTGGTGGATGTGGAGAAACTTGAGTTTCCTGCCAAGAGCCCTGACCTCAACCCTACTGAAAAGCTTTGGGATGAATTGGAACATCCATTGTAAGCTAGGTCTTCTCATCCATAATCAGTACCTGACCTCACAAATGGGCACAAATTCCCACAGACACATTCCATAATCTTGTGGAAAGCCTCCTTAGAAAATGAAGGCTGCTGTAAGGAGAAGGAGACTGCTGTAGCCACAAGGCCAACTCCATATTAATGGCCATGGTTTGGAAATTGAATGGTCAACAATCTTATGCAAAAGTCAGGTATCTTCAGCTATCTTTTGGCCAGGCCATATGTTGTATTTTACCTCAGAATACATACATTACAAACTGCTCACTGTGAGACTAAATTCATTTCAGATCCATCACTTCTGATCCACACCTTCCACTCATCCACCAATGCCCCCTCACAATACAAAAACAGATGTAATTGCTATTTGTGGAATAGATTGGTGTCATCTGCTTCACCTACAGTATGAAATTGACTAATCAAATAGTTCAGCTGTCCTCTACCTCACGAATTGTCACTGCAATGCTAGTTGACTGGCTTAAAAAATATGGGAATGGGGAATATATGAGCTCATAATCATTCACTGCATGTTTTCTTTGACTGGACAGCGATCATCATCTGCTTTTACAAGTTTTACTGGGGTTGCTCAGAATTACTTGTAATATTTGCATACTACCCAGGCACTTTGTCAAATAATGGGCTTTTTTTTCCTCATGTACAAAAACATGTTAAATAAAAGCTAGGGGAAGTGGACAGGCAAAGACGTGGAGGCAATCACACACACACTGAGCAGAAATTGCATTTCAATCAATAATTTTTTCTAACTGTGAACATTTTGCATTCATTGTATTTAGCCATTGGAGCAGAAAGCTTTTATTTCACAGTTTAATATCTCAGATTTTTTTTTTACTGCATTCTAGTAAAATATAAATGATGTAGCATTTAATTACATAGCTTTGTGATCTGTTTTGTTTTACCATTGAAAAATAGGTGTGCTGTTATAATTTTAGCATCAGACACGAAAAGTTGTAAACTCGGTTACAGTGCAAGAAGGGCAAAGCAACAAAATAAGAATGTTAGAACACAAATACAGGGACAGTTTAAGCTGTTGGTGATTTTCTGTTCCTGCTGTTCTGTATGGTTGCCTGATCGGAATAAACTCAGACTGATTTTTCTGACGGAATTCCATTCAAGCTGTCTTGCATAAACACTGTCACACCAAATTCCGACCATCCAAAACGCGGTGACATACAAGACTATGCCGAGCCGAGAAAAATTAAGCTCAATGCTTCCGAGCATGCGTCAACTTGATTCTGAGAATGCATGTTTTTTTCTCTGTCAGAGTTCCATACAGACAAACGGAATTTCCGGAATTATTTTCATCAGGAAAAAGGAGAACATGTTCTCTTTCTAAGTCCGTCGGAATTTCCGATGGAAAAACTCAGATGGGGCACACACACGGTCAGAATATCCGATGAAAAAATTCCATCTGACTTTTTCCATCTGAAATTCCGATCGTGTGTACAAGGCATTAGGCAGATCCAAAGTGGTGTGACTGTAGTGTCGTACCAGTGTGAACCCAGCCTTAGTAAATATCACCCATAGGTGTCCGTTTATAAAGCAGTGAATTCTATTTTCATTACACTGAAAGACCTGTGGTTAATGTAATTAAAATAAAGAGTCCCCCTGCATAATATATATACACACACATACACTATATATACATGTATATACACACACACACACACACACACATTATATATATATATATATATACATATACATACACACACACACACACATTATATATATATATATATATATATATATATATATATATATATATATATATACACACATAAATATGACAGGGGGACATGGTTACAGTGTTGGGGGGTCTGAACAAGGTAGAAGGAAGTTAAAAATCTTCCTCCTTCCTCCTCAGAACCCCCGGGATTCCCTCTTCACTCCCCGCTTCACCACCTCTGAGATGGTGAATCGGGGCATGTGAATTCTGACACAGATCGCCAGTGAAGCTTTCAGATCACAGCTTCATAAACTGGCCGTTTCTGTGTCATTCTAGGAGACTTCACTGTGTGTAGAGATAATCGGCGGGAGAAAAAATTCAAACACTTCTCCCCCACATTATCACTGTTTCATAAACTGTTTATGGGCTGTGATCAGTGGTGATCCCTGGGATCACCGCTGTTCACTGCTTCTTAAACGGACACTATAGTCTTCATTCTCACCTTACACCAGTGTTTCTCAACTCCTGTCCTCAAGGCGCCCCAACAGGTCATGTTTTCAGGCTTTCCATTATTTTTCATAGGTGATTTGATCAGTTAACTGCCTTAGTAATAACCACAGCCGTTTTATCTGAGGGAAATCCCAAAAACATGACCTGTTGGGGCACCTTGAGGACAGGAGTTGAGAAACACTGGCCTTAGGTGAGAATGAAGACTATGGGCCAGATTCAGATAGAGTTACTCTGGAGTATCAGTGATACTCCAGCCTAACTCTCACTTTGAGCCGGCGTTTATGTTTTCAGTAAGCAGAAAACAAGAAACGCCGGGTTGGAGTTCCTATACGAGTGGCGTAATTGTATTTCGCCATCGTATCGGAACTGCAATTTTAAAAATGGTGCTGGGGGCGTTCCCGCTGATTAACGCAGAGAATATGTTAATCAGCGAGAATCGGCAATTCACGATCGTATTCGGGCCAGACGCAGTGACTTTCCGCCTTTTCCGTAAGAGATACGCGGCGTAAAGATAAAGCAGCCCCCTAGTGTTATGTATGGCCGTTGTCATCGCTTCGAAAAAAAATGTTTTAGTCGTTTGCGTAAAACGTCCGTGAATGGGGATTGACGTCATTGACATTCACTGACAGAATTTGGAGCATGCGCACTGACAGTCGACGCATGCGCAGTACGTTCGCCGCGGGATCGCGCCTAGTTATAATAATACACGCCCCCTACCCGCCCAATTTGAATTCCGCCGGCTCATTTTCGCTACGCTGCCGCAACTTTAGGAGCAAGTGCTATGTGAATACAGTACTTGCTCCTAAAGTTTTGGCGGAGTAACGTAAATGAGAAACGTTACTCCAACATAAAGATTCGCCCATCTACCTGAATCTGGCCCTATGGGTGAAATTTACCAACGATGGGTTCACACTGGTACGACATTACAGTCATACCACATTGAATCCGGCTATGCCCTGCGACTTGAAGTCTGACATGCATCCAACTTCAATGAACAGGGATCCTACTTTGATCCGACAATACCAGGCACTGTCTGGTATGAATCTTTAGGAAGAGCTCCAGCTCCTTCGGTCTGGCATGGATTTTAAGGGGAACCTTCATGCTAAAAAAATGGCGTGTGGGTCCCCCCAAAATCCATACCAGACCCTTATCCAAGCACACAGCCTGGCAGGTCAAGAAAAGTGGTGGGGACAAATGAGTGCCCCCCCTCCTGAACTGTACCAGGCCGTATGTCCTTAACATGGGGGGTGGGTGCTTTGGGACTGCGCTCCCCACCCCAAAGCACCTTGTCCCCATGTTGATAAGGACAAGGGCCTCTTCCCGATAACCCTGGCCGTTGGTTGTCAGGGTCTGCAAGTGGGGGGGTCCATTGATTTAAAGCAGGTCTTGCCAACTCACCATTTTTAACAATGACCAGGAGCAGCTGCCATGACAGAGAGGTCAGAGTGCTGGGAGCGCAGAGTGAGCACGCCACTAGCACAAAACAGTGATGCTGGTTGTATACATACATATGACGGCATGGAATTGAAGTCCACTGCTGTGCTGCCACATATACAGTATGTGTGCAGTCTGCATTATGTTTTCCAGACATATGTGAGAAGTCTGCATGTAAATATCATGTTTAAATCTTACCTGAGTTTTCACCCTTAGCGTAGAGCCTAACCATTCCACTCATCAGCCTAAAGTGCACTCAATCTCACTGGCAGCCTGATTTATGTTGTGTGACTTTGAGGTATATTTCATGACTTTTAATGGAATATACAAATGAGCCAGAGGAAATGTATATGTTTGAGCATAGAGTTCTACATTTAAAGCCCCAACTCCATCCCAGCATTTGTATGGTGTTTTGGGGGTTAGAAACCTCTGTCAGGTCTTTTTTCCTATTGCAGGACAGAGGAGATGGGAACCCTCTGATATGGGGCACAGACAAATATTACTTTGGAAAAACATTGGAAGTTCTATCAGTGTTTTTATTGCTACACTGGTGATAACCATGCCCTTCATTTCTTGCACAGGTGTCCACAGGGGCAGGAAATGGGGGGGGGGGGGGGATCTCCTCAGTGAGGTCATAGATAGAGATAAAAGCCTAACTAAAAAAAAACGAATAAAAAAAAACCAATGGCTACAGTTAGGTTTCAATAAGTTGTGGACTGCATTATTCAACAGTAGCCTGTAAAAAAAGGGATAATGTTACGATACTGCCCAGTGATTGGGCACTTTCTGTTGCATAGTCAGCCAGCAAAAGCTATCTGTAAATCCTACCCAGGAACAGCTGGGGCTAAAACTACCATCAAGCTGGTTAGGCCTACATCTAGTTTATCAATTATGGTTGACTTACTTATATAGTACATCCAGTTGGGGTATGGCCTCCCATAGTGGCCTGTAAGTTACCAAATGCTGCAGGCCCAAAAAGGCATATGCTGGCCACTAAGCAACAGCCAGGCTTAAGTTTTCAGACCCTGAACTGCCCCAAGGAAAGAAAATGTTAGCCGAGTTTGTGGAAAAAGACTCCCCCTATCACCTCCTATGGCCATAATGTGAAATAACCAAAAACAAAGTTACAGGTGCAAGAGGAACATGAAAATTATGTTTCTCATCAGGATTACTGCACATGTGCTCTGATACAGGATAAGGAACATTGCAGACAACTAGCACATTAGAGAAGACCTTATGCTTTATCAAAAAATAACTTTTGAGGTACCAGTTAGGATGGTTAGGGTATCGAAAAGAGGCTCACTATAGTAGCTCACCATGTTCAGACCACCTGCAAATAAAGTCCGGAGGGGTTATACTTCCAAGGTCGCCTGTAAACCTAATGAAAACCCTCAAAAGGGTCCTGGAATTCATGTCCGGCCGAGGAAAGTCTGGGCTGGCCTACTTAGGTCTACTAGGACCAGCAAATGGAAAATAAAAGTTTGCAATGGGAAGTTTCAAATGAATTTCTGAAGAAAAATGTTATTCTTTCACTGCCATTATGGCTGACCTACAGCAGAGGAACTTGCGGGCTGTTTTTGGCCCTCAAGGGCAGATGGGTAATTAAACATGTAAAGATATTGTAAGGCATTTTATTAAAATGATATTACAAATTACTTAATAGGTATTTAATTAAAGAACTGCAAGTGCATAGCGGTTTAGTGGAATTATGTTGTTTTCTGCACACAGACAGGAATGTATATCTGAGCAGCCATAATGCAAGAAAATAATGAAAGCACCTCGATAGGCAGCACAAATCGCTTGTAAAAAAGCAACATCAATAAAAGAAATTGTTCTTTTTAATAACGCATCCTGGATTGCACCTTTAAATCTATGGAGTCAGCTAGTTACAGTGCTGTTATTAAGGTTATACATAAATGTAATATCGCTTGCCTTCCCCCTCAGGACTACAATTTGCATTTATACAGCCAATATTAGCAAAAAAATATCTGATCGTTTATTTTCCCTGAATTATGTGGAAAGTACAAACTTCGATCATTTACTACAGAGAATTGTTCTGATAAATCCTCTGAAAGAGTCTTTTTTTTTTTTCATGACTAAGAGACCGATTTATACACTTCAGATAAATCACAAAAGAATGATTTTACATTGACTAAAATCTCGTCTTCAGCTTTCCAACTTAAAATAACAAATTTGCACCTGGATTAGGGTACTGTAAACATGTACCGTGTGCTTGTATGCACAGTGTTTTCCATGTATTCCAATGGCTCTAGTTCACACCAGTGCAGTCTGTTTCCGGTGCAAAAAAAAAGAAGAGCATGCTGTATTTTTTTTGCACAGAACTGTACTGGAGCATAGCAAATTGTATCAAAAACGCAACTGTGTGTAGTGTAAACTGTAACTGATCTGGAACGTATCCAGAGTGCATTTTTGTGGTGTTAACGTGGCCGTAAGAATGCATGCACAGTATTTTGCCTGTATTACAATGGCTCTAGTTCACATCAGTGCAGTCAGCTTCTGAAACTGTCCTGGTTTATTGGTGTGAACTAGAGCCGATGAAATACATGGAAAACACTGTGAATGCATGTTTAGGGGAGAAAAAAAATGCACGGAACTACATCTGGTGTGAACTGGCTCTTAGTAACCCCCCCCCCCATGGTGTCTTATGTTTGAAGTGTATTTCAGTACAAAAAAAAGTT
This sequence comes from Rana kukunoris, assembly GCA_029574335.1. Lineage (NCBI taxonomy): Eukaryota > Metazoa > Chordata > Amphibia > Anura > Ranidae > Rana > Rana kukunoris. The sequence goes on from CM056058.1 coordinate 129,576,280, forward strand.
TAGCACATCTTTGCAAAAAAAAAAGTTCCCTGTGTTTTGTCACACCCTACATTGGCCCACTGAAATGAATGAGCTGCTCCTATGTGTGTATTCAATTTTGTAAGAAAAACACAAAAAAAATGGAAAAGTCAGCCAAAACTAGGCCAGAAGGAACGGGATAAGAAGTCATAATAATTGAGAAATGAAATACATGAACCAACTAAACTTTATAATACATAATAGGAAAAAAAGTTGAATATATGTACAGTATCTCACAAAACACAGTGCACCCCTCACATTTTTGTAAATATTTTATTATATATTTTCATTTGACAACACTGAGGAAATTACACTTTGCTACAATGTAAAGCAGTGAGTGTACAGCTTGTATAAGAGTCGGTTCACACTGGGGCGACTTGGGATCCGACTTGAAGTCGTCTCAAGTTGTCCCAAGTCGTGCTGTCCAGAAAAGCAATGTAAGTGAATGGGAGCGGTGTTAATACACACTACTCATGTCGCTCCGACTTCAGAAGAGGTTCCTGTACTACTTCAATCAGACTTCTAGGCGATTTGTACCCATTGATTTCAATGGAAGTCGCTTCCAAGTCTTATCACTGTTTTAATTGAAGCGACCTTTCAGCAAGATAACATACATTTCTCAGGCAAACCCCTCCCTCCCCTTCCCTCTCCCAGAGCGGATTGTTGTTTTATTGGCCACTGGAATGTCTCCTGACCTGAAAAGGACTTCAAGTCGTGTTGAAGTTGCTTCTGAAAGTCGTGCTGGAAGTCGTGTCGCCCCAGTGTGAACCAACAGTGTAAATTTGCTGTCCCCTCAAAATAACTCAGACAGCCATTATTGTCTAAACCGCTGGCAACAAAAGTAAGTGCACCCCTAAGTGAAATTGGACCTAAAGGGCCAGATTCAGATACAATTACATTGGCGCAGAGTATCAGAGATACACTACGCTGCCGTATTTTACCAGGCTGTACGACAAATCCTGGTAGATTTTGTCCCTTACGGTAAGGCGGCGTAGTGTATTTCTCGCCGCGTAATCGAAATACGCAATTAGGGGGGCGTGAAGCATTTAAATTAGGCGTGTCCCCGCGGCGATCGAACTACGCATGCTCCATTCAGAAATTTCCCGCCGTGCATTGCGCGAAATAACGTCGATACGTCATTCGTTGTTTGAGTAGCGTCCTTTACGGACATTCCTATTCCCGGACGTTTTACGTCAAAAATAAAAAAAGGCGTCGGAAAACGTTGATATTCGACGCGGGAACGACGGCCATACTTAACATGGGCTGTCTAATATTAGACCAGCAAAAAGCTGGTTGTAACATCCCTGCTATGCAATCACAGTAGTGCAATTGGTTTTAAAACTATAGAGGTCTCTCAGGTACAACCACCAGTTCTCTCTCAGAGTAAACAGAGAGTTTGGGGTTAATTCATCACAACCTCTAATGCACAACCAACTGAAAGACTGTAGATGCTTATTCCCTCATAAGCAACTAACTGAGGGGGAAACAGGTAAATATCTCAGATACAGACAAGGTAGATTGGAAGTGACTGTTATCTTAAACATGCAAGGTATACTGTCAATCTACAAACACAGATTATAGGTAAAGCAGGTAGTATATGGTACTTGCGGTTCTGCTGAGTGTAGTAGTAGCAGATGATGTAGGAGATATCTGGAAGACCCAAGCAGATGCAAGCTATTTGTGTATAGAAAGGATCAGCAGCTATCAAGGTGACTGCAGGTGTCCAACAAACAGGAACCAAAGACAAGTCCGGGTCACAAGCAGTGGGTCAAGGGCTGGAGACGGTAGAGGAAGTCCGAAGGAACAGGCCGGGGTCAAAGGACAGGAGATAGCAGCAATCCAAAGTACGAAGCAGAAGGTCAAAAGCCGGGGTCAGTCTAGGACATAGGTCTTCAAACTACGGCCCTCCAGTTGTTCAGGAACTACAATTCCCATCATGCCTAGTCATGTCTGTGCATGTCAGTGTATTACAATGCCTCATGGGATGTGTAGTTCTACAACAACTGGAGGGCCGTAGTTTGAGGATCCCTGGTCTAGGAGCTCAAGATCTATACAGGTACAGACAGGGAGATCAATAACAATGAACTGACCCTGCTCTCATAGTGAGGCAGGGCTTTATACCCTGGCTAAATGGGTAAGCTGCGTCAGCTGAAGCAAGATAATCAGGTGTAGAATGTAATGGGATCCAGCTAATGGTGAACAGTACATTCAGCACCACCATAGCTGGAAAGCAACCAGAAATCCCCAATTGAGAAGTGGCTCTGAGGCAAGGTGTTGGAATAACAACACAGAGGTCCTGGGTTCAATTCCACCCTGAGGCGCGACCACGCCTCGCTGTCTGTCTGGCACGATACGGATCGTGACACTGGTATAGTTTTACGCAGCAAAAAGATGACTAAAGATGCCGTAAGAGATTGCGATAGACGTTCGTAATTTCGTGGATAGTCGGCAAAAGCTCATTTGCATACCCCGATGCGGAAAACGACGGGAACTCCACCCAGCGGCCGCAATTTTATTGCAGCGTAGATCCGAAGGCGTACGAACACGTAAACCAGTCGGATTGAAGCCCGCAGCCGTAATTTGATGGTTTGAAGTTTCAGAGTAGTGAAGTAATTCGAAAGTACTCCAGTCTAATGCGAGATAGACAGGAGTAATCGCTCTGTGAATCTGGCCCAAAGTGTTCAAATTTTCTGTGTCCACCATTAATTCCCAGCACTTCCTTAACCCTCTTGGCCATGGCGTTCACCAGAGCTTCACAGGTTGCAACTGGAGTCCTCTTCCACTCCTCCATGAAGATATCACAGAGCTGGTGGATGTTAGAGACCTTGCGCTCCTCCACCTCCTGTTTAAGGATGCCTCACAAATGCTCAATAGGGTTTAGGTCTGGAGACATGCTTGGCCAGTCCATCACCTTTACCCTCGGCTTCTTTAGCAAGGCAGTGGTCATCTCGTAGGTGTGTTTGGGGTCGTTATGTTGGAATACTGCCCTGCGGCCCAGTCTCCGAAGGAAGAATTTCAGCCTTTCTATAATTGTGGCTACAAACCATACATTTTTCAAATACTTTTAACTACTTTCGACTACTTTAACTACTTTCGACTACATCTCGCACTCGCTGGAATAGAAAAAGCACATTCCAGCGAGCGCGTCATAGAAGCGACGGGGATCAGACTTGGATTCCCGCCAATTCTACACGCAGCGTTTGGTATGAATCATGAGAGGGAACTCCACGCCACAATTTTAAATAAAAATCCGGCATGGGTTCCCCCCCAGGAGGCATACCAGGCCCTTAGGTCTGCTATGGATTGTAAGGATCCCCCCTACGCCAAAAAAACTAAAAAATATTTTAAAACCCTGTGTTGTGTTGTTTTTGTTAACACGTTGCCTCCAGGTGTACCCCATATTCATTCACCTAGGGTGGGGGGCCGGTATCTGGGGGCCCCCTTATTAAAGGGGGCTCCCAGATTCCGATAAGCCCCCGCCCGCAGACCCCGACAACCAACGGCCAGGGTTGTCGGGAAGAGGCCCTGTCCTTAACATGGGGACAGGGTACTTTGGGGTGCCCCAGAGTACCCAAACCCCCCACGTTGAGGGCATGCGGCCTGGTATGACTCAGGAGGGGGGGCACTCGCTCGTCCCCACTCCTTTCCTGACCGGCCAGGCGGCGTGCTTTGGATACGGGTCTGGTATGGATTGTGGGAGAACCCCCACGCCGTTTTTTTCGGCGTAGGGGGGTTCTCCTTACAATCCATAGCAGACCGAAGGGCCTGGTATGCCTCCTAGGGGGGGGGGGACCCATGCCCCCTCATGATTCATACCAAACGCCGCATGTAGAATTGGCGGGAATCCAAGTCTGACGTCACAGAAGCTACGGGGATCCTTGTCCCCATCGTGGCAAGCCGGCTCGGCACTGGCTCCCACGATGGGGCTCTCAGGTGGTTAATCTCGCAGAGAAAGGGAGCGAGATTGACTAAACGTTGGTGAAGTCACTTGGTGTTACGAATTGCATCACTTACTATTGACAGAATTTGATTATTCAGGTCACTTGTTAGACTTTGTTAAATTTATAATACACAATTAGCGCAACTTTATCTTTTGTTCATATCTTTATATAGAAAGGGGTAAATATCTGTAAGAAGTACAATTACACATTATTTAGCATGCTGTACATAGCATGACAAAATATATATGTCTGATACTAGTATGTTTGGGCAAATTCATAGACACTGTCCAGGATTTTGCCATCCAATAAATGCATCAGGTTTTGGTGGAATGATAGATGGCTCAGAGGAGGATCCAATAGTCAATAAATCTGTCAAGAATAAACATGGCAGATTAGAGTTGTCCCCCACAGTGCAATTCCCCTCTCTGTGATTCCTGCCATCTCTGGATAGACTGTATGATACATATTTATCGCCCAGTGGGTGACAAGTCCCTTTCAGAAGAGTCTGACCAGGTAATGCATCATATCCATTCCTCCCCACTGCTGGCGGAATTCCGATCACATGCAAATCCCTCTCTGCCCCATCTGTCTGCAAACTTTAAATTCACACACTGTTGGCAGAGAATCGATTTCATCTGAAAACCAATGTTTCTGGAATTCACTTTACATACTTCCACTTTGAAACCTAAAAGTCTAAAACAAAAGTAGCAATTTTTTTTTGGCAATTTGTCCTCTTCTCATTGTATTTTATATAATATACACTTCTCTTACTAATGTATATGTATGGTGTTTAGTAAACCTTGGTAGCTATAATATACTTGTAAAGTAAAAATCTTTAAGAGTATTCTGGTTAAGCACTGTAATATAAAAAGTACATATCCCTAAAATATTATACAGTGCTGTACAGAGCGACATCAGCTTCTGCTCCAGAGGAGCTTATACTCTAATATCCCAACCATACACATATTATTATACATGTTCACATTCTATTCTATTATACAGATACATATTCTGCAGTGCTGTACAGAGAACACTCAGCTATTCACTCCAATCACCGCACCAGAAGAGCTTACACTCTAATGTCCCACCACAGTCACACATTATTATTATTATATAGTATATAGCTCTGACATATGCCACAGTTTTGTACAGAGAACACTAAGCCAGTCACATCGAGGCAGGGTGGATAAAAATCGATGATTTTTTAAAAATACATTTAAAAAAAAACAATTTTTTTATTTAAATTGTTTTTTTTTTTTTGATTTTTAAAAGGATTTGAATGCTTTTGGAGTAAAAAAAAATCTATCTTTAGATAGATTTTTTATTCAAGATACATTAATAATTTAGTTTATTCAGCATGAAATTGAGCTTAGTTATGTAGCACGAGGCTGTATATTCTGCAATATTTACATTTTTGGTAAACTCATTCAATGAATCCCAGCTCTGTAAGCTGAGATAACATGCACTGCATTGATGCATGCATTCAAGTTTACAGTAACCATGAGATGAAACACAGTTCAGGAATATTTCTTTATCCCATTGTTTTGCAAATCTATGTACACGGCAAACTGTATGATTGAATCGGTTCTGATATCGCCCTTTTACTAATCTGACAGCTTATTATTCTAAATAGAAACCTTAATTTTGTTTGTAAATATTAAAGATTCTAACTACAGGAAAGAATAAGTTTACATTCCTTACATTTAAAGAGCACCTGGCAGCGCCAAAGCATGCTTTGAAATCTGTCGGGTGGAGAAATCTGTCCGCTAGCCCATACACACGAGCGGAGATGTCTGCTGAAACGGTCCATCGGACCGTTTTCAGCGGACATATCCCCTCGTGTGTACGCGGCCTTAGTGTAGCAATAAGTTCCTAAATGCTGTACCTTCATTGAATGTAACCATATTGCTACACTGAGGCCACGTACACACGATCAAATCTGTCTGCTGGAAACGGTCTGCTAGACCGTTTCAGCAGACAGATTCGATCGTGTGTACGGGCAAACAGACGGATTTGGCCACCCCACAGATTTCTAAGCATGCTTTGAAATCTGTTGGCTGGGAACCCGTCCGCCCGAAATGTCTGCTGGTTAGTATGCTAACCAGCAGACATGTCTTCTCGCACACGCGCCGAATGGTTTCGACGCATGCGCGGAAGTGTTTTACTTCCTGGTGCGGTGACGTGGCAGCGTCAACGTCACCGACACGTCAGCGCGCTGTCTGCTGGCGGGGATTTTGGTTTGCTCGTGTGTACACGCGAGCAAACCAAAATCCCAGCAGACAGATCTGTTCAAATTGGTCGGTCCGACCGATTTGAACAGACACATTTAATCGTGTGTACGAGGTCTTAGAGCAGTGCTTCTCAATTATTTTCTGTCATGCCCCCCCTAGGAAGAAGAAAACATTTCGTGCCCCCCCACATGCGACTGTAAATAGTATCATTTGTCTATAAAATTGTTATAAGTACACCTCTGCATAACACTGTATCCACATTTCCCCCACACACAGTATTGCCCCCTTTACATGACCCCATCACATACCCCCACCACACAGTATTGCCCCATCACATACCCCCACCACACAGTATTGCCCCATCATATACCCTCGCCACACAGTATTGCCCCATCACATACCCCCGCCACACAGTATTGCCCCATCACATACCCTCGCCACACAGTATTGCCCCCTTTACATGACCTCCATCACATATCCTGCACACAGTTTTGCCCCATCACATAACCCCCCTTTTCCCCCCACAGCACAGCCCCCACTCCTCGTCCTTAACATTTCCATGTAACTTTTCAGCGCGGAGAGCAGGAGGCGGGACATTCGTCAAGTGAAGCCGCAGCAGCACTGGGCTGGGCGGGGAGACTTTTGGGCGAACTGGTGATTCGCTGCTAGGACCGTCTCCTAGCAGCTAATCACCTGCCGTCCAACATGACAGGCTGCTACCTCTCTGGTCCCGTCCCCCAGTTCAAAAATGTCCCGCCTCCCGCCGTCCACTCCTCTAACTAGCGGAGGAGGCTGGGGAGTGGGGACAGAAGCAGATACTAAATGGCGCTATCGCCACGGTCCGGAACGAGCCCCCCTTTATGGAGCCCCGCGGCCCCCCTGGGGGGCGCGCCCCACTATTTGAGAAGCACTGACTTAGAGGCACTCTCTTCTTTTTATACTGCATTGTGACATGACGCTACTCTTATATCAAGACATCGCTTGTATATCAAGGCAAAATGTATTAAAACATTTTGCTTGTCTTAGGGCCCTTTCACACGTACGGACAAACGGTCTGTTTTTTACAAGTCCGTTTACGGACTTGTAATGCATCCCTATGATGCATCCGCTAACGTCCGCAAAGATCCGCGTCCGCAAAGATCCGTTTTTTCGGACGGAAGAAAACACTATTTTTCTTTCGTCTGGCGGATCGGATCGGATGAATACGGACAGACGGTCCGTATTCATCCGATTCCCCATAGGGGAGAGCGGAGGAAACACAGGGCGTTCTCTGCACAGTGTGCGGGGACCGCCCTGTCCACCGACAGCTCAGCGGGGATTTACGGATGATCCCCGCTGAGTCAACGGACACACACGGTTTTACTATATTTTTGAACATATTGGGACACTTGTGGACATTGAATAATATTTTCTGGCACCTATTTGCACTGGATGCCTTATTCAACTTGTTTTTGGATTTCACATTTTTATTCATTATTTATTGCATGCATTTGATTAAAACATTGGATTGCCTTTTTATTTGAGATGTATTGTACATATTTAGTGATATATTTAATGTGGGGATTGAACCAATTTATGTAGGGATAGTACATTTATGTTTATTGATTAGATCAAATTGATGCACTTTTTTATATATATTTTTTGAGGAATATTGTTATTTTATTGATTGTAGCTTGCACAGTTTTTTTCCTTCGTATAGCTATATAAATCTTTTATAATAATAATAATATTTCATATTTTCCCTATTTAGCCATTTGCCTGGAGTTCTGCTTTAAGCTATGCACATATACCGTACTTGTATACAAAAACTTTGGTATACAATGTTAAGGGAAACTTACTGTAGTATATATTTATATTATTATCCATTGTATTAATATATGGCTATTAGAAGCAGAAGTTATTTCTGTAGCTCAGATGTACTTTTCCAAATTCTATTCTGCGCTGTCTGCTTTGAAAGTGACAGAAAGAACTAAATAATCAATCACAGCTTCATAAATAAGGAGGAATAAGGATGTGTCTCCTTCAGACACGTCGCAGAGAGGCGGCAGGTATAGGCTACTGGCAGACGAACGCCACATTTTAAGCACAAAGCATTAATGCAGACCCTGTTCCTGACGTGTCTGGCGCACGTGGCGGTCCAGCAAAAAAGGCGGCGAGCAGGCCAGGTCACTGCAGCAAATCACCGTCAAGAGAGAAGACACAAAGTGACAAGGCCAGGGAACTTTCTTAATTAACAGACCACGGTGTACGCAGGAAAGTACATTTTTGGCAGAAAAGCACAATTTCGATCGCCGTTATTTTGCTAGATTTACCTAAAAGCTTTTGAAATGTTCAGAGTTATCTTCTGCAATGTGCTCAGCAAATACAATGAAATACTTTTTATTTACGGTGTATAAAGAAAGATTTAGTTATAATTATTAGGCAACAGATTGCCTAATAAAACTTAAAATATTTTTCTGTTGGTTTACAGCTAGTGCCCCGCACACTGAAAGAATGAGAAGGATTCATATACAAACAGCAGTGGTAGTCAATTTATTTATTATTATTTCTAAATTGAGGCCCCTGACATCATCAAAGGGCCACATATAATATTCGGTATACAATGCTGTCAAAAAATATTTGCCCCTTACTGTTTTTTGTACATAATTGTCACACTTAAATGACTCAGATCATCAAACAAAGTTTCTTATTACACAAAGATAACCCGAGTAAATACAATATGCAGTTTTTAAATGATGGTTTCATTTATTAACCACATAGCGACCGCCGCACGCACTTTTACGTCGGCACAATGGCACGTAAACAAGGCATTTCCCTGTTCTGCCTAGTAACATGTCACTGATCTACTGTTCCCCGTGATCGGGAACAGTGATCCGTGACGTGTCACTGGTAGCTCCTCCTCCTAACAGTTAGAATCACTCCCTAGGATACACCTAACCCCTTCAGCGCCACCTAGTGTTTAATCCCTTCACTGCCAGTGTCATTTTCACAGTAATCAGTGCATTTTTTTAGCATGTTAAAATGTGTCAAAAGTGTCCGATGTGTCCGCCATTAAAGTCGCAGTCACGATAAAAATCGCAGATCGCCACCATAACTAGTAAAAAAAAAAAAAAGAATATTAAACATGCTAAATTAGCTTTTTTTGGGGGTTATTTATTATAGCAAAAAGTACAAAATATTGCTTTTTTTCAAAATTGTCGCTCTATTTTTGTTTATATTGCAAAAACGAAAAACCACAGAGATGATCAAATACTGCCAAAAGAAAACTCTATTTGTGGGGGAAAAAAGCGATGTCAAATAATTGTGCGGTTAACTACCGCTTTAATAGCTTTAAAAACACCGGGGTGGACTACCCCCCTTGCTTTATAACAATACAGTCAGTGATTCAGCCTTACTAGTTTTTCCAAATTTAGGTGCAGCTAGGGTTTATTGATTTAATACAGGTATTTATATATTGCCGACAATATATACAGCGCTTTACATATTGCACATTCACTTCAGTCCCTGCCCCGCAAGGAGTTTACAATCTAAAGTATAATAACGATTGATTGGATGAGGGTTTTCATTACTTTACCACATACACTGAAGACCCTCACTGCAAGTTTTCTGCTATGTAGCACGAGTACACCACACAATGCTACCTTCCAGTACCTTTGAGGTTAGACATTATTATGTGCTGGAGAATTTGTTTGGAGTGTGGAAGGGGCTGGGGGGAAGCGGTAACAGTGGAAAATAGAAAAATAAATCAATGAATTGTGACAGCACGTCAGTGCAATGCATAATTCATGTCACTGTGTGTATGGGGAAGTTTATACTCAGAGCTCACGGTAAGCCCACCGCAATCTGTAATCAGGCGGAAGGAGGATGGGAGGGGCTACTCCTCTGTGATTAATGCAGAGATTAAAAAACGAGGTGGGATTTCAATGGGGCAGGGGCCGCATTTATCCCAGGGGCTCCTAAAGGCAAAAATGAATAATGGATTTCAATATAGTCTTGTTATAAACTTATTTTTTTTTTCAGGATAAACTCCCCGACGGAGGCCTCCGGGAGCAGCTTATATGGTCATCTCATTTTCCTACCCACAGGTCGCGCCACAAACTTTTATTTTTTAAGATTAAACTCCTGGAGGAGATGTGGGGGGAGGAGGGGGGCGGTGATTATTAACTCTACTATTCACAAAGGTAGAAAAAAAAAAAATCACTGAACACCTGACCTGAAATCCACTTTCAGATATTAAAGAAAGGTCTGCTTAGTCAGATGGATCCATTTAAAGAGTCACCACTGCTCATGAATGAAAAACTTGTATTCAAGTGATTATGGTTACGTAGGACTGGTTAAGTAGTCCTAAGCTAACCAGGAACTCTTGATCGTGCAGCTACAGCCCCGCCATACTCGGTGACAATTCTCCATTTAATATGTCAATTGTGGTGAAGAAGGAGAATAGCAAATTCAGGCGTAGCAATGGGGAAATAGTCCTGCTCCCACATGTAACAATTCTTGTGCCACTCCTGCTTGAGTGGGAATAGCGTACCTGGACAGGCCTCTCTCAGTGGCAGCCAGAGTATTGCTCGAACCTTTAAGGATAAGTCTCTGCCACAGACCCTCCTGGAATGAACTGGAACCTTTGGGAGAAGTCTCTGCCCCAGACCCTCCTGGAATGAACTGGAACCTTTGGGAGAAGTCTCTGCCCTAGACCCTCCTGGAATGAACTGGAACCTTTGGGAGAAGCCTCTGCCCTAGACCCTCCTGGAATGAATTCAGTGAGAAACCTTTGCCACAGGCCCTCCTGATTGTGCTTACAGAGATGAACGTCCTTGGTAGAATTACGCCTGGATCTCCTTCAAGTTGCTTTTAGGTACCGACTGACAGGTGACCAACCTCTCAGTGTCTAGATACCTCGATCCCTGGTGGATTGTCAAAACCCTATTGGATCGCCAGCCTCTCATTGGCTCTCCCCACCAAACAGCTATAACGCTTGGGATCTTCAGGATTGGAAACCCAGTCGACCACTGGGTTCCCTGCCACAGCTCAAATGTTCCAGACCAACATGGTCCCGGAACCAGGAACTCCGCGTGTCACGCACGCCCCAGCCCGGTAGGCCATAACGCCGGGGAGCCATGGTGCAGACACCCTAAAGGTGGATGCCGCGTTGGAAGAAGAAGACCCAGAACTAATGGCGTCTGCCCCATAAATACCCTCCCCCAGCATGCATAGCAAGGCTCAAACCTCCTGATTGGCTGCTGGGGAAGAGCACCCAAACCTTGACTCCACTGCTGCCATCTACTGCCCTGGGGTGGGAAGAACACCCCAGTACAACAGAATGAGCCCACAGCACAGGCAAGCTGAGACAGAGACCCAATTTGAACATATCAACCAGATCAGAGTTTAACTACACTCTGATCTCCCTCTAAATTTAAATAGCACCGGTACTTTGAAGTAACCAGGCGCTACACTATATATAGACATGAGGGAGAGGAGCTTGAGGGAAGGTGGAAAGGGGGGGGAGCAGCAGTGGTGACTGGTGGAATATTTTTTTCGGGGGGGCGGCAAACAATCCACCCGTTGCCACTCCCCCCTCCCCAGTGCTGTGCGCCCTGAGCCCACCGTTTTTGAAGCCTATTGGAGCCTCTGGCTCTAATCACATGCTACTAAAAAAATAACAAACCCCCATTGGAATTCATGCGTCCAGCACCCTGAATGTAGATTAGGGGGCCAGATGCATGGATTAGGGGGTGGCGTTTTGGGGGGGGGAGAGTGTGCACTGCAGAAAATGTGTTGCCTTTTGCAGACAGACACACGCAGGTGGTATTGATGGCACTACCACCCGTCTAGCAAATGTGCGTGCGCCAGCACCCTTTTTGCATGTTTCCCACACATAGAGCAGCTCATTAACCACTTAAGGACCGCCTCCTGCACATACACGTCGGCAGAATGGCACGGCTGGGCACAAGCACGTACAGGTACGTCCTCTTTAAGTGCCCAGCTGTGGATCGCGGGCGCGCGCCAGCGACGCGGTCTGAAGGTTCGCGGGCCCCGCGGACCCGATTGCCGCTGGAGTCCCGCGATTGGTCCCCGAAGCTGAAGAACGGGGAGAGCTGTGAGTGAAGCTCAGTTCGGTGTCAGTCTTTGTCCCCTTTCTCTTCTGCATGAGTAAAGTTTCTTATTATTTTATGTTGTGTAGTACAGGACTGTGTTAGGGCACACATTGGTCTTTCCACTGTATCCTGTCCTATCCAGCACACACTCACATACGACACCCCAGTATATAAATAAGCAGTAAGATTTTTTTCCCCCTTTCCAGTGTGTAGAGATCTACCCAACACCAGTGATCATTCTGTAGTGTATGTGCATTAACCCAACAGTGATCAGTCTAAAGTATATGTGTGTAACACATATACACTGCACTGTTACTGATTGCAGGATGTAAATTAACCACAAGATGGCAGTGTTCTGCAGTTTTCGTATTCAGACTTTAGTAAATTACAGCAAAGCATTGTAAACAAACTTGTATGCTGATAGCAGGACTTCTGTACCCAGACAAGCTGAATGACTACATTTCCCAAAAGAGTTGGCAAAGGGGTGGGAGCCTGTATAAGCCTGGGAACTTTTTGGGGAAGAATGAAGGTGACTGTGAGAGGGTGAGGACGTGTATGAGATGGCAGTGCAGGACTCGAAGGACCCAGACCTGGTTGGGTCACATCAGAGAGCCGGACTGCTGGCATTGCTGAGAGGCAGGAGAGTCAACTCTGCAGGCAGTCGGATCGTGGTATCATCATCAGCATTGCCTCTACCACAGAGAGCCAGAGAGAACAAGGGAGACTAAGAGACCTTCCTCCACTCTGCTAAGATTACAGACCGGGTGAGGGTTAGGCCAAGGGGAACTTTTCTTGTTGCTGTACCATCCTCTGGAAATCTTGTTCCTTCATAAAACAACAGCAAACTTGATGTGCACCAATTAGGGCCCAATCAAGCGCACAAAAGAGTTTGCTCCTACATTTAATGTAAACCCTGTTACCAGTCATTGAGAACCCAGAAGTGAGCAAGCTCAATTTCTTGATAGCCTATTTCGGTTTACTTTGAGCAAAAATATCTCAGTGCTGGAATTAACATTTAAACTCAGGTCATGACAGACATTTGGGTTTGTTTATAGTGGTACTGTGCATGATCATTTGGCTAAGCCTTTCAGAGTGTTACATTTTGTTAATGCCTACTTTCATTTCTTTTGCACTTACACTTTTTATACCCTGACCTCAATACAATCAGCGTATTTGTTATCTAAAATGTGTGATTATTTTGGGTTTCAAGCCAAGGGGTTCTCCTGGTCAAGGTGGTGTCAACAGGGGCTGTGCTCCCAGATCAGGCTCCAAACAGACAGGGAACCCCAAATACTCAACGGGTTATTAGGGGGTAGCACTACATGTGCATCAGTGATTAGTCACCACAGAAGACAAACCAATCCCTCAAGCTTCCAAGTGTTAACCTTGAAGTTCCTCAGCTGACAAGATTACATGTGTTACACACAGGTCACTGAGATTTATGTGATATGCTTCAACAACATGAGTGGTAAATATTCAGTGTGTCTGTCCTAACCCCTATTTGAACTGTCCCAATCATATAAGAAATCATGTCTTATGCTCTCTGTCAACTTGGGTGCATTAATCCCTCAGAACCCATTCCTCTGTGCATATGTGCATGGTCCCCAGACATGTACTGTATGTTAACCTCCCAGCACTCAGTACCCATCGCATATGGGTTAACCCCCTAGGCTCTCTGTATCCAATGTATGTGCTTCAGTCTCTCACCATCTATTATTTTGCTTATGTGCACCTACGACTCTGCTCTCTGCACAGGCAATGTATATCACAATGATGACATCATTGCTACTTTTAAGGCATTTGGTGCACACAGCCACTCACTACCAATGATCTATTGTTTTCACCAGTATATCCCTCTTTCTTGAGGACTATGCTACCCTCCATGCAGCAAGCTGGCAATTAATTATTGGTATATAATACAAATGTAAAAATATAAATTTGGGGTCTTTCATAAATAGACCCAATGTTTAATTGGTGCTCTGTATCAACTCCCAGGTTACATCTAGTCCCTCCTCCCCCCTGCACAGTATGCTTTGTTTTAGACTGCTCATGTTGTTCCTCATCCATCTCTGATTCTTCTCTGCAAGTGTGTCTCAAATTCCATCCATCACCTGACAGGCAGTGACTGCCTCTCATTCTCCAGCTATTTCCACTATTGCTGACATTATTCATCTTTTCTCTCCTCTGCTTCCAGATACACATCTATCTCTCCTCCTCCCCTTCCGAGCTGCTGATATTGCACCTTCTTTTGTTATTTTTCTATGATGTATGAGGATTTTCCCTCCAACCCCTGAGAAGTGTACACAAACATTCCTCATCCTCCATCTCTGTCCCTGATAGGCACAACTAGTTTGCCAGACTGTGATGCCAATCTCAGATACAAGAGTCCCTTTTCTGTTACACATTCTGCCAAGTCACAAGTGACAGCAAAGTACAGGCAATGTGTAGCACAACTACCAATCAGGAATACCAACCTTACTAGATGTAAAGTTCCTTAGGGCAGACCAAGATGGTGCCATGTTTGGCAGGTAAAAATTATGAAACTCAGTTTTACAACTGCATTTTTGGTAATCAACATTAGGTAGGCTTTTTACAATTCCTACTCTCTCATCACATGATTCTGTGTGACCAGAGCTAATGTTACCGACTTATGCAGATCTAGTTTTCCACAAGATGGCTATAGTAGATATGTTCCTTAGTGAGTTTGAACTTAAAACATAGAACACTGGGAATTGTATGAACAGATGAACAGCCTTCAAAAGAAGACTTAGCAACTTAACGTATACATAAACCTAAATACGAAAATCTCATATAAACTGTAAGGCCGCGTACACACGAGCAAATAGATTTGTTCAAATCGGTCGGACCGACCAAATTGAACAAATCTGTCTGCTGGCCGTTTTGGTTTGATCGCTGTACACACGATCAAACCAAAATCCCCGCCAGCAGACGTGGCGTGACGTTGACACCGCCACGTCAACCGCACCAGGAAGTAAATTACTTCCGCGCATGCGTCAAATCCATTCGACGCATGTGCGAGAAGATATGTCTGCTGGTTAGCGTACTAACCAGCAGACATATCAGGCAGATGGATTCCCAGCCGACAGATTTTAAAGCATGCTTTAAAATCTGTCGGCTGGCCAAATCCGTCGGCTCGCCCGTACACACGATCGAATCTGTCTGCTGGGACGGTCGGGCTGACCGTTTCCAGCAGATAGATTTGATCGTGTGTACGCGGCCTAAGATGGTAATATCCTTTTCAACAATATTAAATCTGCAGCTTTCGTTGAAATATTCCCTGTGATCCTGCCTTGTTTAACCACTTCCTATTATTAGGTGACAACGCTCTGTCCCTGTCCACCTCTCGTGCTCCTGCATTGCCACCCTGTCACACGGGCTTCCAATGGAGGCTACAACTGGCCATATCAGCACACATTACACAGGCAAGGCTTATGCCACGTACACATGATCAGTCCATCTGATGAAAACGGTCTGATGGACCTTTTTCATCGGTTAACCGATGAAGCTGACTGATGGTCCGTCGCGCCCACACACCATCGGTTAAAAAACCAATTGTGTCAGAACGCGGTGACCTAAAACACGGCGACGTGCTAAAAAAAATGAAGTTCAATGCTTCCAAGCATGCGTCGACTTGATTCTGAGCATGCATGGATTTTTAACCAATGGTTGTGCCTACTAACAATCGGTTTTGCCCTATTGGTTAGGAATCCATCAGTTAAATTGAATGCACCCACACACGATCGGTTTTGACCGATGAAAACGGTCCATCAGACCATTCTCATCGGTTTAACCGATCGTGTGTACGCGGCCTTATTGTTGTCACCATCAGGAAACCCGCCCTTAGAATTGGCATACAGCAATTGTTAAACTGCATGTACTCAGGGAATGACTGCAAAGAGAACACAGCATTGCTGATCTATAACAAAGAATAAAAAAGAGTAAACAAGAATTATATCTGTAGCGCCCCCTTACTTTCTGAAGGGACGCTATTTGTAAATTTAGTGGGGTGAGAGACTTCTTTGCTCTCACCCAGGTTGATTCGTGCTAAATTATGCTGCTGTCAGCCCTGAATTATCCTGTGGGTAATTCTGTGCTCCAGGGATGCAGTTCCATCTCTGGGCACAGGTGGCGCCAGAGGGGTTCAGGCAGAGCGGATATCTGTGGCAGACACCATTTTTCGGGGTTCTTCGCTGGTTCCTAGTTCCAGGGGTGGCACCCACCTTCAGGGTGTGCGCACGTCACGGGCCTCACCACTATGGCCTACCTGGCCGGGGCCCATGCTACGAGGAGTTCCCTACTCTGGGCCCTCATGGCTCAGAGCAACTGAGTTGCCGAGAAGCCCCAGTGACTTACTGGGTCCCCATACTTCAAAAGGACTTGACTGTAAGGATACGCTCTATTGCTCTCAAGTTTCGGACCTGTGGCAGAGGCCTTAACTAATTTACTAGAGCCAAGTCGGTGGCAGAGACTTGTTCCTTCTCAGCATTCTCAGTGACACTCTGGCTGCCAGGCCTGTGGGAGAGGCCTGTCCAGGTGCCCTGCACCCACTCCAGCGGGAGTGGCGATGGGAGAAAATAATACACTCTAGAAGCAGGACTGATTCTGTTCGTTATCCATAGCCTGACTCTGCAAAGTTATTCTCTTCACCAACCTATCATGTCTACCTCAAGTTGACTGTTGGTTGATGTGGGACCGAAAATAAAGCACTTAGAAAACGTCAATCATTGGCTTGGACATTCCGTTACTGCTCTCACAGTTGCTATCATCAATTTCCCTAGACACATCAAAGGTAACTTGACTTATGCCGATCCCACATCCAACCAGCAACTCCTGAGGGGGTAGCGCTACATCTTTTTTTAAAAAGGTTATTGTTTATGGTACAAAGCACACAGATCAAACTAAATACCATCTATTTAGGGTTTAAATCTACT
The DNA here is from genome assembly GCA_029574335.1 of Rana kukunoris. Lineage (NCBI taxonomy): Eukaryota > Metazoa > Chordata > Amphibia > Anura > Ranidae > Rana > Rana kukunoris. The sequence goes on from CM056058.1 coordinate 129,593,517, forward strand.
TTAACTGGCAAGATTCTATGATCCCGTTACAATGTAATAATCACAGAGACACCAAGAGGCACTCGCCTTTATCTTCCTGTGGCAGTTTTAAGAATTGTGAGCCAGTGACAGGTTTGCTTTAAATCAGAGGCATTAAATTATTCACACCGTGCTTATAACCTTTTTTAAAGTTATTTCAGCAACATGATAAAGCCACTTAAAATGAAAGGCTTCTGAGAGTGGAGCTGTGTGGCTCAGAATCAGTAAATTGGAGGCAGAACTAAGAAGATGATTTTGCACCTGGAATTTCATCTTTAATCTCACACAACATAAAAAAGTATTCAAGCTGTTTTGAAACCATGAAAATTGGTTTCTTTTAGGCCAGGCTGCAAAGCGATGTGGCACCGAGGTGATGAGGGACTTTATAATACATGGTCAGCTCATACAACACCAGAGGTATCATTCATTATAAGCCATTACTTTTCATGTTTACCTCTGCTTCAACAGAGAGGTGCCCGTCATATGGCCACAACAATACAAACCTTCCAACTAAGGCCCGTATCACAACTGTATATAGGATCGCTAAAAAGTGCAGACAAAATCCTCAGCTACTTCCTTGTGTCCCTCTCTTGTCAGCTGGAGAACTAATGGAAATGCTAAAGAATGAAAGTTGCCATTAAGGGAATGACATATGGAAGTAGGAGAGCATTTTACCTGTTTAGCCATCTCAACGTTGGCAAATTGCCATCAGCAACAACATCGCTAGTGGGACATAAGGCCCTAAGGATCACATACCCCCACGCTTCTTTCATTATTTGTAGATCCAGACACAATTAGGGATGAGTGAAATAATTCAGATAAAAATTGATTTTAAACAAAGGTGAGTTTTGTATCATCGCAACCAATAAGAACAGGAGAAAATCTGTTACCGTTAGAACAATTGTGAGTAGTGGGGAAGGCCAAAAAGGGCATATCCCGAGTATACAAAATACTATTGGAGGTAGCCGCACAGGGGAGACCGCCATTTATCGAAAAATAGGAAAGGGGACTAGGATCATGGGTGAGTGATGCACAAATGAAAATAATTATAAAATTAGCCTTTTGTTCAGCGGTAGATATAAAATACTAATGAAATGAACTATAAATGTATAGCTAGATGGTATATAACCCTGGATATATCCCATGAGTTACAAATAGGAAAATCTCCTAACTGTTGGCGGGGATGTGATTCAACTGGGAATATGGAATATATTTGGTGGGATTGTCCCAAAATAAAACATTCCTGGAAGAAGGTGCTTGCCATGATTAGGGAGATTACAAATATAGAACTCCCTCGAAGACCCATGGCTAGGTCTGTTTCATAGAACGGGGATGTCAATAAAACGGTATAAAAATTACCTAATATCACACTTGATAAATGCTGCTAAACGCTTAGGGCCAGATTCTCATATATTTGCGGCGGCGTAGCGTAAGCCATTTACACTACGCCGCCGCTGCGTACTAGAGCAAGTGCTTTATTCTCTAAGCACTTGCTCCGTAGTTTGCGTTGGCGTCTCGTAAATCGCCAAGCGTAAACCCGCGCAATTCAAATGGGGTGGCTTGTATTTAAATTAAGCGCTCCCCCGCGTCGCACGAACTGCGCATGCGCCGGCCGGGGAAAAAGCCCAGTGCGCATGCTCCAGCTCACGTCGGGAAGCGTCGTTGAAACCGACGTCAAAACGACGTGAGCGTCATTTACGCAAGTCCCTATTCGCGAACGAGTTAGTAAAACGACGTAAGCGACGGAAAAAGCCGACGCTGACCCGACGCCATACTTAACATGGGACACGACGGCATCCGACGGGACCTCGTAAGGTTACTCCACATAGAAGCTGGGGTAACCTTACGAGTTCGTAAACGACGTACGCGACGACTGGGGGGCCTAAAAGCGATCGAGAATCGGCGTACTACTTCATTTGCATATGCAAATGAAAAAACAACGTAAAGGCCACCTAGTGGCCGGAGTTGTCATTACACCTACGATCCGAAAGTGTAATTGTATTACACTTGTCGGATGTAGAAGCGTATCTATGCAAAAGTGATGCTAAGCATCACTCGCATAGGTACGAGACTAAAAAAAAGGCGATACGACGGGGTATCTGAGATACTCCGTCGTAACGCCTCTGAGAATCTGGCCCTTAATCTCACTCCACTGGCAGGAACTAGAAAGTCCAACAATAGCAGAATGGTTGAAGAAAGTTGAACATAGAGGTAAAATGGAAGTGCTTCGAATTAGTGACTGGGATAAGAGTGGATTGAGAGGTGAATTATGGGGAAGCTGGACAGAGTTAAAAAAAAAAAAAAAAAGTATGCAGAGATATTGGATGGGGGAGTGTCAGTGCCTAATTGAATAAGTAAGAAGTTAAAAGTGTAGGAGGGCAAGTTGAGGAGGTTGGGGGGGTGGGTGGTACTAATTAACAATTGTCAAGTTGGAGGATATAAGCTGTTTTATTTTATGATGTTGTTGAATGGAATTGTTAAAAAAAATCAATTAATATTATTATAAAACCCAAAAAATTAACAAAGGTGAGTTTACCAAAATTCTCAAATTTACCCAGCGAGCTGCTTATGCAAAACTAGCTCACGAGAAAAAATAAACAGACATTACTCTTCTTTTCACTTTATTTAAAGGGAGAATTTTTGTTTTTGGAGATTTTGGGAACTTAAATGATTTCAATCAGGGAACTTTCACACCTATGTGTTGTGGTACATTTTTTGCTGTGCAGTGCCGTTCATTTTTACTTCATGTAGTATTTTTATTGTATTTAGCTGGCGTTTGTTAAAAAAAAGTGAGATTCTAATAGTTTCACTCTGCACTGTGTCACTAGGGCAGGATGGAAGCCACAACTGATCAACCCTTCGCCAAGATAATAACTACACTTGCAAATTAGTCATCCTGAAAAATATGTGGATGGCTTATTTTGTGGAATCAATAGCATTGATTGAACGCTGCTTAGTTCCCCTGGTCCCAGCCGCTGGCCGCCCTGCTTGTCTCGGCAGTAAAAAAAAACATGCATGCCAATAGATTTTAAGGGCTTCAATAAAAACCATGATGGATAGACTAAAATAGCTGCTGTCTTTACAAACAGCCTTATGTCTTCTCAACTGCTGATCGTAAAGTGTTTGCGATGAACTTCTGCCCTCTGTGGAAATGCCTCCGACACCCAGAGGGCCTACAACTGCTACAATGGCGGGTGAAACTGTGGCTGCCCTGGCAACACTGAGTCTAATGGCACCGGTGACAGAGATTGCTGCAAAGCAGTAAGCCTCTGGCAACTGACCTCAATCTTACAAAAACTTGGGACAAGCCATTTTTACTGTATGTCATTAATAGATAAAACAGATATGCATGTTGCATAAACTAAGAACAGATCACCTTTATTATTATTACTACACACGATTTATAGAACTCCAATATTTGCACAGAGCTTTACAATAAAAAGTACAGTTACAATGCAACTCAGGACAAGGTGGGCCCTGCTCTACAAAGGAATGGTAGGTAATACAAAAGAAAATAATAATAATGAGCTGATGTAAAAGTTTAGTTGTAGGATGTAGATGGTATAGGCTTCCCTGCAGAGATGAGTTTTCAAGGATCACCTAAAGTATCAGGAGATAGCTGAGCTGATTGAGGTAGGAAGTCCTAGAGAACTTGAGGAAAAAATATGGACAGCCGCACACCGACAAACCTTAAAACGGTGGCCTTTATAGGTAAAAGGAGAAAAAGCACTACAAAGCACAGCAAGCAGTGGGGTATATATACTGACACGTTTCGCATTGGGGTTTAATGCTTAGTCATAGTTGTGACTAAGCATTGAACCCCAATGCGAAACGCGTCAGCTATATACCCCACTGCTTGCTGTGCTTTGTAGTGCTTTTTTTCCTTTTACCATTAAAGGCCACCGTTTTAAGGTTTGTCGTTGTGTGCGGCTGTCCATATTTTTTCCTCAAGTTTTGCTTTGTGCATTGCCAGCACTCATCTGATTCTGCGAGGACATTGATTGCGCAGTGCCCTCACCTGGAGTGGCAGTTTTTCCCTCTCCGAGGAAGTTCTAGAGGATGGGAAAGGCTCTGGAGAAATCCTGAGAGTGAACATGGGAGGAAGTGACAAGGAAGCTAAAGAGCAGGAGGTCTTTGTAGGAGCGAAAATGCATGGCTTGGGCATTTTTTGGCACTTTCTTCTCATTTTTGCATCCCAAATGTTTTTGCCTGTGTGTGATTGATTGTCTTGAGTGGAACTTGAGTGGAACTTCCCCACTGTATACATTCAGGGAAGTTCATTGAACAAGAGAGATGAGTACCTGGATGTGGAAAGTGGACTCTGGAGCAATTTTTGTAAACTACTAAAGAGATCCAAAAGAACCATTTCAAAAGCCATTTACATTTTAGTGGAGTTAGTGGGGTATATTTTGTCTTTGCCAACAGGTTACAGTATAAAAGGAAAGTTCCTCATGTCTATTTGTGTAGAGTTCTCACCATAAAAAATCAGTTGACATTGAAACAGTGGGATTTTTAAGCATCTAAATATAAATACATAGCGGGTACCTGAGCGCCTGGCTGAGCCTCAATGGGGTTCCTTGGCAAAAACTTCTACTCTACTGCAATATGAATTTCACAAAACCTTACACATCTACAGAATTGCATTATTTTTCCCATGAAGAAATAGTTATTGAAGCTAAGGATGCAAGATACAAAGAGAATAGGTCAAGCACTTTTGACATGTTAGAAATCAGGTTCAACCAAAGTCATATTGAAGCATAATGTCACACTTATAACGGTTGTGAGTTGTAGAGGATAACCCTTATTGGACATGGAATATGAATATTTAGAGAAAAGGTGTATACCTTACAATTGCTTTACATGATATTCTGTAAATGAACAGTGTAAATGTAGTCAAGAGTTAAGTAAACATCTTTTGTATAGAACGGAGAGTGGCGTGTGTTTAATTATTTTTCTAGATAGCTCTTTTCACTCATCCAAGACTAGCAGCCTAGTTTATTGAGTCTCAGTTTGTTGATGAGGGGGTAAAAGTGTTCCGCTTGTGGGAGCAACAGCAAAGGTGGAAAAACAAAAAGGTGTAAAAGGGATTCAGGAGTAAGGAAAAAACAGCAGGGAGGCCGGGTATAGGTTCTAGGAGCAGAACAAAGTAAAATATATAATAGGATAGATGAGAATTTCATTTTTTCAACTAATTCCCACTGTGTTTCTTCAGAAAACAGACATGGCTGTATACAAGACAAAAAGAGCAGCTAGCTAGACAGATGCAGAATAAAAGGCCCATTACCTCCTGAGAGAGTCCTGGAGCGATTCCGGGCGGCAGACTTGTGGATTGGTGGCATTGCCAGTCCCCCAGGCACCGAGACCCCTAATAAGCAACCAGCAGACTACCCTAACTTTCCTTATCACAGCATAATTATAATTCAATTACAAGCACCTTGACAAAAATGACTTGCAGCTAGCGAACGTCTGTCTTAATAAAACAGCCATTCCTTATGTAGGAGAGGTAATTTAATTAATTTCCTCTGTTTACATGCAAGAGATACACAAGCTGCAGAGATATCATGAGATTCACTCGCTGATAGGTGCCTCTTAGAACTACTAACAGTTTGCTTAGAGTTTTTTCTTTTTTAATTAAAGTAGAACTATAGGCACAGAGAAAAGAAAAATTATGCAGAAGCACCAGACAGAATGTATGCTTTCTTTTAATTAATTATAAAAAAAAAATTCTGGCACTCATTTTATGGGGGTCTATGCTTGCTACAGTACTTCCTTTAAGAGTGGTGGCTACCCTCCCATCACTCTCCTGAATCCCTCTTGCCACCAGTTGCATGCGCTGTGTCAGCTTGGACCACAGTGTTACATGATGACATCATCCTGCCAAGTGATATCTTCCCCTACTGTGTGTACACATCAATCATTGCCCAGTCTTTCCTGATCCCCCTCAAGCCACTCCCACAAAGACACCCTACTGCAGGAAGTGATCATTAAGAGTTCTGGGAGATGTAGTCCTCTTTGTATCTTCTGGAACTTCCCATGCTATTAACATCTTTTAGTCCTACAGTCAGCACTGATTGAAAGTGTAATCATGGTAAATTGCAAAAACAATTGAATTTATAAAAATGAGCATATTGTCAATTAGTTCCGCTGCAGAATGCTGTGCTGATGCATGAATCATATGACTCCTTAGCTATTACTTTAAATGTTAAAAGAAAAGAATGGTACAATGTACAATAACTCTACTTTTTTAGGCTTAATTCACATGGGCAGTTTGGCCAACAGCGTTAAATCCTGCCATTTACGGGCACCCAGGAGGCACAGGTGCAGTGTCCAGTCCCGCTGCCAGTAGCCTTCCCTCCCCAAATGCACATTAATAGGAAATAGAAAAAAAAACTCTAACTTTGTTACCTGTCACAAATGCTAATAGATCAAATACATCTATTGCATCATTTGTGTGTCCATGTGTATTTTCTTATAAAGTCTGAAATTGTAATTGATCTGTGCTTGATCAAGTGCTCGCTCCTTTTATTTGTGATCACCACGTTGTGCTACACCATGCGCCGACTCACTGCTCACCCAGATAATGGTTCTACTATAAAATAGTTCACTTTGTGCTTTCCCCTATATTTGGGGCTTTCAGCCGCTATCAAGGATCTCTCCACATTTATCACTGGGTCAAGTTCCCCTCTCTTGTACCCGCTTGTTACAGCATCCAGCTGCTGCATATTTCAGTCTATCATAGATTTTCACAGGTTGCTTGCAGTGGGGCCTTCTGGTCACCTAAAAATGCCGGCATTCATCACCAACGGGCCAAACTGCCTGTGTACATCAGCCCTAAGGCCGCGTACACATGATCGAACATGTCCGCTGAAACTGGTCCACAGACCAGTTTCAGCGGACATGTTCGATCGTGTGTACGGACTATGGGACAGTTTTCCAGCGGACAAAAGTTTCTAAACATGCTTAGAAACCTGTCCGCTGGAAACCTGTCCGTCGGACAGGTTCAATGGTTAGTACGCCCAACCAGCGGACCAAAATCCTGCGCATGCGCCGAATTGATTTGACGCATGTTTGAAAGCATTGAACTTCCTTTTTTCAGCACGTTGGTGTGTTCTACGTCACCGCGTTCTGGTCCGAGGGGATTTTGGTCCGATGGTGTGTACGCACATCAGACCAAAAGACCACTTCAGACATGTCCGATGAAAACGGTCCGTCGGACCTGTTTCATCGGACATGTCTGATCGTGTGTACGCGGCCTAATATGTCAGTTCCATCATCCCTTATTTAGTACTTTACTTTCAATAACCACAGTTTATCTTTCCTGTAAATAACATGTTTGTAACATGCTTGATCATTTTTTTTATAAAAACCCCCCCCTTCAAAAAAATGCTATTATCATGAATCTAGAACACAAATTATAATTCCAGATACCAGCACTTGGCAAAAAAATACTAAACATTGTGTATGGGACAAAGGGATATGAGAGCAGAAGCCACTTCTACACTCACACACAACTCCTGCAGGCCTGAGGCAACTGAAGGAGCATGTATGGTAGGCCAACTATGCTGCTGTAATTTTGAGGCAGGGGCTTAGCGTTGACAGTCTGCATCAGCTGCAAGTGTTATTAATGGTAGGATCTCTATATAAGAAATTGCAATTTCCTGATTCAGTCTGCAGACAGAGTGCTTAACTATTTAGAAGGGCATTTTCCATGTGATAGTTTAACACAGGGAGAAGCAAGGATCGTGCACATCAAGAGGGAGGCTGTTGAAATACTGTTTCAAAGTGGTAGTAAAGTCATGTTCATAATTGAAAATAATAGGCCCCATGCAGGTTTAAGACATAATGTAGTAGTATGCACTGCATACTACTACATTATGACCAGTATTGTCAACTGTCAGTATTTTTACTGACAGCCAGTAAAAAACGGGCAATTTTTTCCTGCCAGTAAATGCCAGTGACAGGAAAAGGTCACTAAACAATATTGCTGTAAAGCTCTGCTCAGAGCTGCGCATGCGCAGCTGTAGTCCAGAGTCGGCTGAGACCATCCAAGTGTCTGCTCCAGTGCTTCAGGGTGGCATCCGCGGGGGTGTCGATCTGGCGGAGGCAGTGCCTAAGCGCGTTGTGTGATGTCATGGTGCAAGGGAGCAGCCGGAGCCTCATGTGCGGGTCTGCGGGATGGGAGTGAGGCAAGTCGAGGGCGGGACTGTCAGTGCTGTTTGCAATGGAGTGAACTGTAGGAACCACCTGGCGTGGAGAGAGACTGTCACTGTGACTTAGGAAGTGGTGTGTCGTGTCATCATCATCTGTGCTGCTGCACACTGCTGTCCGTGTCACTGTGAGAGTCAATTTTGTGTGCGTGTGCCTGTTCATTCTACTTACTAAAATAACAAATATGTTTTTTGCAATAACATCTACCTTAAATCACATTGATAATTGCATATTGTACTTGTTTGTAGCCTAAATACTGAAAATGTTAAACTAAACTTAACTATCTCTTTGGTCCCCGGCAGTTTTCATCTTTGCACCCGATCTTGCTTCTGGATCATTGGTCATTTGAATGGCCAGACCAAGGTGACATCACTCCCATGTATGCACACACAGAGCAGGAGGTAAATGTGGTCTGAGCTGCGCATGTGGGGCTCAAATCACATTACCAGCTAACAAGCAGGGGGGGCTATTAATGACAGAAGAAACGTCTAGACCAGGGGTGCCCAACCTTTGGAAGAGCGAGGGCCACTTAAGCAACTCGGTTACCAGTCGAGGGCCACAATAAGCGGAGCGTGCGGATGACAGGTCACGGCTACTCTATAGGCCCTCCGATCCACCAGATGAAAGGGGAAAAATTCCCTTCTGTTTTTTTTCAGATTGGAGGTAGGCAGGCATAAAACATACATCTGTCGCTCTATAGATGTGAATTGAGGGTCCCATTTGGATGGGCTTATGTGAAAAGGGCCTAAAACTGCTTTTGCACTGATGTGCTGCGGTTTACCCACACCGCGGGTGCAGTATAGTGCACCTGTTCCTATCCTGTGGGTTAGCTGAACTTTGTTATAAACTCCACCTGTGGCAAAAGCCAACACTGTAGAGGAAGCATCGGTTTATGGGACTCTGCTCCGCAGCAGCTTTCTTCCTCTACCACCAGCTTTATTCACAACACTGATGCTGTGGTATGGTGGGTCGCAACCTGCGACCTGGGCTTGCCGACCCACTATTCCAGAGCAGGAGGTCGCGGGCCACATCAGAGGGCTCCGCGGGCCACATGTGGCCCCCGGGCCACTGGTTGGCCACCCCTGGTCTAGACCCTTCCTGTCAGCAATTTTCTTTTTAACCTGACGTTACAACCACTTTAGGAGAAGTTAGAGGACCCCAAAAAACATTTATTGTCTCTTTTCTATTAGCACATTTCCACTGGTACATAATTCCAGGCACTTTGCAGATGTTATGTATTAAACAAATATTATGATAGGACCTGTAAGCATGAAGAGCAAAATAACAGTTTATTTTTATAACAACAATGCACTTATTCTCTAATCTTATTTATTTCCTGAATCTAAAATCTACTTTGCAAAGTTAAATTGTAAAACTTTTGCATTTCGTACCCAGCTGCAAGCGCCCAGGCCTCCCCCTCCCTGACTCTCCACTTCTCTCACCAAAACGAAGAGATTATAAATTCAGCGTCTCTACTTTCTTTCCCAAATCATATTAAACTTGCTGCATCCCATTGAGAGACACTCTCTGCAGACAAACTTATTAGCATCCACAGAATCCTAATTCTTTCTGCGCCAAAGTATTGCTGCAGAATCATACCGGACTTAATACAATTAGCATAGACCCCCTCAACTTCCAGAAGAGACCGCAACATCACAAGGAATTTCTGCCTGACGCAGAAGCCAAAATAAAGTGAAGAGGATTATTGATGTTCGGCATAATATCAGCCAACCTTGCTCTCTAACACAAAGCGGCAGCTAGAAACTGGGTTATATCTGTCCACTATTGATTGGAGAGCGGTGACAGCCCCTTCTCGGAGGTTCACGGTATAAAAGCACTTGGGGGTGGGGGGAGGGGGGATCTTGCAGCCGGCATCAGCTGAGCTCTCTGTGGAGTAAGATAGATGTCCCCGGTACAGGCGAGTGATAGAGATGCTACCGGCATTAGAGAAAGCATTCATCAAGTGCCTACTCCTGCCAGCCACCGTTTTAATCACTACGGCCTAGTGTCTCTCGCCCGGGGTTTGTCATGTGCTGAAAGCTAAACTCTACTCATTAAGGCTTCGTCAATCGTTAAGATAAATTCCGATGATCCACGCGCACACAAAAAAAAAACGCGTGGCTCTCCCAAAGCTCTCATCTTCGGCTGCACAGACTCTTCGATTGGCAGAGGAGATTCACAACGCTATGGTATTAAATCAAATTAGCCTCTGGCCACAAAATACTTAATTTTTTCCCAGCTGCAGAGGTAATCAGAAGGCTGATGTTACGTGTGATGAGCTGCAAGGTACAGAGGAAGATATTTATCAGAGGAAGCTTTTACTTGTTCTAACAGATTCCACAGACTCTCCTGGGAGCTTCTCATGTGAAAAAGCTAAATGAACACCGTCAGACATGAACACTTTGCATTTAAACTGACTCAGAGGACATCTACTTACTGAGTGGCCCTAATGCTCCCATTCTAGCATGTGTCCTGTCCGTCAACCATCCCCACTCACTTATTCCATGGAGCTGTCATTAATTGTCCCTGTTTCTTAGCCTGTGAGAGGATGGCCACTGGGTTGCCTGGTTTTAGCACTGCCCCCTCTCTGAGTCTAAAGCACACCCACCCATGCACAATAAAATGTAGTGTTGTCATATCCTCTGGAATAACAATTAGTGATGTAAGGGACATAAAGGACCATTCAATTTTTAGGAGTTTGCTGTTCACGAATTATAGCTACAAGCGCCACAGCAAATAAATAAGAATTTGTGCTATGTTTGAATCCTTGTGTTTACCAATTACTTTTAAAGGAATACTAAAGTGTCATTCATTACATTAGGTAATAATAAACAGCAGTCATTACTGACCCAAAATTCTCAATTAGTATTTTTTTATTTTTTTTGAAAATAGATGCACATCATCAGTACATCTCTGTAGTTGTAACTGCAGCTGCTGTATTTTTTTTTGTATTTACAGCTCTTTACAACAACCAGCAGAGGGCTGACAGATCAGCTTCCTGCTGGCAACCAGGTTTGTTCACCTGGTTGCCAGGCAAGACCTGATGAAGGGGGAAGGTAGACCCCTGAAACGCATTAGATATTTCTTGATCTGTACCTTTAATGGAATAAAGCTGTATATGGACCTCTTAGCTATGGTGTGGTGCTTAAATTTCAACCCAGGGAGAAAGCTTGCCAGTTGATGGTGTGAATTTTAGCTATGCTACCAGAACCATTTCTGATAGCATATCTATCAGTAATCAGCACAAGTTCTTGCAAACATAAAACATTTTAGCAGGGTCTTGGATGCCCCCTACCCCCACTAGCAACCAATACTAAGAAAACATTTTTCAGACTGTTTTATTTGGCACTCTCTTTTTTAAGCCTTGCTGTACTACATGCACATTTCCTTGTGTTATGTCCCTTTAAAATGTACAAAAAAATGTAAATCTGCCAGACATCCACTGAGCTCCTAACTTCGTGTTTTAGCTGACGATGCATTGTGGGTTCTCTTCTGCAGGACTACAGAACCCCCCCCCCCCCCCCATCTCCACAACATCCAGGAAGAGTTCTATAGTCCAGTAGAGGAGAACTGAGTAGAGCTGTTAACACAACATAGGACTTTACTTCAGCAAAGACAGAATTGTCAGCTTACTACAGGAAGTTACACTTGTTAGATTTCTCACAGGATCAACAGGTATTTTCAAATGGCTAAACTGTGGGAACATGTGCATGCATTGCAGAGAAGGACTGAATATATTTTCTGACCTGATGTATATATGTAGCACCCTGGTCCTAAACAGGGCTGCTAATAAAACTAATTGTGCTAGGTGGTAACTAGCCTGGCTAATTGGTAGGTTGATCCCTGTCCTAAAGTCTGAGTTTGGGGTAGTCTCTCTCTCTCTTCTGTCAATAGGTGGCACTGTTGCTTTCGGCATTAGAATGATGGATTAACATTAATTCAGGTAATGGGTTGTCTCAGCCAATCAGCAGGAGTTTCTTTGACCACTGTGTATGCTGTGATAGGCTATTTATTTGGGAGGAGTCAGGTGATCAGGGTTCTTCCTGACCAAGGATGAGGCCTTGGTGGGTGTGTTTTGAGAAGCTCCTGGTTGCTAGGCCTGAAGCCTATCCCGGTGGCATGCTGGTGCTGGCTGCTAGGTCCACTTAAGGCCCATTCAGCAGTTTGGGGTTCCACAAAGGAGGAGCAGCCAAGGATAGGCCTGAAGTCTGGGGCAGAACCTCATGTGATAGAGCCTCAGCCTAAGAGGAGCCTGATCTTTGTCGGAGGTAAAGGAGAAGCAGTTGCCACAAAGGGACAACCACTCCTGTTACTGGAGACAAGTTTGGAAAGGATGAAGTTGTGAAGGAGTACCAGAGCAGACGCTTCACTAGCCGGGGACAGTGAAGTAGTGGTAAAGCTTCAGTAGAGATTCATCTGGGAAGGCAGTGGGTAGCTGTGAGTAAAGCTTGAAGGAGTACGGTGGGTAGTTGTAAGTAAAGTTTGAAGATAAAGTACAGTGGTTAGCTGTGGGTGAAGTTCGGGAATTCAGCGGGTGGCTAAGAGTCCAAGAAGTCTAGTGAAAGACGGCAAGCTAAGCTTAAGGATCTACAGAGGGATACTGTGAGTTAAGCTGGGATACTTTTCACCTCGCACCACACCTACTATGCCTAGTAACCTGCACCCCGAGGAGGAATGTCAGTTCTGCCTGGCTCTGGGGTCACAATCAGGCCCTTGGAAGTCAGGGAGACCGCTACATATATTTTAAATAAATGCTCACACACCACCATATGGTACTGCTGGGTCTATCTTCATTTTCACTGCTGCCAGCTTCAAGGTAAGGTATTCATGACATCAGACTTAAAAAAAATTAAGTGCTTAACTCATGGACTGTAGGCAAATAATACTACAATGGTTTTGTTGATTGTGTGGAATTCTCCTTGAAAATTGCACTTTTCTGTTAATGACGGTATCGGAATGAAATACAAAAAAAGGTGAAGCGATAAAAAGCGATGTTTGCAGAACCTACTCTGCTCTCTGAATATAAGATGTATTATTATTATTCTGGAAAATACAATGAAGCTGCACACTCTGCCTCATTCCTGCCCAGAGGGTTGCTCACGCGGAATTGAGCAAGGACAGCGAAAGAGATTATCCGCTGGTTAGGTAAAGGTGAATTAAAATACAATGACAAATGGGTCAGCTAGCAGCAGCACGTGGGAATGGCGCTAGAACGAACAGCGGGTAGGAAAAATGGGAGCTGAGAGACAGAGTTATCAATCAACCGGTGCACATGAACAAACACACAATCACACTGGATGGATGGGGTCTTCCGCATATTAGGTCATAGTGTGTAATTGGCAAGCAGCAAATATCGCCATTGAAATTTTTTGTCTGAGTGTTTTACAGGTAGTGCTACCAAATAGCAGTCTCGCTCTTTAACCAACGTCTGCTAAGCAGCCGTCTAATTCTTAAGAAGTCAATGTTATCAAGCAGCAGTCTCATCCTTCACTGGGTAGTGGTACTACTATCACACAATGGTCTTATTCTTAAAGGAGTTGTAAAGGAATTAATTTTTTCCTAAATTGCTTCTTTTACCTTTGTGCAGTCCTCCTTTACTTACCTCATCCTTCAACTTTTCTTTTAAATGTCCTTATTTCTTCTGAGAAATCCTCACTTCCTGTTCTTCTGTCTGTAACTACACACGGTAATGCAAGGCTTTCTCCCTGGTGTGGAGAAAGCCTCTTGAGTGGGGAGGGGGCAAGCAGGCAAGTCAGGACACTCTCTACTTTGCAGATAGAGAAAGGAGCTGTGTGTTAGTGAAAGCCTCGCATTAAGGTGTGTAGTTACAGACAGAAAAACAGGAAGTGAGGATTTCTCAGAAGAAATAAGGACATTTAAAAGCAAAATGGAAGAATGAGGTAAGTGAAGGAGGACTGCACTAAGGTAAAGGAAGCTATTTACTTAGGGAACAACATTTTTTCCTTTACAACCCCTTTAAGCCAGTACTAGAGTCATTCCCATTCGTTAGACTCGTGTGTCAAACAGCTGCTTCATTCTTCTATGGACACTATCAAACGGCATTCTCATTCTTCAGCATGGACTGCTATCAAACATCATTCTGATTCTTCACCATTATTAGTCGTCAGGAAATGTTGTTAAAAACTCCATTACCAAACTTTAATTTTACTATTGTGCAGTCACTATTATTAAGCAAAAATCAAATCAGCCAGTATCCATGAGTACATTCTTTCTCTCCGTCTGTCTGTTACCCATAAAGTTGCTTAATTGAACAGCAATCTATTCTTCAAGTTTCCTGAGACCAGCTTTTCTTAACCTTTATAGCACAGAGGAACTCTTGAAATAATTTTCAGGTTTCATGGAACTCTTGGTAATAATTACTGGATCCAATGCTCAAAGTACATTTGTGTGAATAGTAAGGCAAAAAATAAAAGCATACGTAGCATGACATACTTGGCATATTTGACACCCAGGGCTGTTCTATATGACAACATAATTTTCTGTAAAAAAAAAAAACGGAATGAAAAGAATAATAATGGCCAGAAAATATACGAAGGCTGAAAATTGTAGAGTACCCTCACTTCAGTGATGAGTGGTAAATTCCCTAATCTGTTGGTCTGTGACATGCCTCCTTACATTGGTGGTCAGTGGGAAGAATGCACCTTAGGTTGTAGTTCAGGATCATTCCAAGACAGCCCGAGCTCCAGCCCAAGGCAGAGCCCCCCCCCCCCCCAAGACACAGCCCCCCCCCAAGGCCACCGACAGTCTCCTCAACACTCTATCTTCCACCAACTCACCTACTGGCATGACTTATGCTGCGTACACATGATCACTTTTCGGCATGAAAAAAAAACTTTGTTTTTCAGCATGTAGAAAACAACTAAGTTTTTCCAACATCATCATTAAAAACGATGTTGCCCACGCACCATCGTTTAAAAAAAATGATGAGCAGAGCACGGTGACGTACAACACGTACGACTGCACTCTAAAGGGGACGTTCCATTCAAGCTCCCGTCTCATAACTTGCTTTTGAGCATGCGCGGGTTTAAAACGTTGTTTTTAACATCGTTTTAGCCCACACACATTTATTTTTTACAACCCAAAAAACGACATTTTTAAAGCGACGTTAAAAAATGCAGCATGCTCGAATTTTTATTTGGTCGTTTTTCAGAAGATGAAAAACGATGTGAAGACCACACATGAGGTCCCGTGAAAAAAAAAAATATATAAAAAATATTAAAAGCCAGCAGCTACAAAATACTGCAGATGTTGACTTTTAATAAATTAACACTTACCTGTCCAGCGCACCTGCGATGTCGGCAGCAGAAGACGAGCAATCGCTTTCCCAGTGGTCCCCGCTGTCTCTTGGGACCAGTGTGTTTCCCAGAAGGCAGTGGGGGGGGGGGGCGCGAGTGGAGTGACTCTCCCTGGAAGTGGGTGCAAAAACCTGTATCTGTACCCCCCTCCCCCCTGAAATGTGCCAAATGTGGAACTCCGCTTTAAGGGCTGACTCAACTTCCCTGCCAGGACAGTCTGTCTGGAGGTTGGTCAAGTTCCCTCAAGTATGCAGATCAGCCCTCCTGGCCTCTGCCCATTAACCTCTAGGAGTTTCTTTAAACACCCAGAGCCAGGGGTAGGTACCAGAGACCTGCCTGTATGAGTCATCTAGCCTGAACCCAGTAAACCCTGACCCAGTTTCAGACTCACTTTACCATGAGTCACACAAATAAATGTATCTGTACTAACTTGATAGCACACTAGAGGGTGCTACACTACAAATCTAGATGCCGCATTTTTCATCACACATTTAGCCGTCTTAGTTTCCATGATTAAAGTGATGTAGCTAATGTAAGCCAACAACCTTTTTATTATAGCCATGTACAGAATGTAGAAGGGTTAGAAGCCTATGTCATGTTTTGTTGCTACATATATCCCTACTATTTTTTCTAATGATTAAAGCGGAGGTCCGCCCACTGCATATACTTTAGCTGATGGCTTTTAACCACTTAAGGACCGCCTCCTGCAAATTTACGTCGGCAGAATGGCCCGGCTGGGCACAAGCATGTTCCTGTACGTTGAAGAACCCAGCCGTGGGTCACGCGTGACCGCGCCTGCAAAACCCGATCGCTACCGGTGTCCCGTGATCGGTCACAGGAGCTGAAGAACGGGGAGAGGTGTGTGTAAACACACCTTCCCCGTTCTTCACTGTGGCAGTGACACTGATCGTCTGTTCCCTGATATAGGGAAACGACGATCAGTGATGTCACGCCTACAGCCACATCCCCCTACAGTAAGAATCACTCCCTTAGGGCACACTTAACCTCTTAGCGCCCCCTAGTGGTTAACCACTTTACTGGCATTTTCACAGTATTCAGTGCATTTTTAAAGCACTTTCGCTGTGAGAATGACAATGGTCCCAAAAATGTGTCAAATGTGTCCGCCATAATGTCGCAGTCACGAAAAAAATTGTTTTGTCGCCGCCATTAGTAGTAAAAAAAAAAAAGAATATTAATAAAAATGCCATAAAACTATCCCCTATTTTGTAATCGCTATACATTTTGCGCAAACCAATCGATAAACGATTATTGCGATTTTTTTTACCAAAAATAGGTAGAATAGGTAGAATACGTATCGACCTAAACTGAGGGGGAAAAAAACTTTTTTTATATCTTTTTGGGGGATATTTATTATAGCAAAAAGTAAAAAAAAATATTGCATTTTTTTAAAATTGTCGCTGTATTTTTGTTTATAGCGCAAAAAAGTCAGTTAAAGGGACGCAGTGTTGAATCGCAAAAAGGGGCAAGGTCCTTAACCTGCATAATGGTCCGGGGTCTTAAGTGGTTAATAATAGGACACTCATCTGTCGGCACCGCAGCTGATGTTATCCACTTACTTTGGAGCGAGTTTGGCCTACTTCCTGTTCTGTCTGAGACAATGAAAAGGAAATCTCCACAAAGGGACACAAAACAAAAACTGATAGGGGTCATTACTCTGTACATTGTAGTTAGGTAAACAACGGATTCTCCCCACAAATGTTTTGATGGTGTATTATTTTAATCACACCTCTGCATTCCACCAAATCCGAGACAGAGTGTCAAGTGAGTTGTTGTCTTGGTGGCTTAAACTAACATTTTCTATTCATTTTGATGACATCTTCTACACCTAACACTGACAGCGGCAGTTAAATTGTGTTCCTACGTGAAAATAATTCTTTGTGTGAGATGCTCTTTGTTCTCCAGAATAAATTCATTGTTTTTCATTAAAAAGAGGTTTATTACTTCAGACTTCCATTTATTGTGCTCCTTTTGTTTATGACACGTGGCATTGGAGTATGAGGAACAATGCTCAAGACTTCTGAGCTTTCCATTGTGGCCTGTGTTTCCTGTCACTTACAAACCAAAATCAACCATGGAAAGAAGAAGCGCAATATGTTAGAATAACATCGCTCTCTGATTCTCTTCTCCCACATATCCTCTAAAGCACAGCCTTGTGAGTAGACTGTAACAAATAACTCCCAAGATTCAGAATTACACAACGCTACTTTTTCATCTCAGCACTTTCTATGTGAACTTTCTTCTTCTGCCGCTCTTCTTTACACCCTCCATTTCCTATGTTTCTCTTTTTATGTCTTCTCCATGCACAGCGCTGCAGAATATGTTTGCATAACAGAAATCAAAGGTACTGAAAACAAACCTCCTTCCATTTTGGTAAATTGGCCGCAGAACTGTAAACTCAGGAGCTCCAAATCCTCATTTTCTATACGCCACTGAATTTTGACCTGCAAAAATTGAGGCCAACAGAAAAAGGAGCCACACCATGCAGAATCACATGAGATGTAGCTCCACTCAGATGCACTTTGGAAACCCCCTAAACCTGAAAGCCAGTGATTTTATGCATCACACATGAGAAATGATCATGGCAATTCAGTTGAGTATTTATGCGATAAAAAGTCTGATTTTGGGCCCATTCATATACAGTACTTATATTACCAAAAGTATTGGGATGCCTGCCTTTAAACGCACATGAACTTTAATGGCATCTCAGTCTTAGTCTGTAGGGTTAAATATTGAGTTGGCCTACCCATTGCAGCTATAACAGCTTAAACTCTTCTGGGAAGGCTGTCCACAAGGTTTAGGAGTGTGTCTATGGTAAGGTGACCAGATTTTTTAAATGAAATCCGGGGACATATTTTTTCTTTACTATTAATGACAACAATCAGTGACTCTCTGCCCGTCGCCGCCCGCCTCACAGCCTCTGAAGTCTGAGGCCGCGTACACACGTCCGAGAACCTCGTCGGGCTAAACTCATCGTTCCGCCCGACGAGGTTCCCGATGAGCGGTCGGAAAAGCTCGTCGAGCCAAAGTCCTCATTGAACAACGAGGAAAAAGAGAGCGTGCTCTCTTTATTGGCTCGAAGAGCTTCCCGACGGGACGCTCGTTGGAAGTGTACATACGACCGAGAACCTCGGCAGAATATGTCTCCCAGCGAGCTTCTCGCTGGATTCTGCCGAGAAGCTCGGTCGTGTGTACGGGGCCTCACTCTCTGGGCCCTGGCTACTTCTGGGTGCGGAGCGGAGGAAGATCACTCCGCCAGGGAAGGCAAGGAGATAGGCAGGTGGCTGGCCAGGATTTGAGCCAAGGCAGAAGAACATGCGAGCGAAGGTGAATGGGCATGCGCCCAAAACTGCAGAAATATTCCCTCTGCTCAGACCAGCACATGATCATCAGAAAGGGGCACAGATGATGATAAAAATACAACCCCCCCCCCCCCTATGCTAGTAGGCACGGCGAAGCAGGGGGGATGTAATTCAATTTTTTTTTTTTTATTCTGCACTGACTGTCTTTGAAATTGCCCCTGCCCCTGATTACTGTAAATCCAATCTGGGGACAAAACCAGGGACAGACTTGGTCCAGGGACAGTGTCCTCAATCAGGGGACTGTCCCCTGAAACTGGGGATGTCTGGTCACCCTAGTCTATGGGGCTGAGAAGGCCTGGCTTGCAGTCTCCTCTCTAATTCATTCCAAAGGTGTTCTATCAGGTTGAGGTCAGGACTCTCTGTAGGCCAGTCAAGTCCCTCCACCCCAAACTCACTCATCCATGTCTTTATGGTCCTTGCTTTGTGCACTGGTCCAAATCATTTGGTGGTGGGGGGTTGTTTGTCTGAGGTTGGGCTTGGCCCCTTCGTTCCAGTGAAGAAAACTCTTAAGGCATCAGGATACCAAGACATTTTGGACAATTTCATGCTCCCAAGTTTGTGAGAACAGTTTCCAGTTTGCTTCCTGACAACGTGTTAATCACGAAACGTACGTCGAAAGCGCCTGGATACGTAAAAATAACGCACTTCCAGTCAGGCTGGTCCCCTGGCCTGGAACGCACGCCAGCTCCCTAGCGAGGAACTCGTATCCGGCTTGGACTTCACCCCAGTTCCCCAGCGAGGAACACTCATCATAGCCCATCCTGCCATGCTGACTAGCCCCAGTGCCGGGTCCTAGGCACTACTAAAGTAAGAGGCCATTTGGCTATGCTGTTTTATCTGTGACATATTTTAAATAAACTGTACTTCACTATGGTGGTTTCCCCTCTCCCTCCTTCATGAGAGTGTTTGATTCCGGGAAACATAGAGCTGCGCAGCTGAATCATTCAACTGGTTTAGTGACCAACTGCTGTATTTGACCTTTTCTAAACAATCAGGTCAACACCGTGCGGTAAGGAGCCATCCATTAGTGCACATTTGGGGGATCTTCTTGGTGAAGGTGGACACTTTTTACAATTCATTTTCTACAATTTGCATCTGAGAAAGATTAGCCTTGATTGGACTTTATCTAACACTCTTTGAATGGACTTGAGTTTATTTATTTATTCATTTTTTTTTTTTTTTTGTACAATCTTTTTTGTACAATCTATTTCTATTTCACCATTTTCAGTGTGTTGCTGCTCACTAAGTCTGCTATTGTTGGTTCAGACGGACCATTTATTAGATTTCACTTTATTGTTTATTCTCTTATTATTCATTATTAGCGCCCCCTCCATATACCATTACTGTTCAGTTCAGACCTTTGATGAGGTCTCTATCTTAGGGGAGCTGCTTATTCACTATAATTATATGTTGTTGTCACATTAATTTTTTATTGGCGCGAGATACCACACCTTTTATAGTTTTGGGAGGGCCCCTTCCTGTTCCAACATGACTGCTCACCAGTGCACAAAGCAAGGTCCATAAAGACATGGAGGAGCAAGTTTGGGGGTGGAGGAACTTGACTGGCCTGACCTCAACCCGATAGAACACCTTTGGGATGAATTGGATGAGGCCTTCTCATCCACATCAGTGCCTGACCTTACAAATGTGCTTCTGGAAGAGTGGTCAAACACTCCTAAACCTCGTGGACAGCCTTCCCAGAAGAGTTGAAGGTGTTATAGCTGCAAAGAATGGGCCAACTCAATATTGAACCCTACGGACTAAGACTGGGATGCCATTATAGTTTGTGAAGGCAGGCGTCCCAATACTTTTGGTAATATAGTGTATGTTTACATACAATATGCGCTTAAACAACACACAAGGATGAGAGTGGGTTTACATCCACTTTAATGTTTGCTGTATGTGAGAAGGTGTATTGTTAGAATTTAGACCCCTTTCACATTGGGGTTGCCTGTTCGTTAGTGGTAAAGTGCAGCTCGTTTTAGCGGTGCTTTACCCCTGTTTAAGTGTCGCTTTTTGGCGGCTAGCGGGATGCTTTTAATCCCCTACTAGTGGCCGAAGAAAGGATTAAAAACGCCTTTGGAACTGCTGCCCATTCCAATTGCCCCACAGATGCTGCTTGCAGGACATTTTCCAACGTCCCCAGTGTGAAAGCACTTGGACTTTCATACTAAGGCAGCATGAGAGGCAGTTTTCAGGCAATATTTCTAGTGCTAAAACGCCTGAAAACCGCCTCAGTGTGAAAGGGCTTAAAATCAGTAAAGAATTTACTCTGTTACTCTCTTTAACAATCGCTACATCACAGCATGCAATAAAACAACACAGTGATTACATGTTATTCAATCAGTACCAGACAGATTTAAAAAAAAAAAGTGAATATCTTTTTATTACACATAACAAAGCATACTACATTTTCCCAAAGCTATACAAACATTTCCTCATTCATTCATATTTGTAAAAGCACTATTCAGTTATATTGAACCCTCCATATAGTATAAAGGGCTACCTTAGCAATATTGCATATAAGTACAGCTATGTCAACTTATTATTCCAGCAAATACTTTAAATCCCACACTAATGGCTTTAGCCTAAAGCCTCAAGTTCCAATGTGAGGCTGGGGTGTTGACAAAGATTCGCCCTGATCCCCTGTTGGGGGACAATTTGTGCTGCAGAGTCCACTCATTGAGCGGTGGGGCATGCTCCCGGGTCTCATCAGCTCCACCACTAATAACTCCTCCAAATCACTTCTCCTTCAACTAAGGCAACGTAAGCCTAGTTCTGTTTTTTCAGTAAAAGTCTTAACACATACAGCCACAAGGGGCCTCAGCTGCTGTTTACAGCCGCCCATGGAAAGCAATTATCGGATTCAGCTGTACGCAGGTATATGCCAGTAGCTGCGTAAAATGTCAAATATATGCATAACCCCTGGACACAGAAATTCTGTATCTGTATGTCCATGAGTGTTGTTAGAAATTCTGTATATAGCCCTACAAAACAAACAGTGCACAGTCCACATGGGCTTTGCTGCTTAACTGCAGACAGGAAACAGGAACTTTATTACAGAGAAACCACATATAGTTTACCGTAGATGCAGCTACAAACACTGCCCTCTACTGGTTGAAAAATATATCTCTACTGAATACTGATGTACAGTAGTTGTTGCACAAAATACAATTCTGCATTACAAGTGTGCATGGGTTTTATGCATGAAACTGCTTTCTATGTCACAAAAGCTGTGCAATGAGTGCTGCAAAAGCAATCAAGCCATTGTTGTTATGCTATAAGAACACTGGGAACTGGCAACTTTGTAATAGTTATACAAGCAACATTCTGGGGTACATGGTCACTGAGAGACAGTCCCGACTTTTTGGGAACATTACTGGCTTTTTCAAGGTGTAATATAAAAATAGCCTGGAAGTAGATTTTAAATTGCTGGTTGGAGCTGCTTCCTTAAATATATGATGAAAGTAAAAAAAAAAAGAAAAAAAAAGAAAAGGATAATCTTTTTTAAAAACACATTGCATTGTAGATGACCTCATTGTCCTGCAGTCACCCTGTACCTTAAACAGATGACCATGTGGTCCCTAAACAAGCCATTTTTAACACACTGATACAAAATCATTATTTTTATTCTCACTGGCATCCTAAATGCATTCCAGTGTGCCCCCTCTGTTTTACAGGAGACGCTCACAGATAAACATTCTAAACTAGTACAATACAAGAGTCAAACCATGTGCTAGCACTGTACTAAAACAGCTAATACATGCTAACCATGGACACATGGACATGTGCCCACGCTATTACGGACTTGAGGATTTCATCAGCTAGAAATAAATAATTGACAGATAATGGATTTCTCATCAGAAACACACAAATAACAGCAATGTTATGCATTAAGTAGACCGAAGGATGGGATTAAATTCTCTATCTCCAGAATAAAAATGCATTATAAGGGAAAAGCCTGAATAAAATAAGTCATGGGAATTTATCTGGGAAACACTTAAAAAATATTTATGATGGATTTTATGCCCAGGTCTGAGACGGCAGAGTGACAAATATTTATTTATGCGCGGGGGGATTATCATCCAATGGGATTGCGGAAAGCAGAGGGAGAAACGCATCAGCTGACAGAAGCCTGTGATAAGCGACTGACAGATTCCCTTGTAATCAGCAATAAGCGTGCCATCGGACTGACTCATGTCACATATACGGTGCTGGGAAAATACTGATCAGCTGCCACTAGGATAGATTGAAGGCTAATGTAAGGTTATGTCAAAATAAGAACAGAATTATTATTTTAGGAGAGGACGGTAAAAGCAACATATTAATAAATACAAAAATGGAAAATGTAATGGTCATTAAACAATGTTTAAGCACAGCTTCTTTGTCGAATAGCATAGGGGACATTAAGGATTCCAGTTACAATGCATAGCTATGGCATTATAGACATACCCCTGTTGATGCAGAACATTTCCTGTGTTAAGGCAGCCCACGGGATGGCAATATACCTTAATACACTAAAAGACACACAGGCGGCATTTCCATCAACGTAATGCACAGCTAACCATGCCATTCTGAATTATTGGCAACACAACGCAACCAACATATCATACATCACCATGATGCACAGTAAAACACGCGTTACCACAACAGTGTGGATGAGCAATATATGACTGAAATAGGGCACAGAGCAACCACAACCAATTCATTGTTTTAGAAAAAAATCTGTGCCCCAATCTGCTGTTTTCAAAGCAATAACCAATAGGATCTGATTGTTATAAACCTGGAAATGGTCAAAGCTGAGCACTTCCAGGTTCATTGATCTCCATCTTGACACTGGCTGTGGATGTCTTCACCTCAAGAGAATACAGGTGAGCCTCAGGCACATGGGATTAGGAGATATTGAGGGTAATTGGCACTTGTTCTCTTAGCCAGATCCTATTGGTTATTGCTTTGAAAACAGCAGATTGGGGACACTGATTCTTTTCTAAAACAATGAATTAGTTGTGGTTGCTCTGTGCCCTATTTCAGTCATATATTGCTCATCCACACTGGATTCAGGTTTACTCATAAATTTGCATTTTTAATACATAGTAAAAGGGCTATGTCATGCTAAATGACATACAGTAATAAAAACAATGGAAAGGCCACATTTGCATGGCTTTTGTTCACTTTAAATGCTCCTGCATCTTAATGAATCAGAATTTATATCCGCTATCAGTACCATTGAGTTTACAATACACACACATTACAAAGTAGTAGTTTCAGCATTTTTGTGTTGTTTGAAAACTATATTAGACGGTGTAATTCCTCCTTAAATAGTGGCAATAGCTCCAGTAGGAGAAGTACGATAGCTTCCTCTCATTCCAGATAATTTATCCATTTTACAGAAAAAAGATTCCACAGGTTCCTTGTTGTAATTAGGAGACTTTTGGCTTGTGCATCAGTTGGGACTCGGTACCAGACGGTAAGGAGGAGGCAACGTGCGAGCGAGAGAGAAATCACCATAATTAGCTAAGATGATATAATGAACAGGTTTTGCTCTGAGCAAGATTGGGCATCGCTGCTCACCCATAATGGGCACCTAGCGGGGTGATATGTTCAGCCCCCAAACATCACACCAGACAAGACTTCATTATCCAGACCTGACTAATATGACTTTTCATTGTCAGGAACCAGGGAACAGAATATACAATCTGAACTTTGTGGTGGATGTGCCTGTGTTCAGTGTCTGTGCTTCATTAATTTGGATAACTGCTCAGTGCAACTGCAACTATGCAATAGTCAGAGAGTACTTTCAATTTGCGGCAACCTTTCCCGGCAATATACTGTGCAAAGTTCTACATGTATTACTGTGCAAGACTGTAGCCCCTTTACACCATTGTAAGTGAGATAACCAGGACTGGCAAGTATCATTCATAAAGATGATGCTGCAAGTCCAGGTGCTGACATCCAGGTAACAAAATGCGTTGGGCAGGGTCTGTGCTTGGTGATGTAAATACATACAGAGACTCCATCACCATACATTGTTCAGCATACTGGAAACGAAGGAGAGCATTCCAAAAAGGCCAAATGGTCAATAGACAATTGTCTTGTCCCAAACCATGATATGAGATGGCATACTCCTTTTGTAAATCACTTCCCCATACTTTGGGCGATAAGGTGACTCAGGGGGCCAGGTTGGACCCAGAATAGACCGGCAACAATGCCCGGCTGTGACCTCTCCAGGGCACCGTGCTCCCTATAAACAATCAGAACGTGGACGGTCCTAGTGGTCGGGGGGTGTCTGGGTGGAAGGGATCGGGTGCGCAATATGGGATAAGATGCTCAGGTCTATAAGGAGGAAAGAGGTAGGAAATGGTTTGGATTTCCTGTCAGGCGCCGTACACACGGCCGAGGTTCTCGCTGAAAATCAGCGAGAACCTCGCTGGAATGCACATTCCAGCGAGGACCTCGGCCGTGTGTACGGTCTCGGCGAGCTTCCCGTCGGGAAGCCCGTCGAGCCGAAATAGAGAACATGCTCTCTATTTCCTCGACGGCCGCCTGGAAGAATGGCTGGTTGCCATTCCTGACGGGCGGGTCGCCGAATTCGACGGCCGGGAGAGAACCTCGACGGGCGGAACGATGTGTTCTGCCCGTCGAGGTTCTCTGCCGTGTGTACGGCGCCTCAGTGTCCCTGTTGGGAAATCCATCCTCTTTATTTGTCCTGTTTACCCTTATCGCTAAGAGTGAAAGAAAAATCACTAATTTTGGGCTGTCACCAGAACAGGAAGAGAAGTGAAATGTTCCAGAGGAGAAACTAGTTCTGGTGACACCCAGGGATGCTTTCATTTTGAAGAGAGATTTCCTCTTGAGACACAGATGGCAACAAAATCTCCTCAATAACACACAAACGGCAAAAAAAATAAAAAATTATGGGGTTATTACTATCTTTCGCACTATAAAAAATAAAAATACATTTTGCATTTAATTTTGCCTTAATACAGCTACTAGTGAATTGGAGTTTTTTTTTGTAGGCCCTTTAAGAGCATCCAAATAAAGCAGCCAAACAAATTCTGGATGTCAAGGACAAGCCAGATAGATCTTTGACCCTGTAAGAGCAGTCACAGTTTGTTTTGCAATGGATCTCTCTAATCACTGTGGCCCTTGACCCTCTTATAGTAATCAAAGACACCTTAAAGGGGTTGTAAAGGCTCGTTTTTTTCATTTTCCAAATGGGTTCCTTTAAGTTCATTGTTGGTTCACGTACCTTTTCCTTCGATTTCCCTTCTAAATGTTTTTTTTTGTCTGAATTTTTCACTTCCTGTTCCTCCTCAGTAAGCTTGTCACCATCATCCGAACCGTTTTGGCTGGGGGTTTGTCAGCCAGAACAGCTTACTGAGGAGGAACAGGAAGTGAGAAATTCAGACAGACAAAGAAAAAAAAACATTTAGAAGGGAAATCGAAGGAAAAGGTAAGTGAACCAACAATGAACTAGCTTAGAGGAATCTATTTAGAAAATAAAAAACAAACCTTTACAACCCTTTACAAGTGGTTGTAACCCCCCCTGACCTATTTCTACTATAATAAGGCTTACCTATATGTACTGAAAATATCTCCTAAACATGTGCCGAATAGGAGACATTTGCCTTGTAGTGCGCCAATGATGTCATCGGCGCATACGCAGTGAAGACGCTGCCCTCCGTGCCATTTCTTCCCCAGCATGTGCTGTGACTGGCAGCTCACACATGCATGCACAGGAGTGATGTCACATGGCTCCGGCCAGTCCGCGGCCCTGGAAGGAAGAGGGGCGAAGATGGATGCTTCCACCAGCAGGGACATTGTGGGCTTTGTTTGCAGGTAAGTGCCACATAATGAGCTAGTATCATTATGCTTTTACTTTGCTGGAAAATGAAGAGGAAGTAAAACCCATCAGAGTTTACTTCCTCTTTAAGCCGGCCATAGACAGTTCTAATCTCAGCTGGTTCTTGTCAAAAACTCCAATTACGTCAATTCCGGTGACTCTCCAGCAGCAGTAATTGCAGATTTTGATGGCTTGGCCGTTTTAAAACATTGACAGCCTATACTACGGTAAACAATAATATGAGCAGAGAGCGTTAGTCCACCTGCTAGTAACCAACAACATTGCGACTACAATTTTTTTTACTCCTTATCCGTGTTATCCAGTGTTCTGTCAAAACTACCAACTCGTCGTGTACCATAGTGTTTAGGTTCTGTTCTGTAAAAACCGCCAAGTCCTCAAAATCTGAAATCACTGTAGAATTACCGTAAGTGACGTAATTGGAGATTTTGACAAGTTGGCTCTTTTGACAGAACGCTGGCTTTAGTTTGTAGGCAGTTGAATCCTTCTTTCAGTGTCCAGCAGTATCTTCTACCATTGTCCTCTGTGACACTCTTCAGCAAGACGTTTCTTTGTGAGCCCAGCTCCCCTCAAGAAGTCATTCTAGCTTCAGTTTCAAGATCTTGGACCTTCAGCAAATGCCTCAAACTGAAAAAAGACCAAAGAGGAAATCCTTTACACAGGCCTCCTCTCTGGGAGAGTTGCCAAGCAAAAGAAAGAGTACTTGAAAGGGGCTCCCAAACAAGTATTATTTCCCCATAGACATACCTCTGAATTAGCTCCTTAGGGATTTGATATATATATTCATAATGCAGGAAGTTGACCCTCCTGCACTGCTTACTGGGGCCGTCTTCCAGCAACAGGTGGAAACCAATCAACCCTCACCACCGATCTAAGGGTAGAGTTTAGCTATTGACACAACATCATTAGGGCAGAGTCCCTACACACGAACACTGAAGCACCACTGATTGGCTCCTAGTGCTGCTCCTCCCTCCCCCATTAAGCAAAGGCTGATACCAGGTCAAATTCAGGTATTTGCACTGCTTGCGTTAAAAAAAAAATATATAAATACATTTAATAAAGTATTAATGAATAAAGAGCTTCATTAATGGGTGCCTTTTATATCTGTCTGGAGTTTAACTTTAACGATATGATAGGGATCAATAATTTGAAGTCTGGAGTACCTTCGCTGCACCTTGGCAGTGTTCTGACAATGCTGCTTCTGTGAAAATGTCCAATAACTGTCTGAATGTTAATTCTGCATTATTCAAAGTACACTGTGTTCTCCTACATCTGTTTTTAAGCACAGGTGTGTGTGTTTGATTAAACATAAATCAAATGCTCTGTTCACGGTTCACAGACCTCGGAGAGCGCAATGCCTGGGTGTTTGCATGGTGCTGCTGAGAATTGCGGTTGCCGGGCTGCTTATTTGCATTTTGTTCGGAGTGTTTCAGCCCCAAAATACACAATAATATGTTCCACCCAAGACCCGCTGTCCCCCATCCGTTTTCCATTTCTGAGAAAATGCTGCATCTTGAGCTGAGCTGGCCCGAGGATTATGGCTTAAAAATTCTCTAGCAGGCCCCAGACTGGGCCTGCTCCCAGTGAGCACGGCACGCAGCTGGATATAAAATATGATTTGCATGAAGCTAATGTATTGAGTAAATTGAAAGCGAGAAGAGCAGCTGCTGTTTTTCATTAGAGCCATGCTGGCATTTCAGGGGAGGGGATGGGTTAGACCAGGAGTAGAAGAAGTGGGCTGCGTGAACGCACATGGAGGGCATCAAAAGAAGCGGGTGGTGGGCGAACAGCTGGGTTCATGGCCTGTACTGCAGATTTGCACTGTTCACATACAGAATTGGGAGGGGGGTGCGAGTTTTTACCCTATGTCGTTCACCAGGGTTTGGGAGTCTCCATGGTGATGTGATCAGCGCTTACCTGGCAAGATTTAATCGGGACCCCTGATGTTAAAAAAAGAACAGTGTGAAATAAACAGGCTAAGTGTAGCTTGCAGGCGGGGGACTGATTAAAGAACGCAAACAGAAACTGTATCATGCAAATGTCTCTGTAAAAATATTTGACTGTATACAGGAGGGAAGGTTCACACCACATCGACCAGCAGGATGTAAATCTGATGGGTTGGCGTATCGTCAATCTATTGCTATCTTTCTTTGATTAAGCATAAGATAATCGTGTGAATTCTGCTACAGAGAGAGTAACATTTCCTGCCAAGAGGATAATCAAGTCAGATCAAAAAAATGATCCAGCAGGGTCTACCCACATCTGATGGAGCCAATACTTCATTTTTTCATAGCTACTATGGAACTAAAGACAATGGCCCAGATTCACAGAGCAATTACGCCTGTAATTTCAAATTTTGCGTGCCGTATCACTAGTTTGAATCCTCAAACCATGATACGGCGGCTTCGGGCTTCGATCCGAGAGGCTTACGTCCTCGTAAGCCTTCGGATCTACACTGCGATATTTTTGCGGCCGCCGGGAGGAGTTTGCGTCGTTTTCATGCGTCGGGATATGCAAATTACTTTTTACGGCGATCCACGAAGGTACGAGTGTCCCTCGCAATCGCCTACGTCATTTTTTGGCTACGTAATGTTAGAGGAGCTTTTTGCTGGTCTAACAGTGCGTAACCCATGTAAAGTATGGCCGTCGTTCCCGCGTCGATTTGAAAATATTTTTTTTTTTTTAACGTAATTCGTTCGGGAATAGGAATGTACGTAAACGACGCTACTACGACGTGACGACGTGTTTTCGCGCAATGCACGGCGGGAAATTTGCGAACGGAGCATGCGCAGTTCGATCGCCGCGGGAACGCGCCTATTTTAAATGCTTCACGCCCCCTACTCGCGCAGATGGATTGCGACGGGAGAAATACACTACGCCGCCGTCGTTTACTGGACAAAATCTACCTGGATTCCACATAGAGCCAGGTAAAAAACGGCAGCGTAGTGTATTTCTGATACTCTACGAGAATCTAATTCTCTGTGAATCTGCCCCAATGCTTTTTCATTTAGTATCTATTTAGTATACTCTGAGTTAAATCTAACCTCCAGCCTCCCCTGTAGTCTAGCACAGGTGTACAGTCTCCTGTACTGACTGACTGTAGCCCTTCCATTTCATTCATTACATTTTAGTCTTACAATCATAGAGGCTCAGCATCCCAGATGGGTGTTACCTAGGGTGGACTGCATGCAAAGCAGCAAGCGTAGAATGCCATGATCTGTCTCTATTGCATAGAGAAGCACAGAAACCCAACTGTTAGTTATTACATCCAGACAGACACAGCCTCTGCCAGTCTTTGAATGGGCTTCCTTGTTACAGCTGTTAGCATACAGCTGTATGCCAACTGCTGTGCAAGGAAGCCTATTCACATGTAATCACTTATGGGTGGTTAGGGACAAATGATCGGCCCTGGACGCAAAATGATCTTTGTAGAAAGGGGTTAATCACCTCTCCTTTATCGTTATAGGTACATTTTCCCCCACTTCCTCTCCAATTAATTGGAGCCACCAATTCAGGGAAAAACTTCTCAATGGGGACCGAGAAAGCAATGAAAGCTGGAGTTTTAACCCTTCCTCATTCTAAGTGTTGTGCTGGTCTCCAATGAGTCGGGTGCTATTGTAAATTTAGGGGGCATCTAAGCCATAGTTGGTGTCTAAGCCATAATAGGGGCTCAGACTCTGTTCATTCTATTTAAAATTGCCTCTGTTCTGGCTGTGGTTGTGCTCAAAGTTTTCCCTTGTTGCCTGTAGGTGGCGTTACCACTTCAGGCCCATGTTGGAACTCGGCCAAACCATAGTGTGTTGAGTGACCCTTCTAGGCAGCAGCCCAGTGGGAGTGGTGCCCCGCTGTGCATGCTGGGAAGGGGTACTCAAAGGCAGACTCCGTTTTTCGGGGTCCTTTGCCTCGTGGCCCTCCTGGCACAAGGTGGGTGTGTAATTTCAGTCTCGGAACCACGCTGGTCTGAGGCTGTGTTCCTATTAAGTAGGCCGAGCTAAGCTGGCTGGGGCATATGGTTCTACAGGGGATCCCAAGCTGTCCATCCAAGTGGAGGAAGCTTCTTAACAAAGGAAACCGGTGAAGGACCTGCCCTGGAAGAGACAAGCAAGGCAAGCTGATGTCTCGGGATAGGCCTGGTAATCTCGTTAAGGAAAGGGGATCTGCTACGCAAATTGTCTTACAGTCCGCCGGATTGGCTTAAAGGCTCTTTGGCTGTAAGGCAGGAAGTTCAGTACTTTAAATCCTGTGGCAGAGGATTCCTGACTACCCATTCTGTGTTCTCAGACTGTCTGTGGCAGAGACTGTCTCTATACTGTCCGTGCATCATTCCGGCTGCTAGGCCATGTGAGAGGGGTCTCTCCGGGTGGGCAATACCCACTCAGGAGTGAGTGATGAATACTGGAACTTTGAATACTTTTTGCGCATTCTGTACCGCGTACCTGAACCTTCCCCTACTCTCTACTTCCTTCCCAGTTTTATGCAGCAAAAATAAAGCCTACAGTTAAAGGTTTTACATCTTGTGAGGACATTGCAATTTCTACAAACTTCTTCCCCTGGACAACGAACTTAGAGGTAACGTGCAAAACCCAAAATCTAAACCAGCAACTCCTACTGGGGTAGTGCTACATAAGAATGACTCTAAATATATTGTATGTTCTGCTTTAAATCAACTGGAAGTTTCTTATATCTCAACACATATCACGGATCAATAGAAATTCCAGCACTCACAGCAGGAACATTTCACTGGCGGTGCGTCCATAAAGGGTGCAGGACTGCCCCCCCCCCTCTCCTGCTCCCCTCTCCTGCTCTCTCACATAGATAGTCATGCATTGCATTTTGGCAGAATGGCTTTGCGAGTATAAAATCACAATATATCTATTAGCGTTCTCATTGCTTTGGATATGGCCATGACTGACTTATTGCTGATTAGGGCTCCCTTGAACTCTAAACCTATTTCCCCACTTATCTAAAATGAGGCACAGGACCACCTTTTGGGATTTAAACGGCCGTAGCCGCAATTTTATTAACAAAAACAATAACAAATTATCAAAATATCTTATCTTTTCATATTCCTAAAGTATTTTCCATAATGCTGACATAGGGATATTTTGGAGGCAACCTAGTCTACCCACACAACCGACTGTACCAACACCCAAAACACTTGTAGTGGCCCTCAGCCGCAAATACGCTGACTCGAGGACAGTGTATCAAACATAGCACCCGGTACAGCCCCAATTCCTATTAACTCGATACTGTCCTTACCTAGGCCGACTTCCAAAAACCCTGTTACCCCTGCCAACGGCTACGACAAAATACTCACCATGTATCACCAACGCCCTTCTCAACCTCTGAAAATAGGGAGGGAGGGAAAGCTTCTAGCAGGCTGACAGCTAACTGATGCCCTGTCTTCCCGCACAACTGCTCCACCCTCACTAGCTCCACCCTGATTCCTCCGGCTCCACCCTGCCACACCTTACTAACCCCCAATCAGGTTCAAAGTGACCTTTTCCTAGCAACCGCCCTGACTGCAAAATACAGTCATGCAGTCCCTGCTCTTACTGCTGGGCATGTAGATACGGGCCTGTTCCATACGTGTACTAAGCCTAGAATGCAGACATCCACTGTCAGTAGCACAGATATTATGGTACATTTGTGCATACACTCAGAGACTTCCTTCCAAAAGGATTGGACCCTCAGACATAGCCAGAAAACATGGATTAAAGGTGACAGGTCCTCCAGACAGACATCGCCAAGATGTGGCCGGGAGGGTTGGGTAGATCCTATGCAACTTTTGCAGTGTAACATAAACCCTATGAAGTATCTTGAACTCTCAGTGTCATTGTTAACGGCACACCATACACAGAAGCAAACACATTTTGCCACATAAAAAACATGTGACAAACGCAGGAATAATTGTGCAACTCACACCACGACAAAATGTCCCATGAGATACATGAGATAAGCTGCCTAGTGTGTCTTTCATAATAGAGAGATATGCCCTGCTGTAATGGGTTTGGCTGTATTGCTTTAACAGGAGTTCCAGCCCCATGATTTTTTTTTAAGTCAGCAGTAGGGATGAGCTCCATGTTCGATTCGAATGTATGTTCGACTCGAACATCGTCTGTTCCACCGTTCGTCGAAATTCAAACGTTATGGGCCGTTTGTGCCAAATTCGAGTGGCGCGTCACGGCTCATAATTCACTGCGGCGTTGCGCGCTGATGATTGGCCAAGCATGCACTTTGACCCGCATGCTTGGCCAATCACAGCGCGCAAAAAATGGAGAGCCATAATTGGCCAAAGCCAGGGTGGTTTTGGCCAATTATGGCTCAGGGGGTTTAGTACACGCTATAAAAGGCCGCCTGCAGGGCGGCCTTGTGTAGTGTGTTGCGGCAGTTAACAGAGACAGAGAGAGTGTCATTTTTTGTAGGTAGATAGAGCAAGCAGGCAGGCTAGTCAGTTAATGTTACAGTGTGTAGAGGATATATATACACCCCAGGTGTTGTACATATATTTATACACTGTATAGCTTGGCTAGATCAGTTCTTCTTAATTTACTGGCAGGCAGGTGATTGTGCTATTTAAAGATGTTATCACAGGCATAGACACCCAGCAGGTACAATATTTAAAGGAATTTTTCATTTTTTTTATTTTATTTAAGCATCATTAAAATCACTTGTTCCTGATGCAGGAGCAGTGATTTTAATGATGTTTAAATTTAAAAAAATAAAAATAAATGAAAAATTCCTTTAAATATTGTACCTGCTGGGTGTCTATAGTTTGCCTGTGAAAACGTCTTTGAGAACCCGGGTCTTGCCCGAGGGAACATGTATCAATGGAAACAAAGTTTTAACTTTTTACCATTGATACATGTTCCCTGGAGCAAGACCTGGGTTCTCAAAGACGTTTTACGACAATAACTTGCATATTAGGCTTTAAAATTAGCACTTTTGAATTAGAACTTTCGAGTCCCATAGACGTCAATGGGGTTCTAAATGTTCGCGCGAAGGTTCTGGTGCGAACCGAACGGGGGGGGGGGGGGGTGTTCGGCTCATCCCTAGTCAGCAGCTACAAGATTTGTAGCTGCTGACTTTTAATATTAGGACACTTACCTGTTCAGGGAGCCCGCAATGTCGGCACCACGGCCTATTTTCGTATCGGCTCTAAGGTGCTGCCACCTCCATTCATGGTAAGGAAAACCGGCAGTGAAGCCTTTCGACCCTACTGCGCATGCACAAAGCACGCTGCACTTTCTAAATGGCCCGCCGCTGGAGGAAGGAGGAGGGGGGCATAACTTGCGAGAGACTCCCCAGCGGTGCAGTCTTATGGCAGTGGGGAAGGAAACATGTCAAAAACAGGTACCCGTCCCCCCCCCCTCCCCCTGAAAGGTGCCAGATGGGGTGAGGTAGCAGATAAGTCGAGGCTCCACTTTTGGGTGGACCTCCACTTTAGTCCTGTTGGCCAACTTGGTGGAACTTTGTGATAATACACTGTGCTGCATTACCATCAGTGCACTTACTCCTCATTGGGGCACCAACTACATTCCTGGACAGCTTGGTCTATTAGAGGAAGTTGAAAAATAACAGACTTTTTGATTGGATCAACAGGTTAAAATAAGGGAACGAAGCTTAAAAAAAATGAAAACTAATGCAGCCACCACAGAATTGGTGAGCTTTAATTTAATACATTTTTATTTGGGGAATTAATAGCGCTGGAAAATGTTCTATAATGTTACACAGTGTTGCAGTCTGGTCATGGGGGGTTGAGGAAATGCTTCCTCCTGCCTGCAGCAGACTGATGATTTCATCTCAAAAAAAGTAACTGGCTGAAACCTAAAGTGTAAATCCACTTTTGTTGAGAAAAAAACATTTCCCTCTGGGTGATTTATGTATTTATTTAAAGCGTCACTAAAGGATTTTTTTTTTGCTAAATAGCTTCCTTTACCTTACTGCAATCCTGGTTTCATGTCCTCATTGTTAGTTTTTGCTTTGAAGTTGCTGTAATCCTTGTCTGATCTCCACACTTCCTGCTTGTCTGTTTCCGTATGAAAAAACTAATGGGAGCTTTTCACTGTGGTCCCTGATCAAGGAGGTGTGATTACTGTGTGTCTAAAACCCCTCAGAACCAATCAGATTAATTTTAAAAAACAAACATTGTCCTGTGTTTGTTTGTTTTTGTTCTGTGTGTCTCTGTACTTTACAGAAACTAGATTAAAAACGAAACTGAAAGTGCAGGCACATTATATGATTGATTTTTATCTATTTTTAATCATTTTTAAAAGGAATCAGTTAACTATTATGTCTCTATACCCTGTAAACAGTAATTTCAGCAAAAAAAAATATTTTACAACTCCTTTAAGGATTATAACAACATTTGTTGCAGATTCCTACCTTTTGTTATTCTGAGGAAATCTGTGTGTGTTTTTCTGTGCCTCTGTACTTAGTGGGTCTAATGCAGTGTTTTTCAATTCCAGTCCTCACGCCCCCCCAACAGGTCAGGTTTTCAGGATTTCCATTATTTTGCACAGGTGATTTGATCAGTTTCACTGCCTTAGTAATTCCCACAGCCTTTTCATCCGAGGGAAATCCTGAAAACATGACCTGTTGGGGGGGGCGTGAGGACTGGAATTGAGAAACACTGGTCTAATGGGAGTGGCTTCATAATTAACTGTCATGTGTGCAGCTGCAGGGCACTAATGAGGACATCCGCTGGGTCTGCATCCCTTTAGGCGTGCTCCTATTGATAGTATCTCACCAAAAATGTCATTCTTGTTGCAGGGGATGCCTGAAATCTGACTTGTATGTTAGCAGACTTCTGGGAAAATTGATGAGCCAATCACACAAGCAGGACATTTTGTTTCTGGGGAGTGGTTAGTACACACACGGTGTACAGAACAACTCCATGTAGCCATATTGCATTGTATTCTCAGAAAATTACATTGGCTGCAGATTGAAAAGGAAAGGTCATTTTTAATAACATTTAATTACAATATGATTAGTGCCGCAATTATATGTGCTATATTTTTTTTCCCTCACAACAATGGAGATAGCCTTTAAGGATAGTTTTTTACTGATAAAAAGGTGGAGCTTTTCTGAAAAAGTATACTGTTTATTGTGACATGTCAATTTTTTTTCAGACCTGTAAAAATTGCGAAAATGAAGTGAAAAATACTGTATGCCAAATGCAGGATTTAAAATATTCAGAGTATGTCTTAGTTATCAAGGGGGGACGTAGGGCTGAAATATTCTACAATATAAAGGTTTCTGTCCTAATTTGGCCCCAGAGACTGGTATAATAATGCCGCAGTCGATGTCAGTGTGGGGCCTGAGTGTCCATCAGCCACAGCATTTTAGAAAGCATTAATGGAATGGGGTGAAATGACATAAATATTGAAATAATATGTATATAATACTTGGTATCTGTCAGAGGGCTGTCTCAATCAGTGTCACATATTCCCCTAGGTCACAGAGAAGAAACACTACAGGGCTAATCAGCAGAATTACATGTTACAGAGGCAAATCACAAGTGTCTGATCTGACACAGCCAGGGAGACGGGGGACAATTCATACTCTGACACTCTGGCCCAGACAGGGACTTCTGCCAATATGCTCTACTAGGCGTACTCAAATTTATATCCACAGTGACACCGCACACGACTTATTATAACCTCGCTAAAATCAGAAAGTAGCAATCTCCATATGTGGAATCATTTTCCAAAAAAATACATTTGCAAAAAAATAAAAATAAAGATTTTCCCATGTAAGTGGACCTTTACCCCATTTTCTCAAAGAATGCACATCAGCGTGTTAAAAGAAAACTATTTTGGGTCTTATCATTTGGTGGAGGGGGGATTATGGTGCAGGGTTGGACTTGGCCCCTTAGTTCCAGTGAAGGGAACTCTTAAGGCGTCAGCATACCAAGACCTTTTGGACCGTTTCACGTTCCTAACTTGGGTAATGGCCCCTTCCCGCTCCAACATATT
The DNA here is from genome assembly GCA_029574335.1 of Rana kukunoris. Lineage (NCBI taxonomy): Eukaryota > Metazoa > Chordata > Amphibia > Anura > Ranidae > Rana > Rana kukunoris. Next base: position 129,630,277 of record CM056058.1, read on the forward strand.
TGTGCACCAGTGCATGAAGCAAGGTCCATAAAGACTTGGATGAGCGATTTTTGTGGTGGAGGAACTTGACTGGCCTCCACAGAGTACCTCAACCCAATAGAATACCTTTAGGAAGAATTAGAGAGTAGACGGCGAGCCAGGCCTTCTCGTCCAACATCAATGCCTGACCTCACAAATGCGCTTCTGGAAGAATGGTAAAACATTCCCATAGACACACTCCTAAACCTTGTGTACGGCCTTCCCAGAAGAGTTGAAGCTGTAATCGCTGCAAAGGGTGGACCAACTCAATATTGAACCCTACAGACTAAGATGACATTAAAGTTCATGTGCGAATAAAGGCAGTTGTCCCAATACTTTTGGCAAGATAGTGTATCAAATGAGCCTTACATTACAATCATCTGCTGAAAGAAAAATATTAATTTTCGCCAGCGGTTTATTCTTCTTTGGCACATTTTGCAAGATGATGTGCATAACGTCATCATTGGACTGGCAGAGAAGAAGGAAGAGGCTGACTGCCGATGACCTTATTTTTTTTATTTTTTTATAGCCATGTGGCTCTCTGATTGAACAGGGGACACAGAGTGCTCAAATTGGGCAGGTAGGTACTGATAACTTTATTAGTTTGGGTTAGAATGCATTTAGGTAGGTAGGTTTATTAAGGGTGGTGGAAGGAACGCTTTAAATGTTCTTGCATTTCCTGCACATGTTGTATAAGTATCTGGTAAAAGGACTTTGACTTAACCTATACCTCACTCCTGCAGGCTCCTCCTTCCATGCAGCAAGGTCTCCCAAAGCCACCTCTTAAAGAACCACCAGCTGGCTGTCAGGCCTTGTACACACGATCAGTCCAAACTGATGAAAACGGACTGAAGTTCAGTTTCATCGGTTCACAGACTGATGGTCTGATGTGCGTACACATCATCAGTTCAAAAACCGATCGTGTCAGAACACGTTGACGTAAAACACAACGACATGCAGAAACAAATGAAGTTCAATGCTTCCAAGCATGTGTCGATTGATTCTGAGCATGCGCGGGTTTTGAACCGATGCTTTTGCGTACTATCCATCAGTTTTGACCGATCGGTAGGCGTCCATCGGTCCGATTTTAAAGCAAGTTCTAAATTTTGGGACTGAAGGACAACAGACTGATGGGGCGTACACACGGTCGGTTTGGGACCGATGAAACTGAACTTCAGTCCGTTTTTATCGGTTTGGACGGATCGTGTGTGCGTGGCCTAAGAGATCTGATGCCCTACAATGCAGAACCAATAGTCCTACATTGTAAGTAAGGAAGCCAAGGGCCCACCTGCAAGCTGGAGAGTTGGAGAGAAGAGGTAAGTACCGGCAGCTAGGGGAGAGAGATAAGGATAAAATAAAAGTTTTGTTTCCCGGTGCCCTAAGAAAAAATATGCATTATACTCAGTGTTGGGGGGGGGGGCAAGGGTAGATTTGTTTTCCCCGGAATTCGAAGTGCACTTCGGAGTTCCAGCTTAAAGAAGGACGACCCCCCCTTCCCCTCCTATGACTTTTCGGTCACATATCAGAGCCAATAGAGTTGTAAACGCATAAAAAGGATAGGTTCCCAGCAGATTAACACCAACAGAGACTGTGGGTTGGGTTAGCAAACTGCAGCAATCTGGGTGAAAACTGAAACAAGCAGTCTTCCTTCCTTTTAAATCTTCAAGAATTTTTTATTTTTTTCATTTTGATTGGCAGGTATCTCCACCATTACTTCCTGCTACTTTTACTCAATAAAATCAGTCTCTAAAGTGTCCAGGTGCATTGCAAGCCTTTAGCCCCGAAGTGGCAGCCTCCAGCCCCACAATTTAGCTACCATCCATTTTTTCTCATATTTCCCTACATGAAACAGAGATTAACATTTAAGGGGGGTGACATCAACCACGAGGCAACGTTCATGTACCGTATGGGGTAAAGTAGATGTTCTAACCCCCCAAGTAGTGCAGCCCTGTAAAGTATTACACTTACCCATATGAGCAGCTAGGGATGCAATCAAAGCTGAAAGTTTCTTCCTGAAACTCAGGGAAAAGTTTGAAGTGGAGGTTTTATTTAATCAAATTTGGCCACTTACAGCTTCATTTCATATTGCAATGTGTTAATTTTCACAGGAGGAGTGCTGAACATTACATCCCGACCTCAAGTGCTTTATAGTCGGGTGCTACAGGGGTCTTACAGTAGCTCTCTATCTGAACAATGCCCAGCCGCGGCGTCTTGAGGTAGCTAAATCCCTACGTGGTAACCCAGCCTAATCCTCCTGTTCTCAGCCGCTATTCATTCCCCTCGCTGAAAGCTTTCATTTACCTTAACATAAAAATACACTTTATTATAAATACTCCGTCTATTTTGTGGTGATGATTAAATTAAGGAAAAGTACATGGTGTTCAGCCAGGATGGATCATGGCTTTTGAGTTTACTCATTTCAGACATAATTCAACTATTTTAAAAACACTTTTTTTTAGCATACTGTAGGTTAAAGAGAATCTGTCACAAGAAAAATGCATAGGCTGCCTTTACTGACCTCCTTGTGAAAATGCTCATTCCCTGGCTTTCTGTGGATTCAATGCTTTCTGGGCCACTTACCCAAAACAAGCATGCAGTCAGGCAGCTAGTAGTTTCAAAAGGAGGTCAGTAATAGTCGCCTGTTGACAGAGTTTGTGGTGCTCTGTATATTGATGCCATATTAAACCCAAAACCCAAAATGTAATATATTGCAGCTTACCAAACCTTGAGGCTGGGTTCACAATAGAATGGGCTGCTGATCGCACAGGAACGATACGAGTCCCCATACTCTGCTTCAGGGACGAATCAAGGCCAACTCTGTGCCTGAATTTGGGCCTGAAACTGAGCCAAAGATGCATGTGCAGTGCGCTCCGCAGCCACTCCCAGAGATATGTGAACCAGCTCCATAGAAAGTCGGTCACATTCTCCTGCTATGGGAATTGGATGGGGGAAACCTGCATCCATTCGCATGTGTGTGAACTCAGCCTAAATGTGGTGACTGCAAAACTTTTATTTCTTTATGCTTGTTTCCTTTATTTTCACCTGGTGAACTGGCCAGTAACACTTCCTGATTGAGAGTGTCTCCACTCTGGATGGAGGAGCTATGAAGATACCCTTGGATAGCATTACTATCAGCCAGAGGATATGGTGGTGTTGGATGCACTAGCATATTTAGCTGGACTTGGCTGACAATTTAAATCTAAACTCTAGAAAACTCTTTATAAACAGTTATAGCAACAGTTTTATTCCAGTTTTAAATAAATAATTGCCACCTTTTGCAGGACACCATGGTCTGATAAAGACAGTTTAAAAATAACAGACTGACTGGCCAGATCACCAGGTGAAAATAACAGGGGAAAAAAATCCTAAAAATGAAAACAACGAATGCAACCAATTACATCTGAGGCGGCGTACACACGGCCGAGGTTCTCGGCAGAAACCAGCGAGAACCTCGCTGGGAGCCGCATTCTGCCGAGAACCTCGGCGGTGTGTACGCTCTCGGCGAGCATCCAGTCGGGAATGCCGTCGAGCAGAAATAGAGAGCATGTTCTCTATTTGCTCGACGGCCCGTCGGGATGAATGGCTGGTTGCCATTCCCGACGGGCGGGTCGCCGAATCTGACGGCCGGCAGAGAACCTCGACGGGCGGAACGATGTGTTCTGCCCGTCGAGGTTCTCTGCCGTGTGTACGCGGCTTGAGAATTGGTAAGCTGCAATATAACCATGTATTACCAAAGCAATACAAAGCTTTAAAATATACACCCAACTCAAGCATGAAGATGTCCATACTACATGTTGAGTGACTATAGATTTTAACAAATTTTTTGTAGTTAGCTGCATCACTCATCGAATATCAGTAGCCATTTTAGTGGCAATAAACAGTGTTCCCAGGCTCTGAGCACTGCGCGCTGTACAATCTGATAGTACAATCTCCTTCAGATCTACCAACAACGAAGTAGTATGAGGATCTGCCTGATTAGATGCCAATATAGAAAGGGGGATTTAGGTTTGTCCTTTCATTATATAGTTTTGTTAAGCTAAAGAAGTATAGTGTTTGGCCAGCTTTACAGAGTATCGTGTAACACGATGGTACAGGCCTTTTTTGAAATCCAGAGAAATAGCTGCTAAGCCATAGAATCAGTGTATTTGCAATATGAACATATGGGATCCGACTTCAGAAAAGGTTCCTGTACTACTTCAATCCGACTTTTAGGCGACCTGTACCCATTGATTTCAATGGAAGTCGCCTTCAAGTCGGATCCCCGTTCACAGTGAGGCAACTTTACAGGAAGCAGGAAAGGTATGGACAGCCGCACTCCGGTGAATGTAAAAAACAATAAAAGCCTTTAATCCGCTAAAGCATTTTTCTTTTTTCTATTGCAACTTTACAGGAAGTCACCTCAGTGTGAACCTGTTCTAAGGCAAGCCCCTCCCTCCCACAGGGGAACTCCACGCCAAATTCTTATAAAATAAAATGGCATGGGTTTCCCCTCTAGGAGCATACCAGGCCCTTAGGTCTGGTATGGATTTCAAGTGGAAGCCCCTACGCCGAAAAAACTTTGTGGGTCCCCACTAAATGCATACCAGACCCTTATCCGAGCACGCAGCCCGGCCGGTCAGGAAAGGGGGTGGGGACGGGTGAGTGCCCCCCTTCCTGAGCCATACCAGGCGGCATGCCCTCAACATGGGGGGGTGCTTTGAGGCCCTAAAGCGCCTTGTCCCCATGTTGATGGGGACAAGGGCCTCTTCCCTGACAACCCTGGCTGTTGGTTGTCGGGGTCTGCGGGCGGGGGGGCTTATCGGAATCTGGGAACCCCCTTTATTAGGGGGCCCCTAGATCCCGGCCCCCCACCCTATGTGAATCAGTATAGGGTACATCGTACCTCTACCCATTCACCTGGTAGAAGAAAAATGTAAATAAAAAAACACTACACAGGTTTTTAAAGTCGTTTATTAGGCAGCTCCGGGGGTCTTCTTCCGACTTCGGGGGTCTTCCGACTTCTCCCTTTTGCCGGGCACCACTGCGGTCTTCTTTCAGCTCTTTTACCAGTGGCGGCCAGGTCTTCTCCCTTCTTCCGATTTTGGGGGGTCTTCCGACTTCTCTGCTCTCTTCTGCCACTCTCCCGTTCTTTTTCTCTTCTGCCGGGCACCTTCTTTCAGCTCTTTCACCAGCGGGGGCCCGGTTTTCTGCGTCGCCTTCTTCTCTTCTTCTCCTCTTCGATGTTGACTCGACACTCCCTTTCGGCGTAGGGGTTCCCCTCGAAATCCATACCAGACCTAAGGGCCTGGTATGCTCCTAGATGGTAAACCCATGCCGGTTTTTTATTTAAAATTTGGCATTGAGTTCCCACTCCTGGAGGTGGTTTCAAGTTGTGTTGTGGGTCACGTTGTGATTCATACTCAAGTCGTGTTCAAGTTGCCTCTCAAAGTCGCGCTCAAAGTCGTGATGCCCCTGTGTGAACCGGTTCTTACTGTTCTGTATTTTGATGTTTTCAAGTTTTTGAACAGATTTGTACATGCCCCCTCTACTGTTTGGCTGCAACAAACATAACATTCCTCTCTACGTCACTAATGTGTTGCTAGGAATTAAGTAAATTGCAATGCATAGATTTTTAATGCTATTGTCTGACATAAAATGGGTGATTTACTAAAGGAAAATCCACTTTGCACTACAAGTGCACTGAAAGTGCAGTCACTGTAGATCTGAGGGGGATATGCAAGAAAAATAAAATCTACCCCTCAGATTTACAGCGACTGCCCTTCCAAGTGCACTTATAGTGCAAAGTAGATTTGCCTTTTGTAAATAACCCCCATAGAATCTAATTCATCTTTTCTTAGACAAGATTACTGCAGAGGTGGCTAGGGGTTCCTTGAGCAATGAGCAATGTCTGCCTTTCATATATGTAATCACTGACGCCTAAAGCCGCGTACACACGATCGGTCAAACCGATGAAATCGGTCTGATGGACCGTTTTCATCGGACCAAACCTATTGTGTGTGGGCGCAATCAGTTATTTATCCATCTGTTAAAAAAAAGCAAACTTGTTTTAAATTTAACCGATGGATACCTAACCGATAGCAAAAAAAACGATCGTTTGTAGGCACGACCATCGGTTAAAAATCCACGCATGTTTAGAATCAAGTGGACACATGCTTGGAAACATTGAACTTAATTTTTTTCAGCACGTCGTTCTGTTTTACGTCACCACGTTCTGACACGATTGTTTTTTTAACCGAAGGTGTGTAGGCACGACTGACCATCAGTCAGCTTCATCGGTTAACCGATGAAAACGGTCCATCAGACTGTTCTCATCAGATGGACCGATTGGGTGTACGCGGCATAAGTGTAATGGCCACAAGGAGGAGGTGAGTTTCTGTTATAAAATTTTGCAAATAAGTAATGTTTCTACTTCACTCATGGGCACTGATGAGGCAGCACTGATGAGGAGGCACTGATGGGCACTGATAGGCTGCAATGATGAGGCTGTACTGATGAGCACTGATGAGGTGGCACTGATACAAAATATGCATTGAAACATTTTTTCTCATTAAAATTTGGTAGTTATATCCAAAAATACTAAGGGCCAGATTCTCAAAAAATGGCGTATCTGGCGGCGTAGCGTATCGTATCGCATTTAGACTACGCCTACGCAAATTACTGGAGCAAGTGGCGTATTCTCAAAGCACTTGCTCCGTAATTTTCGGCGGCGTAGCGTAAATGCGGTGTCGTAAGGCCGCGTAATTCAAATAGTGAAGGAGGGGGTGTGCTTTATTTAAATTAAGCACGCCCCCGCGTCAAACGAAGTGCGCATGCGCCGGCCGGGAAAAAAGCCCAGTGCGCATGCTCCAGCTCACGTCGGAAAGCGTCGTTGAAACCGACGTCAAAACTACGTGATCGTCACTTACGCAATTCCCTATTCGCGAACGACTTAGTAAAATGACGTAACCGATGGAAAAAGACGATGCTGACCCGACGCCATACTTAACATTGCAACGAAGGAACTTCGGAAACATACCCCTCATATAGCAGGGGTAACCTTACGCGTACGCAACCTACGTAAACTACGTTGCCGCGTCGCAAAAACGTTCGGGAATTGGCGTATTGGGCTCATTTGCATAGGCAAATGAGAAAACAACGTAAAGGCCACCTAGCGGCCGGCGTTGTCATTACATCTAAGATCCGACTGTGTAATTGCTTTACACCTGTCAGATCTTTAGTGTATCTATGCGTAAGTGATTCTAAGAATCACTCGCATAGATACCCATTGAAAAAAACTGCGATACGACGGTGTATCTGATATACACCGTCATATCTCAGCTGAGAATCTGGCCCTAAGTATCTTTTTTTATTTTTTATTTCATGGACGAGATGTGAGAAATGTATATATCATACAATCATTCCATAAACACAAACCACATACACTGCATACAGTATATCATTTGAGGAAAATATAAAATGGTTTACCATTTGCCAATAAAAAAAAAAAAAAAAAGATATGTCCCTGGATTCCATTTGGAAAATCTGATCACTTTATTTTAAGCCATTTGTAAATAGCACATTCTTCCCACTGACAACTGATAAGAGAAGCACTTTTCCCACAGACCAGCATTGTGAGAAGCAGTTTTAACACTGACCACCAATGTAAGAAGCACTTTACCTATAGATCCAGATCACTGGGCTAATGTTTTTTGAAGCTGTAAAGCCAGTTATTGTTGGCAGGAGTTCTCTGAAACCTTATTTCAGGGGTTCCTCCATGTTAAAAAGGTTGAGAAAGGCTGAGCTAATCACATCCAACAGTATTTCTTTAATACTAAGAGGGGCGGGGAGCTGCCTTAGATAGTCACATTAGCCCACGGGTTGTAAAAATCCAAATGCAGTGAACCAATCCATTAACCAAATATGGCATTTCTGGGGGCATTCTGTACATGCCTCATGGGACATGTAGTTTTGCAATAGCTAGATGGCCACCAGTTTGAGACCCCTGCTTTAGGGACTATGCCAATCCTCTGTTAGAAGAAACCTCTTAGTTGGGTGTGGACCGGCCATACGCCATTCCCGCTCCTCATATCAGAAGCTATAAGCATAATCTGAACAGATATCTGCTACAGTGTCCCTAAGTGGCTCTGGATGGCTGTGCCTATCCGTCGGGCCTGGTTGTACCTTGTTGAAACTTCATGTGAATATGTGAATACACGGTTGTCACATACTTTGGCCTCTGAGTGATCCCTATTCACTGACACACCATGCTGCACCCTGCCCACATAATTGATTGAACCCATAATATGTTTGTAAATGTATCATTGAACTTGTGGTTGTCAATTCTCCAAACTGCCTGCAGTATGTGGCCAGCTGTCCTGTAATGAAATAACTATTTATGCTTAGTGTGTTAAAGTCTAAACCCACAAACAAAAATGTAATATATTGCAGATTACATCCATGTGGGTGAGGACGCATGTCCACAAACTCAAACTGTTTGCATTGTGGAAAATGCGCTCATAATTTGACATAAATGGGACTGCCTGCATGTAGATGCATGGAACCCGTCTCAAACATGGCCTTCACATGCATGTACGCTTAAGTACGCCCACGTGAACAAGGTCTTATAGAGATGAGGAGAGGGAGAAGTGTTCTCTGTTCCTTTTTAGGGTGTCAGTACTGCTTCTCCATAGATACAGTACAGTGGGTGAGCATTGTCATCCTAGGACAAGAAGGACAACCTGGTAAAAATAAAGAAAAAAAAGACTGAAAACAGAAAACGTACGCGGCCAGCACATCTAAGGACCAGTAGGCTGCATTTGTATTACATTTCTGTATGTGGGTTTAGATATACTTTAACACACTATGAGCATAAACAGTTATTTCATTACACAACAGCTGATTTCAGGCAGTTTGAGGAATTCACAACCACAAGATCAATGATACATTTATAAACATTTTTTGGGTTCAATGTTCCATAGTCGTTTCCCCAACAAGCCTCGGGGGGGTGAGCTGTTCTTAGAAAGAACGGTAACAGGAACGATAATATGGTAATAGTGGAGAACCGAGAGATACAAGTGATCATTATCTGACCCACAGTATATATGCAGCATTATGGATTACTCACAGAGTCCTCTGGGAAGCTGGAGCTCCTGAACCAGACCAGCTAAATGGTAATAATTATGTGGAATATCTGTGTAAGCGGCTTGAAAAGAGCAATTACTGCATTTTGTTGTGCTATATATTATGGCTTTTCTTTTTTTCTGTCTTTCTAAATGAATATAGGAAGAATGGATTGTTACTCATTAAACAGGTAAGATTATGCTTTTGTGCTAGGCTGGAAATTGGTTTTATTAACCCCAGCGGGAAAAAAGAAAGCAGGAAAAGATAAATTTCTGTTTTATGTGGAGCTAGGAAGCCCTGAAGCTACATAAACAGTCATGTAATCCTACTTACTGTGTTAATAATGAGTGACTTTGCAGAATGGAATGGACATACTCAGTCTACAGCAGTTAGAACACACATGTGTACGCAGGTACTGGCAGGGTGCCTGTGAATATTTTAGCCCTGTCTGGACTGCATTTTTTTTATGTGAAAAGAAGGGGAGAAAAGCGCTACTACCCAAGTGTAGCATTTAATTAAACATATTTATGAAATGAAAAACAATAAATATACTTTTTAATATTTTGTAAATGTAAGTGCATATCGATAAGTCTCCAGCAGGTGGCAACCTTTCAGGAGGCCAATATTGAGCAAGCCACTTCGGGTGGATGTGATGTAAGGTGCTTGGATCCAGGAAGTAAACCAGAGAAAAAACAGAAAGAGCCAACAGACACAGCAGACTGCCTGTGTGAATCACATAGAAGATGAAAACCACTGAGGACCACAAGGAAGTGTTGTAGGTCCACAAGGTGGCATGATAATATCATGTGACAAACAGGCGTGGTTACGCATTTTGGGGCCTGGCCCCTTTCTCAATCTTGCTCATCCATGAAAATCATCTGTTTATATAGGTAGAGGGCGGGCCGGCACCAACTACTGTAAGACTACAGGGAAAGGCTGCTGTGCTCATCTTCAACAAAACACAACTCAGGGCTATAAGAAAATGGCCGCTGTGCAATTTCAAACTGTACATACATGCAACTAGTTAGTAAAGAACAGAACTACAGAAAAAATGACCGCTGTAAAATTACAGACTATACTGTATATAACTTATCAGTTAAAAGCAAGGAGTAATATTACATGCAAATATAAAAAAGAAAAAGAGCACAATGCATGATAGGTAATTCAAAGACCAGATGTAGATCCTTATGATTTTTTCTTTTGTACAATGGTAGACATCAAGAATTAGGGCTTGCCAAGAAACAATTCTTCAAAAGGAAATGCATATTGTAAATTCTAGTGCTTGGCGGGACCCCCATTCTGCCACTGGGATTGAGGTGGCAGAGGTACGTGGGACTAGTGGAGAGTGCATGGACTCAGCAGTGCCCCTCAACAAGAGGAAGGTGTGTAGGGAAGCACGCTTTACAGAGGAGCTCTGTACATTCAACCACTACACACAGTATTCGGCTCATCTCTAAGTCGGGGTACAGGCATAATGTTTGATATCCACATGAACACTGCCACGCCTGGTCCCAGGCATTGACGAGCATGTGCATGGAGAGGGGTACCTCCAGTGTGCAGGGCCAGTAAGCCCTACTCACGACTTGGTGTAGTTGGCCAGGATATGCTGCACACACCCCACACATGGATGTAAGTAAGAGGTCCTGTAAACCCTCATCAGCTTCCTCTTGGACACTATTGAGCTCCAATAACAATCACAAATGTTAGCAGGGCAGTCACTCGGCACAGGACCCAAAAGATTGCTGTAATGACTGTAATGGTGCCGACTGTGGTTGTCAGCTTCCCCAGCTGTCCCATAGGTATGAGATATGCATACTTACATTGCTCCTAGCTGGATCAATGCAAATATGCAATAAATATTAGCTTTTCTTGGAGTAAAAAAAAAAGCTGTTTGTGTGCAGTTCTGCTTCAGAAATAGACTGCCATGTTATTTGCAAAAGCACACCATAGCACCAATTTTTCTGTGTCTGTACCAAGATCCAAAGAATAAAGAAAATCAGTGATTGGGTTGTACAGTGAACTCCACCTCAGTTCAGATCCAGTTTCACTTATCTCAAGTATATTTGGAAAAAAAGTACACCGAGATTATTTTTTGCTTTGAAAGTTCATACTTTAGTTTACAAAGCTTCCTTTCTCCAGTATGAGTCATTAAATTTATTTACTATCTGGTCACGTCATTTCACATTTTCCAGAAGAACGAGATCAGAAAAAAAAACATTCTTGGTTCCTTATGATCTTTGGCTATTTAGCTTCTGAAGGTAAAATTAAGCACGTAGTACGCATCCTCGCACACATGTCAGCCTTCAAAGGGAAAATAATTCCATGATCACACTTTTCTGGGCGATGCGCGTGACGCCATCCAGGCCCTGTGGCCGGAGAGTGGATAAGGTCAGAGAATCTTCCTCACACAGACATTGTGAAGAGGTAATTAGTGAAGCTCCACAGAAGAGCTGAGTGTCTAAATGAACCAGCCAAGGTGGCCTTTTGTCCCACTTTTGATATTTTTTATGTTCTAATAAGAGAGTTTCGGATCTATATTTCAGCTGTGCTTCTCTGCTGTGTCGCCGGGAAGGCAATCAAAGTCATTCATCAAAACTAGTCAAGCAAGAGATGCAGAGAAATGTTTCTGCCCTCATGAATGAGTCTTGGATAATTTCATGAGGAAGCCTTCGTAGCGGCACTGACAAAGCCCCTTATATTGTGACGAGGTGACTAGTTTATTGGCCCTGGGGCAGATGGCCTGTCACCCGCCACTCTGGCTGGCTTTAACTTAAAAAGTGCAATCTGTAGAAGAACTTGATGATTTTTCTGTTTAATGAGCACACAGTGCACATTGATTCTTTAAATTCTGCTTTTATGGAGCAGATTTCCTGGACAGCAGCCACAGAAAATACTGAGCGTCTTGCAGTTTGTACGAGACAGAAGAAAGCAGCGAACCAAATCTTTGTATATATAAACGGAATTGCTTCATATTTTTAGCTAGGCCTTTTTTTTAAGGTAAGTTTCACAGCGTTATCTTGCCTGTGATTATTATTCCACAATGACTATGCCTGGATATTGTCTTTCCTCAAGTGTGCATTTGCAGCAGCCCAAGAACATACCAGGCCAGAGCCCCGGGGGAAATGAGGAAGAGAAATTCACCATTTACCTGGGACACTTTCATTTTACTGGCAGGCTTTCGCTACCTCAGGCCATTCAAACATCCTCCCTTACTTTTCTTAGATTACCCTACACACCACCAGACAAAAGTGGAATGTCACTTCTACAGGTAACTGAAAATAGCAGAGCTATGTGCTGTGTCTTTACACAGTCTAGGTACTAGGAACATTACATTTATATTTTGAAATACATTTTAGGAAAAGAAAAACAGTTTTCTCCCTCCCCTTCCTGGCACACCAAGTACTTTAGCTGCTATCTCCATGTGGCAGCAAGAAAACAGCCTTCTGCCATGTTGTTACCAGCTTACATGCCCCTTAGCACGGAAGAGGGTGTGCTTTAAATGGAGTTTCCCAAAAAGGAAGTACCCCTCCTAAAGCACCCATGTCCATTGCTGCTGGGGATCGGTTATTTAGCACCCCAGGTTTCCTAGTTGCTCACGTAACTGTTACTGATTGCAGATTGTAAAACTGCTCTGCAGTTTTGTTTGCACAGGAACTAGTATAGCCATGCTAAGAACATTGAAACGTGTATGCTGAAGGCAGGACTTCCACTGACACCAACAATGGGGCATAATTCCTCTTAATGACACCAACAAAGGGGCACTATTCCTGCTTCTAGCTGTAGGATTGGGGGATCCGACTCCAGCGATAGATAGTGAGTACGCCAATCCATAACTGAGTTTTTAAGGGCCTGGTAGCCCACTTTTATTTAAAAGCACAAAGGTTCACAAATACATAGGCAGCCCTCTCAGGGGGTTCCACCATTACTGTATCTTGCAAAGTCAACAGATTAGCTTCCTAGCTTTTATTCTTAGCATCCGGCTGTATCAGGCCTGTAGCCTAGGCCTGAATTCTGTTCTTCAGAACACACAGAGTTTTCCAAGAGAAGCTCAAAGCTCGCTTTCTCCTGATAAGCATCTCTGACTCCTCTCAGAGATTAGGAGTCCACCTGACTCCTAGCACAGACCTCCTGTCTGTTGGGTGGGGCCCTGATCCACAGTCGGGTCAGACTAAATATCTGAACACACAGCTGTGTAATTAACGTGTCTTTCTCTCCAAAATATGGCGAAACCCAGCCATCCTTCAGGTAGGACAGAGTCACACCCTTACACTAGCACAAACAATGGGACACAATTCCTCCCAATGTCAAACAGAGAAATATTCCTTCTGCTGACACCAACACTGGGACACAATTCCTCCTAATTATATCAATGGAGCACACTTTCTCCCACTGACACCAACGATGGAGCACTATTCCTCCCCTAATACCAAAGATGGGGCATTGTTTATGCCCACTGATACAAAATAATGGAGCACAGAGAGTGTGCTCTCAGCACAGAAATATTGACCACCCAGTGATGAATATGCGCAGCGTGTGGGCTTTAAAATGCATCTTTTTGCTGCCGCACACATGTGTTATGTGGAATGCAATGGTGCAGAAAGTGTCACTCGCATCATCATGGATAATAGAGGTTCATCTTTCCCATGCCACCCTCGAAGGGGGTCACACCCACATACTTAACTTTTGTGCTATATAAACTTTTCAATAACTATAAACCCAGTTAAAAAAAAAAAATCTCTGTGCTCATTTATCGACAATATCTAGCACTTAACATATAAACTCTTTACACTCTCAACTACTTCAAAATTACTGGGTCAACATAAACTTTTAAGGACACCAAAACTCTGCAAATTTGTGCAGAGCTTCAGAGCCCTCTCAAGATGGGTAATGAAGCAACATTCACATCATTACTTATTCTGATGGAAAGATTTAGCAAATGAATCTCTTTTTGCTGTAACAAAGACTAAGAAGTGAAGCACAATATTGCCTTGTTGCAAGAATCGCCCCCTTTGTGACACAACATATCAGTTTTAATGGTTCACGTTCACCTCCAAGCCTCAGTGGGTATAATGGTCTCTGGCAGTGAAACGCTTTGGCTGTGAAAGACCGTTTCTCTGCGCAATGGTGCATCGAAAAGAATCAGCGAGTCAGGGAAACTTTGCAGTGTGCGCGGCCAACTTTGCATATTGAAATTAGACTTTCAATCTCCCTTTCGTTTTCCATCAAGTGTTGTATTTCTCGGCCTCAGTGGGATCACACGCAATGTTTATGTCTGCTGCTGGTATAAACAGAGATTGACCACGGTGAACATGGCCACAGATCATTAGCAGGTAATTCTCATCTCAGTTTTCCGTGTTCTAGTTTTATGAATAACACATTTACCTTTGTGTACAAAGTTGTGTTTGCAGCGATAAGGAGCATTCATTAACTTAATCTGGGCCTCGAGGCTGTAGGCTCCCAGATTCACACCAAATGTGAGAGATTTGTTAAAGTTATTTAGTTTGCTAATTAGAGAATTAACAACAATTGTTCCATTAACATTGCTATATCTTAAACTGGCCATAGACAGTTTGAATCTAAGCGTTTTCAGCAAGGACCGGCCAAGATTTGAACCATGCATTGGGCAGGCTGATTGTACCCAAGTTGATCAGTCCGTCCGCTTGTGTACAACCAGCTTTTTGGATCTTTCAGCTTTAACCGCTAGCAATAACCACTGTGTGTTCCCCCTTACAGAACACAATAGCTCCACAGGAGGGATCCTCCTATCAGCACTGGCTGTGTTGGTGGGGGAGTCAAGCTATTTTTTTTTTCTGCAACCTGTGGTTGCAGGAAAGAAAATCACACTATTTATGAGACAGCTAGACTTGTGGAAGAATATGCACATTCCGCAGTAAATTTTTAGAATCTGAGCAGGTTTATGAAAGATTCATATACCTCCTTGTTTAAATGTGTGTACTTGCTTTATCCTAAAGTGAAACTTTACCCATAAATAATTATGCTAGCAATATTAGATCAGCCTCTACAAACTCAGCAGTGCCTATAAATGGAGAGCAACTGGGCATGTGTAGAGCAGGGGGAGGCTGTGTACTACAGGATTTTAAACAAAATAGATAATTTTTTTTTTTTTTTTGACAGTAAGATACTTATTTTTAATATTGTATATAGCTGTATATAGCTGCAGTATACCTTAAAAAGGAACCAGCCTAAAGTGATCTAGTAGGACTTAATTTTCTGAGTGTCAGTCACCTGAAGAGCGAGGCCGTGTACACGCGATCAGACTGGTCCGATGAAACTGGTCAGTCTCATCGGACCAAATTGATCGTGTGTACGGCCCATCTGATCAAAGTTTTAAAACTTGCTTTAAAATCTGTCCGATGGACACCTGTCCGTCGGACCAAAACGATGGTTAGTACACAAAAGCATCGGACCAAAAACCTGCGCATGCTCAGAATCAAGTCGACGCATGCTTGGAAGCATTGAACTTCGTTTTTTCAGCACGTCGTTGTGTTCTACGTCACCGCGTTCTGGCCCAATGGGATTTTGGACTGATGGTGTGTACGCACATCAGACCACTTCAGCGTGGTCCAATGAAAACGGTTCGGCGGACCAGTCTCATCGGACCGGTCTGATCGTGTGTACGTGGCCTGACAGTTGCTTCCTGATTTACACCAGTTTCCTGATAGAGCATATTGGTGTTTAATAACAGAACTGTAGTTGCTTACATTTCTCCAAACTTAGTTACCTGACACTGGAACTGTCCACCTAAACTGATCTAATGTGACCCCCAACCCTCAAGTTGAAATGTCAGGCTAAATAAATAATTGTAATAAGAATCTTTCAGTGTTAAAGTGGATCTGCCAGTAACGTTACAAGTTTGCATGAATATATTGCCGATATGTCACAATATACAGCAATATTAGCTATATTTATTTATTGACATCTGTACTTTTTATCAACAACAAGATGTTCAAATGCTAGAATGATATCATCAGTCGGCAGGCTCGAGTAGGAATTTTCTTCGCCTCCCAGTGATCAGAAAAAAGCATTAAAACTTTTTAAACTAAATTATATTTTGTGGCTTGCTTATTTCCTTAACATAAATTGTGAGCAATGCTCTGATTTGATAGTGCTACAATTTCCCTTTTCACTGGTTGTCATAGCTTACTTCAAAATAGAGTTCTCAGCATTGACGTGATGGAAGAAGCATTTACTGTATATTAAGTTATGTAACCCACATTAGACATTGTTCCCGCTTACAGTTAAAGTGTTTTTTTTTCCTCATGTGGCAGCGATACTTTGAATACATTGCATAATGACAGCCAGCACGATGGCACTTCCAGTGAACACACACAGATCAGATGAGCGTATGCTACCACAAATGAGGAAACAATCTTGAAGGCCGAGGACACTCACAATAGGATCCATCGTTAATGAGCAAACTTATTGTAGAATACAACATTTTTCTTTAAAGGCGAACCTCCGGGATAGAACACTAATGGCGAACTTGTGCTTCCGATGATCAAAGGGCTGAGTCATAAAAAGAATAAATAGAGCAATTTTCAGCTGGGTTTTGTTTATTCAACAGTTCTTAACAAATAATGGGACTCGTTTTCATGTCTACAGCTTGAGAATCATATATGTAAAACAACTGGACTTCATTTAGCAAACTAAAGAAATGTGTGTGTTGCTCCACACCAACTACTTGGCTTACATTTTTCGTACAGAGACTCCCTCTTCCTCTAGGGAACAAGCTGTTCCACAATGTGTGTGGCAGGTGTATTCCATGTAGAATGATTATTCAAAAAAAAGAGGAAGACCACCATTTTAGATCCAACAATAGAAATAAAGGAATATGAAATTGACCAATTAAAATCTTGAAGCATCCATGTCATATACTTACTGGCATGCCCTTGTGGGCTGCAGTATATAGGTAGGACGGAATATCAGGAATATAGGTGTAACAATCGGTGAACATGTGGACAATATAAAGAGAAGTTTTCGCAAACATAGGGGGAAAATTTACTAAAACTGAAGCGTGCAAAATCTGGTGCAGTTCTGCATAGAAACCAATCTTTTTTTTTTTGTCACATCTTTATTGAACAAGCTAAAGTTAAAAGCTGATTGGCTACAATGCTTAGCTGCACAAGATCCTTTGTGCTTCTATTTTAGTAAATCTCCCTCCCAGGGTTTCTGATCAACCTCCTCTCGCTGGAGCGCACACTAGCCATGCATAGCTGCGCGTCCTGGTTCATGTTTTAAGTTTGTTGTTTTATACAAAAATACATTTTATTGGGATTTTATGTAATAGACCAAAACAAAGTGGCACATAATTGCGAAGTGGAAGGAAAATAACTGGTTTTACATTTTTTTTTTTTACAAATAAATATCTGAAAAGTGCGGCATACATTCAACACTTTGTAGAAGCACCTTTCGCTGCAATTACAGCTGCAAGTCTTTTTGGGGATGGCTCTACCAGCTTTGCACATCTAGAGAGTGAACTTTTTCCCATTCTTCTATGCAAAATAACTCAAGCTCTGTCTATCACATAAAATACCAATAAAATACATTTAAAGGGGTTGTGAAGGTTAGTTTTTTATTTTCTATATAGGTTCCTTTAAGCTAGTGCATTGTTGGTTCACTTACCTTTTCTTTCGATTTGCCTTCTAAATGTTTTTTTTCTTTGTCTGAATTTCTCACTTCCTGTTTCTCCTCAGTAAACTTGCCACCATCATTCGTGCGGTGGTTAGTCAGCTAGAACAGCTTACTGGACAGCTTACTGAGGAGGAACAGGAAGTGAGAAATTTAGACAAAGAAATCAATGAAAAAAAACATTTAGAAGGGAAATCAAAGGAAAAGGTAAGTGAACCAACAATGTACTAGCTTAAAGGAACCTATTTAGAAAATAAAAAACAAACCTTTACAACCCCTTTAAGTATTTGGTTGTAATATGACAAAATGTGGAAAATTCCAAGGGACATGAATACATTTTCAATGCACTGTATCTATCTATAACATTTCTAATCTACCTGTCTATCTATCTATTCATAAATTTATGAATATATTCGTTCTTGGAGAGAGATAGATAGATAGATAGATAGATAGATAGATAGATAGATAGATAGATAGATAGATAGATAGATAGATAGATAGAGCGATAGATAGATAGATAGATAGATAGATAGATAGATAGATAGATAGATAGATAGATAGATAGATAGATAGATATATATCTCTATAGATAGATAGATAACAAACAGCTATCTATCTATACATCCATCTATAGATAGATAGATAGATAGATGCGCCGTCGTTTCTATGTGCCCGTACCCACCAAATAGATACGGGTCATTCGTGGCGGAACGTTCCGACGCCAGAGTTGTCAGCGCTTATTTCGTTGGGCGCATCATCGCGCCTATTATTTCCCCTGCAAATTGCAAATGAGGGATTTTTCACAATTCACGAACGGATTAGCACCATACGCTATATGCGCCGCGCGTATCTCGTCCTCCGGCGCAAAGTTATTTCTACAAAAGGCTGCTTTATCTTTATCCAGATGGCCACAGGTCAGCAGGAGAGCAGCTACAGCAGCGTTACCGACGATAAGAGCTAGCTGAGCACCCCCACTTGCAGGACAACACCTCTGTCCATGCTTGTCTGTCAAATTTTACAGCCATGGAGGAAGACTCATAGGTCTCTAGCCGAGATGACGGCTGACAGCTCCTGGCCATTAAAGTTCAGCTTTCTCTGTGTGTTTGCGGGGAACGGGAGCAGCCTCTCAAAACAAAAGTCTCACTGCGGGGAGGGGGAGCAGGATATACTTTAGTGCCGAAATGGCGCTTCTACGGGCGCATTTAAACGCCCAACGGAAGGCATTGCGCTGACGTTTCCCGTGAAGTGGTGCCGACGGAAGTTGTGAGCATGCGCACAAAGGGGGCGAGTGGAGCCGCACTCACTGCGCATGCTCCGTGGTTGATGCGCTGAACGTAAGCCTCTGCGCTGGGCTCCGCCCATCATTTACATATGATCACACCCACTTCCACTTGCGTCGGGTTACGCCAGCGCATTATCGTTACTCTGGCGCAAGTTTACGCGCAACTGCTATGTGAATTACAGGACTTGCGCTGAAAGGGTCTTCAGAGTAACGTAAATGAGAAGCGTTACTCTGGAGCAAAGATGCTCTCATCTACCTGAATCTGGCCCTATCTGTTTTCTAATGGAGTGTAATTACACACAGTTCTCTCTGGTTGACTTGCTGTTTAGGGACCTTCGGAAGCTTCTCCAGGACTGCACAAACCATTTTCCTTATCCCAGATGGTTCATGTTAATCTGCTTTGTCTGTAATTTTATCACCCCCTCCAGTCAGAGTGATTCAATGAAGCTCAATTTCCGAATGAAAGCTTAAATAAACAGCCTCTTGAGAATAATTCTGCTATAGATTTTCACAATCTTGAACTGTCCCACCTTCTCTTATTAATTCAACAGATCACTCAGCAGTGTAACAACATCTCTGAGAGGGCCCCAAGCTACTGACGGTAAAGAGACACTCCAATCACTGGATGAGGATGTGCTATTCTCTAAAGTGTGCTAAAAGTACTATGTGTCCTCACACCCTTCTTTAGATGGTATACAATTTGTCAGACTTCAGATGCAGTGCAGTCCCCCTTTATAATGCTTGGCTTTTGGCTGTATCATCAAGTTTTTGTCCTGGTGGCTCTGCTCTACCATGCAGATACATATACATGCTCATATAAAGGTGAATGGAAGAGATGAGTTAGTGTTCTGTGAAATGACTGCACCTGAAAAGTGGTTCTTTTAGGATATTATCGGTCATTTTCAAAGGAGAACACCTCATGAAACCCCATGGGAAGCTCACAGGAGCAACCAGCGCACAGAAGAACCACAGTGAAATATAAACAAACACCATAGCCCATGGTTATGAGTGTATGTGTAGCCTGGTGCTCTGCTGGCTGTGTGGAGCTCTTTTTTTCTCCCAGATAGAGGAGCCAGCACTTTACCCGCTTCCCCTAATCTTCCCAACACCGCAGTGTTTACAGTGTGGCTGTGTAAGCTGCTGGCTGTTTTCCTCTCACCCTTTGCTTTCCTCCTGGCAACTCTATGTGAATCCACAGTTCCTCCTCATATTAGCAGGATCAATCAATCAGAACCAATATTGGGAGGCTGGAGAAGGATCATGGGAACTATAGTCCTTAAAGGGGCACTGCACAGTACAAGTCAATGGAGGTTAATAGAGCTGCAGACTTTAATACACAGTGCTCCCTGCAAAACAGAGTTGGAGAGAAAGAATTGTTCCTGGGCAATTCCGGAGAGTTCTGGGTTCTTTTGTGGGAAGAAGACATTCTGTGCAGACCTGTGGCCTTTGCTAGGACTGTGCAGAGACTGGGAGCCATAGGAGTCTTTGCCAAGGGGAAGTAGAACAGTTCAGACCTGCTGTTGGATCTGTCAGTGCTCCAACTAAGGGACAGCAACATGGCAAGCACCTCCTGGAATGTACGAGGTATGGGCGATCCAACTAAAAGAGCTGCAGTCATGTCTCTCCTGGGGGACGGAATGCCGGGGCTAATATGCCTCCAGGAGACGCATTTGACCAAGGACACAGCTTCGCAGTTGAATAGTCGCAAATTCCAAGCCCAATATCACTCAGTGCACTCCTCTTTCTCAAGAGGAGTGTGCATTATGATCGGGAAGGGAATGTCTTTCTCTTGCTCCAACTCGTGGATAGATGACCAAGGCCGATTTATATTTTTGTTTTGCTCTATCGAGAACAGGCCATATGTTCTGGCTAATCTGTACATTCCCCCTCCCTTTAAGCTTGACATCTTAAACAGCCTCATTAAGTATATACTTGATAAACCAGACGTCCCCATTATAGCTGTTGGTGATTATAATGAGGTCCTGGACAACAGCATTGATAGATTTCCTCCGAGGACCGGGCCCACGGGGGGGCGACTGGCTGGTTTTATAGAGGAAGCCGGGATGAGAGACATTTGGAGATCCTCTTTCCCACAGACTCGCCAATTCTCATGTTACTCCAGCTCCCATCGCACACTATCAAGAATTGATATGGCCCTGTGCAGTGAGGGTGTTTTGGCCCTGGTCAAAGAGATACACTATGGCCCTAGGGGGATCTCAGACCACTCCCCGTTGATGCTAACAATAAGGATTGGTGTTAAGGCTCCACATAAAGAATGGCAGATCAATCCTGGTTGGCTGAAGCTGATTAGCGAATTCCGAACTACGTTGTCGCAACTAGCTGAGTTTATACTCATTAACAAAGGGACGGCGCCGACGGGGGTAGTCTGGGACTCCCTTAAAGCCTTTTTGCGGGGCCTACTTATCCAACAGGTTGCCAGAATAAAGAAGGTATCGAGAGGGGAGGAGGCTAGGTTGTCCAGCGAGTCTGTCCAAGCTGAACTGAGATTTATTGGAGAGCCAACTCCAGAGATGCGGACAGCATGGCTGGCAAAACAAGATGAATATAGGTCGCATATCCTAAAAACAGCTGAGAATAAGAGAACACTACAGAGGCAGAGTCAATTTGGGGAGGGAGAGAAGGTAGGGCGTATGCTTGCTCTTCTGAGTAGAACGAATTCCCCCCCCCTCAAATGTCCCAGCAATAAGAACAACGACGGGTGAAATCTCAACCGAAGGCCACGTGATTTTAAAAACATTTTGCGAATACTATAAAGAACTCTACAAGTCCAGAAGGGGGGCGGTGAGTGGTGCCATGGAAACTTTCTTTCAGAAAATAGTAGTTCCTACGTTGCCTGATAGAGATAAACAGGAGTTAGACGCACCAATTACCCTAAAAGAAATCCAACAAGCAGTAAGCGATATGCCTAATCAGAAATCCCCGGGCCCAGATGGGCTCCCTATTGAAATATACAAGAAGCTGGGGGAGATATTGCTTCCAGAACTATTGAGGACTTTTGAGGGGGCGGTGGGCGAGGGGACACTCCCCCCCTCAATGTCGGAAGCAACCATTATTGTAATCCTCAAGGAAGGGAAAGACCCTCTGGAACCCTCATCTTATCGCCCAATCTCCTTACTATCCTCTGATATAAAGATCCTTGCCAAAATTCTTGCAACTCGCCTAAATAGACTCATCTCTAACCTCATTCATCCAGACCAGTCTGGTTTTATTCAAGGGAGAGCAACGAGTATCAATATTAGGCGAACCTTCTTAAATATACATACACCATCAGATAGTGAAGGATCCAGGGCAGTGTTGTCACTCGATGCTGCCAAAGCTTTTGATAGCCTTGAGTGGGCATACCTCTGGAAAGTACTTGATAGTTTCGGCTTTGGCCCTTGTTTCATTAACTGGGTCAAACTGTTGTATGGTGAACCAAGTGCCAAGATTAGAGTTAACAACGAGACGTCTGAGACCTTTCGACTGGAACGGGGGACGAGACAGGGGTGCCCGCTGTCCCCCCTTCTGTTCGCCCTTGCAATGGAACCATTAGCACTCATGGCCAGGGCGAGGTCGGACATAACGGGGTTCAGAAGACATCATGGAGAAGACAAGATTGCACTTTTTGCAGATGACGTCTTGTTTTTCCTGGGGGATACTGGGGACGCACTGGATAAAGTGATGCAATTGATGGAGGAATTTGGCCAATTTTCAGGCCTCACTATCAATTGGACAAAGTCAGCTTTGCTGCTGCTGGACCCGGTGGATCCTCTGATGTTGCCAGGCCTTTCCCAAATAACAGTAAGCACCAAAATTAAGTATCTAGGGATTTGGATCACTAAGGATCCTACCCAGTACATTGATTTAAATCTTGCTCCACTCTTATTGAAGTGGAAAAATAAGTGCGATATCTGGAAAAGATTGCCCTTATCTGTTGCAGGGCGGTGCAACTTAATAAAAATGATCTGGCAGCCGCAGTTGTTATATGTGCTACATAATTCTCCATTATGGATTGGACATAAATGGTTTAAAAAAATAGATTCACTGTTTAGGGAACTTATATGGAAGGGAGGCCAACCCAGGATAAGTTTACAAACCCTACAACTTCCAGTTAAAGAGGGGGGAATGGCGGTTCCACACCCAATGTTATACTTTTTAGCAGCACAACTGCAACATTTGGCGGGATGTGGAACCGCCGAAGGAGGTAGTGTTATCAATCGACTCCTGCTAACAGATAACCCACATAAATCACTAGTCGAAGCCCTAGAAGCAGATTTTTTCTGCCATAAACATGCGACTACTAAACTAGTCATTAAAACATGGCATAAAATAAAAACAATCCTGGGGTACGATGGGCCAACAGAATTTCCCCCCCTCTGGAACAATATGAACTTACAAGAGGTAGTCGGCATTGAGGTATCAAGAGACTGGGTGAGTAAAGATATATTTCGCCTAAAGCACCTGTTCAAGGGTAATATCATGAAGTCGTTTCAAGAACTAGCTAGTGAGTTTAAAATCTCAAATAAAACCTTCTTTAAATATTTACAAGTCAGACACGCCATACAGGCGCAATTTGGCTCACAGGCGGTTACGTGGACTCAAATGCCCGCCCTGTCTACTGTAATCGAGGCAACTACGCCTAAGGGCTTAATATCCGGCATGTATAACAACCTGGCTGCTAGGGCACTAAGCAAAGTAGGCCCGCGGAAGAGCAAAATGGCGTGGGAGAGTGACTTGGGCACAATATCCCCAGAGCAGTGGGATAGGATTCTTCACCAGGGTGCTTGGGTGTCCATCGCTCCGGCCCAAAGGCTGTCTCACCTATTCCTACTACATCGGGTCTATCACACCCCCCATAAAATGTTCAAACTAGGGTGGAGGCAAAATAACGAATGCCCAAGATGTAACGATAAAGGAGATCTTATCCATATGGTTTGGAAGTGCCCAAAACTCTACACTTTCTGGGAGGGAATTGTAGTATGGATTAACGGGATATTTGGGTCTGCACTCGACCCAATAGCTAGGACTTGCCTCTTGGGTTGTATGGATGAGACTAGGGTACCACATGGCACCCTGGAAGCTATTGTGAGATGCCTATTCCAGGCGCGCAAGATAATTGCCCAAAAATGGCAAGCACAGGCCCCCCCGACTATAGACAATTGGTTGACAGCAATGAAACAAACAATTTCAAATGAAAAGGTGTACTACACCACCCAGGGGAACTATGGCAAATTTGTTAAAATATGGGGCCCATGGCAGCAGGCAGCTGTAATCCTTAACTAGCTGTCTGTGACGCTAACAATTGGAAACTATCCAGTCCTTGCACAACAAATCTTAAACTAGCGAATTGCCTCGTCTTCCTCTGTGCTTTTTTTTCACCTTTCTTTCTTTTCTTTCTTTTCCCCTCTTTGTCTCTCCGAGGGTTAAACAAAACAAGGGGACCCTGAGGCAAGATGGCACAATATATTTTATTCCCTACCCCGATTGTATGCTCCCAAGGGTAGGGTAAGGGTGGGGGGAGGAGGGGGCGGGGGGGTACCATACAGTCTACAACACAATCAACAGCATCTAGGGATCTAGAGCCTTTTACCATAGGTGTCAACTACCCGGTATGGGAGTAGGGACTCAAACTAGTATGCTTGTATTTATGTATTTTACATGTAAACTGACTCTGTTTATGACTGCTGGGATCTGTATAAACATGTTAAAAATCAATAAAAACGATTTAATATAAAAAGGGACAGCAACATGATGAAAAAAGCAGCACGAGAATCAGAGTGTGCAGACATGCTGCTGTTATGAGCAATCAGACAACTGAGAGATTGAGGCATAGAGAGTTGCTGTGTCTTGGGACCAGAGCTTGGGAGAGCCTTTGCCTTAAGGGCCAGATTGTGAGGACTAAGACTTCTGGCACAACTGATAGACAAGCATATGGGAGCAAACCTCTTGCATGCCAGGAGTGAAGAGCAGAACTACAAAGCTTAATACCTTGCTGCACACAGTTAACATAAGACTGATTTTTACTTAGAAGCCCATCAACCATCTATTGCTCACTCTTAACAGGCGGGCTCCACGTGCACTACTTTACAGAAGGGGCCCAGCGATAGCTGGCTAATACTGACTATTAGGTGCCAGGTTCTTTATAGCCACCTCCAGGTGTGATCCTTTGTCAAAGTATACACCCACCAGCTATTGCAGTTGTATGCATAATATGCACAAATGGACATTTATTTCTTTGGATTCGTTAATGCCTATACCTTTAACCCTGTTTTCATCAGTTAAAAGTGGGTTTTGCATTACTACAGTTTAGCTGATTGCAATCTTTTGGCTTAGTGTTCATGTCCTCTAGTACATCATCTTTGAACCAAATGCAATTGCCCGTTTATTGATGCATACATTGTTTTATTACATTGCCATACTACATCCTTTCAGTGTACCATTCAGTTGCTTGTGGCCCATTTCTGTGCAGTATTATAGAGTGGTAGCATACTAACTTTAAGTTACACACGTGTCAGTGGGGTCTGAGCAGTTTAAAGGGTCATGACTCATGACAAAACAGAGAACCCATCATATCCAGTGCTACACATTGTAAGTTTGCTACCAGCAAAAGAGGGACACAGCTAGTGATGGAGAAAAACAAATAAGTTAAGTTTGTTTGAAAGTGCACATATCAGTTAAATGTTCATCTGAGTAAATAATCAAATGTACTTTCATTTTAGTTCAACTTTTTTTCTTGTGCTAAAATTTCTATCCGGCCCCTCTAACATCAAATAAAAAATAATAATTTTTCAGAAACGTATTTTTGAAAGCCTCATAATGCCGTCTTTTCTTTCTCCAGATCTAGGGCCAGATTCTCAGAGGCGCTACGACGGGGTATCTCGTATCTATGCGAGTGATGCTTAGCATCACTTTGGCATAGATACGCTTCTACATCCGACAAGTGTAATACAATTACTCTTGCGGATCGTAGTTGTAATGACAACTCCGGGCCACTAGGTGGCCTTTACGTTGTTTTCTCATTTGCCTATGCAAATGAGCTACTACGCCGATTCCCGATCGCTTTTACGCCGCCCCGTCGTCGCGTACGTCGTTTTCGTTCGCGTAAGGTTACCCCAGCTTCTATGTGGAGTAACCTTACGAACTTCCGTCGGATGCCATCGGGTGCCGGATGCCATGTTAAGTATGGCGTCGGGTCAGCGTCGGCTTTTTTCGTCGCTTACGTCGTTTTACTAACTCGTTCGCGAATAGGGAGTTGCGTAAATGACGCTCACGTCGTTTTGACGTCGGTTTCAACGACGCTTTCCGACGTGAGCTGGAGCATGCGCACTGTGATTTTTCCCCGGCCGGCGCATGCGCAGTTCATTCGACGGGGGGGCGCGCTTAATTTAAATACAAGCCGTCCCATTTGAATTGCGCGGGTTTACGCTGCGCGATTTACGCGACGCAGGTGAAACCTACGGAGCAAGTGCTTTGAGAATAAAGCACTTGCTCTAGTACGATGCGGTGGCGTAGTGTAACTGGCTTACGCTACGCCGCCGGAATTCTTAGAGAATCTGGCCCCTTCACTCTATAAGGTCCTGTTTATGAAAAACAGTAAATTGCTTTGTGTTTCACCACAATCCACCTTATTGTCAAACTAAAGTTCACTAGGGTTTCCTAGAAGGGTCTACAAGTGTTTTCTATATAAATTTGGAATACCAAAATGATATTAAAACAGACAGAAGGTCATTTTACATTTGGGGCAAAAATATGGCAGAATGCCAGTGCAACTTCACACAAAATTCAGAATTGTCATTTCTCAGGAAAGAGAGAGTGAATTTTTTTTATAAACAAACTGGATTTTGCGTTTATGCAAGAAGGCAAGGAGTGACACCAATCAGAATTATTGGTTCTATGTTTTGCTAGTTTGCAGACAGAGTTCACTGAACTTTGGAATAAGCTCATTATATATGAGTTACAATGCAACAACGTCTGACATAAAACAAAACAAACAAAAACCAAACTTAAGAGTGACAGCAGAGAAAGACCAAATAATTCATAGAGTCTGATTCTTAAAGGGGAGGTTCCCCTAAAAATAAACTTTTAACATTGCCTGTGTCTTCTTAATAATAATTAGAATCGGCTGGTACTTTTTTTTTTAAACCCCCGTACATACCATTTTCGGCATGTACTCTCACCGCCGCTTCCGGGTCTGGCGGCCGGGGATGGGAGGGCCTGCTTCATTGACAGGCATCTGGCAGCCGGGGACAGGCATCCGATCGACGCATACAGCGCGTCACGGGATGCCGAAAGAAGCCGAACGTTGGTGCGCATGCGCCGTATAGAGCCGCACCAACGTTCGGCTTCTTTCGGCATCTCGTGACGCGCTGTATGCGTCGATCGGATGCCTGTCCCCGGCTGCCAGACCCGGAAGCGGCGGTGAGAGTACATGCCGAAAATGGTATGTACGGGGGTTTAAAAAAAAAAGTACCAGCCGATTCTAATTATTATTAAGAAGACACAGGCAATGTTAAAAGTTTATTTTTAGGGGAACCTCCCCTTTAACTTTTTTTGTTGTGGTTTTGTAACCTTTTTGCCCGAGTGTAGATCGGTGTTGACTGACCAGCATTGCTGGAAATCTGTACCAAACATCAAGAACTCTTTGGCCGCGTACACACGATCGGTCCAACCCGATGAGAATGGTCCGACGGACCGTTTTCATCGGGTCACCGCTGAAGTGGCCTGATGTGCATAGACACCATCAGTCCAAAATCCGATCGAGTCAGAACGCGGTGACGTAGAACACAACGACATGCTGAAAAAACAAAGTTCAATGCTTCCAAGCATGCGTCAACTTGATTCTGAGCATGCGTGGGTTTTTGGTCCGATGCTTTTGCGTACTAACCATCGTTTTGGTCCGATGGTCAGTCGTCCATCGGACCGATTTTAAAGCAAGTTTTAAAACTTTGGTCCGATGGACGACGGTCCGATGGGCCGTACACACGCTCGGTTTGGACTGATGAAACTGGCCTTAAGGCCAGTTTCATCGGACCAAACCAAGCGTGTGTACGCGGCCTATCAGTAAAATAACACTTTCTAAGGTTAGTTTTGAACTTTCCTCCTGCCAGTTTGAGGTCACGTCCGTGTGTTCTCGATCTTGGCTTCATGTGGCTTCAGACATGTCCCTTTTTTCCCCAAGACTGTACAAATTATGTTTCCACAGTCTCTCCTCATATGTTTTATTCCTCTGACCATTTACCACTTTTTTTGCCCGTCTCTGGACTTGTTCTATCTTGTCAATATATATTTGCAGGGAAAATCATCACAACTGAATATTACATGTGTTCTATATCAACAATATCCAGAAAAAGTAATCTAACCCACCTTAAATGATTGAATGGCTGGTGCAGACACAGGTAGGGTATATGTGACTAATACGTGGATGTCCCGGGGGGGTCTGTGTGGCATCTCAGTGCATGCATTGTCGTGAGTGAAAACCAACTCCTATCATTTATTTATAAAGCAAAATCCAGACACTCAGCATGGAACAATAGAAGAACTCACAAAGACACAGGAGGAAGTTAAACACAAATATACAGAACCACGGCCCTGATGTGTAGGACCCTGTGGTTCTGGAAATAGGGGGCAATTTCAAGCATTACATGTGGCTGACAATTCATGCAACAAATTGAGGTGGTTTTAGTCTAGAGATGGGATTTGACTGCATAGGCTTCCATTGCTGAAACATGCCAGTTTCTTGAATATCGTGTGTATTCTTTTGGGTTTAGTACTTTGATACAGAGTTACTGACCTAGAAAATCAGCTTCGCTTCATGGCACTGACCGGGTCTTTCTTCCGAGTCAGAGACTAGAAATTATTGGAGCCAGACAGCCAGCATTTCCATGTGGGAGTTTGGCACCATCCATATTTCACTCATGACAAGCTTGCATTAATAATAAGTAATAGATAATTTTTAAACATTTCACAATGTTATTAGTACAAAATAATTTAAAAGTGTATGCATAAAGTGTAAACATTTTTGAATAAGTAGAAAAAAGGTTGACTTTTAGTGGCCGTGTCCTGCTGGAGAGCATTCCCTTCACTTCCTGTCTTGGAGATGCAAGACAGTGGGAGAGTGAGGGGGGCACAGCAAGACCATGAATGGCCTCAAGGGCACATTTACATCTATGCCCAGGGGCAGACTGATCAATCGGGCACTCGGCCACTGCCCGAGGACCCCATGACACTAGGGGGCCCCATCAGGGTTGCCAGCCTCAGTAAAACAAGGGACAGTATGTAAAAATCTATGTTTCTTTTACATCTGTCCCTGAAATGTCCCTTACCGACATCCTTTTGGTGTAAAAATCCCAAGATAATAGCTGCCCTGCCTCTCCAGTACCTTTTCAGTGTGTGTATTTTGTGTGTCTGTATACCGGTTGTTTATGTGTCTGTGTGTGCATACTGTGTATGTATACTGTCTGTGTGTGTGTATTCTGTGTGGCTCCATAATCTATTGCCTGGTGCCCCATAATCTCCTAATGCCCTGCCATCAACGTCTTTGAGCCTCCCAAATTATTAAAACATACACAAAGTTGACATGTCTGGTCCTATAAAAGGGTCACTCCAAAAAAATTGAAATTGTTTATGTAGCGCCCTGCTCCTAATAAATAGGCACTATAATGTAAATTTAGTGTTTGTCCGAATAAATAGTTCAGAAATTTTATTTCAAAGCTAAATTAGCTTCTGTTCCAGTTTAGCTGTGTTGTGTGCATTTCTCACTGTTGCCAGTAGGTGTTGTTGCCACCACAGGCCATTGTGAGAAATACAGCGGGCTAAGTGTATTGACTTTTCTTTCCCCGGAAACAGCCCAATCAGAAGCTTCTTTGTAGCTGGGCATTCTGGGCCCAGAAGTCTGGCTGGGGGCCTACTGGTCCAGAGGTGGTCCTGTGCTGTCTTGCCTGGGGGAAGAAGCCGAGCAACTGAGAAGGTCCAGGGGAGCCCTTTTCTTGGAGAGTACCGAGCGGAAGGCTGGTTTCTCAAGAAGAGCCTGGTGACTCATTTGGAGGATGCACCTAAACCAATTTACCCTCACAGTACTGCCGGACAGCTTAAAGGCTCTAATACTGTTTAGCTGTGCTTCAATCTACCAACTACTGGTCACACAATCCCGTGGCAGAGGATTATCCAGCAGTTTCTTTATATTTCTAATTTGGCAGTTAAGTCTGTGACAGAGACTTTGTTTGTGCATCATACCGGCTGCTATGGGTGAGAGAGGCCTATTCGGCTGTGCAAGAAATCCACTGATAGAAAGTGGTATTTGTTTTTTGGATCCTAAAGTTCCTCAGTGATCTGCAAAAGGGTATCTGAACTTTTCCAATAGCCCTTCATCCCTCCACCTCTACTACTGCAAGTTGTGTTTATTAAAAACATTGAAAAAGACTGAAGTGATTGGCGCTCACATCTGTCTGACATTTTCCTAACATAGACTCTTTGGTTCTGGGACGGTGGACAGTGGGGTAACGGCAGACCCAAAATAATTACGGGGTTAGTGCTACATTCAGATGGAGCTGCCTTTTATGACAGAATTTTTGGGGCTCAAGTTTGTTCACATGAGCCATGATTGTATGAAGAGAAAATGTGCACATTTCTAAGTGTGACATTGACCTATGCAATTGTAGCGCCCCCTTACTTTCAGTATGGGCACTACGATAAAGTTAGTGGGAGAATGGGAGAGTTACGTTGCTCCCATTCTTAATTTGTTAGGCAGATGGCGCCAGAGGGGTTCTGGCGGAGTTACTTTCCCCAGCAGCCAATTGGAGGAGTTCCCCTCCCGCGGGGCATGCTGGGGGAGGATATATCTGGGGCGGACGCCGTTTTCTTTGGTTCTTTGCGGGTTCCAGGTGCGGCACCCACCTTCAGGGTGTGCGCATCCAACGGACCCCGGCAACATGGCCTACCTGGCCGGGGTCATATGCTACGCGGAGTTCCATGCGGATGCTGAAAGGGGCCCCAGTGACTTACTGGGTCCCCAGCTCCACTAAAAAGGATCCCAGGCTGTGTGTCGTTCGGTGGGGGATCGGCTTGAGGAGAGCCCGGAGGCAGGTGATCCAAGAGGGCATGAACAAACCATCGGGGATCTGGTGACCGGGAGATTGACAGGTACACTTCAAACTGTCAACCGGTGACCCTGATTGAATTTACTGGGAGGATTCGCTCAAGAATCTATTTAGCTCATCCAAGTACTAGGCCTGTGGCAGAGGCCCGAGCCAGGCCTGTGGCAGAAGTCTGTTCCTCCCAGCAACTTAAGTGACACTTCAGCTGTCAGGCTCATGACAGGAGTCTGTCCGGAGGCGCTTCACCCACTCTGGCTAGGGTGGCGACGAACTGTGCTATTGTTGAAAGCAGGCTTGCTTGCCCTAATTATCCTGGGCCTGATACTGTAAATGTTCTTCTTCTGCTTCATCAACCTTTCCTATCCTACTTCATGTTGATGTTGGCTGTGTTGGGCCTTGGAAATAAAGCATTTGAAAAATTCATTGCTGACTGGACATTCGCTCACTACATGTACTCACTACCATCACCCCTAGAGAAGCCACCGAGGGTAACTTAATACGCCAATCCCAAAAACAACCAGCGGCTCATGAATGGGGTGGCACTACACAATATTACAATGTGTCAATATACTGTAGGCTTGATCAACATGAATGGTTCCCTGCATGATACAAAGCACTACAATATACTGTATGTCAATGTTATATAAATACAAGAAAAAAACATTTATACATCTAAATAGGGCTAAAAAATGAAAATGCTTTATGGCATGGCCATTTATAGTCACATATCTGACTGCTTGTATATCAGACTGGCCCATCGAGATACTATACACTTTAATACAGCTACTCCTTTAGTTTAAAATGTACCTGCAGTTCAAGTCTTGGATAATGACCTTGCCAGGCCCAGTTCTTCCTATCCTATCTCTGTTTGCGAACCTGTGGTCAATATAAATAAATCCTATTCCTCATTGCCTTTGGACTCATCCTCCTCTGTAACCCTCACTGTACCCCCTGGCTAATGACAAAACTTGTCATCTAACCTCAATCTCCTGTCCCCGGGTGATGGATATCCCGTCAGAAGACTGCAGCGCCTGTGAGCTGGGATAACGTATTACTCTTGTCTCTGGCACCGATTCTAATTTACTGGATTAAGATTAATTCTATCTCTTTCCCAAGATGAAGATTTAGGGGGCTCGTCCTCTATATTTAGTGTCAAAAAGGCAATCACCCCCACAACAGACACACTTTATCCTATCAATCACCAGAGCCGAGAGGATATTCCCGGCCACCCGAAAAATGGTCCAGGATCATCAAAATTCAGTTTCCTTGTTTTGTTCCTGCCATATGTAAACTATTGCATAAAAGGGGTACACCAGTGTTAAAGTGGACCTGTAGATTGGAGAAAACTATTTATTGTACTGTACAGGCAGTGATGTATTTTCGTTACCATAGGGGCATTTCCGTCGCAGGAAGTGGGTTTAAAGTTGGCATCAAGTCATTTGAGTGTGTTAGGCCCTGTACACACGATCAGACATGTCCGAGTAAACAGTCCGACGGACCGTTTTCATCGGACATGTCTGAAGTGGTCTGTTGGTCTGATGTGCGTACACACCATCGGACCAAAATCCCCTCGGACCAGAACGCAGTGACGTAGAACACAACGACGTGATAAAAAAACTAAGTTCAATGCTTCCAAGCATGCGTCGACTTGATTCTGACCATGCGCAGGATTTTGGTCCGATGATTTAGTGTACTAACCATCGAACATGTCCGACGGACAGGTTTCCAGCGGACAGGTTTCTAAGCATGTTTGGAAACTTTTGTCCGCTGGAAAACGGTCCGATAGGCCGTACACACGATCGAACATGTCCGCTGAAACTGGTCTGCGGACCAGTTTCAGCGGACATGTTCGATCGTGTGTACGCGGCCTTAGAGACAGCACCAGAGAGGAGGTGCTGTCAAAAATAGCTGCTTAAATAGAAACTGCAGTCTGCTCGCATAATTTGTAAATAAAAACATCTTTGCCATTCTGAAGCTTCCTTTCAACCACTTTACATATTATTTTATATATACTGTGATTTTGTACTTGCCAAATATGCTGCAGAAATCTCCCTTCACCAGAGTCTGTCTGCAGCCATTTTAACTGTGGGCAGCTGAAGCTGCTGCCTGTTCACTTACTGAATCTACACAGAGGCACACCTCCAGCTCTGCAGCTCTCATTGACCTTCTTTTTTATTTTTTTACAATTTCTTTATGTATCTACTTTGTCGAGCAGGAGAAATATCAAATAACAAATTTACTGATTCAATTCATCCAACCAATGAGTGCCCACCTGGTCTATTCAATATACAACCTTCCTCTCATCT
The DNA here is from genome assembly GCA_029574335.1 of Rana kukunoris. NCBI lineage: Eukaryota > Metazoa > Chordata > Amphibia > Anura > Ranidae > Rana > Rana kukunoris. The sequence continues at coordinate 129,663,723 of CM056058.1, forward strand.
TAAATACAACATATACCTAGTTATATTGAAATATTCCGTCTCCTTTGATTCTTCCCCTCCTGCGCACAGCACATCAGGGCACAGAGCCCAGCACATCAGGGCACGGGGCACATCAGGGCACAACATGTACAGGGCACAGCACATCAGGGCAAAAGACATTGAGGCACAGCACATCGGGGCATGGGGCACATTAGGGCAGAGGACACATCAGGGCACGGGGCACATCAGGGCATGGGGCACATCACACATCAGGACACGGGGCACAGGGCACATCAGGGCACAGGGCACATCAGATCACATCAGGGCACATAGCACATCAGGGCACATAGCACATCAGGACGCGGGGCACAGGGCACATCAGGGCACATTGTTTACCAGCCAGCATCCCAGATGATTTCACAAGAAAATGGGAATGGACGAGAAGAGAGGAGGGGCCGCCGTGGAGCAGAGTGACATGAGAGAGAACTTATTACACACGCTTCCTGCGCTACTCTGCATGCTGGCTAAATCTTGATCTACCCGTCAGCCGCCAGATGTCGGCGATTGACAGGTATATCGCCGTGGACCTTTGATGCAGATTAGGCAGCCACTGTAACCAGCCCACTAAGCCCATCCGCCCACCATGAAACTCCCAGTAGTCTCGATGGCCAGTCCATCCCTGCCCCCTGTTACCATGGCCTCGGTGGCCTTGTCTGGAATCCGGCCCTGTGTACCATGTGATTAGCTGTAGACAATTACAGATCACTAGTAATCACAGCTGTTAAGTGCTGTTGGGTAATAATCACTGTAACAGCGATCAAAACGAAAAAAAAAATAACTATTTTTCTTTTGACCACTTAAGGACCGCCTAACGCCGATATACGTTGGCAGAATGGCACGGCTGGATACAATCGCGTACCTGCATGTGATTGTTAAATGCCCAGCCGCGGGTGCGCGCCCGTGCCCCTATCCGAAGTTCCGGAGTCCCGCGATCGGTTCCTGGAGCTGAAGAACGGGGAGAGGTGTGTGTAAACACACCTTCCCCGTTCTTCACAGTGGCCCTGTCATTGATCGTCTGTTCCCTGATATAGGGAAAGGCGATCAATGATGTCACAAGTCCAGCCCCGCCCCCCCACAGTTAGAAACACACATGAGGTCACACTTAATCCCTACAGCGCCCCCTAGTGGTTAACTCCCAAACTGGAATTGTCATTTTCACAGTAAACAATGCATTTTTATAGCACTTTTTGCTGTGAAAATGACAATGGTCCCAAAATGGTGTCAAAATTGTCCAATGTGTCTGCCATAATGTCGCAGTCATGAAAAAAATCACTGATCGCCGCCATTAGTAGTAAAAAAAAAAATATTAATAAAAATGCAATAAAACTATTTTGTAAACATTTTGTAAACGCTATAAATTTTGCGCAAACCAATCGATAAACGCTTATTGCGATTATTTTTTACCAAAAATATGTAGAAGAATACGTATCGGTCTAAACGAAGGGAAAAAAAACGTTTTTTTTATATATTTTTGGTAGGGCTGTGCAAATTAACTTTTAATTAATCGATTAATCTTTAATTTTTTTGATCGATCAAAATCTTTTTGATCGATTAAAATTATTTTGATTGGTACTCACCTCTCCGCCGGCTTCTGGGCCTTCAGGGAGTTCCGTCCGAGATCCGGTAACGTCACGGACAGCGGCGGGGCTTGCCGTGTCTATCTGAAGGGCTCCTTTACTGTGCCTTCATATCTGTATGCCGGCGGGACCTAAATCTGCCATGCGCAAGGGCTGTTACACTTCCCTCTATCACTTTCCTCTATCAATCTGGGATTCTACAACCATTCACTGGGAGTTGTGATCGTTCCCTTCATGGGACATCTACATACCGACGGACTGATGTTAACCCCTCCTCATGTGGATTCAGCAGTGGTATCGTTGTACACATTTTTATACCAGTATCATACCTGGCTACATGTTTTTATGACTGCTTTTGCTACCGTTTGGTATTACTCGCACCATTTTTACAGTTTATGTAGCTACATCGATTTTATCTCCAGTGCAATATTTATTTGGTTACTTGAATACTATAAAAGTTTTAATGCTATTCCCATCGAGCGCTGCCTTTGTGTGTTTTCTGTATCCTGCTATTCATTTTTCCAGTTGTTGGTAGCTGCACTGGGAATCAGCCTGCAAGGAGATAAGCTAAAAATAGTTGGATCTGTATGTGCGTTATAATTAATCAAAATTAGTCGATTAATCAATTTAAAAAAAAATCGATTAATCGAACACAAAAATTTTGATCAGTAACAGCCCTAATTTTTGGGGAATATTTATTACAGCAAAAAGTGAAAAATATTGAATGTTTTTCAAAATTGTCGCTTTATTTTTGTTTACAGTGCAAAAAATAAAAACCGCAGAGGTGATCAAATACCACCAAAAGAAAGCTCTATTTTTGGGGAAAAAAAGGACGCCAATTTTTTTTGGGAGCCACGTCGCACGACCGCGCAATTGTCAGTTAAAGCGACGCAGTGCCAAATCGCAAAAGGGGCAAGGTCCTTTACCTGCATATTGGTCCGGGTCGTAAGTGGTTAAACATAATGTCACCAGTCAGTATCCCTGATCACTGACAATGTACTGCATTGGTGACAGTATGTAAAACATTTTTTATAAAATTTCTAAATCTAAATTTTCCTATTTTTTTTTTTTAAAGAGACTGGTCTATTCTCAAATATATATGTGTAAGTTTGTAGACCCTATAAGTTTCATAAAAAAACAATTAATAAACACCTGGTGGTATTTTTATATCATTTTCTTTTCTCTTTTTTTTTACCAGACATGTAGCAGACATGTGGCCTAAATTTACAAAGAGATTTGATTTTAATTGTTATGTTTAAAACAGAAAGTAAAAAACGTATTTATTTTTTCAGTTTTTTTAGCCTTTTTTTGCTTGTAGAGCAAAAAAAAAAAAAACTCAGTGGTGATCAATTACCAGCAAAAGAAAGTTCCATTTGTGTAAAAAAAAAAAAAAAAAAAAAATACATTTGTGTACAGTGTTGCCATTGTCAGTTAAAAGTAGCACAGTGCTGAATAGCAAAAAAATGTCCTGGTCATGAAGGGGGTAAAACCATCAACTGGTCAACTGGTTAAGGCCATGGCTCCCAGGCTTGGCGTGCATTTTGCATGTGGGTAGTGTAGGGACAAGTCATCCATCTGTCTGGGACAGTAATTAGCGGAGATGTTCCAAGCGAGTGGGGAAAGAATAGGGACAAGCCATCCTTCCTGGACCCCTCCCCAATTGGGCACAAAGTGGCCAAGCTGCATTCTATCCCTCAAGACAAATGCTGTTGGCACATCTGATACCTGCCCTGCCACACCGCACTGTTGCATTATATGAGTGTTTTCAGATGGAAACACCCCCCCCCCCCCCCCAAGTATACATTACCGTGAGTGTGAAAGAGCCCTAAGGCAGGCATGTACATGCAGTCTAGTATCATTTGTTCTATACACATTTTCATAAATACAGACAGACATAATTACGTATGTTTCAACTCTGTTGGCTCAGCCTGCTTCAGAAGCAATTAAACAACGCTGTTCTTAAGTGCCTGGAACCCTCCCAAGAAATACAGGTGGTCGCCGATCCAAACTCCTTCCTGAAAACTTTTTGTCTGTGTCACAGGTGCTGCCACTTTGGATTGTAGCTGTCAGGCTGACGGCCGCCGTGCCACTTAAAAGCTACTGAAGCGACTTTGATAAAACAGCTGGCACAATGCACCTATTCTCGCTGCCAACACTGACACAACATATTGGCATTTAGAGAAGCGATGGGAGTCCTCAACCCTTTTATTACACCTGGGCTGATGTGCAAAGTGATGACAACACCATGCAAAATTCCCCAACCCCCTCCCCCCCCTCCCGACATCCACTTTTCACAGCGCCTGCTGGGGCCAAAACTCCATTAAAAGAAGCATTAATGGATTCTGACAGAAAGAATGCCAAGGCCAAATTCTGGAAGAGGATGAAGAAACTGGCCGATCCCCCTGATAACGAGAATGCACTGATCCAAACCTGGCAGTTAATTGGGGCTTATTTATTTATTTTTCCTTGTCCACTAGACCAGCTGTTGGTATCGGAGGCCATAACACTGGCTGCAGGCCGCTCGAGGAGTAAATATTTTGCTGGCGGATTAGGGAGTCCACTGGGTTCACGGAAAATAATTAATTGGTCTCTGTAGCATTGACACTGGCACTGGCAGAGCGGCTTACGTCCTGGAATTACTGCAATTATTAATATACCTCTATAGACTGTTAGAGTTGTTCTCCAAAAATACAAGTGGCATGTGTACAAATTCCAATATATGGGTGTGCAGATTTTAAAAAAAGATTAAAAAAAAAAAAAAATGTATAAAAAAAGTACATATAAGCAATAGCAAAAATTCTCATTCAATCTGTTATATTTAAATTTTCTAAAAGTTAAACTTCAGTGGACAAAAAAAAACAAAAAAAAACATGTTTTATATATATATATCTACAGGGAGTGCAGAATTATTAGGCAAGTTGTATTTTTGAGGATTAATTTTATTATTGAACAACAACCATGTTCTCAATGAACCCAAAAAAACTCATTAATATCAAAGCTGAATATTTTTGGAAGTAGTTTTTAGTTTGTTTTTAGTTTTAGCTATTTTAGGGGGATATCTGTGTGTGCAGGTGACTATTACTGTGCATAATTATTAGGCAACTTAACAAAAAAAAAATATATACCCATTTCAATTATTTATTTTTACCAGTGAAACCAATATAACATCTCAACATTCACAAATATACATTTCTGACATTCAAAAACAAAACAAAAACAAATCAGTGACCAATATAGCCACCTTTCTTTGCAAGGACACTCATGCAGCCTGCCATCCATGGATTCTGTCAGTGTTTTGATCTGTTCACCATCAACATTGCGTGCAGCAGCAACCACAGCCTCCCAGACACTGTTCAGAGAGGTGTACTGTTTTCCCTCCTTGTAAATCTCACATTTGATGATGGACCACATGTTCTCAATGGGGTTCAGATCAGGTGAACAAGGAGGCCATGTCATTAGTTTTTCTTCTTTTATACCCTTTCTTGCTAGCCACGCTGTGGAGTACTTGGACGCGTGTGATGGAGAATTGTCCTGCATGAAAATCATGTTTTTCTTGAAGGATGCAGACTTCTTCCTGTACCACTGCTTGAAGAAGGTGTCTTCCAGAAACTGGCAGTAGGACTGGGAGTTGAGCTTGACTCCATCCTCAACCCGAAAAGGCCCCACAAGCTCATCTTTGATGATACCAGCCCAAACCAGTACTCCACCTCCACCTTTCTGGCGTCTGAGTCGGACTGGAGCTCTCTGCCCTTTACCAATCCAGCCACGGGCCCATCCATCTGGCCCATCAAGACTCATTCTCATTTCATCAGTCCATAAAACCTTAGAAAAATCAGTCTTGAGATATTTCTTGGCCCAGTCTTGACGTTTCAGCTTGTGTGTCTTGTTCAGTGGTGGTCGTCTTTCAGCCTTTCTTACCTTGGCCATGTGTCTGAGTATTGCACACCTTGTGCTTTTGGGCACTCCAGTGATGTTGCAGCTCTGAAATATGGCCAAACTGGTGGCAAGTGGCATCTTCGCAGCTGCACGCTTGACTTTTCTCAGTTCATGGGCAGTTATTTTGCGCCTTGGTTTTTCCACACGCTTCTTGACTATTCCTGACCACCCCTGTTGACTATTTTAAATGAAACGCTTGATTGTTCGATGATCACGCTTCAGAAGCTTTGCAATTTTAAGAGTGCTGCATCCCTCTGCAAGATATCTCACTATTTTTGACTTTTCTGAGCCTGTCAAGTCCTTCTTTTGACCCATTTTGCCAAAGGAAAGGAAGTTGCCTAATAATTATGCACACCTGATATAGGGTGTTGATGTCATTAGACCACACCCCTTCTCATTACAGAGATGCACATCACCTAATATGCTTAATTGGTAGTAGGCTTTCGAGCCTTTACAGCTTGGAGTAAGACAACATGCATAAAGAGGATGATGTGGTCAAAATACTCATTTGCCTAATAATTCTGCACTCCCTGTATATATATATTTATGTTCCCATTAAAAACAAACACACACACACATGTATATATATATATTATTTATATACACACTATATTACCTAAAGTATTGGGACACCTTCCTTTACATGCACATGAACTTAATGGCATTAGAGCAGAGACTGCAAGCCAGGCCTTCTCGTCCAACATCAGTGCCTGACCTCACAAATGTGCTTCTGGTCAAACATTTCCATAGACACACTCCTAAACCTTGTGGACAGCCTTCCCAGATAAGTTGAAGCTTTTATAGCTGCAAAGGGAGGGCCAACTCAATATTGAGCCCCACGGACTAAGACTGGGGTGACATTAAAGTTCATGTGCGAATAAAGGCAGTTGTCCCAATACTTTTGGTAATATAGTGAACAGTGGGTGGAACAGGGCAACATAAAGTTGGCAAAGTAAGTGGTACTAACAAGTAAGAGCTTAAAGAAAATTTTACAACTGTAGCGCTAACCCATTCAGGAGCCGCTGGTTGTTTTTGGGATCGGCGTATTAAGTTACCTTGTAGTGTGTCTAGGGGTAGTAGCAGTGAGTAGAAGCAGTGAGCGAATGTCCAGTCATCCAATGGGTTTTCTAAATGCTTTATTCCAAGGCACAACACGGCCAACATCAACATGAGGTAGGATAGGAAAGGTTATTGAAGCAGAAGTACAAGTGCGGTATCAGGCCCTGGATGATGATGAAAGCAAGCCTGCTTTCAATAGCAATGTACCAATACGTCGCCACTCTAGCCAGAGTGGGTGAAGTGCCTCCAGACAGACTTCTGCCACAAGCCTGGCAGCCGAAACGTAACTTTAGGTTGCTGGGAGGAACAGACCTCTGCCACAGGCCTAGTACTTCAGTACTCAGATGAACACAACGGATTGAGCAAATCCTCCCAGTAAATGCAATGAAAGGTCACTGGTTGACAGCTGCCATGTACCTGTCAAGACCTTGGTGACTGGATCCCCGATGGTTCGTTCAAGTCTCCTGGACAACCTGCTTTCGGGTTCTCCCTGAGCCGATCCCCCATCGTTCAGTCCTCAGCTTAGGATCTTCTCAATAAAGTTGGGGACCCAGTAAGTCACTGGGGCCCCTCTCGACATCAGGATGGAACTCCACGCAGCATGCGATTCCAGCCAGGTGGGCCATGCCGGCGGGGTCCGTGGATGCGCGCACCCTGAAGGTGGATGCTGCACCTGGACCCCGCGAAGAGAACCAAGAATCATGGCGTTCGTCACAAATATACCCTCCCCCAGCATGCCTTGCGAGGTCCAACTCCCCTAATTGGCTGCTGGGAAAAAGTGGCTCTGCCAGAACCCCTCTAGCGCCACCTGCCGCCCAGGGATGGGATCGCATCCCTGGAGCGCAGACTGGCCTACAGACAAATGTCTGACACAGTGCAGTCCATACTATATTGCACTACATGCATTTCATCGTTACAATGTTGCAGGTTTACCAATGGAGTAACGGAGACAGAGGAAGTGCCTTTTCTTGCCAGCAGCAGAGTGATGGGTGTCATCCCAGCCTTCAGTAAAGTCACTGCAACTGAGCTTGTTTTTTTTTTTTTTTAATGAAGAGGTAGAATGTTTCTTAAAAAATATATATTGTCTATGTATATTATATTACTAGACGCCCTCTGTCGAAGTCGGAAGTGACGAAACGTGTCAAGGCGTGGCTACAATGGCGTATCTAGCAAGGGAATTGCGTTCCACCGCAGGCCAACCAGGTTGGATTAACAGACTGCTATTTAAGCACCTGCGCGGCCCCAGCGTCCCCAGTGTTTGGATGACAGCAGTGAATCATTTCCTTTTTGATTCCTATTTTGTTCATATGAAAGTGTTTTTATTGTACGTGCATTTTTAGCGGGATTGTATACTCTGGGGGGACACCTAATAAAATAGGATTACACTATTTAGTTCCTCTGTTTTCTATGTGCCTTGTTCTGAGATTAACCCCTGCAGTCCTTGGAGTGGAGATAGAAGTGTGTATAAGGAGAAGCTGTATTCAATGCTTTATCTTATCAGCTCTGTGGTGAGTTTGAACCCCAGAGGGGGAGTGTGACCCACGTTTGTGGTGAAGACTGTGGATTGGTGTTGGGTGCACTACCATCTTTCCTAGGATCACCTATCACCCTAGAACTTTTATCTCTCATCTTGGATACTTAAGAGATTTTTGGACTTTATCCAATTTATTATAGCGCTGTTTATCATTTGAACTCCAGTTCTATCATTTTGATACGTTGTTTATTATATTATATTACTGGTATGTATATTATGACATGTTAGGAATTCATTCATGCAGATTTGTAAAAGTAGACTTAAAAAGTCTACAAAAAAATAAAATGATTGGTTCCTCCTCCATACGTTACATATTTATGTAAACAAAAACCTGCGTTAAAAAAGAAAAGCATATTGCTGATTACATACCAACCTTCCCCTGGTAGTACATTCACATCCCTTCAATGTTGGCACATTTGTTATCACATAGCTATGCCCATCTCATAGGAGGTCACATCCATCCATCTGTCTGCCATACTGACCTTCCTGCACTCCCCATACAGGTCTCCCCCTCTCCGCTATCGAGAAACAGTTATGCTAATGAAGGCCAGACTCAATGAGATTCTGTACCTAGAACTTCCTGCCAACGTGTTAGAGGCTGGCTGGATAGAGATCCATTGTTCCCTGGAAAAGCCTATTTGAAAAGTGTCTTTCATGGAACAACTGCTGTAACTGCGGGCTCCTGTGAGCCTAAATCATCCATGTGAATAGGCTTTTACTGCCAGCTTCCTGCAATTTCATGCAGACAGAAAAAGAGAAAGGAAAAAAAGAAAAAACCCACTACAGGGCCACTGTAATTTTGTGTCTTTAAGGATGAATAGCGCTAACAAGGTGCAGATTTTGGACAGAAATGACAACTGGGTTCGCAAGAGGAGTGAAAGAGGCCATCTTATTTAAAGTGGAACAGCTGCCCCTAAACAGTGGTGGGGGCCCTTGGCACCATTTGTCTCCCACATATGTTTTACATCTCTACCCTGGTATTTTACAATTCACATCTTCAGCCATGTACAGTAGGTGACTGCGATATTGTGTCAATCTCGCTCCCTTTCTCGGCGAGATTGACCACCTGCGAGCCCCATCGCGGGAGCCAGCGCGGAGCTGGCTTGCCGCGATGGAGACAAAGCCGTCATAGAAGCGACGGGGATGCGACGTGGATTCCCGCCAATTCTACACGTGGGCCGCGTTTGTTATGAATCCTGAAGGGGAAGTCCCCGCCGGATTTTAAATAAAAATCAGGCATGGGTTCCCCCCTCAGGAGCATACCGGGCCCTTAGGTCTGTTATGGGTTGTAAGGAGACCCCCTACGCCGAAAAAACAGCGTGGGGGTCCCCCCACAATCCATACCAGACCCGTATCCAAAGCACGCCAGCCGGCCGGTCAGGAGGGGGTGGGGGCGAGCGAGCGCCCCACCCCCTTTTGAGCCGTACCAGGCAGCATGCCCTTAACATGGGGGGGGTCAGGTGCTCTGGGGCAGGGGGGCGCACTGCGGCCCCCCCCACCCCAGAGCACCCTGTCCCCATGTTGATGAGGACAGGGCCCCTTCCCTTGGCCGTCACACAGGGTATTGAAATATTTTATTAGTTGGCCGCCAGGGGGGGTGTGTGGTCGCTTTTATAAAAGCGCCCCCCTCCGGCGGGCTTCTTCCGCTCGCTCCCACTCCCCTCCTGACCGGCCAGCCGGGCGGCGTGCTTTGGATACGGGTCTGGTATGGATTGTGGGGGGGGGGGGGGTCTCCTTACAACCCATAACCGACCTAAGGGCCCGGTATGCTCCTGAGGGGGGAACCCATGCAGGATTTTTATTTAAAATCCGGCGGGGACTTCCCCTTCAGGATTCATAACAAACGCCGCCCACGTGTAGATATGGAGGGAATCCACGTCGGATCCCCGTCGCTTCTATGACGCGCTCGCTGGAATGTGCTTTTACTATTCCAGCGAGTGCGAGATGTTGGCACCCTGTCGCCGAGAATCTGCGCGATGCTGTCGTGCTAAAAACACATTCTCGGCGGCAGGCACTGTAAAACAAACAGATTACCACCTACTTCCTGACACCAAAGATGGGATTATGTAACTAGAACAGGGTGGTTCCAAAATGTTCACACCTCAAAATCCTGTTCATGGATTATCAACATCTGCCTGAGATTAAAAGTCTGCATTCACACCTGAGTGTTTTCAGCTCGTAAAACACACGGAAAAATGCCCAACAAGCAAAATGGCCCCTGTTCACATCTGAGCATTCTGTAGCCTGAAGCTCAAATAAGTACATGAGCTTCTTTTTGATTACAGGCATTTTTCAGCTTTTTACATTGGTGACCCTTTGACATGTGCAAAATCACAGCAAAAACATGACAAAAAACGTGGTAAAAATTACGGCAAAATCGCATAAAAAACATGCAACTTGAAAAGTCTGAAAATGAAATGCTGAGGTGTGAAGGCAGCCTTAGGTCTCTTTCACACTTGTGTGACTTGTCCTGTGACTTGGAACTGCAAAGTCGCATGACAAGTCGTACCCCATTCATATTTGTACCATTCTTAGTACCATTCATATCTGTGCAACTTCAAGTCGCACCGACTTCAAAGTAATCCCTGTACTACTTTGGTTCAACTTTGATGAGAGTTGAGGTCCATAGACCTCAAATGTACACAGGCATTGCCTTAAATCGTGGTAAAATCAGGTGACTTTGAAGTGCTGGTAGTGTAAAAGGGGGAGATCTGTGATGCTTGTGTGTGTGTGTGTATAAATGCCCTCATTAGTGATGAAGAAATCCAGAAGTCAAGTTGAATGTGACAAATTAACACTAGCTGGTGCTAACATGCATTTTTAAAGCTTCTTTAATACTAGTAAAATAGGGCTCCGTTAAAAAAGTTTGAAATTAAAGTTTATCTAAAACCAAAACTTTATTTTTTGGATGGAACGGGGAAGGAATAGAACCTATGTTAGGTTTTACTGCCATGGAAGCTCCATTGGAGGGATTCCTTAATTTCCTGTCTATGAAAAAAAGGTTGCCACCAGAGCAGGAAGTGACAGGTAATCTTTTGAACATAAACACAGAAGGTGCTTTTTTAAAGTGGTTGTCATTCTATGCATTAAGATAAAAAGCCTGCTGTGTACAGCAGCCCCCCTCAGCGCCCCTAATACTTACCTGGGCCCCATCTCAATCCAGAAATGTTGCAGAAGTGTCTCGGCTGCCCAGGACTCTCCATTCTCATTGGTTGAGATGGCAGCATGGCCCCATTGGCTACACCTGCTGTCAATCACACATAGTAAACCAATAATAAGAGAGAGGGTGCGTGGCCGAACCACGGCTCCGTGTCTAAATAGACACACAGAGCAGAGGCTCGGCTCAGGTGTCCCCATAGCAAGCTGCTTGCTATGGGGGCACTCAGCAGGTGGAAAGGGTCACAAGCACCAACGCGGGACCCAAAAAGCGGAGGATATGGGCTGCTCTGTGCAAAACCACTGCACAGAGCAGGTAAGTATGACGTTTGTTATTTTTAAAGAAAAAACAGAGACTTTAGTATAACTTTAAGTTAAGAAGGGAAATGCTATAACCCCAGGCCAGCTTTTTAATGTCAACCAGTGGATCTTAGATTGAAACCCCACACAATGAGTTAATAGTCCAGATAGAAATGTATTTTATATAAAACGAGCCAATGCAGTTTGGGGGCCAGAACTTGCCTGCTTCATCAGGACTAGTCAAAATCCTTTGTTTTATTTTTACAGGTAAATATAGTGTGTGGTTTTTACATTGGACATGTATAAATACATACAGTAAAGAATATGTAAAAAATACTGCAAGAGTTATTTTGTTAGAAAAAAACGAATCAAAACATTGCAGGACTCAGTAGAAGAGTAGAATTACAATTTTTCTGACACTTATTAGAGCTGAATAAGTCCAGACGTCAAGTTGAATGTGAAGATTCACTACTAGCTGGAGCTAACATGCATTTTTAAAGGTTAATAGGTAAATGTTCTACTTTTTAAAAGTACTGATGGTAGTTTTTTATGTATTTTTTGTTATATATTAATTGTAATTTAATACATGTCAACGGTAAAACCATACACTAAATTCCACAGAACGAGGGGATTACCCTACGCCAAAAGTATAAAAATATAACCTTTATTAGGACTTGTGAATAAAATGTATATATGACTGTGTGTATTCATTCAATTTATGGTAAGTTTTGAGATTTGTTGAGATATGAGAGGATATACACAGTAGTCAAAATTGATTGGAGCAAAAACAGGGTAAAAAAAGAAAGAGCCCCTCCACGCCAGATAATCACACAAAGAGGAAGATGATATCAACTTTAAACAGTTGCAACCAAAGCCCAATGACTATCTGCAACTATGGCACTGAGATAAAACAATCCCTTCAAAGAAATAAAATAAAGGAAATTGTATACAATCATGGTTGACAGATAAGCATCAATCCTGGTCGACTTCCTTCATAAAATCTGTAATTGGAGTAATCTGGCTATTGATGGTATGTACAAATAAATTCCTATATTTCCTTCATCTGCTGCTGTAATGAAAACCCTACCTCATCTCTCAAATAAATTAAAACTCCCCCTACAAGAAACCAAAAAAAAGTGCTCCCAAAATAAGTATACCCTACATGTTTCGCTCAATAAATAGGCTTCGTCAGGGGTGCAAAATCAAATATGAAACACTAAAAGAAAATGAAAAAAAAAAAAATGAAAGAAAATGGGGTGTCCAAACTATCCCCACATCAAAATTCCTTCTATTTATATTTTTCTAAAGATAGCCACCACACCAGCGACAAGGCAACGTCATTACGTATGCTGCGCGGTGATGTCACAATGTTCCTGACGTCATGACGTCTGCACATTCACCACTAGTGTCATCACCATCTTGTGGAGAAGAGCCAGAAGGCAATCTCTCTAAATGAATGTATCAATTAAAGTTGATAGCATCTACCTCCTTGTGTTATTATCTGGCAGGAGAGGATCTGATAGAAATCTCCCTTTAGTTTGTCGCATTTTATTTTTTTGCTCTAATAAACAATATTTACTACGGTTACATAGTTACATAGTTAGTGAGGTTGAAAAAAAGACACAAGTCCAACCTATGTGTGTGCTTTTATGTCAGTATTACATTTTATATTCCCTTATGTTAATGTTGTTTAGGTTTAGGTTAGGTTAATATTTAGGTAATCGTTTTTCGCAATTATCAATGCTCCCTGCTGAAACCACTGCTCGTGGAAGAGAATTCCACATTCTTACCGCTCTTACAGTAAAAAAAACCTCTACGCAGTTTAGGGTTAAACCTCTTCTCTTCTAATTTTAGTAAATGGCCGTGCCAAATTTTATCCCTATTGTTGGGACACCAGTACAGTAATTCCCTCTCAAGCCTCTCTTCTCCAAAGAAAATAAGATCGAGAATAGGTTTGATGCTTGTAACCTTTCCTAATAACGAATGTCCTCCAGTCCCTTTATTAGCTTTGTTGCCCTGCTCTTTACTCTCTCCAGTTCCAGCACATCCTTCCTGAGGACTGGTGCCCAGAACAAGATGGCATACTCCAGGTGCGGCTGGACCAGAGTCTTGTACAATTGTTTGATCTCTGGAGTTAATCCCCTTTTTAGTGCATGCCAATATCCGGTTGGCTTTGCTTGCAGCAGCCTTTTTATATTCTCTCAACAGAACTCAAAACCTCCCCAAAGTTCAAAATTCCTAATAAAAGTTTTTATTTTTTATAGTATTGGCTTAGGTGGCACACCCTCATTCTGTTGAATCAATTAAATTGACAGATTAGGTATATTTTTTTAATAATCAAGGCATAGGTTAGTAGATGTATAAAACCCACACATTATATTGATCTGTATATCCTATTTGTGGTTTGTAATCCTGATGGAGGAGGCATTGGTTCTTTTGTGGAGGTTTCTATCAGATCCTACACTGTAATAAATGTCTCTGGACTAATCACTTTGTGGATTTTCTATTTCAAGTCAATTTTGTTTTCAAGATACCTGTGAAAATCCTTTGGTGTGGGGAAAACGCAAAGCCAGAATCCAGACAGCTTGTGTAAACCCTACTGCAACACCACTGGATAGTAATAACAATTGAATGATCGCAAGGTTTCAGCGCCACTTATCCATTCTTCCAAGTTTTTTATTGTTGTTTGTTTCTCTGTTGCAGATTTTCTCTTACTTCCTGCCTGCAGTGCCTGGTAAAAGATTGTCTCCAGAACAGAAAGCGAGGGGAAATCTCTCTAAAGGAGATTGCTGTACTGTGCAATCTTCAGGGCAGGCAGCCAAATGAAGAAGATATGTACCAGGAGAAAAGTTAAAACCATTCAGTAGCTAGGCTGCGTCTACTGAGTCAGCTTAAAACCCCTTTCACACTAAAGGCGTTTTTCATGCGCTTTAACGCTAAAAATAGTGCATGGAAAGCGCCTGAAAAAAGCCTCAGCTGCAATCCCAGTGTACTAAGGGGCTGTGCTGGCAGGGTGTCAAAAAAGTCCTGCAAGCAGCTTCTTTGCAGCGCTTTAGGAGTGGTGTATAAACCGCTCCTAAAGCGCCCCTGCCTATTGAAATCAATAGGCAGCGCTGCCAAACCGCAGGCAAAGCGCAGCCCCGGGTGCTTTCAGTGTGAAAGCACTCTAAGTGCAAAGTGTTTCTACTAGAGTGTGCCTTTAACACACAACTCATACCAGAAAAAATAAATAAAACAATAACCCTTTCACTTCCAGGCCCTGTGCTCCACTTTTTAAGTGGTTGTAAAGGCAGAAGGTTTTTTTATCTTAATGCATTCTATGAACAGTTCTGCTATAAGTTCATACAGACCTGGCAGCGAAAGGGTTAAGGGCTAAAATAACAAAAGTAGAGTTTCCCATTAGTACTTCTTTTCTGCCACTAGTCTGATGGCTCGGGTTATCATTGACCCATCCAGACTGGGACTGGACCATGAAAGGAGAAGCAGCACAGCGATGAACTCATCTATTACTCTGTTCTCTCCCCCTATCAGCATGCTTCTTGTCAGCATATAAACCTATTGGCTTCATGCACTTCTTCCTCTCACGCTCCAGCATTGCTTTACAGGGACTAAAAGAGGTTAGTACCAGGTCAAATTCAGGTACTTACACTACTTGCGTTTAAGTATCATGCAGTTTTCTATATTGTGGAACCAAAAGCAGGAAGGACATGACTTGAAAAAGCTGCAGACAACCTACAGTATATTTGCACACTTCGCACTTATCAGACATGTCAAAGAATAACCCCCCACTTGGGTAAATAAGTCCATCTTCTCCAAAAATAACAAACCCGTCACAGATTGATCAGCTCTGATTGACAAGGGATGTCTAATTTTATTCTGACCCCTGCTGAATTTAAGGCCAATAAATCAATTACATTATGTTCTGCGGCTCATCTTCTATTTCTGCAATTAGGAATGCAGATCCCCTCATTACAGCCAAATATTTTCAATTTTCACACTTGTTGCTCATTTGTTTTCCATGGGGAGCATTTCCCTCATAGCGGTCTTGTCCAGTCCATAGGTATGAACATTCTGTACATGGTGTCCTTACATATAGACAGGCTTTTTATAAGATTCGCACAACTCCAAGGTGACTGCTAATGTTCTATATGAAGTTTTTGACAGAATGCACTTTATATAAAAAAAAAAAGAAAGCTTTTTAAACATACACATACATAGTCAACATTTTAATCCTATTCAAACACTGATTTATAATGCTTACTGAATTTTACATAGATACAATGTTGTATTTACTTCAAGGTTGGCTTCACAACTATGAACCATGGCGTGTTGTGAAGCCCACTATTTTAAAGTGATTTCTTGGTTCTGCACACCTGCTGTGCCCACTATGAAGGGTTCCCTCCATCCCTGCTCTGAGTTCCCAGCTCTGCTATGCCCATTATGAGAGGTTCCCACCATTTCTATGCTGATTTGTTGGGTCTGCACAGCTGAGGTGCCCATTATGAGAGGTTTCCACAAATTTATGCCGAGTTGTTGGGTCTGCACAGCTGCGGTGCCCATTATGAGAGGTTCCCACCATTTCTATGCTGAGTTGTTGGGTCTGCACAGCTGCGGTGCCCATTATGAGAGGTTCCCACTATTACTTTGCTGAGTTGTTGGGTCTGAACAGTTGCTGTGCCCATTATGAGAGGTTCCCACCATTTCTATGCTGAGTTGTTGGGTCTGCACAGCTGCGGTGCCCATTATGAGAGGTTCCCACTATTCCTTTGCCGAGTTGTTGGGTCTGCACAGCTGCTGTGCCCATTATGAGAGATTCCCACCATTTCTATGCTGAGTTGTTGGGTCTGCACAGCTGCTGTGCCCATTATGAGAGGTTCCCACCATTTCTATGCTGAGTTGTTGGGTCTGCACAGCTGCTGTGCCCATTATGAGAGGTTCCCACTATTTTTATGCTGAATTGTTGGGTCTGCACCGCTACTGTGCCCATTATGAGAGGTTCCCACAATTTTTATGCCGAGTTGTTGGGTCTGCACAGCTGCTGTGCCCATTATGAGAGGCTCCCACTATTTTTATGCTGAGTTGTTGGGTCTGCACCGCTGCTGTGCCCATTATGAGAGGTTCCCACCATTTCTATGCTGAGTTGTTGGGTCTGCACAGCTGCTGTGCCCATTATGAGAGGTTCCCACCATTTCTATGCTGAGTTGTTGGGTCTGCACAGCTGCTGTGCCCATTATGAGAGGTTCCCACTATTTTTATGCTGAATTGTTGGGTCTGCACCGCTACTGTGCCCATTATGAGAGGTTCCCACAATTTTTATGCAGAGTTGTTGGGTCTGCACAGCTGCTGTGCCCATTATGAGAGGCTCCCACTATTTTTATGCTGAGTTGTTGGGTCTGCACCGCTGCTGTGCCCATTATGAGAGGTTTCCACCATTTCTATGCTGAGTTGTTGGGTCTGCACAGCTGCTGTGCCCATTATGAGAGGTTCCCACCATTTCTATGCCGAGTTGTTGGGTCTGCACAGCTGCTGTGCCCATTATGAGAGGTTCCCACTATTCCTATGCCGAGTTGTTGGGTCTGCACAGCTGCGGTGCCCATTATGAGAGGTTCCCACTATTCCTTTGCTGAGTTGTTGGGTCTGCACAGTTGCTGTGCCCATTATGAGAGGTTCCCACCATTTCTATGCTGAGTTGTTGGGTCTGCACAGCTGCGGTGCCCATTATGAGAGGTTCCCACTATTCCTTTGCTGAGTTGTTGGGTCTGAACAGTTGCTGTGCCCATTATGAGAGGTTCCCACCATTTCTATGCTGAGTTGTTGGGTCTGCACAGCTGCGGTGCCCATTATGAGAGGTTCCCACTATTCCTTTGCCGAGTTGTTGGGTCTGCACAGCTGCTGTGCCCATTATGAGAGATTCCCACCATTTCTATGCTGAGTTGTTGGGTCTGCACAGCTGCTGTGCCCATTATGAGAGGTTCCCACCATTTCTATGCTGAGTTGTTGGGTCTGCACAGCTGCTGTGCCCATTATGAGAGGTTCCCACTATTTTTATGCTGAATTGTTGGGTCTGCACAGCTACTGTGCCCATTATGAGAGGTTCCCACAATTTTTATGCCGAGTTGTTGGGTCTGCACCGCTGCTGTGCCCATTATGAGAGGTTCCCACCATTTCTATGCTGAGTTGTTGGGTCTGCACAGCTGCTGTGCCCATTATGAGAGGTTCCCACCATTTCTATGCCGAGTTATTGGGTCTGCACAGCTGCTGTGCCCATTATGAGAGGTTCCCACTATTCCTATGCCGAGTTGTTGGGTCTGCACAGCTGCTGTGTCCATTATGAGAGGTTCCCACCATTTCTATGCTGAGTTGTTGGGTCTGCACAGCTGCTGTGCCCATTATGAGAGGTTCCCACTATTTCTATGCTGAGTTGTTTGGTCTGCACCCGGCTGTGCCCAATATGAGAGGTTCCCACCATTTCTGCGCTGAATTGTTGGGTCTGCACAGCTGCTGTGCCCATTATGAGAGGTTCACAGACCTGCTGTGCCCATTATTAGGGGTTCCCATCATCACCACTCTGATTTCGTTGGTCTATACACCATCCCTACCCATTATGAGGGGCTCCCGCCATCCCTGCTGGATTAATTTTTTTTGTATTATAGAGAATGTAGCAGCAGGAGCCGGAACACACAAAACTCTGATTTGGACCAGAACAGAGTTATGGCAGAGAGACTTCATTGTTAAAAGTAGAATTCCAGACTAACACTAGCTAGTCTTAGTCCCCGTCCACTCCTCCTACCTATGTTGCCTACCCTGTGTAAAAAAAGATGTGTATAATTACCGATTCGCAGCTCTGCTCCCCGTGTCAGCAGTGGCTGTTGAAAGGGACAGGAGGGAGCATGGACATAGGCTGGGATATGGGAGCCTATGAGTGGTATTACAATTCTTGTCATTGCTAGCAGTAGCCATGGTTGAAGAATCCCTCCAATCCCCTGCAGCCACCTGACTAACACAGGAGATCAGGTGACCGGACCGAAACAGACTAGACCACAAGGTAAGTATTAACTTTTTTATGCAGGTTAGGCAGCAGGAGGGGGAGGAAACATTTGTAAGACTAGTTAGTGTTAGGCAGGAGGCCATGGGTTTACTCAGGTTATAGCTGTTGTACTGAGACTTTAAAGTGGAGGTTCACCTAAAAAAAAAAAAAAAATATCATTGCATTTAGGCTATTTAGTAGAATGAGAATCGGCTTTTGTTTTTTAAAAATGCTAACGGGACATACCTTTTTCTATATAGACGATCAACGTGGTTTCCGGGTATGGTCGTCGGGGTTGGGCGTTCCTAATTGATTGACAGGCATCCCGACCGACGCATATAGCGCGTCACGAGTAGCTGAAAGAAGCCAAACGTCGGTGCGCAGGCACCGTATAGAGCCGCACCAACGCTCGGCTTCTTTCGGCTACTCGTGACGCGCTGTATGCGTCGGGCAATCAATTAGGATAACATTTTTTTTTTTAGGTGAACCACCACTTTAATAGTCAGTATTTCGTAGACAGACCTAGGTCTGTAGCTGTATTTTTGATGCATGCTGCCGAAGTCTCTAGAGTATACAGTATTTTGTGTATGCACCAAAGCTGTGTTCCTGCATGAAGTCCTCATAAATGTGTTCTCGTTTACAGTGTCTCCACTTGCCCTGGCCCTGGATAACCAGCCAAGACAGAGATCCTGCAATGAGCTGTTATAAGCAATCTTTACAGAAAGACAGGAGAATGGTGTCAGAATATAATAACAGAATGCTTGGGAGAATCCAACAATCAGTGATGTCTTCCTGGGCTGTGTTTAAAGGATAAAAGGTGTAGCATATCTACACTTCCCGCACTATGAGCATCATCGTCACGCTTAACAATAGGGACAATTCCTAAAATAGACAGCAAAATCTGGCATCTCATTTTATTCAATTTTGCAGTCATTCTTTTGCTGCCGTTTCCTTTTTGTTCTAAAAGTGTGAAGAACAGAGAAAATGGGAAAAAATTTGGCACCTAGATAAAAGCTCTGCGCCTTGATAAAAGCTTTGTCTTCAGTACTCAACTGAAAACTATGAATTATGCTTTTCAACGGTGATGTAAAAAAGTAAAAATTTTGCAAAGTGAAAACTGAAGGGAACTTTGCAGTGCTTTTTGACCCGTCTAATATCATATATTAACATGCATTGTTGTAGGGCATCCCATTCAAATTTTCCAGTCTATTATACAACCCAGGAAATCGCTCCATATTCAAGACCAAGAACAGAAATGTCATCTATTGCAGTATGCAGTGTGTTTCTGAAATAAAATAAATGTACCTGTTATCAACCCTCTGCATAATGTACACAGTGCTGCTTATGCGCAGCTCCAATTACATTTCCGGCAGGGTACCATTGTTCGCACATGTGCGGGAGTGACGTCACCACACCGGCCAATCAAGAAGGCCACGAGCGGGCATCCAGGAGATGATGGTGAGAACATGCCATCAAAGAAACTTGTGAGCATCCAACTGTTGGAACATAAATATGTATTCTTGTCTTTGATTCTACTTTAGTTAACTTTTTTAAGCTTCTTTATTTTTACTTGATGACTAGTGTTGCTCACGAATATTCGCATTGCGAATATTCGCTACGAATATTGCATATTCGAGTATTCGCGAATAACGCGAATATCGCGGCGAATATTCGCTATTTCGAATATTCGAATGTTTTAAATTTTTTTTTAGAACAGATCACATCCTAGAGATCCCCATCGACGTCTAAAAGCATTGCTGGTATGATTAGAGACCTTGGGCCGAGTAGCTGCAGCGCTCATTTTATATTGCCGAAAAATCGCAATGCGATTATTCGGTAATAGCGATATCGCGCGATTATTTTATATTGTAATATATCACGAATATTCTGAGCCAATCAGAGTGCTCCATTCCGCATTTCTCGAAATTTCGCAATTATTTTATATTGTAATATATCACGAATATTCTGAGCCAATCAGAGTGCTCCTTCCGCATTTGCCGAATATTCGCAATTTTTGTGTATTGTAATATATCACGAATATTCTGAGCCAATCAGAGTGCTCCTTCCGCATTTCTCGAATATTCGCAATTATTGTGTATTGTAATATATCACGAATATTCTGAGCCAATCAGAGTGCTCCTTCCGCATTTCTCGAATATTCGCAATTATTGTGTATTGTAATATATCACGAATATTCTGAGCCAATCAGAGTGCTCCTTCCGCATTTCTCGAATATTCGCAATTATTTTGTATTGTAATATATCACGAATATTCTGAGCCAATCAGAGTGCTCCATTCCGCATTTCTCGAATATTCGCAATTATTTTATATTGTAATATATCACGAATATTCTGAGCCAATCAGAGTGCTCCATTCCGCATTTCTTGAATATTCGCATTCGCAATTCGCAATTCGCAAAAATTCGCGAAAATTCGCAATCATTTAATTTCCAAAAAATATCACGAATATTCGTATTTAGCGAATATATGTCGAATATTCGACTATATATTCGAGATATATCGCGAATTCGAATATGGCATATTCTGCTCAACACTATTGATGACACACTTCCTGCCCCAGGGTGACAACATTCACTCAATGTACTACTGCATCTACCAAGGAGTAGCATTGTCATTGCCTATAAAGGACTACACAACACAGTTTTGTAGTTCACAGAAGATAGCTGAGAAGACCAATAACATTGTTCATAATTTCAGCTCAAGCACTGGAGATTACAAGGACAATATAATTTTAAAAGCATTATCAGGTATCTTTCTGTAAATGCGGAAAATTAATTTGACCCTCCCCCAAAAATTAAACAAATGGAGTCACCACATCTAAGGACTGATAAGTTGCAGTATATACATTTTTGGCTTTAGGTTTAGATGTCTCTTAATTAGGCATGTGCAAAAGTGAAAAATTCGTTTTGTTTCGTTTCGTTTCAATTCGTCATTTAATAAATTTCGTTAAGTTAGGTTCGTTACATGTGTTGAATTCGTTTTCGGAATTCATTCGTTTTCGACCGAATTTCGAAAAATACGGTCGAAATCGAAAATATTTCGACCGTTTTTCGAATTCGTTCGTTTTCGACCGAATTTCGAAAAAAAAAAACGGTCGAAATCGAAAATATTTCAACCAGATTAGAAAACAAATAGTCTCTTTTCGAATTTTTTTTTTTCGAATAAAATTCGAAAATATTTTTTTTTTTTTTTTGAATTCCGATCGAATTTAGTCCGCGGGTATTCGATTCGGAATTCGAAAAAAAAAATTGATTTCGACCATTTTATTTTTTTTCGAAATTCGGTCGAAAATGAACGAATTCCGAAAACGGTCGAAATTTTTCGCTAATATAGCAATTCGGGAATTCGTATGCATCCGAATGTCCGAATAATGGAAAATTCGTCCGAATTTCGATTCGGAACGAAACGAAATGCACATGCCTACTCTTAATCTCCTCTTGAACAGCTGCCACTAGAATAGGTGTCCCCTTACCTCCTGTACCAGTGAGAACTCCTACCTTTATGTTTTACCTTTAAGTTGCAGTGTGGTGCCATCTATTCTAAATGGCACCTTAAAGCACCTCCAATGCATTGTAATAGACCTGAATTTTTGCTCACCAACGTGAAAATATGTGCGTGTTGTGGTCCTCTGGAAAACAAAAGTGCAAGTCCATTAAAAGGCGGTTGTGGTAATTGTGCTGGGACTAAAAAAATGTGTTTGTGCAGTCAAGCAAAGGAAACATTAAAACAAGGCAGCAAACATACAGCAAGGCCAATGGGTACCCAAAATTAACTCAAACTGTAGCAATATAGAAAAAAAGTACCAGACTAATTAGGATTAAAAAGTCCAAGATACTTTAATGCCCCGTACACACGTTCGTCTGATGAAAACGAACCGATGGATTTTTTCATCAGTGAGGCCCCGTACACACGACCGAGTTTCTCGGCAGAATCCAGCGAGAACCTCGATGGGAGACATATTCTGCCGAGAAAACCGGTCGTGTGTACACTTTTTGCCGAGCATCCCGTCGGGAAGCTCGTCGAGCCAAAAAGAGAGCATGCTCTCTATTTCCTCGTTGTTCTATGGGGAAATTTGGCTCGACAAGCTTTTCGACAGCTGAACGGAAAACTCAACGGGCGGAACGATGAGTTTAGCCCGACGAGTTTCTCGGTCTTGTGTACGCGGCCATATCCGATGAAGCTGACTTTCATCAGTCTTGCCTACACACCATCGGTAAACGTAAAACACAATGACGTGTATAGAAAAATAAAGTTCAGTGCTTCCGAGCATGCGTCGACTTGATTCTGAGCATGCGTGGATTTTTGACCAATGGATTTCCCCACAGACAATCGTTTTTTTTATTGTTTTTTTAACCATACAACATTTTTAAAACCGGTTCGTTTTTTTTTCACCGATTGGAAAAAAACTGATGGGGCCCACACACGATCGGTTCGTCTGATGAAAACGGTCCATCGGTCTGTTTTCATCAGACGAATACCGATCGTGTGTACAGGGCATAAGAGGTTCGTAAATGTGTCATTTAAAACTACCAACTTGTTTCGGGTGCAAGACCCTCCTTTTCAGGGCTACAAGTAGACTAAAAAATTCTACCTAAAATTTGCATATGTATATAAGCATATGCCACATATACATAATAGAAACATGTTTATAATGCCTTATAATGATGTGTGTAATTGATCGCATATGCATGCACATTTAGATGTAAGTTTTTCAGTCTTAAGTTTTCAGACTGCGTTGGCTGTTATATTACCAGCATATGACGCACTACAAGTATCTTGGATTCTTTTATGCCTTTTGGTCTGGTGCCCTTTTCTATATTAGTAATGTTTCATGCTGTGGTGTGCCGATTCAAAAATGCATGTCAATGCCCCTGCAAAGGTCCGATTCCCAAAATGTTGGCTTTCCCATCATTCTGTCTGGAAAAATCTCCCAGAGGCAACACAGGCAGCAATAAGAAGCCAAACTGGATTCACCTCACCACTCTTTTTAAAACTATAAAAAAAAAAAAAATACACATAAACCTTCTCAACGACCCCCGTACAAACAGGTTGCTTTCAGTATCACTCTCATGTGTTCTACGGTGAACGGTAAAATTTGGGCTCTGTATATGAGTCGGTTGTGTGGCCGGTTGGAACATGGTATACGTATACTGTAACCATAGACAATGCAAATTCCTCATATTCTCTGCTGAGCACATTCTCTTATAGTGTGGACCTCACCACTAACTTGGTCATCAGACATCATTCCCTGGCTGTGGCTCAGAAATTGGCTCACCCAGCAGGAGCCAACAAGGTATTGCTTGCTACAGTTCAGCCAAGACAAAATTAACATAGCGCTGGAAACTGAGGCCTGGAACATGATATATAATGTTAAGAGTACAAAACCTGCAATTTATGACGTGCTAGAGACAGCGATCGTATTTATAGATATTATCTATGAGACTGTGGCCACGTCTGGTTATAATACAACACTGCTTGTGGAATTCAGAGCTCAAAGGACACGTTAGCCATTGTCTGGACTGATCCACCCTAAGGCTCAATGCACACTGGTTTAAAAATCGCTTCTACAGGAGGTTTGGGTTTTGCCTGTAGAAGCAGCTCAATATTCTCCTATGTGTCCATGCACATAAGGATGATTACAGGCATATGTTGAGCTTAGTGTTTTGAGGCAGGAAAAAAAAAACTTCTGGTTTGCGTTTCTGATTCGAGCATACTGGCAGAAAAAATGCTAAACTCTCCTACATGTAAAATTGTCTGAACCTTGTTAGCTAGGTCCCGGACAGTTGGGGGTCTTCTGTTAACAGGCATGCGGGAAGGCTAAAGGATAATGCCTGCTAATTCTTTACTGTATTACAGTTTGTTTTTCATTCATAACAGAAATAAGGACAATAACAATGCACCCAAAAGTGTAGATGTATTCTTATTTATACATGCAGAGTACAGAGCTATGCAGGCGTGGGGACTGTTTAATAAAAATGGCCTAAGTGGGCAAATAATTGAAACCTGGCCATGATTTGAGGCAGGCAGACATCAGAAATAAGAGTTTGCAGACGAAAAACCCAGGGGAAACCTTCCATCCAGTCATTCTCCTATCTCATTTCACGGTGTGAAGCACACTTCACAGACCGCACTAACCATCACTAATCCACCATGAATATTGCCTTTAGATATGAGGACGCAGGAGTTTACTATCTCGCTATATCCCGACTGAAGCTAACAAACACCTCCAGGTAACAGGCAAGACTAATAAACTATTTATCTCCATATTAATAAAGGAAGGAGCAGCACTTTTAAGACCGCAAGTGGGTGGAGGGCAAAAAATAACATTTGGAAACCTATACTGTCTATACAGAGGTCAAGGCTGAAAGAAGATGAGCTAGGTTTTATTAAGTGCTAAGCTAGTAGCTTCAATAGAAGGGTGTTACAAATATAAAATGGCATCTAAATCTTTCAAAACTGGGGAAAAATACATTGCTGTAAAGTTAGGTAGCAATGGTTTGATTCAGATGTGCAATTAAAGTGTATCTAAACTCTAAAACAAAAAAATATTTATTTATTAATTTTCTTCAGGTACTTGTATAGTGCTGTCAAATTACTCAATGTTTTACATACATATTATACATTCACATCAGTCCCTGCCCTCAAGGAGCTTACAATCCAAGGTCCCTAAACTCACATTCATAAATGCATGCATTAAGACCAATTTAGACAGCAGCCAAATAACCTACCAGCACAGAGGTGTATCGTGTAATTAGTGGCCCTGTGTGCAAGATCAAAAGAGGGCTCTAGGCATCCATAAACCAAAATAGGGGCACATGGTTTCAATTGCGCAAAATATTGGATGTGGCTTAGTGTGTGGTTAAATAGAGTCTGAGATGACCTAAATAGTGCAAAATGCGGTAATGTTAAATAGGGAATGTATGCAAAAAATAAAAATCTGTAGAGGTGATCAAATACCACCAAAAGTCTTCAATAAAAGAACATTCTGTTCATATTTAAATACCACCAAAAGAAAGCTCTATTTGTGGGGAAAAAAGGACATACATTTTGTTTGGGTACAGCGTCACACGATCGTTCAATTGTCAGTAATAAAATAACGCCATAATAAGTGCCGTATCGCAAAAAATGGTCGGGTCTTGAAGGAGGTTAAACCTTCTGGAGCTGAAGTGGTTAATCAACAATAACACTGATTTTACCTGTAGCATTGTGCCAAGAACCAAGATTAACTGACCTACGTGTTGATGGTTGCGCTAACATTTTTATCACCAAGATGCAGCAAACCAAGAAATGCATCTACTTTAATGATATACGACTTTGTTTTTGCCTCTTTATTAAATAGGCCCTGATAGTACACTTTGTCTGCCTAGACTGCACAGAACCTCCATTTGGGCTCTACACTCATCAGCTAAATTCCTTGACATCCTACATTGTGAATGTTGATTTATGGTATTTCACCGTCTCCTTTGTTTATAGCAAAACTGAGCAACAAGTCAGTCCTTGCATGGTGGAAAGTGATAGAGATACACGCGGCATCGCAATATTTTATTGGCCGTCTATGTGAGGCGGCGCATCAAAGCGCTGGGCTGCCAGTCCCATGTATCACATGTGGGGGGAGTATTTATGGCTGCTGACACGTTCGGGATGAAGGTTTGTCTAAGTGAGGCCTTTCCTGATTTACTGGGGAAATAAGCTGAGTAATAAAAGCAAGGTAATGATATTTTTCCCTGTACAGGAGTAGGAAGCTTTCCAGCGATCGTATATACATGAAATTATAATTTACATGTATAATGATGAGTTTGGTAGTTGAGGAGAGGGAGACTATCCATCTCCCCCTTCCTTCATACCGGCTTCAAATGTGCTATAAAGAAAAAAAAAAGTATATAACCTTTTTTTCCGGAGTATTATTGCAATGTAAAAAATGTGCTTTCTGAAGGTCTTGGGAGGCCCATCACTTTCCCGCCGCAATCTGGCTGATTAACTGTGCCCGGCGCACTATCTTTCAACGCGGGGAGTCTTTCGCCGTTGGCGGGGACAGATTGAGCTTGGAAACAGCCACAAGGCAGCTTAGCTTAATGGGACTGAAAACATTTCTCGCCTAATGTATGAAAAATGCTACGGGCCTTCTTTAAAGTTGGGTGTTTTGCATTTTTATGTCAATTTGACACAGAATCTCATTTCGCCACCGTGTGTCTTTAATACAGGATTTATTTCCTGCCCAGACAAAACCACAACGCAAGAGCACATTAAGAAGGAGGAATTTTGTACATGGTGGAACCTGGTAATAGATCTTGCTGGAAAAACAGGATTTTCTAGGAAGGGGGATTGTAGCTTGTGTGCCCATCTATATGGTAAAGGTAAAATGTATCTAAAGGCAAAACTTTATGTTCTTGTTATGGAGATTCACTCTCTGTCTTGGTGACCACAGCCACTGGGACTGCAAGGGATTAAAAATCCCAAAACTTGAGTTCTCACCTGACAGGGTTAGAGAGTTTGAGCTTTAAGCCCCATACACACTATCAGTGTTCCTGCAGGTTTTTCTCTTCAGGTTTACCAAAACCATGTATTGTAAGGTCCTGCCTGATTGCATACAAATTGAAACCCATAAGTTTTGACCTCATACCAGTATTAGATGGTTTTGATAAACCTGAAGAGAAAAACCTGCAGGAAAACTGATAGTGTGTATGGGGCTTTAGATTTACTTTAAGGGAAAAGTTGCTGTAGGACTGCTTTACCTTCAAATGCAGTGCCTTGAAAAATCGATAGTTGCCAACAGGCCCGAATTTGCCAGCACAGTCCTAAAAATCCGACCCATGTCCCGCTTTCTTATTGTGTCGGCAAGAATTGCGAAAAATTTGCCTCTGTCCGGGCCACTCTGTCTTCCCCCCCTCCTCCTCCAAGAAGTGCTGCAGATTAGTTAATGGTGAGAGAGAGCATGGCCAGTCTAGATGATCAGCTCATTAGCATTTTGCACTGCAGAATGACACACACACTACAAGCTGCCGCCAGCTGTGGGTCAGGACTCAGGGAGACTGACAGCGGCCCGCTGTGCTGTGTATGTCCAGACCTATTTTCAGGCAAGGACAGAGTGGGTGGGGCCATGAGCTCTTGTCTTGACTATTGTAACTCCCTCGTCATTGGCCTACCTCTCTGCAAGCTATCCCCTCTTCAGTCTATCATGAATGCCACTGCCAGGCTCATCCACCTTACCAACCAATCAGTGTCTGCCACTCCTCTACCAATCCCTCCACTGGCTTCCCATTGCCCTAACAAACACAATTCAAAACACTAACAATAACATAGAAAACCATTCACAATTTATCCCCGAGCTACATCACCAATTTGAACTCCAAATATCACCCAACCCG
Organism: Rana kukunoris; assembly: GCA_029574335.1. Classification (NCBI taxonomy): domain Eukaryota; kingdom Metazoa; phylum Chordata; class Amphibia; order Anura; family Ranidae; genus Rana; species Rana kukunoris. The sequence goes on from CM056058.1 coordinate 129,691,736, forward strand.
TCCTCTACGCTCCTCCAAAGAGCTTCTGCTCTCTAGCTTCCTTGTCTCCTCCTCCCATGCTCATCTCCAGAACCTCTCCCATACTCTGGAACTCGCTACCCCACTCTGGCCATCTCCTACTCTGTCCACTTTTAGGCGATCCTTGGAAACATCTCTTCAGGGTGGCCTATCCTGCCTCCAGCTAACAACCAAATCTTCTAATCCCCTCATTAGTTCATCCCTCACAGTCCCTACCTTTTTTTCACCAGCCCCTCCCTCTTAGATTGTAAGCTTGCAGGAACAGGGCACCTCTAATGCACTTGTTTTGAAATGTACTGTTGGTGTTGTGTCCTACATTGTAAAGTGCTGCGAAAACTGTCGCTATATTAATCCTGTATAATAATAATAATAAATATATGTGTTTCTTTTTTATACTGGGGATCTCAGGAAGGAGGCGAGTCCACTGGGTTTCAGAAAGCTGCAAGTGAAAGCTTGTTTTCAATTTTTCTCCCAGAAAATATGCAGAAGACTGTAAAAGGGTCATGTTTCCTGCTGTAGGAAATATAATGCAGTTCATAGAGTGGTGTTGTCAATGTTACCTTACTGGTATTTATGGGTTCAGCCTCTTGATAAAGGTTTTACTGCAATTGAACAAGGTTTTCTTTATTTTTATAAAGGACAAAGTGGCCTTGATACCAACAAAGAGACAAAAAATAAGTACATTTTTTAAAATGCCCCATGCTTGTGAAAGGTCTCTGTATGATAAAGTGTTTTATCATAAACACTTTTTTTTTTCTAAAAATGTAAATAAAATTTGGCATGTTACTATGTGTCCTGAATATATCAAGGAGTAGTAAGTAAGTATTATATCACCGAGTAGTATGGATGAGTATAATACGATATGGGTGAGTAGCAGAAGGCTGAATACTATAAAAACATGTATGGAATTCAAGATCTCTTTTATGATTATTCTAGTGCTGGGTTGTGGGAATTTAGGAAATGACTGCAAAAGCATTTCAAAGAAAGCTTTCCTATAAAAGATGGTTTTATTGCTGTGTTTATGTTCTGCAAACATCACCCAAAAATAGTATGAAATAACTTGATTATACTACAGCTTGCAATTAATCATGTACTCCCATTGAAATCAATGAGCTAAAAAAAGATCATGAAAAGTGCTTACAATGGGACCGATTTGGAGGATGTGCTACTATCCTGTAATTGAACGCTTGGTCGTGCTTCTAAAATTGCATATGAACTTGCCTCCCATGTGTTTAGTCGCTCAACCAAAGGCGTGTGAACACAGGTCTTGCTCTGAAATGCTCACCTTTGCATATGTCTGTATAGAAATCACAGCAAAGGGATTTATTCAGCTAGCTTTGACTTTAAAGTGGTTGTAAAGGCTGAAGGTTTTTTCACCTCCTTGCATTGTATGCATGAAGGTATGCAACTCTGATCCTAAACTTTTCTGAGCCCCATCTCAATCCAGTACTGTGCACGAGAGCAGAAGCTCTCTCCACCCTCTACCTCCTCATTATAGGTGTGCGCACAGAGTGTGCTGGATGTGCCTGGGCACACCCTATTAACCGAGTGTGCATTAGCATTATCGCTTTGTGTACTGTAGCAGTGGGGAGATGGAAAAGATCTCCCTTTTACCAGCTCTGCCATAAAAGAAGAGCTTACGCACTTTTCGTTTACTGTGTGGGCCGGGAGAGCAATGTGCCTGGGCCATATACATACACACACACATGTGAGCTTTGGGGTGCACACCCTAATACAATAGGCTGTTCACACCTATGCTCCTCTTTGGCTCAGCACCAGCAGCTGGAGCCATTGGCTTCCACTGCTCTCAATCACAGCCAGTGATGAAGAAGCAGGGGGGAGGGTCTGAGCCACGCACTGTGTGCCTATGAACACACAGGAGCGAGCCCAAAAGTGCCCCCCTAGCAATTGGCTTTCTCAATAAGAAAATCAATGCAATGTGAAGTAGGGAAAATACAGCCCCAATACTGTCAATACGGCACCATAGAGGTATCTGAGAGTCTGCAGACCTGCTTTGACACACATCAAACGCAGGAAAACAATGTCTGTGTACACAAGCAGTAAAAAAACACCCATGTACCCTCAAACTTACTTTGAAACAAAGTCAATGGGGGTTATTTACTAAAAACACATACACTTTGCACTACAAGTGCAAAGTGCACTTGGAAGTGCAGTCACTGTAGATCCAAGGGGGACATGCAAGAAAAATAAAAAACTGCATTTTAGCTTGCACTTGATTGGATGATAAAATCACATTTCAGATCTACCCCTCAGATTTACGACTCCCCTTTTAAGTGCACTTTCACTGCAATTTCAAGTGCACTTTGCACTTGAAGTTTGCACTTGTAGTGCAAAGTGGATTTACCTTTCGTAAATAACCCGCAATATCTGAATAATGATCATGTATTGGATTCACGAACAACCAGGAAACAGACAGTAAAACTCCTCCTGCGTGAAGCAAGAGTTTCATACCAGCAGTTTTTGCTTCCTATTGTCATCTATTAAAGGAAGTTGTCAACTGCTGCTCTTTAGATAGATTTAAAGTGGTTGTAGACCTCAGACATGAAATATGAACAAATCATATCCTACTCTAGTTAGAAATTACACTCAGTGCTCTGGATTGAGACAATTACAGTCTGCTGCCTCGTTCCTCTGTTATCTACATGAGTCAATTCTGAAGGTTTTCCTGACACCAAAAGGTTAAAAAAAGGTGACGGAGTAGGGAGCTCCAGCTCACAGCCTTTGATTGACAGCTTATATTCTATTCCTGCTTAGCTCTACAGAGTGTAACTTCATCTCCCCACCCCCTGCATTCTGAAAGCTCGAACAAGTCGTATAAATTCTGAATTTTTAATGGATGTAGAGGAAAGGTGGCTGGGATAAACCGGAACAACTTATGTAGGAGGATTTTTTTTATTGCTGTGTATCATCTGAGGCCAGTCACGTTACTTGGTATATGTAGGGGTTTACAACCACTTTAGGCTGATCACTATGCAGTATCCCTAGCTTGTTTCTGAGTTTGTGGTACTTGAAGTGGTTGTAAACCCCACTTTTTGACTTTTACCTACAGGTAAGCCTATAATAAGGCTTACCTGTAGGTATAAAGAATATCTCCTAAACCTGTACGGTTTAGGAAATATTCCCCTCGCAATGGGCCGCTCTTGCTGGAATGAAATCTCCCGCACGCATGGATCGGCGATACCCAGAAGACACGCCGAGTCAAGATGACATCTTGCTCGGCGTGGACCAGGTAAGTTCTCTTCTCCTCGTTCCGAGGTAAGTATTTCATAATGAGCTAGTATGCGGTGCATATTAGCTCATTTGGCTTTGCAGGTGTAAAAAAAAAAAATTGTATATGCGGGTTTACAACCCGCTTTAAAGAAGGTCTCCGCCTGCCTGGCCATTGATGGATCTAATCCCAGTAGGAGAAGTGCAGAATAATATCCAGAATTCAGACATCCTGGCTCTGTCTCACACCTTATTGCAGCCCCGCCAGCCATTCACCTTTTACCCTCCTGCTAAATTAATCCTTAATGATTGACAGGCAGCGTCCTCAGCCATGCAGAAAACGCGCATCAGTCACAATCAGCGCCTCTCGCTCCGCACTCCACTCCATGACAGCTCTCTATGGAGAACATGTCATAGCTAATGAGACATTTATAGGCACTAAAGGAACCCCTCTCCGCTTTTACTCTCCAAATAGTTAAGCGGCGCAATTAAAAGCGCGTAAAAATTCATTTACGAAATTATGTCAAGCGATGAATACTAAATATAGACAGCAAACCTCACAAACAAGTGATACAAAACACCTACAGAGCCAGTAAACCAGAAGTAATAATATATAAAGGAGCAATGGAAAATATTCATGGATACAAAATTAGAAGTTCTGACATTAGTGAGATAATTCAATCAGTAAGATCTACACAGTGCAGCAGATGATAGCAAATAATCCAAAATAGTTTCCTATGCTGTAAATAGGCGAATCCAGTGGCATAGCATGTGTGTATGTGTGTGTGTGTGGGGGGGGGGGGGGGTTCAGCCGGTGCGGTTGCTTGGGCGCAACATTTAGAAGGGCGCAGGATGACAGAGAGCGGGTTCAGACAGTGTGAGTCATCCAGCGTGAGCCCGCTTACTTAATCCAGTGTGAGCCATACGGGATGACAGAGAGCAGGCTCACACTGAATTGAGAGAGCGGGCTCACTATAGGCCTGCACAGGGGGTATGTCTGGGCACACTCTAATCCAGAGACAGCGCTAGGGGGTGCTTGGGTTCACCATCATCGTTGCGGGTCTGCGACCATCCGTGTCATGGGGCTGGCAAGGTCTGCCTTTGAGTTTCTCCTACGGCTGCAATGTCCCTCTAGTGCCCCGAACACAGCATCCTGAGATTTGCAGCTGGAGGGGACTCTCTGTCAGCGGTGCAGTATCTCCCTGTGCAGCGGGCTAAGGAGGAAGTGGTGGGCAGAGCAGAGGTTTGGCCGAACTCTCCCTTAATTTGTATAGATTTCCTCTGACTTCCTGTTTGGCTATGGGGCAGGAAGTGAAGGGAAATCCCTGGGACAGGGATGGTAAAAAATAAACTTACCAAGGCTATAACCTTCCCTGACTATCCAAAATGAAAAAAAAAAAAAAAGTGTTTCTATAGTTCTACTTCACATTTTAGGACAGTCAAAATTAGAAGCAGCGCCCCCCCCCCCCCCCCCCCCCCTATGGTTGCGGAATGCTGGTTTCCCACATGCCGGAAGCAGTGCGGCCGCTTTATGGGGGCACTAGAAAAATTTGCCTCTGCCCGGTTGGCACCATAAGACTGGTGTTACACCAACAGTGCAGCGCAAGCCGGAGGGGGGACTCTTTCCGTGCTGCCCCCCTGCAAAATGCTGCCCTGGGCCTTGTTGGCTTAGGCCAGGATACAGCATTGCTGCTCACTGACTGGCTGTCCTCGCCACATACTGCTCACTGACTGGCCGTCCTCACTGCACACTGCTCACTGGCTGGCCTCATCGCACACTGCTCACTGACTGGCTGTCCTCACCACACACTGCTCACTGACTGGCTGTCCTCACCACACACTGCTCACCGACTGCCTGTCCTCACCACACACTGCTCACTGACTGCCTGTCCTCACCGGATACTGCTCACTGACTAGCTGTCCTCACCACACACTGCTCACTGACTGGCTGTCCTCACCACACACTGCTCACTGACTGAAAAGAGTGCTAAAAATCCACAGGTTAGGGGAACAAATTACTTGCCTTGCCCTGGGTGCTGACAACCCAAACAATGCCACTGGGTGATTCATTGCTATGGAGTACTGCACATTGTACATCACCCTATGATCAATATTTATTAAATATTAGCATACAAAGTTGAGCATTGAGCATTTGCCAAATGGAATAAAGGGTCATGGCATTCACTTAAAGTTCAGTGTGAACAAGTTGGCCAGGAACTAGAGTAGAAATTATGGCAATGAGTTCCCATGTTATAAACAAATGGATGTCCAGAACAAGACTCCACCTATAGTTGAAGGAAGATCTTAAGGTTCCCAGGTGAATTAGTTCTGTTGCTCAAAATCACAATTCTAACTAGGAACAAGTGACATTGGGTCACCAGGAAGTCCAATATTCTAGTAGGCTCCTAACCTTTGTGCCTCTAGTGATAGACAGAAAGTATTAGGCTGGGATCTGTATGCGCAGCATACATGGAAGGCCTACATGACTTGGTTTGCAAGTATAGGCTATTATGAGTGAAGGGCTAACGTATTTTGTTTTTTCAAAATAAAAAGTTGCCTTACCTTATTGGTGAAGCGTAGGGTGTGGCCATGTTGGTCTGATAGAGGGAGATCCTCTAGGATCAGTTGTAGCAGAGACAGCATCGGAGAAGCTTCTCCCGCCCCATTTATGCTTTCTGATTTGGTGTTCTTTTCTTTTTTCTCACTTGTTTTTTTCCCCTCAATATGCCAGGACTGGTGTAGGGAAGTTTTTGTTTTTCCTCACTTGTTTGGTATCGGAGGAATGGTGCTGTCATAGCAGAGGGCAGAGTGCTCAGGGTTTTTGAAGGCAAGGATGGTTAAAACATTTTTGGAGAACGATGGGTTGGGTACATCTTAGGTATGGGTGTACCTTCCCCTACCTAGTGTCATTAAAGAGGTGGTTCACCCTAAATATAAGCTCTCCCATGTGATCCAGCATACTGGCGCCAGCACCAGTATGCTGTTTTTTTTTTTTTTTAAATCCCCCACTTACTGTATTATGTTAAATTTTAATTTCTTACCCCCGTGGTGGACTGCGCCAGTATAGCGCGTCACATCTTACGAAAATACCCGATAAGGACTCGGGTAATCTCGGCTAAAATGCGGCGCCTGCGCACAGACCTAGGAGCTGACTGCGCAGGCGCCGTATTTCTCCGAGTCCTACGGCTATGGCGCGTCACGCCCTCCGAAAAACGCCGGAATAGGACTCGGAGAAATAAGGCGCCTGCACAGTCAGCTCTTAGGTCTGTGCGCAGGCGCCGCATTTTCGCCGAGATTACCCGAGTCCTTATCGGGTATTTTCGTAAGATGTGACGCGCTATACTAGAGCCGTCCACCGCGGGGGAAAGAAATTAAAATTCAACATAATACAGTAAGTGGGGGATTTAAAAAAAAAAAAAACAGCATACTGGCGCTGACGCCAGTATGCTGGATCACATGGGAGAGCTTATATTTAGGGTGAACCTCCGCTTTAAGGTGAAAAACATGTACCTTTACAACCCCTTTAACCACTTAAGGACCGCCTCCTGCACATATACGTCAGCAGAATGGCACGGCTAGGTACGTGCTGTGCTAGTACCCAGCCGTGGGTCAGTGCGGCGATCGGTCCCCGGAGCTGAAGAACGGGGAGAGCATCAATCGTGTCATCCCTCTTATAGGGGGACACAATCGATGACGTCACACCTACAGCCACACCCCCCTACAGTTGTAAACACACTCGAGGTCACACATATCCCCATTAGCGCCCCCTGTGGTTAACCCCCAAACTGCAACTGTCATTTCCACAGTAAACAATGCATTTTAAATGCATTTTTTGCTGTGAAAATGACAATGGTCCCAAAAATGTGTCAAAATTGTCCGAAGTGTCCGCCATAATGTCGCAGCCATGGAAAAAAATCGCTGATCGCCGCCATTAGTAGTAAAAAAAAAAAAATGCAATAAAACTATCCCCTATTTTGTAAACGCTATAAATTTTGCGCAAACCAACCGATAAACGCTTATTGCGATTTTCTTTACCAAAAATAGGTAGAAGAATACGTATCGGCCTAAGTTGAGGAAAAAAATGTTTTTATATAATTTTTGGGGGATATTTATTATAGCAAAAAGTAAAACATATTGCATTTTTTTCAAAATTGTCGCTGTATTTTTGTTTATAGCGCAAAAAATAAAAACCACAGAGGTGATCAAATACCACCAAAAGAAAGCTCTATTTGTGGGGAAAAAAGGACGCCAATTTTGTTTGGGAGGCACGTCGCATGACCGCGCGATTGCCAGTTAAAGCGACGCAGTGCCGAATCGCAAAAAGGGGCAAGGTCCTTTAGCTGCATTTTGGTCCGGGTCTTAAGAGGATAAGAAAATCTCCAAGATTTAGTGAAGTTTAAATAGGTTGTTTGGTACCAAGCTGGTCCAAAAAAAAAAAAACAAGCAACTACACTAAAACATGCAGCGGCCCTAAGCACTGTATGAAGTAGCCTCAGTTATGTACAGTAAACATCGCTGTGTTCCGACCAGAACTTCCTGTCCCACTCTCAATCAAGTCATTCATGGGAAGCTTTGTATTCTATTAATGAATACAAAGCTTTCTCTAACTGGCTGAGATGGGCAAATGATGTCACAATCTCTGTCTCAGCCAGAGGACGTTTTTAATTTATTTATAGGATAAAAAGCTTCCTGTAAATGGCTGAGCAGCACTTAGCCCAACCTATTTTTTTTTCCAGGAGTGGGACGGGAACTTCCCATTCTGCTGCTGGAACACCTCGCTGTATACTGTGTGTAGCTGAGGCTACATACAGTTCACTAAAACATAGAGATCTACTTTAACGATTCAACAGATACAGAAGGTAGGTAGACGGACCTTGTAGGGGAATGCCAGCAACCACCCACAACAGCATGCAGCTGATTGACATGCTTCACCTGATGACCTTTTGGTAAAACACTTGGATCACTTCCAAGGACACCTCAGCAAAGCAATTTGTTTTATTTAAGGCTTGGACATTTGGAATTCAATCAGTGTGCACCCTGGCGGCACTGATCCTAATAAACTCCGCCATCCCCACGGACCTCTTGTTCCACAGGCGATGGGACACAGCAGCTTGGCTCTTAACCTTCATTCATCGTTGTGTTTAATCTTTGCACTTGAAAGAAGTCGGTCCCAGGAGCTTCCTTCTACAAACTTTTTATTATCTGGTCTGAATTGAACCAAGTGCAGGTTCCTGCCAGGCAACAGACAACCTGCGCACTTACCCCAGCTTTGCCCTTGTCCAGCCATTGTAGCTGAATCTGTAGAAGCAACATTGATTTACTGTCTGCCAACACAAAGCTTTTGCACCAAAAGCACACATTCCTGGGTCAGGAATCCACTTCATAGTGCCAGTTTCCTGAGCCATCCCGCTGAAATGCCTTAAAGGGTCACTAAAGGATTTTTTTTTAGCTAAATAGCTTCCTTTACCTTACTGCAGTCCTGTTTTCATGTCCTCATTGTTCGTTTTTGCTATGATGTTGCTGTAATCCTTCTCTGTTCTGGAAACTTCCTGGTTGTCTGTTTCCTGATGAAAAAAGTCATGGGAGCTTTCTCTCTGTGGTCACTAATCAAGGAGGTGTGATTACTGTGTGTCTAAAACCCCTCAGAACCAATCAGTTTCGTTTTACAAACCATCACTGCCCTCTATTGGCTCTGTGTCTGTACATCACAGAAGCATGAAAAAGCATACAAAAACTAAACTGAAACTGCAGGTACATTATATGATTGATTTTTATCTATTTTTAATCATTTTTAAAAGGAATCAGTTAACTTGTATGTCTCTATACCCTGTAAACAGTCATTTCAGCAAAACATTTTTTTTCCTTTACAACTCCTTTAATGACCATGGCGACCCTGCACACATCACAAAATGTTATAAAAAATCTGTGACTTTATTTTATATATCACCCTGTGGTATTTTAACGAACTATATTAACCACTTAAGACCCGGACCTTTAGTCAGCTAAAGGACCCGGCCAGGTTTTGCGATTCGGCACTGTGTTGCTTTAACAGACAATTGCGCGGTCATGCGACGTGGCTCCCAAACAAATTTGGCAACCTTTTTTTCCCACAAATAGTGCTTTCTTTTGGTGGTATTTGATCACCTCTGCGGTTTTTGCGCTATAAACAAAAATAGAGCGACAATTTTGAAAAAAAAATCAATATGGTTTACTTTTTGCTATAATAAATATCCCCCAAAAATATATAAAAAAATTTTTTTTCCTCAGTTTAGGCCGATACGTATTCTTCTACCTATTTTTGGTTAAAAAAAAAAATCGCAATAAGCGTTTATCGGTTGGTTTGCGCAAAATTTATAGCGTTTACAAAATAGGGGATAGTTTTATTGCATTTTTATAAAAAAATGTTTTACTACTAATGGCGGCGATCAGCAATTTTTAGTGTGACTGCGACATTATGGCGGACACTTCGGACAATTTTGACACATTTTTGGGACAATTGTCATTTTCACAGCAAAAAATGCATTTAAATTGCATTGTTTATTGTGAAAATGACAGTTGTAGTTTGGGAGTTAACCACAAGGGGGCGCTGAAGGGGATATGTGTTTCCTAATGTGTGTTTACAACTGTAGGGGGGTGTGGCTGTAGGTGTGACGTCATTTTGTCTCCCTATAAAAAGGGATCACGCAATCGATGACGCCGCCACAGTGAAGAACGGGAAAGCCGTGTTTTACACGCGGTTCTCCCCGTTCTTCAGCTCCAGGGACCGATTGCCAGACTCCAGCGGCGATCGGGTCCGCGAGTCCCACAGTCCCGGGCCCTGAGCTTCGTACCGGGCCGAGGGCGCTTGCCCGCGACCCACGGCTGGGTACTAGTACAGAACGTACCTGTACGTGCCTGTGCCCAACCGTGCCATTCTGCCAACGTATATGTGCAGGAGGCGGTCCTTAAGTGGTTAATAAACAATGGGGTTTATTTACTAAAGCTGGGGAGTGCAAGATCAGGCTGACATCCACATAGAAACCAGCTTCTAACCTCAGCTTGTTCAATTACGATTTGGCGATAAAACTTGGAAGCCGATTGGTTTGGTTTCTATGCAGAAGTGAGCCTGATTTTGCACTCTCTAGCTTTAGTAAATAAATAAGCCCCAATGCATCCATCTAAACCTGTTGTCCAATTCTGATCCTTTTAGCCTCTACATTAGAGGAACTTACAATTCTTTGTCTACTCATCCCAGTCATACACTGTTAATATTATACCGCTTTGTTATATTCCTGAGAACACTGAGCCAGTCACATCAGTCTCTGCACCAGAAGAGCTTACATTCTAAAAAGTCACACCTCAGTCCACACTGTTATTAATGTACATTTACTGTATATAACTCTGACATTTACCACGGTGCTGTACAGAGAACACTGAGCTGGTCACATCAGAAGAGCCTACATTCTAATGCCTCCACCACAGTCACACTCTATTACTATTTTTAAAATACATATAACTATCTTGAACTCTTTCATACCAATATTTTCTATAAGTAATATTCATATCTCTACTTTTCATAAGCACACATATGTCTGTTTTATTGCCTTATCTCAATGATCTCTTACTGCTCGTCTTTTTTCCAGGAATCCTAGTAGTCTGAATAATTACATTTCCAGATGTGTTTTTCTTATGTTCGCGCTCCTCACCTCCAGAGAACACACCGAAATATCAAACTGTAATAAGAAATTTGCTGGCAGTACTAGAAAGAGATTCAACACTAATTAGAAGCCCCCTCAGAGAGATTCCTTCAAAACAGGCAATGCGTAATGCCCTCCCACGGGACAGTTTGTGTCCCTCGCCTCCCCCAAGAAAGCCCCACCAGCACTGTAAGCTGCAGACACTGGTGCTCTAAGCCCTGCCTGGAGTCACCCTCTCGGTGGGATAAGCCCTTCTCATGCATTACGTTCCCCTATCTCCCATGTGCCTTTGAAGCGTCGGAGCACTCAGCACCCCAGCGACTCTGCCGAAAAGTGTTTACCTAGCATTTTACGGAGGAATCCATCATGTTTGAATTTCTCAGAGCTCTGTTTAATTAACATCACTGCTTATTCAAACAGCTAATGAGCTGAACTGCCTCAAAAATCACCCATTGATTTTGTCTCAATCAACTTTTTTTTTTCCCGCTCTTATGAACTCATCATGTATTTTTGGGCTTGGTGCTGCGCTGCCTTTAAAGTTTCAATTTGCATAAATGAGGGATGATGGCTTCTGTGTTTTATTTTCCTTGGCAGGGCTGAAATTTAGCATCACGCTGGGTACCAAGTGCAATGTATGCCTAATTATTAGTATTTTTTTTCTTTATTTGTTTTCTGAAAGCCACAAGCTGCTTCATATAAATTGGATCCCCCATCAGGCTGTTTGTATACCTAGTGTCGGGATTTCTTCTAATTTCCTGTTGTGTCACTTTGGCAGGGATTGAAGGAAAATCACCCAACAGAGGTACAGATAGCGGTTAACCCCTATTTGGAATTTCGCTGAGCACTGTTTAACCTTATCATATTACAGTACATGATCTTTTCTGTAATTTTTATGGTGTCCACCTTGTTAGGAACATGTGGGGAAAGTTCAATTATTTTTCTCTATATAAAAACATGCCTCCTTGCCACTGAATCAAGGGAAAAAAATCTTCTGTTCTTAAGATGCCTTTTTGCTCCTGTATGAACTGCATTGTCAATATGAACATGGAGCGTGTGCTTATAGAAATAGTTTGTGAGGTTGTCAGGTGTTGGGATGGTGGGAATCCCTCAAATTGGGCACAGCAAGTGAACAGATCCAGGAACTCAGCTCGGGGATGGTCAAAAAACACATTGGGTATGCAGACCTACAGTAAGCAATCAGTGACTGGATTTTGGGAGTCCTTCATAATGGGTACAGCAGGTGTGCAGACCTGGGAACTCATCGTAGGGAAGGTGGAAGTCCCTCATAATGGGCACAGCAGGTGTGCAGTATAATAATAAATAGTCTGATATACAGATATAGTCCAATAAAAATAACTTTAATTTACAACATACTGCTAAAAAGCACAGCCCTACAGAAAAGCTGATATGTTTTAGCCTAAACAGCCTTAATTAAAGCTGCTTGCTCAAGGGAAGGTGTGCATACTCAGGAATTTAGCGCAGGGGTGACAGGAGTCCCTCAAAATGGGCAAAGTATGGGGTAGATTCACGTACCTCGGTGCATCTTTCTGCAGGCGTAGCGTATCTTCTTTACGCTATGCCGGCAAAACGTTGAGAGGCAAGCATGGAATTCACAAAGCAAATGCTCTCAACGTTGCGCCGGCGTAGTGTATAGT